>CP136064.1:284793914-285536414 GCA_032622095.1 Siphonodentalium dalli | reverse complement strand
TCCTGATCAATATCGAAGAGTTACAATATGACTGGCATGGTATTCCGGTGATCCCCCGCAAAGAAAGTTTGATGGGGGTGTTTTATGGTGTATGCCATTATGGCAAAGGGGATGTCAGATCTAGTAACCTCAAACTGTGTGGATAGCACCACACCGACCCATCGGACTAGCAGGACAATACTAGTATGAAGGATCGACTGGTAACCGAGAGTTAGCTCCCGGTGAAGAGTCACAATATGAATAGGGGTGGCTTCCGGTGATCCCCCGCAAAGAAAGTTTGATGGGGGTGGAGATATATTGGCTCTGTCCATGGGGTAAAATAACCTGTGGAGCTCTCTGTCTCATTTATCATATATGTAGGACATATTTGAACTATCTTTGGTATGTTAATTGAACGTGTTCCGTCCATTAATTTTGTTCGCGGTTATGGTCCCTATAGTGAAACATCGGTCATGTCAGGATTATCTTTAATATATTTATGGGGTGACATGGGGGGAAGGATCGTCAGTATATTTATGGGCCGACATGGGGGAAGAATATAAAATAAAAAACGTTGTATCAATTGATTTCATTTTGAAATTATGGCCCTTAGAATAAATGGACACCTTTTGCATAATGAACTACTACTAATACGAATTGCTAATAGCTAATAGTATAGTTGTAATTGTTTTGAACGGTCCAAGATCATTTCGAATATCGTACTCCATGGTGGTTCATGAACATACCAAAGATCATTCAAATATGGCCTACATGTATGATAAATGAGATAATCGAGATAAATGGTCCCGGTAATCCCAGACTAAATGTATACCAGTCTCCGACATTCCGATCCTTAGTATATGAAGTAATTTTATGAATCTGTATTGATATTAAAGATGCATAATTCGAATTAACGCTATCAAATTACAATTTCTTCGGGTGTAATAATATTGTATTTGAGTCCAGGAACCCACCCATCAGAGTGATTTTTGAAATTTGTTATTTCCGAGATATGTAATTTTTGGCGGCCTGGCTAAAGTTTAACAAGCCAACGGTTTCGGACCAAATTGCGGATGAAGATGGATAACTGTAAAATCAAGTGGCTTTGTGTGCTAGGTATTGACAATCCGACCAGATTGCGTTGATAAATCAAACGTTTTGGGCAATTTTATACCATAGTTGACTATAGTTAGTATTCTTTTTTGTCAATTAATCGATTCTGATAACTGAAGTGGCATTATTGTTGTTGGAATCTGATGATATAGGGACCACCGAATCGGATTGAGTACCTTTAAAATGGCTTCCTATTTTTACGTAGCTCTCCTTTAATATATTCATACGGGATAATTAGGTATATGTGTGTGATAATATACAACTACTATATATAGGTTACAGAACACCAATTATTCTCCATAGGCGACAGTGTTAACGTCCGGGGCAATGCTCGATTCATTGTGAATGCTGGAACTGTCTTACCTAGTCAATTTTGAAGAATGACTCTTCGGACCCAATATGACCAAAAAAAATGAATAGGTCCGTGTGCCGTTTCCGTCTTTACATGTACCGCTTTTATACTGCCCTAATTCCGCACAAAATTCATCACCAAATTTTCAAACATAACGCCAGGTTAATTATTTCATCCACTCTGGATCAATATTCATCTAGGTATAATATTTCCATGGTAGCTTTGATTTTTTCTTGTTTTTGCATTATACCCCAATCATAATCAACCATTCAGTTGCCAGATGCTGACTTGAGTGTGGGTGACAGCACACCAAGGGGGGGGGGTAATTTGTTATATTTGGTGTACTATAACCTATAGCGGAAACAGGCTCCCAATGAAGCCTTCACCCAGCGTCGGAAGGGGCTGCGGCCCCTGCACAAAGGAGCCTCATGCCCCAGCGCAATGTCAGGGGGATCTTACTATTTTATATGATTATATAGATATTGATTATGCTACTTCAATATATCCTCGTGCAAATAGGTTCATATTTGACCTAAATATTGGCATTGGTTCACATTGGACTTATTTGATTCTGGAATAAGCCCATAGTGGACTTATACTAGTTATTCCGTTGGATGGCGCGGGCCACAATGAAAACGCATATATAAATAGGGTACATGTCTGCTGCAACAAATCATCGTGTAAATAGGTTAA
This sequence comes from Siphonodentalium dalli, assembly GCA_032622095.1. Taxonomy (NCBI): domain Eukaryota; kingdom Metazoa; phylum Mollusca; class Scaphopoda; order Gadilida; family Siphonodentaliidae; genus Siphonodentalium; species Siphonodentalium dalli. The sequence goes on along the minus strand of CP136064.1, from coordinate 285,534,277 downwards.
TACTGGACTTATATGATTCTGAAATAGACCCAAAGTGAGCTTATTTTAAATTTTATCGTCTTTATTTATTTAATAAAAAAAAAATTCTATCAATATTTTGAAAGACTAACGCCGTTATAACCTCCGCCATTGTATGCCCCAAGTCACCGCACCATATTTAGTTGAAATCGGACCAGCAGTCTGGGGGGAAAATCCGGACAGACAGATCGATCCTATACTCTGTTGATTAGCTCATTAATTTGGTATGCGTACTACATCGCCCTTTTCGTCTAATATGTTGCGTGTGTGTGGTGTGAGTATAGACCGCATGTTATATGGCGTCACCAGTTCAACAAGTCATCATCTGTATGCACGTCAACTTTGTGTCGATGACGAGGAAACTATAGAACAATTCCTGCTGATGTGTGTGATGTGTGATGTGTGTATGTCTCCTACCGTGCTTGGACGGATTCTTCCAAAGCTATATTCGGCTTATACGAATTTATCGTTGAAGCAGAATGAGCGACGCATATATTTTCAAGAATGGCAAAGCGATATAGGAAGCTCTAATAAATGTGCATTCTATAGAATTATTAAAACCGAATTCTCAAAGAAGCATACCTTGCACTAGATAACAAAACAACCGTAGCCCGCTTACTTAAGTTCAGAACGAGAAACCATCATCTGCCAGTAGAATCCGGATCATGGATCAACAAGGACTACTCAGATAGAAAATGTTTACTAATGTAACGATGAACTCGGGGATGAGTATCATATCATTCTCAAATGCAAGAAACTACTCGATCTAAGACAGAAACACATCAAACCGTATACTATATGCCGAGTTAGGCCCAACACATACAAATTGAATGCGCTTTTCACCTGCAGAAATAGACGAACTCTGACTAATCTAAGCATATTCATCCGCGACGCCCTATGTTTAATGGAACCTCCTGTGGCAAACAACATCGCCTAAATATAAATGGACAAACGATTGACCGCAGTTACGACTTTCAAGTCACATATACACCACCCCCATAGTACCCCGACCCAGGTCCCACCCCTATTTTTGCCAAGTATATAGTATATATATATATTTATCACATAATTTGGCCATAAAAGCAGTTTCATAATTATCGGTAATAGACACGTTTAATATCAGCGCGTGCGATGACGTCACGGCGTTCTTCAAATCACTTGCGATCGCTGTAGTTTATGATTGTTGTTTTCGATGAATATTTCGCGTTGCTTCGGGTTTATTTGATCATGCGATAAAAGGTATCTCACACTCGTCCTATTTTATACGTAATTTATCAACCTCGTCCTCTAAATTCTATTTGAGCCTCGGTAAACCTCGGCTCAAATAGAATTTAGTGAACTCGGTTGATAAATTCCGTATAAAATAGAAACTCATGTGAGATCCTCTATATATTATATCTCACGTGACTTTCTCGCATTATAATTGGCTGCACACTGCTATACTATTTTACGATATTATATCTCACGTGACTTTCTCGCATTCTGATTGGCTGCACACTGCTATGCTATTTTACGATAGTACCCCAGTAGGATTCCTACATGCCTACTATTCTTTTTCTATTTATAGTAACAAATTCATTTTGCGAAATCGGGCTGCCGCCTGAAGATACGGTCAATCTTAAACTAACCCGAGTGCGATATTTGTTGAAATATCGGTATATCATTAGATTTATTGATGAATTGCAATAATCTTACAAATGTCCGATGATATCAAGCCAACGTATTTAATAGCTTGTCCATTTAGTTGGCAATCGGCCAGTCCTAATTTTGCAATGCCAGTGGACGTTATTTATAATTTCCTTTTCCGGTTAATCGAAGTTAAACAAGTTAACTTCTAAAATTTCGCCAAAATGTCTTTGCTAATGAAGTATTTATAAAAATGAATGTATGAATCATGAAGAGATGCTGTTAGATGTAACTAATAACATAGTTATGCTCCCCTGCCATCGTCAAAATATTGCCGTAAATTGTAAAATCTGAGACCGATTTCCAAAATTCAAGGTAAATAAAATGTGACAAAATCAGACTTAGAAATTGTGTGAGAATTGGCACAAATGTTCGATATAATATAATAAATAATGAATGTCTTGTCGTTAACTATGCCAAAATAGTGGTCCTCGATGAGGAATAGTCCACTCGCCTGCAGCTCGTGGACTATTCCTTCTCGAGAACCACTATTTTGGCATAGTCAACTCCAAGCCATTCATTATCTATATAATAGTACCCCAGTAGGATTCCTACATGCCTACTATTCTCTTTCTATTTATAGTAACAAACTCATTTCGCGAAATCTGGTTGCCGCCTGAAGATACGGTCAATCTTAAACTATACATTGTGCGATATTTGTTCCAATATCGGTATATCATTAGATTAATTGGTGAATTGCAATGAGTCCTAATTAAGTTTGTAATGCCAGTGGACGTTATTTATAATTTCCTTTTCCGTTTTAATCGAAGATAAGCAAGTTAACTTCTAAAATTTCTCCAAATGTCTTTGCTAATAACGTATTTATAGAAATGAATGCATGAATCACGAAGAGATGCTGTTAGGTGTAACTGATAACATAGTTATGTTCCTCTGCCATCATCAAAAGATTGCCGTAAATTGTAAAATCTGAGACCGATTTCCAAAATTCAAGGCGCGTGGACTATTCCTCTTCAAGGACCACTATTTTGGCATAGTCAACTCCAAGCCATTCATCTCATATATATTTTGAAGACCTCTGTTTGTCTGTCTGTCTGTATGTTTGTCTGTATGTCTTTTATACAAATCTACGATTCTCGACCGATCGGGACGAAACTTGGTACGTGTGTGTAGTTTGACCAGGCGGTCGTCGCTGTCGTGTTGGCGAGCCCGTGCGATGCCCGTGCAGTGCATGCGCAGACGAGATCTCGGAAATGGGTGGAGCTATCGACTTGAAATTTGCTATGTGAATGTATCTTGCCCCGGATACGATTTTTATCGGGTCGCCGAGCCCGTGCGACGCAAGCTTCGCGCATGCGCAGACCAGATCTCGGAAACGGGTGGAGATATTTGGTTTTTGAATAGCCCGGACAACGTCGGGCTCATCGGCTAGTCTCTTCTATATATTTTGAGAACTCCTTGTATTCGAGAGATAGCCCACACCCTCCGGACCTCAATGATATGATCGTGAATGAGTATTGATATACCCCACTAAACTTTGACAAACACCAGTAATGGTGTGTAGATTATTTACATATCTCTTCTATATATTTTGATACAATCTATCTAATTTACATATCTCTCTTATATATTTATGTTTGTGTGTGTGTTGTACTTCATACAAATCTACGATTCTCGACCGATCGAGACGAAACTTGGTACGTGTGTGTAGTTTGACCAGGCGGTGGTCGTTGTCGTATTGGCGAGCCCGTGCGACGCCCGTGCAGCGCATGCGCAGACGAGATCTCGGAAACGGGTGGAGCTATCGACTTGAAATTTGCTATGTGAATGTATCTTGCGCCGGGTACAAATTTTATCGGGTCGCCGAGCCCGTGCGACGCCCGTGCAGCGCATGCGCAGACGAGATCTCGGAAACGGGTGGAGCTATCGACTTGAAATTTGCTATGTGAATGTATCTTGCGCCGGGTACAAATTTTATCGGGTCGCCGAGCCCGTGCGACGCCCGTGCAGCGCATGCGCAGACGAGATCTCGGAAACGGGTGGAGCTATCGACTTGAAATTTGCTATGTGAATGTATCTTGCGCCGGGTACAAATTTTATCGGGTCGCCGAGCCCGTGCGACGCCCGTGCAGCGCATGCGCAGACGAGATCTCGGAAACGGTGGAGCTATCGACTTGAAATTTGGCATGTGAATGTATCTTGCGCCGGGTACAAATTTTCATGCGCAGACCAGATCTCGGAAACTGGTGGAGCTACCGGGTACAAATTTTTCTTATTGAAACGCGTGGAGCTAAAAATTAAAAAAAATATATATAAAAATGTCATGTTTCGGACAAGCCGCCGGTGGCGGGCTAACCTGCTAGTCTATTATATATTTTGGAAGATCTGTGTGTCTGTCTCTCTGTCTGTGTGTTCGCGATGGACTCAAAAACGGCCGAGCCGATTTCGATGAAACTTGGTATGTGGGGGTACTTTCGGCCGAGGACTGGCGTGGGCCTATTAATTTGCCCATTCGACGTAACCTTGACATTGAAATCGGGTCATTTCAAGGTCAAACGCCCGAGTATCACGGGATTTTGATGAAAATTAGTGTCTAGGGATACTGTCGTATGGGGTCGTAGGTGTCGTAGGTGTCGTAGGCCTATTCCTTTGCCCGTGCGACGTGACCTTTAAATCGGGTCAATTCAAGATCAAATCGCGAATTTTTAGGGGATTTCGACGAAATTTGATACATCTGGTTACTTTTATCCACTGAGTGTTTTGGACGGGTCAAATCGTGACCCCGACCTGACCTTGACCTTCAAAATGATCAATTCGAGGTCAAATCTGGTAAAACCGGATGGATTTCGACGGGTACTTTTGTCGGGTACTTTTGTCCGGGCAGTGTTTTGGACGGGTCAAATCGTGACCCCACCTGACCTTGACCTTCAAAATGGACAATTCAAGGTCAAATCACGCAATTCGCCGAAAAGCAGAGGAGAAACAGCCCGGACGAAGTCGGGTCCACCTGCTAGTTATCTATATAATATATATAACATGCCAATGATAACACGTGAGATTATATCACCCCACCCCTTTCCGTGATTACACCTATGCCGTACCTACACCCACCCACGAATGTGTTCTATTCATATACATGCTATACTGTTCAATTGATTTATGTATATGTATTTAATAAATGGATGTTGATTTACTTGCGTTCCATAGAGTATGGATGCAAGTTGGTCTGACATTTTGTGTGGACCAACTTGCATCCATACTCTATGGAACGCAACAAAATCAACATTCATTACTTAAGAAATAAATACACGGTGTAGAGGTGTGTATGGTCAAGTTGTACCACAAAAAACTGATTGTAGGACGACGCGTAGCGGAGTCCTACAATCAGTTTTTTGTGGTACAACTTGACCATACACACCGATACACCGTGTATTTATTTCTTTTGTAATACGACTGAAAGTTTATGGTCACAATTCGACTGAATAGTCAACGAAATACTGCGCTTTTTCGGTCTCAGGTGAGAAAACATTTCGTGGTGTAATTCGTATTGGGCGTACTCGATTTCTTTGCATGGAGTACTCCGGTAATCTTGTCTTGTTATGAAATTCCCCCGTTGACTTTTCGAGGCACCTCTTCTAGAAAATAATCGTTGTGATTGGCTAAAAAACAATGTGTTTTCAGCGGCACCCGTGCCTTTCATTTAAATTGTACAGGAAATACGATTGCGGTCATTTCTGTGTTGAACGTTGTTGGGACAACATGAATATGATCATCGACTATGGACCATTTTCCTTACACAAAGCGATCTAAATGATCTAGTTTACTAAACTAATCTTATCCCCCTTCTGTACTGGTGAACAAACGCTTTCATTTTCAACTTTATTCCGAAATATCGAATATGATCGAGATTCGAATCGACGAATGCACAGCCCGGCCCCATGGATTTATTTTGTCATTTAATATACTTATTAAGTAACTTTCTTTGGTCGTAACATATATCAATATACCATAACATCATTTGGACCATATTCATTGGCAACCAAACTGGTTTCAAGCGACAAATCGCTAGAAAATTCGCAAGATTGTCAAGATGTAGCAAAATTCAAAGGGTTACGGGTGCGGGTGTACTCCGTTGATGCCCCGTTTGCGCGGAGTTAGAAAAGACGGGAAAAGTCGCGCGCGGCGATCTGTTTTCGTGGTACAATCGGAAAAAGTAGAATTGTACCACAAAACTGGAACGAGATAGCCATGGTAACTCGGGCCACTGGCCAATCAGAACATGGCTTTTAAGCATAGTTAGGCAGGGTCGTATTACAATTATATTTACACTCAACCGACTGAATCAACTGGCAGATTAAAATAGTTTTAAGCGTCCATTTCCAATTTTATTATCGTGGCTCGGAGCAAGTTGCGTCTACACAAAAATGGATGCAAGTTGGGATCAGCGCGCGACGCCATGTGACGTAATTTCGACCAACCGTCGTCCTGCATTCATGTTCCACAATAGGACTGCACGTGTGAGTGTAAATCTCATATATATTTTGAAGACCTCTGTTTGTCTGTCTGTATGTTTGTCTGTATGTCTGTATGTCATTGATACAAATCTACGATTCTCTACCGATCGGAACGAAACTTGGTACGTGTATGTAGTTTGACCAGGCGGTCGTCAACGTCTTATTGGCGAGCCCGTGCGGCGCCCGCTTCGCGCATGCGTCGGGCTCATCGGCTAGTCTCATATATATTTTTGAAGACCTCTGTCTGTCTGTCTGTTTGTATGTCTGTATGTCTGTCATTAATACAAATCTACGATTCTCGACCGATCGGGACGAAACTTGGTACGTGTGTGTAGTTTGACCAGGCGGTGGACGTTGTCGCATTGGCGAGTTCGTGCGGCGCCCACTTCGCGCATGCGCAGACGAGATATCGGAAACGGGTGGAGCTATCGACTTGAAATTTGCTATGTGAATGTATCTTGCCCCGGATACGAATTTTATCGGGTCGCAGAGCCCGTGCGACGCCAGCTTCGCGCATGCGCAGACGAGATCTCGGAAACGGGTGGAGATATCAACTTGAAATTTGGTATGTGAATGTATCTTGCCCCGGATACGAATTTTATCGGATCGCCGAGCCCGTGCGACGCCAGCTTCGCGCATGCGCAGACCAGATCTCGGAAACTGGTAGAGCTATCGACTTGAAATTTGGTTTTTGAATAGCCCGGACAACGTCGGGCTGTGTAGAGCTATCGACTTGAAATTTGGTTTTTGAATAGCCCGGACAACGTCGGGCTCATCGGCTAGTAATATATATATTCCACCAGAATCTGGAACAGCTGTGGCTTATATGGGTGTCCACCAAGTGATAGAGATTCTCAGATTCATTCCAAGACTTCCCCCTTGTCAACCCAGAATTCATCAGAATTAAAACTAAGAGATAGAGTTAATCCCCTTCCATTGGGAATAATAGACTTTATAGTACAGTCTGGATCAAAATGCATAACAGAACACACCTCTGTGCTGCGACATAAACAATATGTTCCCAGTTTATTCGACCGGATAAGTTGATAATACAATGGAGCTATCGACTTGAAATTTGGTTTTTGAATAGCCCGGACAACATCGGGCTGGGTAGAGCTATCGACTTGAAATTTGTTTTTTGAATAGCCCGGACAACGTCGGGCTCATCGGCTAGTCTATTATATATTTTGGGAAATTTGTGTGTGTGTTCGCGATGGACTCGAAAACGGCTGAGCCGATTTCGATGAAACTTGGTATGTGGGGGTATTTTCGGCCGGGGAGTGGCATAGGCCTATTAATTTGCCCGTGCGACGTGACCTTCACCTTGAAATCTGGTCATTTCAAGGTCAAATGCCCGAATATCACGGGATTTCGATGAAACTTGGTATGTGGGTGTACTTTCGGCCGGGGAGTGGCTGTTTTGGACGGGTCAAATCGTGACCCCACCTGACCTTGACCTTCAAAATGGACAATTCAAGGCCAAATCGCGCAATTCGCCGAAAAGCAGAGGGGAAACAGCCCGGACGAAGTCGGGTCCACCTGCTAGTATATATATATATCCACTCAATTATACCAATGTATTTGGTGATTTGAAAATAAATGAATGATGATGATGTTGACCAAGATTTCAACAGCATAACTAATGGCTGCGGACACACGTACCACAGTAGCTGTGACAAAGTAGGTGTGACAATTTATTATGGTGGAGTTTGGTGACAATAGGTCGTCATAATTACAATGCAATGGCAAGCCATTTCGCCCGCTGCATATTCGCACAATGAGTCTACCAAGCCATACTAGCGTCGCGATCGTTCTCTCAAGAATTTATCTGTCTGAATATCTTGTCGCTGTTGATCTTTACTCAACACGCAAACATTGCAAAATTAAAAAAACGCAATTGGGGAGCTGTCTTAATAAGCATGAAATTAATTTAAGTAGATAAACATGCATTGAGATCATATCAATAAAACGTACTACGTGCATGATATGTGTGTGATTGAGGGATTGCCACGGTCCAACACAGCCAATAATATAACCAAACTGAAGTTTATCCTGGATCAAGTAACAGTCAGACATGCACGTTTTCAACGTATATATACTAAAGAATTTTCTGGCTGTATAATGTACATATTTAGGCATTGAATGAACAACCATGCACCCATAACAAGGTGTTCCTATATGGATGGATAGATTGCCAGAAGAAGACGCTCCGTTGTTGGGGATTGAAATAGGAGATTGCGTCCTTCAGCTCAACCCTTATCCGGGAGACAATGGACCATTCTATAAATATTCCTTATTATCTAGAAACGCCACTCGGCAACAATAGATAGAGTAACCGAGAGGGAGTCCATCTCATTCATACCGACATTGATTACTATAATTATACCGCTACAATATCCCAAAGTAGATATAATATGTAGATTATCTTGATCAATACTGCCGCATATGGGTAAGAATTGGGGAGGCTCCTCGATACTGATGCATGCATGGGTATTATTATGGTCCAGTATATTCGTATCAATCATTCACAAACATTTTTTGCGAAATATTTATAATACTGGTTGTATTATAGTTGTTGAAAATCGACTATAATCAAGATGGTTATTGATGTCGTTTTAGAAACACCAACGCAGGCATTATTATATTTTTCAAAAATATATATGTTCTTGAATGTTTCATACACACACTGGTGTTTTCTCAAATCGCTCGGATTAGCCAAACAACACATAATGACAACTTTAGAAAAGGTAACGGTACTGTTTCGTGACGGCATCAGTTTGCCCTACCAGTATCATATCAAATCAGCAGGACCACCAGCATTATAGTACATTAGCAGGACCACTTGACCTGGGGTGTTTACAACTACATATAGATTGGAATCAGTTTTCGATATGTGACCCGCCATATCAAATCCAGTCGTAAGTCGGGATTTTTTTACCCTGTGCCAATGCATTCTCTTATATATGCGAGTCGACCATAGGTCGCCTCGCATATATAAGAGAATGCATTGGCCTAACACATATATAGAAGCATATAGAAGAGTGTCGTCTGCTCATGTTTGTCTGGGGCTCTGTATGTGTGAAATTATAAAATTGTTAAAGAATACAAGAAAAAAAAATTTAAATTGTCAAAAATTGTTAGGCCAATGCATTCTCTTATATATGCGAGGCGACCTATGGTCGACTCGCATATATAAGAGAATGCATTAGCACAGGGTAAAAAAATGCCGACTTACGACTGGATTTGATATGGCGGGTCACATATTTCCTGCACAAAGAGTAAAAAGTAATTTCCCTGTGGCTTTGTTTGGCGATACGTGTTCCCACAGATATATAGCATCGCCATAAAATGAGTCTCGTTTGTCCGACTTTATGTGCCGGTTACGATGCGTTAATTGTGGCTTACCGCTTAATGGATGTGCAAAATAAGCCAATTGAACGCCAATCCAACTCATTAATGGCGTGGGAGTGTGGGATCAAATAAAGCAAGTATAAATAACCGGTACCAGAAAGGCGACTCCAATCGCCTCACACACGCTGTTCACGATTTGTACGCTTTTCATAAAAGGTATGTTGGTTCTGTAACCCTTTGATGACGGGAGCTGCGCTGGCACAGCATTAAATACCCTGTGCCAATGCATTCTCTTATATATAGACCATAGGTCGCCTCTCACATATAAGAGAATGCATTGGCCTAACAATTGTTTATAAATTTTTCTTACATTCCTTTAACAATTTTTATCATTTAAAAAAAATTCTGATAATTTTTTTTATAAGTTTTTCTTACATTCTATAACAATTTTTATAATTTTTTCTTATAATCGTCTTAACATTTTTATAATTTTTATAAATTTTTCTTACAATCTTTAAAAAATTTATAATTTTTTATAATTTTTTCTTAAATTCTTTATCATTTTTCTTACATTCTTTAGCAATATTGATCTTTTTTTTTTATCATTATTTCTTACATTCTTTAACAATTTTTGTATCGTTTTTTCTATTCTTTTTTTTCCTTCTTACATGTTTTAACAATTATACAAAATAATATACAGTTTGTTAGGACAATGCATTCTCTTATATATGGTTGACCAACATGTATAAGAGAATGCATTGGCACAGGGTTTTCGAAATAATTCAGGAAGCTTCCGACATCAAAGGTTTTAATAAGGTGCTCGCAACTTTACCAATATGTCAAGTGTGAGTACCAATGAAAGTGGACATGGCTCGCAAAATCTCCTAACTTTTACTGTTCATTGAGTACGACCCGACTGGGAATAGAACTATTTTACAGATGGCAGCAAACCCGGAATGCACTGAATAGAACGCTCGTAATCGGGATATTCTCGTATAATGTTCAGCCAAATGTATAACTCAAAATGTTACCCGCCATATCAAATCCAGTCGTAAGTCGGGATTTTTTTACCCTGTGCCAATGCATTCTCTTATATATGCGAGTCGACCATGGGTCGCCTCGCATATATAAGAGAATGCATTGGCACAACAATTTTTATCATTTTTTTTAAATAAATGTTTCTTACAATTTTTAGGACATAAAATAAAAAACATCATTTACCCTGCAGGGAGCCCCACACATATATAGAAGGATATAGAAGAGTGTCGTCTGCTCATGTTTGTCTGGGGCTCTGTATGGGTGAAATTATAAAATTGTTAAAGAATACAAGAAAAAATTATTAAAATTGTAAAAAATTGTTAGTCCAATGCGTTCTCTTATATATGCGAGGCGACCTATGGTCGACTCGCATATTTAAGAGAATGCATTGGCACAGGGTAAAACAAATCCCGACTTACGACTGGATTTGATATGGCGGGTCACATATGACGAGTTTGTGGCAGTAAATGTAGTACAATATCACAAAATGGGGTTTCAACAATAAAAGTCATATTTTTTATCGTATAGATAAATATGTGTTATATACACAATGTGTTTGTAACGATTCATGTATCGCGACGAGGCAAGTTTTCGTGGCTAATCACCTGTTGATGAGCCCTTCCGGTGAAGCAAACCTTCTACAATTGCATTGTTCAGTTATTGGTTTATTGTTGTATGATAAACCTCAATACATAGGCGACAATAATTAATAACTAACAGCTTCCTATCGATATAAAAAGTCGTTCAAACCGATTATCAGAATATAAGACTCTTTGTTGCATAAATTAATAATATCAGTGATAGTATTTGGCAATTTCTGAACGAATTTGGCAAAAAATATTTTCATTTGGCAAAATATTTCTCAAAAGCAAATTACGGCCCAGCGCGGACCCCGTATGGCACAAACAGTATAGATGAAGAAGAAATAATTTGCGCGAGGTATTCGAATATTTGGCGCGAAATATATACTTGTACTTTAATTATCGATCCATTCGACCTAGTTTATCTTTAAATATAAAAGGGTTCAGAGCTGAATTCAGATCTACTTGCATGTGAAGGGTTGTGGTACAGATTGTGCGTCAGAGGCACGTGTTTGAGCATGAGACATACAGACAGACAAGTATATACGATACAATACATTCATATGACACATACATTAATATTATAAAACAGGACTAATTACTTCCCTACTGATGCCTAACTGATAAGTAATTATTATATCTATGTGTCAGGTATAGTTAGAAAATTGAGTCAGTCTATTGTAAAATTAGACACGGTTAGATTAGTTATCTGATACTATACTGATAACTTAAATCTCGCATCTTTAATTATTATATTATTGAAAAAATCAATATGCTATTAAATGTTTACTACCATATTTTATATCGGTGGGTGGGCGGGGAAAATGTGTAGCAATCATAATAGACTACTTTTCAAATGAAATCAAATTTAGATGTCTACATCTAGCTGGTTAGGGGGCCTCGGTGGCTCAATCGGTTAGGGGTACCGCTCCAAGCCGTTTCGCCCTCCAGCGCTGGCGATAAGGGTTCAAATCCACATGTTTCCATCGTGGACTTTGTAACTCGAAATCGTTATCTGGTGGAGTTGCCAGTTACTCGCCGATGGTCGGTGGTTTGCCGCACATGGTTGACGAGTTTATCAGCCATTGAAATCACGGTTAGATTAGTCGCAAGTGTGCGGATTTCCTCCACCACTAAAACTGGCAATGTCGTGATATGGCCTTACTGGCTAAAGCGACAATAAACCCCAATCAATCAATCAATCAATCTAGCTGGTTAGAACAAAAGTGACACCGAAGAGAAATATTGGCGCGGAAATATTTTCGCACTCTTTGTTCGAATCGACCAATGAAATCGATGAGCTTCCAGTGAGTAGATTCATAACCACTGAACTAATTAACCCTGGGCGTTAGGTTATTTGTAAACAAATAAGGCCAATGACCAGGGTAGGGTTCATATAAACGCAGCTATCACTTAAATGATTTATTGCGGATGAACCAACCAGACCGAGATAATTCACTTCAGGCCTTAGGCCCTGAACAACAAACATGCAAACATATATAACAAATAGATGAATGATGACAACAAAATAAAATGTCCTGGTGAATAAGACTGTCAAAACTAGAGGTCAGATTCCATGGAATCAGATATACTTCCATGGTATTCCATCCCATCCCATTTGAGTGTTATGCGTATATGTGTGTTCCTCTTCGTGCGAATGCATATTTGTGCATTACGATCCGATGGTGGACTTGCATTGACATTTCTAAATTTAATATATATTTTGGTACTTCTGTCTGTCTGTTTGTTTGTCTGTCAGATATGGCCGGGAAAACTGCTGGACGAATTTTGACGAAATCTGATAAATGTGGGTACTTTTGTCCAGGGAGTGCTTTGGGCGGGTCGAATCGTGACCCCGACATGACATTGATCTTCAAAAGGTCAATCGAAGGTCAAATCTGGTAAAACAGACGGATTTACACGAAATTCGATACCTAGGGTACTTTTGTCCAGGGAGGCTTTTGGGTGGGTCAAGTCGTGACCCTGACCTGACATTAACCTTCAAATCGGGTAAAACGAACGGATTTCGACGAAATTTGATACCTAGGAAAACTTTTGTCCGGGGAGTGTTCTGGACCGGTCAAATCGTGATAATAGGTTACTTCTACAGTAGAGCGGACATACCTATATAGTATATCGGTGAGCATATTCATGCATGTGCCTTGCTTCTTGATAAGTCCGTTTGAATTTGCGTCATGAATAGAGGGTTTGAATTTGAGTAATATATATCACCCGTTACAACGTTATACGCTACCAGGATTAAACCGTTCAATATAAATCATTAAAAAGTGTACTAATCTTGCGTTTAGATACTACTTATCACATCCACTCATCGAAATGTTTTTATCTCAATATATGATTTTCGGAGTAATTTTCCCCATTTGATCTTCGGTGGAATTTGCCAAATCTGAACCCACCCGACACAAACCCTCCCTTGAGCAGGTTGCGTTTATATTAGAGAGGTCAAATTTTGTAGGCATACCTACAGTATACCGACTTACGTACCACCTCAATAAACTCGCTCCTACATTACCCCGTTTGGATTTGGGGCTAAAACTCGGCTAGTGATAGACTACAGAAGTATACATATTTATGATATATAGCGTTGTCACGAGTAAACCGTTCCATCTGAAAATTAGAACATCGACCTCTGGATGCGCGTGAACACTAGCCATCAGATGTACTCGTCAAAAAAAATTATCTCGATGTTTGAATTTTACCCCCTTTGCAATTTTCGTGGAATTTTCCTAAAGTCTCAACCCACACTGACACGAATTCTCCGTTGCGCATGTTACATTTATAGTATATCCGTCAAACTTCTGGGACGTACATAAAGTATGTCAACGTACATGCTACGACATTATCTTGCTCTTTAACCAGCCGGATTGGATTTGGCGGGAAAAGTAGTTGAACTATTTCCGTAACCCGTAACGCGGAAAGTACTGGGTAAAAACATTTTTAAGCGGTATATTTGAGTCCGAATCCCTCGCCCAATTCGGAATATGCAATAAACAATTTTGAGCTCTGTACTTATAGAAAAAAAAAACAAACAAAAAAAACATTGGTTTATTCATCCTGGTGTATAGTGTGTCCATTTTTATGGGCGGTAACTCCTCAGGAAAAGCTCGGACACAAGTTTTGATGCCGTTGGTTTGTAGGGCATATCGAGTTGTGCATACGGTCCAATTTTCGATGCTCTGCTCCTTATAATTTCCGAGATAATAAAATGACATGTTTTCGTATAGAGGGAGATAACTCTGCGAAGAAAGCGCGGACAATATTCGTTATGCGACTAAGGCATACAACTCATTTGCCCCAACATACTTACCAACTTTTAGTTTTCTACTGCTCATACTTTCCGAAATAAAGTGATTATAAAAGTGTTGAGTATTTTAATAATAATAATAATAGTGAAAAATATTGTTTTTTTTAAATTTCACTCCGTGGTGAAGCGTTGGGCCGAACTCATGATATCTTCATTTTCTGTATCCCTTAGATGCCTACATTTCCTAGATATTTCACGGTCCTCCTCCCATTAGTTTCTGAGTATTTTCAATTAAACAGAAAACGGCCCCAATAGAAAAACAATATACTTCCTTGGTTACACCATGGAAGTATAATAAATGAAATGATCAAAAGGCCCCTAACACAAAGTCTATACCACTACTCTCATATATATACTTGTACCTTAATTATCGATCCAATCGACCTAGTTTATCTTTAAATATAAAAGGTTTAAAGCTGAATTCAGGTCTACTTGCATGTAAAGGTTTGTGGTACATATCATGAGTCAGAGGCCTGTGTTTGAGCTGGGACATGCAGGTAGACAAGTGCGATACAATACATGCATATGACAATTATAGAACAGGACTAATTACTTCCCTACTGATGCCTATCTGATAAATAATGATTATATCTATGTGTCAGGTATAGTTAGAAAAGTGAATCAATCTATTGTAAAACTAGATAACTAACCTAACCGATTAGTTATCTGACACTACCCTCCAAGCAGAAGGCCGCCAAAATAGAAGAATAGATATAAAGACATATACTTTGAATTATAGAATGTGCGAGACCTTCAATGGAACTCAAGTTGAGGTTGGAACCAAGTATGCGTTCTCTATCCTCAAATGACGAACAGTCGCATTGTCACTATTAAAGTCATGTCTTCGAAAGAATGAAACACAATCTAATCATAACATATGTCTTGTTCTGAATGACGCCTTCACTTGAGACCAACCATACTCCAACCTTAACATTAGATATTCAAAAATGTTCAATTTGAGACTGAACTCACATTAATTGTACTAATCGGCTAACCACTTGCATTATAGTACGGATCTAATTCGTCCTGTTCCTTCATCAGTTAGGTGAAGGTTATCTTCACAATACAGTTCTGACTTTGGTGCTCCTTTGTCGTAAAAGACTCTATAAGTTCTTATGAATTGCATTTGCCTTTCCACGCACATTCCCGATAACTTTTTATTTACATTGATAACTTTCTCACCAAACACCTCTGTATCCTTTGGTCGCGGACATAATTATCTTTGCAGGGCTTGCTTCCTTGGCCAGGAGATCGACCCCAAGAAATAACAAATGTTGCTCATTTTGACCGACAAGTGCTATCCAGTCTAATTTTGATGTAAAATATATACGACCGAAAATAGAAGAATTTTCCGGCGACGTCATAGTACTACTAGTATTCCGGGAGCTAATATTGGTACCCTTGCACCCCTTGGGACTTAACTTCTCCCCACTCATTTTGTTCCTTATTATGTCCTTCAACTTTTAAGCAATGTTAACAAGAAAAAAAAGTGGCCATATAGACTCCAGACAAAATGGCGTCCATCATGGCCGCTGTTGTTCAGACCAGACTCTAAGTCAGTTTTATGCAAATTATAGCGGTAAAAATCTTGTAAAATGTATACAAATGTATATATTTTCGTGAAAAAAAAAACAAAAAACATTGGTTTATTCATCCTGGTGTATAGTATGTCCATTTTTATGGGCGGTAACTCCTCAGGAAAAGCTCGGACACAAGTTTTGATGCCGTTGGTTTGTAGGGCATATCGAGTTGTGCATACGGTCCAATTTTCGATGCTCTGCTCCTTATAATTTCCGAGATAATAAAATGACATGTTTTCGTATAGAGGGAGATAACTCTGCGAAGAAAGCGCGGACAATATTCGTTATGCGACTAAGGCATACAACTCATTTGCCCCAAAATACTTACCAACTTTTAGTTTTCTACTGCTCATACTTTCCGAAATAAAGTGATTATAAAAGTGTTGAGTATTTTAATAATAATAATAATAGTGAAAAATATATTTTGTTTTAAATTTCACTCCGTGGTGAAGCGTTGGGCCGAACTCATGATATCTTCATTTTCTGTATCCCTTAGATGCCTACATTTCCTAGAGATTTCACGGTCCTCCTCCCATTAGTTTCTGAGTATTTTCAATTAAACAGAAAACGGCCCCAATAGAAAAACAACATACTTCCTTGGTTACACCATGGAAGTGTAATAAATGAAATGATCAAAAGGCCCCTAACACAAAGTCTATACCACTACTCTCATATATATACTTGTACTTTAATTATCGATCCAATCGACCTAGTTTATCTTTAAATATAAAAGGTTTAAAGCTGAATTCAGGTCTACTTGCATGTAAAGGTTTGTGGTACATATCATGAGTCAGAGGCCTGTGTTTGAGCTGGGACATGCAGGTAGACAAGTGCGATACAATACATGCATATGACAATTATAGAACAGGACTAATTACTTCCCTACTGATGCCTATCTGATAAATAATGATTATATCTATGTGTCAGGTATAGTTAGAAAAGTGAATCAATCTATTGTAAAACTAGATAACTAACCTAACCGATTAGTTATCTGACACTACCCTCCAAGCAGAAGGCCGCCAAAATAGAAGAATAGATATAAAGACATATACTTTGAATTATAGAATGTGCGAGACCTTCAATGGAACTCAAGTTGAGGTTGGAACCAAGTATGCGTTCTCTATCCTCAAATGACGAACAGTCGCATTGTCACTATTAAAGTCATGTCTTCGAAAGAATGAAACACAATCTAATCATAACATATGTCTTGTTCTGAATGACGCCTTCACTTGAGACCAACCATACTCCAACCTTAACATTAGATATTCAAAAATGTTCAATTTGAGACTGAACTCACATTAATTGTACTAATCGGCTAACCACTTGCATTATAGTACGGATCTAATTCGTCCTGTTCCTTCATCAGTTAGGTGAAGGTTATCTTCACAATACAGTTCTGACTTTGGTGCTCCTTTGTCGTAAAAGACTCTATAAGTTCTTATGAATTGCATTTGCCTTTCCACGCACATTCCCGATAACTTTTTATTTACATTGATAACTTTCTCACCAAACACCTCTGTATCCTTTGGTCGCGGACATAATTATCTTTGCAGGGCTTGCTTCCTTGACCAGGAGATCGACCCCAAGAAATAACAAATGTTGCTCATTTTGACCGACAAGTGCTATCCAGTCTAATTTTGATGTAAAATATATACGACCGAAAATAGAAGAATTTTCCGGCGACGTCATAGTACTACTAGTATTCCGGGAGCTAATATTGGTACCCTTGCACCCCTTGGGACTTAACTTCTCCCCACTCATTTTGTTCCTTATTATGTCCTTCAACTTTTAAGCAATGTTAACAAGAAAAAAAAGTGGCCATATAGACTCCAGACAAAATGGCGTCCATCATGGCCGCTGTTGTTCAGACCAGACTCTAAGTCAGTTTTATGCAAATTATAGCGGTAAAAATCTTGTAAAATGTATACAAATGTATATATTTTCGTGAAGCTAAGACATAATGTCACATTTTTGGGACAAAATTGAAACTCACCATCCAAGATGGCCACCAAAATGGCCGCCGGAAGTTGAAAATATTACTTTTTTTTACAAATATCTTCTAGATCAATTCATGCTGTTTGGAACTGGTTGAGTAATGTGACTTTATTTTGTATATTAACTGATCATTGGGGCAATTCAATATGCACTTTTTGGGGTCCTAACCCCTTCCGTTCCCTCAAAAATACAAATTTACAGAATGCGGTATAAACTTTTACACACAAAAATCACAATTGGGATTCTAGTCATATTTTAACAAGAAATGAACATAACCTTGTAATGTAAGTGATGCATATGATTACCTATGAATATTCCAACTCAATGAACCAAAAATTCTTACTTTGGATCAAAATGGCTACCAAAATGGCCGCCAAAATATGGAAAATGGTAAATATTGCCCCAGCATGTCCTGCAATCGATTACAAGTTGCGGATGATGTACAAAATTGGCTATTCTGCCTTCTATACATTGAATACTAACATGTCTGATGTGCCATGGTTAATTGTTACTATTGTCACCACTGACATCACCAAAAATATTGGACTTTTCTCTCAAAAACTTGACTTAAATATCGGCAAAAATTTACTTTTCATGTTTGGACTATTTTTTCAATTAAAATGTAACTATCTTTGGGTTGAAAGGTGTTAATTGTTTTGGTCTATCTTAAATGTGTCACACTGCGGTATTTATAGACCAAATTGTTCGCCCGATTTTGACAGAACAGTATACTCTCATTAAGTAGACATGGGTAAACTTTTTATAAACTTCACTACATAGGATGAAAAACCGCCACAGATTTGGGGTTAATGATGCAAGGTCACATTTTTCGCCAGATTTCGACAGAACTATATACTTTCATTAAGTAGACATGGATAAACGTCTTGTATGTAGCACTGTGTCAGGGCTGAAGCAGTTATAAAGGGTGGGTCGTGGGTGTAATATAGTGTGTCATTTTGACATAATTACATCATGGATTAATATATACTTCTGTGATAGTTACGATCTGAAATTACTGATATCGAAGTTTATGGTGACCATTCAAAGTTTGATGCCATTTGACGGTACGTGTCACGAAGCTTCGGTAAATTGGATGAAAAATCGCCACAGATTTGGGGTTAACGATGCGAGGTCACATTTTTGACCAGATTTTGACGGAACTGTATAGTCTCATTAAGTAGACATCAATAATCTTCTTACATGTAGCCCTGTGTCAGAGAGGGGGCAGTTATATAGGGGTGGATGTAATATAGTGTGTCATTATTACATATTCCTCGATGGGTTAACATCGATGCTAATTATGATCTGAAATTATTGATATCCGGGTTTCTGGTCATCATTCAACGTTTGTTATCGGTGCCATATGATGTCCTGTGGTGCTATATTCCTGGAGTTCTGACACGTCACGAAGCTTCGGTACATGGCACGAAGCTTCGGTACATTGGATGAAAAACCGCCACAGGTTTGGGTTTAAGAATACATTATCAATTTTTTTGCCACAGCACTGGGGGATAAGTACCCAGGGCCACATGATTCTTCTTATTTCGATATTACTGTATACTGTTATTAATAACGATACACCTTGATTAACTTCATGTTGAATGAAGCAGTCACAGTATAATTTTCTATTATTGAACATTTAACTTGAATGTCACGAATAATCGGTACATTCGTGTTTTTGTTTCGACGCCGACTGTATGCATACATCTGATTTAAATATAGTAATATATGAATAACTAGCGGCTTTTCGAATTCCCGGTGGGAAATTCGTATACTTCCATATAATTAAAAGTTTGAATGATTCTCGTTTTACATGTATTGCGCTTCACCACTATCTATTTCTTCTTCTCTCTCCCTATTTCTCGCGTTGATGCTACTTTTATGTTTTGATTTTTATGGTGTACACCTGTTTGTTTGTTTTCACTGTCATCTGTAGTTGACCAAAGTCGCAGGTACTGTGTTTCTCTGGTACTTTGTGCACAAGTACTTTCCCAGTGAATGTTTGAAGTCACATTATGTCTGGGAAAATTCAATTTACATGACTATATAGTAGTATGTGATTGCCCCTATACTTCTGAACTATGAGACTGCTTAAATAATTCAATAGCATTAGGTATTCTGTACACTTACCAAGAAGATGGACACCTCTGCTAAATTACAGACATTGTAATTTGTATCACAATGCAGACAAGACAATTGAGTGCACAAATAGTCATACTATTTTTCTTGATATAAACGGTAAATATTGTTCCATGCTCACATACAAAACACGATTAAGTTAGTGGTACGTACGTTTTACGATATAATTATAGCGTCGCCATGAGTAAACCGTTCGCGCCAAAACTCAGGAAATCGCACTCAAATGGCGCGTTGATACTCCTAATAACTTCCGCTCATCAAAAACTTTTTATCTCCATGTTTGATTTTTGGAGTATTTTTTCACCTTTCATTTTCGGTGAAATTTACTTATTTGGACCCACCCGAATGTGAGCTCTCCGTTGGGCAGGTTGCTTATATCGTAGAATGCTCAAAGTTTGGGAGATTATCTACGGTATATAAAAATACCTGCTCCTGCATTATCTCGCTCTTTCATTAGCCCATTCCGATTTGGCGGGAAAAATGGGTTAGTGATACAGCACTTAACTATTCTCATTTACCTTATAAAGCCTCGCCACGAGTAAACCTTCGGCTTTAGGGCGATTGAAACAGACATGACTAAGTTGAGCCTGGACACTAGCTATCACATCCACTTATCAAATTTTGTTTATCTTGATGTTTGATTTTTTGACAAATTTCCCCCCTTTGATTTTCGTTGGAATTTGCCAAAAGTCTGAACCCACCTGAAGCTGGGTCGCTTTTGGGCATGATGCTTTTATAGTACAGTGGTCAAACTTTGAATTCATACCTACAGAATACCGCTGTATCTGCTACTGCATTAAACTTGCTTAATAATTAGACCGTTTGGATTTGACGCTATAAATAGAACATTTATTGTCCCGATCGTAGGTCGGTAACGGTCGGACCAAAAAACTAGCAATTGGTATATTCTGATCCGCATCACTCTTCCCATTCGGACCATGCACTAAAAAATTGACAGCGCTGGACTTTTTTTTTTTTTTTTTTTTTTTTTTTTTTTTTTGCTAAATCTGCCGTTTACATCCGCCACCGGTCTGCCTGGTCCCACCATCCGGTCTGGTCTCACAACCCTGGAATGGTCCCACCGCTTTTCCGGGCCTGGTGTCACCCTCTCCTGCGCTCCAGCTCCTCCAACAGCCATTTTCCTCCATTAGGGAGAGAAATTTATTATTTTGGACATTCAGGGGTCGGTAACTCTGTCAATTTTCAACCGATTTACAAAATGTTCACGGCATCGTTATCGGTGTAAAATGTAGACTATGACATGTAAGTTTGGTCGCAATCGAAGAGACTTTATTTTTCACAACTTTGAACACCCGTCCCCCACTCCCCGGGTAATATCGGACAACGTCCATTTTGTGGAACTGAACTAAATTTAAGTTGCTCTGTATCATAAAATTTGTCCGGTTCCGCTGCCTCAATGCTTTCCAGATATACTCTACAATTGTCGATAAATGTGAGAGGCCGGTTTAAGGGCCATAACTCCATAAATCGGGCACGGACAAAACTCGCAATGCCTCAACTGCCGATTCCCGTGGGAGTTGTACAGACACAGAAAATTTCAGCATTCTACATTTAGCGGTTCCTGAGATTAGTCGTACCAAACTATGTAAGAAAAATAATAATAAGAATAATAATAATAGAGAAAAATGGAGAAACGTAAAAGGGCGATAACTCTGCAAAGAAAAGGTGTAACGAAATTCTGAGGCGTACATTTTAAGTACCTCTTAGTTGCCTACTTTTCCAAGAAATTTCGCGTTCCTAGTGCCATTAGTTTCGGAATACTTGCAATTAAACGGAAAACTGGGTCAACAGAAATACAATATACTCCCATATTAAAATATGGAAGTATAATAATTAATGTACCGAAGCTTCGTATTTATAGGTTACAAACACCTAATTATTTTCCATAGATGACAGTGTTAACTAAAGGCCATGGGTTAAGCCTATTTGAACTTCAAGTGGTCAATTTTTCCTTAGAACGCCATCCGTTGCACGGGTACGTGCCCTTTTCGGTATTTTTTTCAAACGATAATTTTGCATTTCTACAACTACCCCATTTACTGCACATAAATCAGCAGCATAACAATATCCAGACCCCTTCCATATTTCCCTCAATGATAATCAACCAATCAGCAGCCAGATATTTTTGTTATGCTGACTCGAGTTTCCCTACACAAATTCAAGAAGCCTAACTCTATATAATTAGTTGCTTGTAACATATTGTAAAGAAAATCGAACTTTGATCGTGTAAACCGCGCCAATTTTACAAAAACAGCTTTACTGTGATACGATAGAAATATAGGAGTCATTGGACATCCTATTATTTCCCAGTGGTCCTTTAACCACATACCCCGTTTTAAAATTTATTTGGGTAAGAAATAACATCGATACTCTATTCCTGATAACTCTGGAAGCACAGTTTAGTAGAAAGATACCAATGTCTCATGTCATGCTTGTCATATACATATATACTGCACAGTGCTGCACAGTGCTGCACAGTGCTGCACAGTGGCGCATGCCCCATGTCCATCCACTCTCTAATGGGAATATTATGACCACAAATGTGATCACACCCAAAATTCAGGGTTTTTCATCATAATTGAATGTGTAAAATCCGACTCGCGTGCATAACGCACATGATAGAAAGGCATATGTATAAGTTTTGAAAACTAGTTACGTATATCTACCATACACCTTAAGAAATTGATCTAATTTTGAACAGTACAATGTTTAATTGGATTTGAATTAGACCCTCTCAACTTAGAAAACAAGTTGTAAATTATTTAACACTATTAAAATAATTAATGGCGAATTTGACCATTAAAATCATACTAAGATGGTTGCAATTTGGACGATTTTGCATACAAAAATATTTTAAAAATGGTAAAACATTAAAAAAAAAAATTAATTCTTCAATTTTTTTAGCACGATTAGTTATTTAACATTATTAACACAATTACTATTCAACTTAATCACCAAAATCATACTAAAATGAAATGGTTACAAATTGGAAAAAAAATTGAAAAATTTGGGCTAAAAACGTAGAAAAATGCCCCAAAAAATCGCAAAAACCAAAGAAGGCTACAAATTTCTTCTTGCTATCATAATTTTTCTTCATTACCATACCTAAAACATTAAAAATGACATGGTCGCAGCTTGTCCGTCAATATGAGCAACACTACCTCCCGATCTCCTGGACTATCCCGAGTTCGAGCAATAAGGGTTGAGAAGGCTTTATTTATGTTATCCTCTGATGTCGACTCAATGTTTTTCGCTCGGATTAGGAAAACAACGCGACAATGAGAGCTTTAGAAAATGTAACGGTATTGTTCCGAACAGCATCATTTTTGCCCCGCCAGCATGATCAATCTCTACCAGAGCGCGCCAGTCATACTTCGTTCATCAAGGGAGGTAAACCCTACATAAAGATTGCAGCATTATAGCAATTCAGTTGGATATACTGAACTTTCTAGATTGAGGTTCGCCCTCTATATCTGCTGGCATCGCGAATATTATCGACAAAATGTCATACGCTACCACGTAAATATGTGTTAAAAGTTAGGCCCTGATAAAGATCTGATATGTCTAGTCAAACTACGTGCAGCGCACTTTACGTTATCACTGCGATATAGCACTGCCATAAGGATGGTACTTTGCGGACCGATACATCTATTTTTATATATCGTCGGAACTATATTTAGTTGCCTATTATCTTATTTGACCACCAACATTTTGCAATAATGGTAATTCTTTCGGTATTGATATGAACAATATGAACTGAGACAGACATAGAGATAATTTCAATCCTAAAACATAAGAACACGTAATAAATCCTTACCAATGTCCTTGTGGCAGTGGTTTCTCAGCGGAGCGATGGGAGATAACTCTGCCTGGAGTTTGCTGTCTTTAGCTTGATATCCGCACCCCGCCTGGGGCCTATACTATAGAATACATTTTTTGTAATAGCAGGCTTATTTGAGCCGTACAGAAGGTGTCGAGTACTATGGACCACTGTAATCTAGCAGCGAACGCGATTTCTTGTAAATCACAAAAAGACGGCAATCGAGTACTATCGACCACCGTTCGTTAAACGCACATCTAAACATTTGTGATTTTGTCAAGGGAAATTACTCTAATGATACATGCGAATGATATGGCAATGTGTCAGTTGGTGAGTAATTTAGTTGATGAATAAAGGTACATTATGTGTGACTAGTTTCCGATACTTGGGTTATTTTGACCACAATTGCGCACGATGAAAAGTAATTCCTTCGGTATAGTGTGGAATACTTACCATTTTCAGATGTTTTATGTTACATGTTTATTAACGCTTTGTCGAAAAGGGTCGGTTGCCCTTCAAATGGCCGCATCAACTTAAAATAGCAATATTACCAAGGATGGAATCTGATTTGTCCAGCTAGCTTTGAGCAGGGACAGCGGCTGAAATATTAGAAGTGGGAACATCTAGACCTTAATAGTTTAAAAGGTTGAGGTACCATGCATCTGGAAAAATTCAACCCACGATGTGGTGCGATGGCTGTTCTCGGATTTGGTATTTTCGACCTGTATCAAGGATGGGTGTTCATTTGGAAATTCCAATGTGGACGAACACTCCCTCGTCCAGGGTATCCGGGGACATCTAACCTCGATTTTAAAACATATATATACCACCATCTACGTAAATTATACCTAATTATCGGTACCTTCCATTTATACCCAACTAAGCGGCTGAATTTAGGTAAACATATGACATTTGGTTTATAACCAACACGCACTACTACATTGGTAAGTTAAGGATCATGAGACCCCAATTTTTTCTAAGAATTCACCCATGGAACATTCTGTGCGGCACTATTGGCCAAATTAAATTGTTTAGACCACAAGGTGAATACAAACTTCTTGAGCACACAAATGCTACGCGGTTCAAATATGTTACATACTGTCATGGTAAATATTTGGGGTCCACTGATTCTTAACGCAACTTAGCCTGAAATTATCAGTAACTGTTTCAACACGAAATGCCACCACCCCGATTCACCGCGTATCCCTGTACCTTCGCACAAAGATCGTTTATACGTTTTGAGCCCAAGCCCTACAACTGTAACTCTTTAATTCCATTCATAATTAAAATCTAGGCCACTGACATGGCTATCTCTTTTCAACTCCATTGAGCGTAAACCACCTCAATGGGTTAACAATTGAGATTCCGTGACTTCATTACAAAGAACATGTACCCAGCTAATCGCACTCACAATTATCCGCACGGTTCATCGTCGTGATCACGGTGTGAAAAATCAATAATGTAGCCTATATCGTTGTAATCTAATACTGAATTTTTACAAAAATGGTATTATTGCTGTACTATAGAACCCGCTTAGCCCGTACTTTATCTTTCCGTATTGCGAATTTTTACATATTACAAAGCTGTAGCGTTCGAGTACTATGAAAACATGAACAGATGAAACTTTCAGGCCCCCTTTTTCTCCACTAAATGCAAAGATTTTCCGGTCAAGTGAATCCCGGTATATAGATGGTTCGCCAAAAAAGATCATATAAGTCATTACATGTCAATGTATTTTGCATGTAAAGAGTTTTGGACATATGTTGAGTTTCAATCTACAATGAAAGAAATACACTGATAGAAATAGAGTCGAATACTTTAGAACACAAAATATGTATTACAAATACACAGAACGATACGATGTGTAAATGGGTTTGTCAATACGGCACGAGTGCTGTCGCGTAAGGAATAATGTACACATATCCGAATCAGCTGATCAATCGAAGCCTGTATCACGTTATGGTATTTAGTATTGCCTGTTCGGTGGAAACAGTCGAACATGCCTGTTCGGTGGAAACAGTCGAACTGAAGCACGGAACCGGAAGAGAACGGATTATGATTGGTCAATAATTTTGGAAAATACTGTGATTTACCGTTCTGAACACTTGATGCTGCAGTATATAGCTTTGTCTGTATATATTATACTAGAAGGTGACCCGACTTCGTCCGGGCTTTGACCTTGAATTGTCCGTTTTGATGGTCAAGGTAAAGTGGGGTCACGATTTGACCAGTCCAATACACTGCCCGGACAAAAGTACCCGACAAACGTGCCCGTCGAAATCCATCCGGTGTTACCCGATTTGACCTTGAATTGATCATTATGAAGGTCAAGGTCAGGTCGGGGTCACGACTCGACCCATCCAAAACAATCAGTGGACAAAAGTAACCCAACGTATCAAATTTCGTCGAAATCCCATCAAAATTGGGGATTTGACCTTGAATTGACCCGATTTCAAGGTCAATGTCACGTCGCAGGGGCAAACGAATATGCTTATGAGATTCCCATACAAAAGTACCCCCACATACCAAGTTTCATCGAAATCCCGTGATATTCGGGCGTTTGACCTTGAAATGACCAGATCGCACGGGCAAATTAATAGGTTTATGCCACTCCCCGGCCGAAGGTACCCCCAAATACCAAGTTTCATTGAAATCCCGTGATATTCGGGCGTTTGACCTTCAAATTACCAGATATCAAGGTCAGGGTCACGTCGCACGGGCAAATTAATAGGCCTATGTCACCCCCCCGTCCGAAAATACCCCCACATACCAAGTTTCATCGAAATCGGGCCGGCAGTTTTCGAGTTCATTGATTACACACAAACAGATCTTCCAAAATATATAATAGACTAGCCGATGAGCCCGACGTTGTCCGGGCTATTCAAAAACCAAATTTCAAGTCGATAGCTCTACCCGTTTCCGAGATCTGGTCTGCGCATGCGCGAAGCTGGAGTCGCACGGACTCGGCGACCCGATCAAATTCGTATCCGGGGCAAGATACATTCACATACCAAATTTCAAGTCGATAGCTCCCCCCGTTTCCGAGATCTGGTCTGCTCATGCGCGAAGCTGGCGTCGCACGGGCTCGGCGACCCGTTAAAATTCGTATCCGGGGCAAGATACATTGACATACCAAATTTCAAGTCGATAGCTCCACCCGTTTCCGAGATCTCGTCTGCGCATGCGCGAAGCTGGCGTCGCACGGGCTCGGCGACCCGATAAAATTCGTATCCGGGGCAAGATACATTCACATAGCAAATTTCAAGTCGATAGCTCCACCCGTTTCCGAGATCGCGTCAACCGCCTGGTCAAACTACACACACGTACCAAGTTTCGTCCCGATCGGTCGAGAATCGTAGATTTGTATTAATGACAGACAGACAGACAAACAAACAAACAGACAGACAGACAGACAGACAGAGGTCTTCAAAATATATATGAGATATATGTGTGTATATATATATGTGGGTACTTCATAGAATCGGAAACGCGTGGACGGATTGAGCTCAAATTTCGTATATAAGTGTAACATCCCACGGACACCGCCGTGATCGCGTTTTGGAGAAACTCAGAGCACCGTTTCTCCCTTCCCAATCATCAAAATCACCGCAATCGGCACCTCGGGGTTAATAGCGTTCATATATAAAGAGCGTTCGTTTTCCGCAGTGTCTATATAAAGAGCGTCGTTTTCGCTATCTACTTATCTGTATGACGGGAATCTGATTGTAGCCTGTCGCTCGAAATATTATGCAGAGAGATTTCACGACATTAGGACGGGTACGACAGACTCGAAATATTATGCAGAGAGATTTCACGACGGGAAGCGTTTCTTATCAATTCAATGCAATGTTATCGTAGAGAGATTTCACGACAGGAAGCCTTTGTTTTCAATTCAATGCAATGTTATCGCTCGAAATATTATGCAGAGAGATTTCACGACATTATGACGGGTACGGGCAGGTTTAAAAAAAAGAATGCGTTGTCTGTCGTTCCTAGGAAGGGGGGATTTCATAGGGTAAACGCCAGAAACAAAAAAATTAATTAAAACAATTTAAAATTACAAAAATTTGAAAATAAAAAAACAATTAAATTATAACCGTCGTGGTCGCGTTTTGGAGAAGCTCAGAGCACCTCTTCTCTGAGGTGAATAAAGAAGAAACATTAAAAAAAATGTCATGTTTCTGACCAACCACGCCAAAATGCACAATTAACTCTTGTTATAAACAAAAAATTAATATTAACTCATTGAAAAAATTCCTTTAAAAAATTCAAAATTGTCATGTTTCTGACAAACGCCGCCAGTGGCGGGCTAACCTGCTGGTCTATTATATAATTTGGAAGATCTGTCTCTGTGTGTGTGTGTGTGTGTGTGTCTGTCTGTAATCGATGGACTCGAAAACGGCCGAACCGATTTCCATGAAACTTGGTATATGGAGGTATTTTCGGCCGGGGAGTGACATATGCCTATTAATTTGCCCGTGCGACGTGACAATGACCTTGAAATCGAATCATTTCAAGGTCAAACGCCCGAATATCACGGGATTTCGATGAAACTTGGTATGTGTGTGGGTACTTTCGGCCGGGGAGTCTCATAAGCCTATTCATTTGCCCGTGCAACGTGACCTTGACCTTGAAATCGGATCAGTTCAAGGTCAAATCGCGAATTTTGATGGGATTTCGACGAAATTTGATACGTGGGGTTACTTTTGTCCACTGAGTTTTTTTACCCCGACCTGACCTTGACCTTCAAAATCATCAATTCAAGGTCAAATCGGGTAAAACCGGATGGATTTCGACGGGCACGTTTGTCGGGTAATTTTGTCCGGGCAGTGTTTTGTATGGAATCCTATTAGGGCCACTTCCTAATGGCGCTTTCGGCGCGCGCCGAAAGCGACAAAAGTGCGACATTAGTAACGCGCCGAAAGCGACAAAAAGTGCGCCGAAAGCGACAAAAGGTGCACCGTTACGGCGCACTTTTTGTCGCTTTCGGTGCTTTCGGCGCGCGCCGAAACATACCCTAAAGGCGCACTTTTTGTCGCTTCCGGCGCGCGCCATTAGGGAGTGGACCTAATAGTATACCTAATGGCGCTTTCGGTGCGCGCCGAAAGCGACAAAAAGTGCGCCATTAGTAACGCGCCGAAAGCAACAAAATGTGCGCCGTTACGGCGCACATTTTGTCGCTTTCGGCGCGCCGAAACATGCGCTAATATCGCACATTTTGTCGCTTTCGGAATCCTATTAGGGCCACTTCCTAATGGCGCTTTCGGTGCGCGCCGAAAGCGTCAAAAAGTGCGCCATTAGTAACGCGCCGAAAGCGCCGAAAGCGACAAAAAGTGCGCCGAAAGCGACAAATAGTGCGCCGTAGCGGCGCATATTTTGTCGCTTTCGGCGCTTTCTGCGCGTTACTAATGGCGCACTTTTTGTCGCTTTCGGCGCGCGCCGAAAGCGCCATTAGGAAGTGGCCCTAATAGGATTCCATAGTTTTGGACTGGTCAAATCGTGACCCCACTTGACCTTGACCTTCAAAATGGACAATTCAATGTCAAAGCCCGGACGAAGTCGGGTCACCTTCTAGTCTAATATATATTTGGGACTTCTGTCTGTTTTTCTGTTAGCAATGGCCGGGAAAGCTGCCGGACGGATTTCGACGAAATTTGATACTTAGGGGTACTTTTGTCCGGGGGTGTTTTGGACGGGTGAAATCGTGATCCCGACCTGACCTTGACCTTCAGAATGGTAAATTCAAGGTTAAAACGGACGGATTTCGACGATATTTGATACATATGGATACTTTTGTCCGGGGAGCGTTTTCGATGGGTCAAATCGTGACCACAACCTGACATTGACCTTCAAAATGGTCAATTGATGGTCAAATCGGGTAAAATACGGATTTCGACGAAATTTGATACCTTGGGATACTTTTGTCCGGATGAAAGCAGAGGGGAAACAGCCCGGACCAGCTAGTATGTATATAATTGCGTAATGAGGAGAATGTGATGTAACATTTTGCTATCATGTGATCGATCACGTGGATAAAATCGTAGCTGCATACATCGCAGCACCGTAGCGTGTGTGGGCAAGTCACTTTTCTCCACCTGCGATTTTCCCCACTTAAGATTTTAATCGCAGCGTCTGCGGTGGTACTTATAATGCGGCTTCACAGCGTGCCCCTTTACGTTCACAAAGAGCGTAATTCAGATTTTTTTAAAAAGCCAATATGGGCGTATTGGTTTTTTGAAATACATTAAATATGAACCTATTTGTATGAGGATAAGTTGCATAAATAGAGGTGAAACTCTAATAATGAAATGTGGCTATGGCGGCTAACAACATGCACTAAATGGTAGGGGAGTACTGCCGACAAACACCCACCCCCGCATGTACTTTACGATGTCCCATGTGCATTTGATCGATTGTGGGTTCAACAAATTGTATGCCGGGCATGGCGTGGAGTCCACCATGTCCACAGCGCGTTGCACTCTGTGGAATAATTGTACTCACTGCCGCGTGATTTCCATTCAGTCTAAAGCATCCACACCTAATAACAATATATATTAGGACACATATAACACATATTTAGAAACATAGCACATTATGATGATTAACACAGCATTATTGGCATCCATTACCGACAGCTGATAAGAGTAGACTAGAATAATCAGACGAGCTGAAGTGAGATCAGCTGAGGTGATAGAGAAACATTAACCCTTTACCCAACAAACCGGCCAAAAACGGCCAAATAAAGCTGCAACAGCCTACATTATCTTGGGTCTGTCTCAATAAAACCATACAAATATGGATATCATTGGAACCGGCTCATTGACCACATTGTGATGGTTACAGTTATGCCCTGTGCCAATGCATTCTCTTATATATGCGAGTCGACCATAGGTCGCCTCGCATATATAAGGGGATGCATTACCATTTTTTCTTACATTCTTTAACAATTTTATCATTTTTAATGTGTTAAGCCAATGCATTCTCTTTTATATGCGAGGCGACCTATGGTCGACTCGCATATATAAGAGAATGCATTGGCACATGGCCGTTTTGTTGGGTAAAGGGTTAAAGGGATACTGCACTCAAATGTTGTTGTTGGTTTCTGCAGTCTCTGAGTCGTAGAATAAGGTAACCAGATTTCCATTATTTGAAAGTCTGTTGAGTACGAAGTAATGTTACGGATGGCAGATTAGCCGGAATGCGAAAATTCAAATTGTCGTTTTCGAATAATTTGTGTACAATTTCCTAGCAAATGTATCAAATAAATGTTATATTATATGTATACTAGTCCAATATACTCATTTAAGTTATCGTATAGTCATCAGTCAGTGAGTGGCTTGAGTTTACACGATCATGTGTGCCACGCGTTGCCCAATCCACTATCCGTCAATTAATTTTATAACGTCTTGTTCGCGGAAATTCGTAATCATTAGTTTATAACCGATAGTTGCGACACGAATCGAGAAGTCAATATTTACAATAAGCGTATTTTGGACGGTATTTTCTATGGAGTGGTAGGGTCGATTTGTTGATATTTTCGGCGATTAGAATGCTACATTCCTCCAGTTGGCATAGCATCTGAATACTAGCTTATATCACATGAAACCCCTATTATATCATTTTAAAAAGCCATTACATATTTGCTTATCTCTCACTGGTGACGAATAAGCTCATGCTTCCCGCCAACTTGGCATCACGCCGACAAAGTGACTTTGAATCAATACTATTTCGTAAAGCCGCACATGACAGCAACGCCAGACAATACAAAACGGTTGCACAAAAACAACGAGGTAAATATTTTCCGTCGGCAGCTCGAGCGCGCAATATATACTGTATACGTGTATACGCTTGTGACGCGTCTCAGCCAATAATGTAAATGCGTGCGTTTTAAGCTTCTGTTAAGGATTTTGATTTGTAAAAAGTCATAAAGCTCTAGTTTTCTTCATGTGATATACAAGATCTTCAACTAGTTATGATGGATATATAGAGGATATGAAATGAGTGTTTCTCTCATATGTTGGATATATAGAGGATATGAAATGAGTGTTTCTCTCATATGTTGGATATATAGAGGATATGAAATGAGTGTTTCTCTCATATGATATTTATGAAACGAGTCTAAGAATTTTCAGTTTTCTCGAGCCTCCGGCGAGAGAAAACTGAAAAATCGTGACGAGTTTCATAAATATCATATGAGAGGAACACGAATTACATATTCTATTTATCATATGACACCTATAAATTGATTATGATGTCCAAAACGCACACAAATAACTAAATAGCTATATGACATCGGCAGCAAAAGGTTAATGTGACGTCACTTCATTGCACCGGAAGCCCAATTACACCTGGTGAACTAGCAGAAATAATATGCACGCGAAGATATAGTGCGCTATTCTGGTCTCAGTTTGTGACATTATATCGTATGTTTATTAGATAAATACGAATTACATATTCTATTTATCGTATAACAATGTCCAAAACTATATATTTCAAGATTATAATTGCGAGAATTTCGGCATCGCGTTGATTGACGCGCACGAATTTGACCTGCATTTAGTTAGAGATGCGGCTCGGCTCAGGCTGCCATTCAGCCAATCAGAACACACTTTTTGTCAACAAACCAATCAAATTATCGGAAGGTGATATGAACTAGTAGTTCATATGAAATTGATTTATGACATACTTTCCAACGTAAATAATGATTGAGTCATATGATAAAAGATGTTATGAAACTCGTTAAATAAATTTGATTCACAACTCGTCTAGGACTCGTTGTGAATCAAATTTATCAAACTCGTTTCATAAAATCTCATATTCAACATAACTCGTTGGAGATCCTCTTTGTCTGTTTCACGCTCCGGAACAAGTCCTTTGTATGTCTTTAATTGACTTTTAGTACAGGCGAATTAGGGTTTAACCCAAAACTAATTGCAACACAAATGGCAAAGTTGCCGTCATATAGAGTAAGTCAATATGTGCAACATACCCAAATCTTAGAGAACAATATTTGGGACAAATAGCGAAATTCCTGTTTCCATGGCAATCATAAGGTTTATGAGTTCGAGACGTGGTGTGCGGTAAGCACTGCATTCTAAAAGAAGGTGGTTTTCGTCTTCAATAGCATCATCGGAATATACACAGTCTTTGTCAACGAGGGATGATTTTAACTGAGTTTGGAAACTAGGTGTTAAATTGCATATATGGCGAGAATTATTTCCATTATCTCAAATATTATGTTGGTTTGTATGAGCACCCATTGTTGTCTAACTTTTGAAATCAAGTTCTCCTCTTGGGAAGGTCAAGGTCATATGTAAAGGTCAAGGTCATTGCAAAATAATGTGTGCGTTTTCCGATACTATCATATAACTTTGACCCACTTGATTGAAATTTAAGATATTGAGAGACGAAAATATATTTAAAATAATTTTGAGGACCACCGCTTCGTGCAGAATAATAGTTTTAGCAATAATGTCAACTCAATCCCGAGATATAGACCTTCAAAGTTGGTGGTACCCTTTCGTAATAAGCAAAATTCTGTACTATTTTGACCAGAGACATGGTTATATAAGAGAGCGGCCAGTGGAGGAAAATGGCCATATTTAAAGAGTTAATGCAAATTCGTATATAACTGATTATTATATACCGTTGGAAAGCTTGTGGATTGTCCATTATTATTAGCCCTGTTGTAGTGAGCAAATGTGGAAAGAAAATGTAGATATTATTGTTGCCATGGCAACAGATACTATTTTTGTCAAAAAATGGAAAAAGGTCATATCTAAAAGTATAATTGGTCTGGGTAAGATTAGTTCATATACATTACATATGGGTGAAGGTCCAACACAATGTGCTGTCGTCTGCTATGTGTATATGTCAAGGTCAAACAAAGGTCAAGGTCATTCGGGAAAAGTTGATAACATTGGTTTTGCTCACATCAAAGCAAATACAATAGCATATACACTTATGCATAATGTTCTGTAATATTGCACGAGATATGAACACAATAAATAATGACATACAAATTCTGAACAAAACGATATATTACATTCCCTTGTTATGTATTTCAATCTCAGAAGGAGGTTCATAATGTGTGGGGTACATGGTTTACTTATTGGGGGAGTGTGGTTCATGAAAGCGACGTGTTTGTTTTGGTCTGATATGTTTGACAACAGTTTTCTGTATCAGCATGCTAAGTTATGTATCAATGAGTAGTTAGGGATGGTTGACATTTCTCTGCTCAAAATGACACCTAGGAAAGTATTGATGCACCACACATGTAGCTGTCTACCATGGTAACTGGCATATATACACTTAACGTTGATTCAGTACTTTAATGAAATGATTAATCTTATTATATGTCCGTGTTCTGTGACATCTAATGGCATGTCAAGTGATATAGACAGGGACCTCGCAAACTATACAACTGCAATGGCTCATGTCACAATGATGATAATAGCTCTACGACATCAAACCCGACATGTGACCAAACACAACATAGAGCAGGCCTGAGTACTGCTTCCAAAAAGCTACATTTAAAATATTTCAATGTACGGGTTGTCTGAATCATAAATTTGAACAATATTAATCAGAACTAGATTTCAAATTCCCGCGGGAAATTTGGATATCTCCATGTCTCAGACATCAGACTACCGTCGATAAACATATGATGTTTCATAATATAACAATGACAAAGACAGTGGCATATATAATACCCCTTCCCTGACCCCTTTCCAGATGCGACGTCGACCAAAGTTACCAATTGTGTTCAACTCAGTATTCTAAATAAAATGGCAAATCAAATAGTGGCATAACTGCTTTCATTTTGACTGAGTATTGGCGACAAGCCAGTCTAGCTCAATAGTATTAATGTTTATGGGCTCATAACTTTGCCATGTATCATCCGATTAAAGAATATTTTTGCGACTTTGTAATCGCCATCTCTTAGAGACTTTATATCCTGAGGTGATAATCAGATCGAAATCAAAATTTGGTCATTTTTGACACCCCGACCCCGCGTCTATTGAGACCTTCGCCAAAATGCCCCATATGTTCATCTTAGTATTCTCAAGACAATGGCATATGAAAGAGCAACACAGATGCTTTCATTCTGAAGGCGTTTCATCTTAACCATGGTAATTAGTGATATAAGCTGTCTGCTGCCCCAAATTTTGTTTCGACTTAAGCGGAGTTCGACTTACCACGTTCGACAACCATGTTTATTTAAATGACTTTTCACACAAGCTCAGCCGGGACCAGTCAATGACTTCGACTTATGTGGGGGTTTTCGAGTTACCGACGTTCGACTTAACGAAGTTTTACTGTATTATCATCTATATATACATAACAGAGTAGGATCTGTCTGTCTGTCTGTTCGGATTTTTCTCACAGACCACTAGACCGATTTCAACCAACTTTGGTTGGTTTGGTGTTAGTTTTTCAAAATTTTCATTTAAACATATTTGGTCCACCTAGAATGCATCAAACTGATTTGTTTTCAGAAAATAAATACTCAAGCTTGTGTGCAAAATGTCCACAAAATTTGGTAGAAAAGTTTATATTTTCAGATATATCCCGGACATTACTGTCTGCTATTCCATAAAAGTAGCACAGTGTGATTCACTTGGTTATTAAACATGTTACTTAATCAACTGACAACTAAATGTTCTATTCTAAACAAAACGCACGGTATTATTTACATACTGTACTGGAAGCATTATTACTCAGAAGACACTAGGATGGGACATAAAGTAACGCTCTATTGTCAAATTAATTGAATGTTGTGTCGATCCATGTGTGCTTCCCGACTGCAATTCAACTGGTAGTACCTAAATGTTCGCATCTGTATTCAATTCAAAAGAAAAGAGACGAAGACACTATAAGGGGGATTTGGTATAACGCTCTTATGTGTAATTAAATATTAAACAGTGTTACTTTACACCTGATAAACACGACGTTGCAAGCAGCTGATCCATCTAATAGAAGAAAAAAACAGACGCTGTCAGTATCGATACAACATCTGGCTAAGTGTTCCTGATATATTTGGTCATTGAAGCGGTCTTTGGTTTTCCTATCTATCCGAAGAAAATAAGTGTCTGCATGAAATATTCAGGAATGATTGTGTTATCTTTGTTACAAAGAACGCCCAAATGGTAACAATTTTTTTAATCTATATGTTATTGAGTTGTTGGTACATGACTCTCCTTCGATTTGAAGCAAAGCATTGTCCCCATACCTCTTATCTACCAGAATCGTTTCACGTGAATCTCGTCCCATCAAGAACCTGTGAGAAGTTAGCGACACTTGGGAAGCTTGACTGTCTGTTAAAGCAAACCCTACTCGTCAATGAGGATTACTGCCATCAGTCCCCAAGCTGTACGCCCCAGTATAAATAATGATCGTCTGGTGGAATGTTGTTACACTTTTGTTGTGCCTCATTATATTCACAGTTTTGTTACTTTAGTACGTATGTTGCCAGTATTTTAATTTATTTAAATAAAGTAAAATATAAATAAAATTGAGGTCCGTATGAGCCAGGGTCCATAAGAGCCAGGGTCCGTATCAGCCGGTGGTCCGTATCAGCCAGGATCCGTATCAGCCGGCATTCATATGATCACTCCCTGTATACATATTGGCCACACCCATGGCCATATAGCCAAAAATATATACAACTTATATACACACCCCACCAATACCTATTATATAATCACTTCAGGTATACATCGACGCCTCATCATTGACCACACAGACCTTCTAGGTATAGCAATACAACGCGCATGACATCACCATTGGTCATACAGTCACTCCCTGTATACATTTTCTTCACACACATGACCATTTACCAAATCAAGATATACATATACACCCCTCGTGACCAAAGCGTCAATCCAGGTACATATATAGCTCTCCAATTGATATACCAATACCCCCAGGACCATTCGTACACTCCATGTATGCATATACACCTCGCCCATGACAATACAGCCATTCGATGTATACTCACACACCCCATCCATGATCATACAGCTACTCTTAGTATATATATACATCCACCAATGTATACAGCTAAGGCAGAGATGCATATATATCACATATACAACCATGACCACAAGTACACTTATATACCCACACGCCGCCAATGACCACCCAGTTATACTCCAGGTATGCATATACACAATCATGACCGTACAGAAGGTACTGGGACAACGAGAAAGAAACATGTAGTCGCCAGTGGATTAAGTAACATGGTTAATAAACAAGTGAGTCACAATTTTCTACCTCTTGGGAACAGAGAATAATGTTCGGGCTATATTTTTTTTTAAATAAACGTTTTTTTTTTTACCAAATTTGGTTTCCATTTTGGAAGCCATCTTCAGTGTGAACGCATTTAAGACATCTCAAAACAATAAACATCTTTGATACCAAAGATGGTTTTATTTACTTGAATAAATTGTCCAAACCTGAAAAGTACATTTTTGCCGATTTTGATGTCAAGTTTGTGATAGAAAAATACAATATTTCTGGTAATTTCACTGGTTACAGTAGTAATACTTAACAAATGTGCATCAGAAATGTTAGAATTTTATGTATTTAATAGCCAATTTTATTCATCTACCACAACTTGCAAGCGATTACATGGCATGCTGGGCCAATATTTACAATTTCCCAGGTTTGATCACATTTTGGCAGCCATTTTCAGACCAAGTGACAATGGTTCCAGTGAGTTGAAATATTCATAAGTAATGGTATGCCTAAATTAGTGTGCACAGTTCTGTCCATTTCTTGTTGAAATATGACTTGAATCATAATGTTGATTTTTTGTGAAATTTCATACCGAGTTCTGTAAAATTCTAACTTTTGAGGGCGCGCAAGGGGCTGGGACATCATGAATGGCATATTTTATTGACCCAATCAGTTAATATGCATAATTCAAAAATAATGTCACAATTCTGAACCCGTTCCATACAGCAGAAACTGATCTAGAAGACATTAGTGAAAAACGTCAAATTTTCCACTTCTAGCTGCCATTTTGATTGCCATCATGGGCGGGAGTTCAAATTTTACCCTAAAAATGTGGCATTATATCTCACAGAGTCATACTTACTGTATATTCCAAATATTTAAATCGCATATTTCATGGTAAGATTAATTGCGACATTTAATAAATTATCCAATCATGAAATACTCTTTAAATTTGGAATTTCAGCATGGATCCACATCTAATATCAATTAGTATGTGAATATGTACATATGTGCAAAGTTTCATGCTTTAGTCACATATTGAACAATTGCCTTGAAATTGGACTTAATCTACTACACTATATTGTTTATCCCATCATATAATAATTTTTAACCACCTCAGTCGCAAATGTCTTTGTTAAACTGTAAGAATTTGTTTTTATACACCCGTTTTGTAAAAACGGAACGTATTATGTTTTTGTCGGTCCATTCTTTCGCTTTTTTCGAAAATGATAACTTTAGTAAGTCTGAACGTCACGGAATGAAATTTGGTATGTCAGTTTACTTGCCCAAAATACAGGACAAGTTCAAATTTTGTTTCCGCCCGCCAATTTTTTCCGGAGTTATGGTCCTTGTCGAACTTGCCGATTATTTTTGTTTCTGTGTGATAATTTTTAGTTTTAATTATCTGATTGTTTTCAAATGTGTTATATGGATTACCCATATGATAATACAGGTCAAGTTTGAATTTGGGTTCCGTCCGTCAAATTTGGCATATGAATTACACGTTATGAAATTACCACATGCGTATTTTGCCTCGCCCTAGTGATGCTCTTTTTAAAAATTACTTTGACCTTTGAATGTCGCCTTGACCTTCCAAGCCTTCCAACCACATATGTGGAAATGTGGACCCTACTGGTTCTTTCATAACGCAGTGCAAACGTTGAGGTAGTGGTTGAATTGCCCATTATACGAATAATTAAATGTAAAATCTCCACATAACCCATGATTGGCCATCGTTGCCATGGAAACTCAAATTTACCAAATTGTCCCAATGGGAATTTCCTAAATATTCTAACAAAGTAGGCATTCAGCAACCCAGTGTACTAAAAGACGTATGTGTTGTAATCAGTTCGCACTAACTGATTTGTTGAATGACAAGTTATGCTGTGAGTTTTGTCTCAACAATCGACTATATAAATATCACATGTTATGTCTTGTTGTACATACAAATAATTCATATTTCAAACTGCTATAGTTTCCAAATCAGTTATCGATATCTTTTTAAATGAACCTTCCCATGGAGCCTGAATTCCGGAGTTTACAAAATAGTGTTGGTGATCGCTATTTGTAATGAATCATAACCAGGACAGGCGAAAATATGACTGCTATAACTGACAAAAAATCCTTATTTTTAACAATGACCTTGACCTTTATGTGTGACCATGAAATTTTAAGGTTACCATGTATATGTGGAAATGTCGGCCACTACAAGTTTGTCCATAAACCAATGTAAACTTTTAGGTAGTTTTTAAATTATTCACGATAGGCACTATTTAATGTAAAATTTCCAAATACCCGATTATTAGCCATCGTTGCCATGGAAACTCAAATTTACCAAATTAATCCCAGTTGGATTTTCCAAAATAAAAGATATTATAACAAGGTAGACATTCAACTACCCAGTGTGCCAAAAGACGTCTGTGTTGAAAAACCAGTTCACAATAACTGACATGTTGCATATGACAAGTGATGCTGAGATGTTTTGTCTCAACAATCGACAACATAAATATCACAAGTATATGTGTCTTGTTGTACATAAAAATGTTGTCGCCACATATTTCAAACTGCTGTAGTTTCTAAAGCAGATATCGATATCCATTCAAATGAACCTTCCCATGGAGCCTGCAGTCCGGAGTGTTGGGTATCGCTATTCGTAATAAATCCTAACCAGGACGGTCGAAAATATGACAGCTATATGATAAAAATCCAGATTTTTAACAATGACCTTGACCTTTATACATGACCTTGACATCTCAAGGTCACCATGGATATATGGAAATGTTGGCTATTACAAGTGTTTCCATAAACCAATGTAAACTTTTAGGTAGTTGTTAAATTATTCACTATAAGCACTATTTAATGTAAACAAATTCAAATACCCGATTATTAGCCATCGTTGCCATGGAAACACAATTTTAACAAGTTTGTCCCAATTAGATTTTTCTAAAAAAATTATATTCTAATGAAGTACATATTCAACTATCCAGTAAACTAAAAGTCATTTGTGTTGCAATTAGTTTGGGGTTGACCCCATTTTTCGGCTAGATCGCCTGTACTATTTCTGTCTGTTTCATTAAAAGTTTGATTCTATCCTCGTTTTTTTGCTTTACTTGCCGGGATTCCTTGCCTTAAGAATTCGGTTCGCGGTCATCTTAACATCGATTCACCAACTTCAAATCTTTCTTCAATTTTCGTTTTCTCTTCATTTCGTCGTATATATTATGCAATAAATGAGTTGTTCTCACATTTCAGATACGCCATTAACGCCACATAACAGAAACAGAAACTTACTTACATATAAACAAACATCATCTACAAATAATTCACGGATTTCATCCACGATGAACAACTCTAACTGCAAAGGGGGAATCTCTGTTTATCGTCAAGATCACAGGAAAACTGGAAATTACAATTGAAAAGAAAACATCCGCCATACAGAAAACATCCGCCATACTGAAAACATCCACCATACTGAAAACATATACCACCGTTCGTGGAAGGATCTAAGCGCCGAGCGTTCCTGTGAGTTTTACGCAACAAGACCAGCGGGAAATGGTTGCATGTTGGATTGTGTGTACTGTCCTATCGCTATTTCTAGATGATGACAGTTTTCTGGGAGGACATAAGGTGTGTACATTGTTCATTGTTTACATGCAAAGCCAGCATTTAAGCTGGACATAGCCACACATATATACATATATATACAAGCAATTTATACATTATAACTTTATAACATTATTATACATTGTAAAAACACATCGGACAAACTATTAAATAGATTGCCCAGCTATGATCGGACATTTGTAAGATCATTACAATTCACCAATAAATCTAATGATATGCATATATTGCAAGAAGTATCGTACACGGTATAGTTTAAGATTGGCCGTATCTTCAGGCGGCAAACCGATTTCGCGAAATGAGTTTGTTACTATAAATAGAAAAATAATAGTAAGCATGTAGGAATCCTACTGGGGTACTATCGTAAAATAATATAGCAGTGTGCAGCCAATCAGAATGCGAGAAAGTCACGTGAGATATAATATATATATAAATATTAACGTGTTCAGCTATATCTAATACTATCTGAAGGAACGTGTACACTACATAACGAAAGTGTCAGCTACACTTTAGATCAACGTGTGGAGGCGTTAACTTTTAGCTGAGCAGCCAATAGAATGATAAAGAAGACGGAAAGTCAAACAGTTTCAGTAAATGGACAATATACAATCGATGCAAATGTAAAATTCAAGATGGCCCCTGGAGGCCATGTTTTTAAAGATTTAGTCTTGCATTGAAGAGTGATTTTATTACACAAAATGTTGCTATATATCAGCTAAGAAGAATTTCGTGAAACTTGTCCTGGCAATTTTACCAGCAATGTGAACGTACCCTTATGGAAAGTTTTCACGGTATGTTATGAAGGCATTGTCTAACAGAAACCCTATGGTGCCAGAATATAAACGGCAACATATAACGGTATAACGATAGTGTGCATATTTACAAAAGCTAACGACTTGAGAAATAAAATTTCGTTAGGACCACGTGTAGCGGTGCTGCTAACATGTGCCTGCAAATACCTGTATGATGGAAGTATACAAGATCGTTCATATTCTAGCAACATATCGTTTTCTATGAGGAAATGCGTGCAAAACACACAGTGCAAATATGCGAGTGTATGGAAGTACCCATAAATGGAGGCTGTACCTATAGTACCATTAAATGGAGGCTGTACCTATAGTACCATTAAATGGAGGCTGTACCTATAGTACCATTAAATGGAGGATGTACCTATAGTATCATTAAATGGAGGCTGTACCTACAGTACCAATAAGGGAGACTGTATTTATATTCAGGCATTGTATAAGTCAACTCCTATACTATATATATGTACCAAAGATATGAGACTTTTACTCAGCCTCGTTATAATTAACAGGTTGTTATACATGGTTATGTGTGTACGCTAGGAGTGAATTTCACTCTCATTATTCATTCATTAATTATTTTACTGGATAGTTTCTGTTGAGTTAAGTAGGAGATGACCCCAAAATGGCTGGATTTCGGTACATAGTGCTGATTCTGTACTGTTATGGTAGGTTGGTGCATTCGCTATCAGACAGCTCATAACTACCAACTCCGACTAACTATCGGAAATAACCCTAACCCTAAAACTTACAATAAATCTATCACGAAACTAAGCTAATCCTAACACTAACACTAACCCTAACCCAAAACCCTAACCCTGACCATAATCATAACACTAATACTAACCCTTGTCCCAACCCTAATCTAAGCACTAACCCTAAACTAACCCTAACACTAGCCCTAACACTAACCCTAAACTTTGACGGCAAATCGCAATTATAATAGTGCGGCTCTAGACTCTGTACTGTTATGATAAGTTGGTGCTTTCGCTACAATGCAGCTCATAACAACCAACTGGGACTAACCATCCGAAAAATCACCAATCCTAACACTAGCCCGAAACCTAACCCTTAACGTTAAACCGTCGTTACAATAGTGGTAACTATATTCTGTTATGACCATCTGAAATAACCGTAAACTAACCATACCACTAATCTAGCGCTAGCACAAACCCAACCATAACAACAGTCAAACCCCAACCACAACCTCAACGGTTCCACCCAACCCTAATCCTAAGTCTTAACAACAAACCACCATTACAATAGTGCTGACTCTGTACTGTTGTGATAGGTTGGCGCATTCGCCACCAGTCAAGAACAACCAACTCCGACAAACAATCAGAAATAGCCCTAACCATAACACTAATACCAACACTTACCATAACCCAAACCCATTATCCCAAACCCTAGCCCTAACCATAACCATAACCCAAATGTCAACCACAACCCTAGCCCGAACCCCAACCTAATCCCTAACCCTAGCCCTAGCCTAACATGTAACGTCAAACCACCATTACGATAGTGCTGACTCTACTGTTTTTACAACTCCGACCAACCATCTGAAATAACGCTAACCATAACCCTAACACTAACACTAACCCTAAACCTAACACATAACCATAACCCTAACAATAGCCACAATCCCAACGCCAACCAGAACCCTAACCCTAACCCCTAACCCTATCATTAACGCTAACCCTAACCATAACCATAACCATAACCCCTAAACCCTAGCCCTAGCATTAACGCTAACCATAACCATAACCATAGCCCTAGCCTAACATCAAACCCCCTAACTCTAACAGCCTAACACTACCCTAACCGTAACCCTAACCCCACACACTAACATTAACACTAACCCACAACCATAACCCCAGCCCTACCCCCTGACCCTTAACGACAAACAACTATTGAAATAGTGCTGACTCTGTATTGGTATGACAGGTTGACACATTCGCTATCAGACAGCAACTCAATATTAAACAACACCGACTAACCATCTGAAATAACACTAACCGTAACTCTAACCCTAACACTAACCATACCCTAACCCAGACCATAGCCTAACCCTAGCACTAACCATAACACTAACCCTAGCCTAACCCAGACCATAGCCTAACCCTAACCATAACACTAACCATAACACTAACCCTAGCCTAACCAAAACACTAACACTAACCGTAACCCCAACCCCTAACCCTAACCCTCACCCGTAACGACAAACCGCCATTACAATAGTGCTAACTCTGTACTGTTATGACAGGTTGGCGCATTTGCTATCAGACAGCTCAAGAACAACCAATACAGACAAACCATCGGAACTTTTCTACGAACCTGTCAGAATCGCGAGTTCGCATCCAGACGACCATACTGTCGCAGTAGCTATTGGCAACTACCAAAACCAGTGGTAAATATATATAATTACACCTATCTCATTTTATTCAATTCTGATTGGACAAGTTATAATAC
The DNA here is from genome assembly GCA_032622095.1 of Siphonodentalium dalli. NCBI lineage: Eukaryota > Metazoa > Mollusca > Scaphopoda > Gadilida > Siphonodentaliidae > Siphonodentalium > Siphonodentalium dalli. The sequence continues at coordinate 285,490,119 of CP136064.1, read as the reverse complement.
AAGCTGCAAAACAGAGTTCAGTCCCCTCGCTACAAGATGTATGAACGCTGCCGGCATGTGTATTTTTTCGTAATTAAATCTAACATTTTTTATTGAAGTTGTTTTGTCGATTACATTTCATTCTGACTTGATCTAGACAATTTTCAAATGCATATGGGCAGTTTAGTTTCTCAGAATAATTCAGAATGAATTGTAACCTACATAAGTTTCAAATAAATAAAAAATCCTGCGTATGGGACTGAACTCTGCACGGAGATTGGTTATAATAGTGCCTATAAGTTACGTGTTGCTTGTATTTCTCGATAATGATTTATGTGACCACGTCACCGGTGTAGGGATTCGGGAAGGGTCGAGTCACCGGCGTAGGGATTCGGGAAGGCTTGACATTCCGTGAGCCGGTTTTTTTCCGCGAGGAGAATTTACTTAAGGTTACACTGGTGTAAATGTTTTCTATAGGCCCCAGTGCAAAAGTTTTAGCGTGTACTGTTTACAATATAAATCATAGGTCAAAATATTTCTTTAAATCTGAAAGATTGACATTTGCGGAAACTTTTTATCCAAAAAAAATCTTTACTCAAGTGTAACCCTAAAGTATTTACTGCATGTCCTTGGTTATCCCGAACCATATTTACACAAGTGTAACCCTAAAGTATTTACTGCATGTCCTTGGTTATCCCGAACCATATTTACACAAGTGTAACCCTAAAGTATTTACTGCATGTCCTTGGTTATCCCGAACCATATTTATACAAGTGTAACCCTAAAGTATTTACTGCATGTCCTTGGTTATCCCGAAACATATTTACACAAGTGTAACCCTAAAGTATTTACTGCATGTCCTTGGTTATCCCGAACCATATTTACACAAGTGTAACCGTAAAGTATTTATTGCATTTCCTTGGTTATCCCGAACCATATTTACACAAGTGTAACCCTAAAGTATTTACTGCATGTCCTTGGTTATCCCGAACAATATTTACACAAGTGTAATCCTAAAGTATTTACTGCATGTCCTTGGTTATCCCGAACCATATTTACACAAGTGTAACCCTAAAGTATTTACTGCATGTCCTTGGTTAGTCCGAACCATATTTACACAAGTGTAACCCTAAAGTATTTACTGTATGTCCTTGGTTATCCCGAACCATATTTACACAAGTGTAACCCTATAGTATTTACTGCATGTCCTTGGTTATCCCGAACCATATTTACACCAGTGTAACCCTAAAGTATTTACTGCATGCCCTTGGTTATCCCGAACCATATTTACACCAGTGTAACCATAAAGTATTTACTGCATGTCCTTGGTTATCCCGAGCCATATTTACACCAGTGTAACCCTAAAGTATTTACTGCATGTCCTTGGTTATCCCGAACCATATTTACACCAGTGTAACCCTAAAGTATTTACTGCATGTCCTTGCCTCCTTGGTTATCGACCATTTCTCAGTATAGTGAGAGTGTTCCTTTCTAAGTAACAGTAGTCGCTTCGATTCTGATTGGACAAGTTATAACAATGCCTCAGTTACGTGTTGCTTGTATTTATGCCCTGAGGAGATGGCTAAATAAATATTCTGTGATTACATAATATTGAGCCCATTTGCTAGTTCACAAGACAGGAGATAATTTCTCGTCCAATGGCTGTTATCTTCATTTATCAGCCGAAATAATAATAATGTGAAGGTGGGGCACCAAAAATCGTCCCATACAAACATACCAGTCAAACAAGAGTAACAATTGTAATCAAACATCATAACACATGATAATAACAGAAACTTAACAAAAATAGCCATATATACTGGGCGGGAGGGAGGGTCAAATAACAATTACCGATGCCGAGATGTGTATGGATTACTAATATAATATTTTAGACTTTATAACTTTTGAATAAACTTCCCAAGTTCGGAAAGAGATCTTACTGGTTTGCTGATGGCTACTGATAAGGAAGACCGCTCAAGTGACCAAAAGTATAAATTACACTACGTACCGTCGCGACGGAAAATAACTGCAGGCATAATCAGGTCGCCAGATCTTCTCAAACATAAAATTGGTTATATATAACCTGCTATTCTCGATAAGGATGTAAGTCTCGAGAGACCGGTGTATGGATTCTGGAAGGGTTAACATTTCGTGAGTCGTTTTGTCGCGAGGAGAATTTAACTAAAGTGTTTACTGTCTGTCATTGGTTATCGACCATTTCTCAAAGTAAAAGTAAATTCTGTTATCGTTTTATTGGCGTATCCCTTCCGGACCACAATTACAGCAACAACAACAACATATTTGTTTTATAAAAACCGATTTCATGACTACGAATACCTTTTTTCTCTGAACAATATACAGACAAAACTGAAGTTTGTGTATATTAATTGTCTAATTAAGAAATAACTCTTGTTTCGATTAAAGGGATAACGTACACTGTTATAAAATACTGTTGGGTTTAACAGTGTCGGACCGTCGTAATCCGACGGTCCCATTCCGTTTCATCAGTTCTGCGGTGAACCACCGTTGTTTAATGAGCCTTGAAAATGGTCTAAGTTAAACATTTTCGTGATTCAAAGTTCATACCGTCAAAATTCAATAGGGTATTGATCCGTGACCAAATTATATACGGCAGTGACTCCATACAGTATGACCGAATCTGACTCTGCTGATATTTAATATGTATTATTAATTGTTAACCGTTGTATTCTTTTTACTAATACATGTACAACTAAACGTTTACAGCTGATATTTAAAAAAAATACTGTTTGGCAGTTACTGGTTACAGTCTGTCAGTAACTTAAACGGTTTTGTTCCGTGGAACATTCTACAGCCTGACCGTATGTTTAACGGTCCAAGGTTGGCAGCGATGTTGCGCGGTTCACACCGTTAAAGCGACGGGCATTTTTCCAACAGTGTACACTAAATCCGGCCTTTTATGCGACCATCTCCTGTTATATTCAACAAAATATACGCAACAAATGAATAAATTTGAGCAATGAATGAATGCAAAAAACATTCCCGTGCTGTTTGAACGACCCAAAGTTGTAAACAGCATGGTAATTATAATGAAATCATAGTTGTCATTATAATGACCATGTTGTTTGCATAGTTAATAGTGCATATGAGTGTATTTTTTACTCATCCATGGCTCAAAGTCATTCGTTTGTTACATATATTATGTTGAGTATAAATGGAGATGGTCCCATACATGGTCGACCTTAGTGTAACGTCCCCCTTTTAGGTTATGCAGTTACACGTGTAGCCGAATATATTAGCAATCACAACGCACCGCAGGCGCGTTGTTGCTTTTCAAGTTTAGGCGTGAATGACGTCATTAATTTTTACAATACCATGAAACAGAATTTCGACGCGATGAAAAACGGCGCACAAAAATGGGTTAAAAATCACGTGACTTCCGCTCCGCTTTCGCACAGCATCCTGGGAACAATAATATCCCAATAGAAATGGTGAAATCACAGAAGCGGAAGTGGACCAACGGGATGGTTATGAAATTACCAACTTTAGTTTTTCTGAACAATTCCTATGTGATTTAGGCCTATAGATTAGTTTCATTTTGACCAATTTCGTTGGTTAGCTGAACGAAAACCAGCGAAGACGTCATGACATGGTCCATGACGTCATTTACGTCATTTGGCTTTGTGGGCCAGAATCCAGACACATTTGGTCTCTACCGGAAACACTGATTTCACATCACTAGACTATAGACGCAATTATATATACGAAGTTGCTTTAGCACTGAGGGCTCAAGAACGGTATGCCGCTCTTTATCGATGAGGGCTAAGGAGCGGTATACGGCTCTTTATAGTCGGACACTGGAGATTGAGCAGTACGGATGATAATGTAAGACCGTTCTTTACCAATGTACACCACTCATGTGCCCCGTTCTTTGGCGTTTGTCACTGAATAGCAGTATATCGTTCTTTAGTGCCAGCGCTGAAGAGCGGTAGGCCCATACCGTTCCTTGGTACCAACCGCTAAAGAGCGGTATAGCCTACCTTTCTTAAGCGTATCAGACCCATAAAGATGAAGAGTGGTATACCACTCTTTAGCGTTTGGTACTAAAGAACGGTATAGCGTGTCAGGCCCATATAGCTAAAGAGCGATATACTGCTCTTAAGCCACGGCCTTATATATACACATACACGCTTTATTGACCGTACTAACACGGGACATAAATAGAGGCTCTATCAGCGTATAATCGCCTTTGTTAGGAAACAGCGTATATAATGTATATTTGACTTTGATAAGTCTTTTAGTCACCAGTACGCAAATCAAAGCTTTATTACGACACAAATTAATAAGTAACACGCATAACACATATACAACTTTTTATATACAATATGCACACAATAAATATGGGATCCTGGATCCCTCCCTACAAACGTGTTGTTTGTTTGTTTGGTATTCATTGTTCCTTTTTTGTTTGTTCTTCTTTTGACCTAGTGTGTATATATAAGATTGTATTCTTCATCATGTTTTCAAATGTCCTTTTGACTATCAGTTTGACTTTTTGACCTGCAGGCATGAGCTAATTCAGCTGCCTTCCACAATGTATACACTTAAATGCAATAAGAGACGTCTCTAAAGACCGTTTTCTAGAAAAAATACAGACTGGATTCAAACGAGGGATGTTTTCTATTGACAAGAGCCCATGAAACTGTTCGTGCGAAAGATTTGCCCAGTGATATTTTGGGATAATGCGCTCATGTAGTCATTTATATTTGTCATAGATAAACGTGGAAAATTGCTAGGAGAGATGTGGTGGCAGGGTGGTTGTACTGTAGTGTTCCGCGGAATCCGCCCCTCCAACTTTGGTGAAAATATTCAACATTTTGAAATCCTATGCCGTGACACAGCAACAGTTGGAAACTACGTGTATATATTGAAATTGTTGTGACAGTTTGATGTATGTGTGTGGTTGCTCCACTACGTGTCACGTGCGATCATATTAGAGACCTTTCGCAAATCTCACGTTTACGATTACGGATAGGATATATTGTCATAGTAACGTTGACACCATCACGATTTACCTACGATACCTAATTAGTGAGACGGATTATGCCACACTATATTCAGTTTAATCAGTTATATATTTGATGGAAAAAGTAATGTGTGTCTCTTTCAGACACAAAGTTCTTATCCGTGTGTAATACACCACACGGATAATATTAAAGTGTCCCCAAACAGGACCGATGGCACATTCTTAACACATCTGCACATAATTAAACTGCGTGGGGTATATTTCGTCTCACATAAGAACCCCGGTGCGTAAAGATCGAATTTTGGCCGTATACTGGCAGGATATTTTCATATCCGTAATCGTATTCGTGATTTTGCGAAAAGTCTCTATTGAAGACAAATTCCTATGACGATCGTATAGTATATGTGTCTTCAAACATTTCGGTTATAACTTATAACCTCAAATGTACTCAATCCGATTAGAGGCTCCTAAATTACTATTTCTTTGGCTTCGGGGGTAGAAAATATTTAATTCGAGTCGAGGAACCCACCGGTCAAAGCTCAGGGTGATTGTTATCACTTGATTTTAGAGTTATCCATCTTCATCCGCATCTTCGTCCGTTTGACCACGTGCTTCTGGTCCACAAACAATAGAAATAGCAAACTTCAAAAATCGATATATAATCACCCTGAGCTTTGATATGGGTGGGTTCCTCGACTCGAATCAAATATTTGTTTACACCCGAAGCCAAAGAAATAGTAATTTATGAGCGTCTGATCGGATTGAGTACCTTTAAGATAAACAAGAGTTATTTGCTCTAATTTAATCCCAGTATTGGTCAATAATGTCTAGTTTTAACCGATACAATTCCATAGTATAAGTATTCTGTAACGAGGAAAGCTTGTGCGCAATGTTAGCTAAGACCATAGAGCTCATATTCCACCAGTTCAAAACCTTGGAACTTTTTGATTTTCTTACCTGTTCTGTCGGGTAACTTTATTACATTTGAAACAACAACGCATGAAATATATTTCTTAGTTAATACCTGTCTCTTAATAATATATTTTACATTAGGAGTGGTCTCAGGTCCAGATTACATAATTTGGCGATTTTTGTGGGGCGACTCAAGCCTTGAAATAGGGTGTCTGTCATTTGCAGAATGAGGTCCCCAGGGGGTGAATTTAGTGATGCTACCCCGCATAGCGGGCTAGTATGACCAAATTCACTCTCTGGGGACCTCATTCTGATTACACCTCACCAGAATGAGGTTCCCAGAGGGTGAATTTGGTCATGCTAGCCCACTATGCGGTGTAGCATCACTAAATTCACCCTCTGGGGACCTCACTCTGCAAATGACAGACACCCTATTTCAAGGCTTGGGGCGACTTCGCAATAAACATTGAATTCGTTACCCGGGAGGATTCCATGATTGTAAGCTACCCAGAGCAAAATTGGCTCACATACGTCGGCCAATATCATGAAATCTTGCGCTGGGACCGGAACAGGTATTAATTAGAACATATAGCACTAATACTGGCGTTGGTTTGTCAAAGTTATAAAGTCAAAACGGTTCCCATGTTTGAGTGTATCACCCCCCCCCCCCCCACCCCCTCCCCCCTGAATCCTGAACACCAGTTAATTTTGGGGGGTGAATCCTGAATACCAGTTAATTTGGGTGGGTGAATCCTGAATACATATTAAGAAATAATATGCGATAAATGACATATAAATTGAATGTTTTATTTTCAGACAGATACAAGCAGAAGTTCCAGTCGCGTTATGGGCGTTATGGGGCCGTTATGATACGATTAATGATACTTTATGATGGCATGGTGGTCGAATATGCCCAAGAAGCTATTCTACCCACTCATTCATACAGATAATTAGCACAAAATATTATTTTGCGCCATCAAAACCTGCGTCCAAGATGTTTTGCTTGAACCAGAATACCAGTTAATTCGGGGGTATGAATCCCGCGTACGGCTTCAAAACACCCTGAATCCCGCGTACCGAAAGGGGGTGATACCCTCATGTTTAGAACTGGTGGAGTATGATATCTACGGGCGTAGATTATTGGCACGATCTTACGGATTCCACCCGTATGGTGCCCCTCACATACATGAGCAGACGACACTCAGAAATAGTTCATTATATCTGTGTGAGGCTCTCTACAAGGTTCATGGCATGATCAACATTTCCGATATCCTCGTTCCAGCCAGGTGTTCAAGTCAGCATCAGTTTCTACGAAGATATGGACAGACCCCAGATCAGTGAAGAAATCACACACAGTCCGAGACTGAAGACGTACGGAGCTATAAGGAGGGCGAAGTCGGTCTATCATAGAAACAACCCCAGAACCATAAACCCATTCACGATGAAATTAAAATCATCAGAAGTCGCCAACTGTTACCTCGTAGGAAGGTTATCAAACGTCAACAGAGATGAATTACACGAATGGATCGTCAAAGTAATAAACAGATCCAGAGATGTGAGTACCTATCTGTAGCGACATATTCGAATCCATCAGCACACCCCGCAGCCCACATTTATAGGAACACTGTTCCTAATGAAAATAATGTCATCAACAGGCCTTCACTGAACCTATTATAATTTATTCTTTATCATTTTTATACTTTCACCCATACAGAGCCCCAGACAAATATGAGCAGACGACACTCTTCTATATGCTTCTATGTATGTGTGGGGCTCCCTGCAGGGTAATGGATGTTTTTATTTTATGTCCTAAAAATTGTAAGATACATTTATTTTTTAAAAATGATAAAAAATTGTTAGGCCAACGCATTCTCTTATATATGCGAGGCGACATATGGTCGACTCGCATATATAAGAGAATGCATTGGCACAGGGTAAAACAAAAGTTGAAGTCGGTCTATCAAAGAAACCCCAGAAGCATAAACCCATTCACCATGAAATTAAAATCATCAGAAGTCGCCAACTGTTACCTCGTAGGAAGGTTATCAAACGTCAACAGAGATGAATTACACGAATGGATCGTCAAAGTAATAAACAGATCCAGAGATGTGAGTACCGATCTGTAGCGACATATTCGAATCCATCAGCACACCCCGCAGCCCACATTTATAGGAACACTGTTCCTAATGAAAATAATGTCATCAACAGGCCTTCACTGAACCTATTATAATTTATTCTTTATCATTTTTATAATTTCACCCATACAGAGCCCCAGACAAATATGAGCAGACGACACTCTTCTATATGCTTCTATGTATGTGTGGGGCTCCCTGCAGGGTAATGGATGTTTTTTATTTTATGTCCTAAAAATTGTAAGATACATTTATTTTTAAAAAATGATAAAAAATTGTTAGGCCAATGCATTCTCTTATATATGCGAGGCGACCTATGGTCGACTCGCATCTATAAGAGAATGCATTGGCACAGGGTAAAAAAAAGTCGAAGTCGGTCTATTAAAGAAACCCCAGAAGCATAAACCCATTCACCATGAAATTAAAATCATCAGAAGTCGCCAACTGTTACCTCGTAGGAAGGTTATCAAACGTCAACAGAGATGAATTACACGAATGGATCGTCAAAGTAATAAACAGATCCAGAGATGTGAGTACCGATCTGTAGCGACATATTCGAATCCATCAGCACACCCCGCAGCCCACATTTATAGGAACACTGTTCCTAATGAAAATAATGTCATCAACAGGCCTTCACTGAACCTATTAAAATTTATTCTTTATCATTTTTGTAATTTCACCCATACAGAGCCCCAGACAAACATGAGCAGACGACACTCTTCTATATGCTTCTATGTATGTGTGGGGCTCCCTGCAGGGTAATGGATGTTTTTTATTTTATGTCCTAAAAATTGTAAGATACATTTTTTTTTTTTTAAATGATAAAAAATTGTTAGGCCAATGCATTCTCTTATATATGCGAGGCGACCTATGGTCGACTCGCATATATAAGAGAATGCATTGGCACAGGGTAAAACAAAAGTCGAAGTCTGTTATCATACATGTGAGTACCAATCTGTAGCGACATACAGGGTTATTTCGATGTGGAGGGAGGCAATAGAAGTCTGTTATCATACATGTGAGTACCTATCTGTAGCGACATACAGGGTTATTTCGATGTGGAGGGAGGCAATAGAAGTCTGTTATCATACATGTGAGTACCTATCTGTAGCGACATACAGGGTTATTTCGATGTGGAGGGAGGCAATAGAAGTCTGTATTGCTATCATACTGCCACCGGGAAATATAATTGCTCAACTTAGAAACACCAGCGACACACAGTTAGTTAGTTCAAAACATTAGAACCATGTTTCATATATAATTATGAGACAGTTGTGTATAATGAGATACATTAAGGGCAGATAGCATATTTTAGTTTTTTGTTTTGGCATATGTGTGTTTCATCACCCGTTTGAATAGTTGAGTCATTATCACACTCATCAAGACGTGAGTCAGCACTTGTACCACTCTTGTACCACTCTTGTACCACTCTTGTACCACTCTTGTACCACTCTTGTACCACTCTTGTACCACTCTTGTACCACTCTTGTACCACTCTTGTTATTTCGTCCAGTAGGTGCATGGTCGCAGTAATGAGATAGATAGATAGATAGATCTTTATTTGCACAATAATTTGTGACAAAGAGATGAACTCCAGCCCGACATGACGTCACACATCTCTGTAATATAGATAGATATATCTTTATTTGCACAATAATATATAAAATACATTAACAAAATATTAAACAAAAATATATTATTGCACAGGAGCAGCATGACCAAGCTGGTCGTCTTCCTGCTGCCCCTGAATGATAAGTGCAATATGAACATATGATGGCGTATTTACATTTTCACACAGACTATTTGGTATGTGGTATTTGGATGGCCGGTTGGTGCCTACTTTAATATTTTATGTGGTCGTTTTAATCCAGACTGGGTTGAATTTTGAACAATGCTGTACTATAATAGAGATTTTGGACAAGTTTAAGAGATTGAAACAAAAATAGTGAGGTTGTTGCGACAGTCCTGGGTCACATTCGCCGACAACACCGTGCATGTGACACGTGGCTATCTTGGATGTTCAGGGTGATAACTGGAGTTAAAGAGTTAACCTATCTACAACCAACTCGTCCGAGCAACTCCAGTTCAATTACAAACCCACCCCACATGCTAACACAGCAGAGCTCCCAGCAAAATCTCCGACGGCTTATCATAGATATGTTATACCATGTTTACTTCGGTTGTGTCATGAAGAGTCCATAATACAGACTTATCATAGATATGTTATACCATGTTTACTTCAGTTGTGTCACGAAGAGTCCATATATACAGACTTATCATAGATATGTTATACCATGTTTGCTTCGGTTGTGTCATGAAGAGTCCATAATACAGACTTATCATAGATATGTTATACCATGTTTACTTCAGTTGTGTCACGAAGAGTCCATATATACAGACTTATCATAGATATGTTATACCATGTTTACTTCGGTTGTGTCATGAAGAGTCCATAATACAGACTTATTAAAAAAGTTCAATATAATAGCAGATACATTGTATATTCACTTCACTGTTGACTACAGCATGTAGGAGGCCCCCACCCCCATTTTCGTACGCCGTATTCCACACCCTGTTACGAGGTACGCCGTATTAGGCCCCTCTGTTATGAGGTATTCGGTATTCCAAAAATACCGGTATTCGTACGCCGACCTTCCAAAAATGATCATAATAATAATATAAATGCGATTTTTGTCACAATAAATTCACGGTTTGACATACAGATCGTCGGTCATCGTCATTCTAGATCATGTTAGACGTGGACACTGCGGGATGACCGGCGTTTTACTATCATGTTGCCTTTTAAATAAATTAAGTTCTTAAGTTTTAGGAATAAAATTGTCTATGTCTGGCTCAGTTCATATTGTTCTTATCAATACCGAAAGAATTAACATTATTGCAAACTTTAAAGAAAATTTAATAGGTGACTAAATAGTAGTAAATACAGTTCCGCGACGATATGTAAAAATAGATTTATCGTCTGCAAAGTACACTCATTGTGGCAGTGATATATCGCAGCGATAGCGTAGAGGGCGCTGTATGGAGTTTGCAGCATGTAGTCTAACAGAACTATTCACGTAACTGAGTTAGTGCTGCCAGTTAATTTTAGAATATGACAGAACATCATTATCGGGTAAAAATAGCCTAAAGTTTGTCATTGTCCGCGCCGAGTGCAGCAAGTGACAATAACAGCTCATCAACTTCTTCCTGTTGCCAATGAAAATCTATCGTGAAAAGCAAAATGCCCAATGTCTGGATATGTAATTAGGAAATATATCACCGAAACACCAGAAATATATCACCGAAACACCAGAAGGATATCACCGAAACACCATAAACTCATCTTTGATCCATGGCATATGATGGGGCATCGAGGCAACTGGATACAGTAACGGGCCATCAATACCACTTAATGGAACGTGTATTAAGATTTCATGCCAAGCGTCCACATGGTGACTTTTATTAGCATTTTACAGCAACGTTTCGTTCACAGAAAGTAAAGATCTGAGAATTACAGAAACTCCGAAATCTCGCATTAAATGCTTTAATTGTCCATCGAACACATGTAGTTTGTATAATTTGGTGGCAAACCTTACAACCATAATAGTCGGAACCGACAAGAATTCCAATTACAAGCTGAAAGCGAAAAATGTGGAAGCAATAGACAACAAAGTTATGATTAAGTGAGAGCCGGTTGTGGATTGTTAACCATTTGAAGAGTCCATAACTGAAATTGACTTCAATTGTTGCTCAGGAAAGTATAAGCTTTTCAACGTTTAACGACCTGTGTTTTCGGTAGACCTGAATTCATGAACGTTTAACGAGAGAATAACGACCTGTGTGTTCTGCAGACCTGAATTCATGAACGTTTAACGACCTGTGTGTTCTGCAGACCTGAATTCATGGCAGTGCTGTGATAGCACACGTTCCTCTATAAAACATCCGGTAGGAATACTACAAACTTTCCACCCAGTAATAATACATGTATCTCAACATTTCGGTAAGTTCAATAGAGTTAAAATCGAACTGTTCATTACTGCGGGAATATATATCCTATTAGTTTTTAAAAAAAATAGGTGTGAACATTGTTTCTGAAATGACATTCTGATGAGACCGTAAAAGCAAATATGGCAGAACTTCGATAACACATGTGAAAAACGACATGAGTGTATCTAATATAAACTTGATGTCTGCATCAGCTCTGCACGGGAAGATGGGGATCATACACGGAACGAACTTGCAGTATATGTGATTCCCAGAAAACTATCTCCTCTGTGGAACTCAAATATACCAATGGAACTCATTATATGAAGCTATTTTCCTATCCTAGCTCTATCGATCAAAATCAGCCACACTTTCGCAAATATTCCAGCGCTCTACATCAGTTTCTGTTTTGGTACGAAACTGAACTTAATTTATCTCTGCTAGCTATTGTTCGCATTAAAGGTACTCAATCCGTAAAGAGGGTCCCCATCTAAACAGATTCCAACAACAACAATCCGATCAGAGGGTCCTATATTACTATTTCTTTGGCTTTGGGGGTAAAAAATATTTGATTCGAGTCGAGGAACCCATCAAACAAAGCTCAGAGTTATTAGATATTGATTTTTGAAATTTGTTAATTGCTCGAGATGAGTACTAATAACTGCCGTCAATTTGGTAACCTGCTCGAGATTTTACGCCAAAACTCTATTCAAACAGACAAGGATGGATAACTCTATAATCAAGTGGTAATAATAACGAAATTTTGACTGTCTTCTGGGCCAGAAAGAATTCCCGATAATGAAAAATAATAGATTTCTAAAATCGATATCTAACAAATCTGAGCTTTGATGGGTGACTTCCTCGACTCGAATCAAATATTTTTGACCATCGAAGCCATTGAAATAGTAATTGAGAGGAGTGTTATCGGATTGAGTACCTTTAAATGAGCAGATGTCTGGTAGAAATCCACCAACGAATTCGTCTTCGCAGAAGACACTTTGAGCGCTCTCGTATATGTGACCCGCCATATCAAATCCAGTCGTAAGTCGGGATATTTTTACCCTGTGCCAATGCATTCTCTTATATATGCGAGTCGACCATAGGTCGCCTCGCATATATAAGAGAATGCATTGGCCTAACAAATTTTTTATTTTTTTTTAAATAAATGTTTCTTACAATTTTAGGACATAAAATAAAAAAAACATCCATTACCCTGCAGGGAGCCCCACACATATTATAGAAGCATATAGAAGAGTGTCGTCTGCTCATGTTTGTCTGGGGCTCTGTATGGGTGAAATTATAAAATTGTTAAAGAATACAAGAAAAAATTATTAAAATTGTAAACAATTGTTAGGCCAATGCATTCTCTTATATGTGCGAGGCGACCTATGGTCGACTCGCATATATAAGAGAATGCACTGGCACAGGGTAAAAAAAAATCCCGACTTACGACTGGATTTTATATGGCGGGTCACATATAATCCTCTGATGCACCCACGTAGTGCATTGGATTTGAACTAGATGTTATTAAAGGACGAGCAATTGTAAATTTGATCAGTTTAAAAAAAAGTATGCCCTGTGTTTTCGTACAATTATATTAATATCAACGACGGATCCCATAAATAGTATCTCGTATTCTTATATTTGTCTTAGTATACACTAATTATAAAGCATGTTAACACGGAAGCTGTCTGTAATGTCAACGCAATATATTCCGCTACTGTTTTGGGTACTGCGTTGTTTGATGTCCATTCAATTAATTTCAGTGACAAGCTGAATTTCGTTAGAATTGATTTAGTATAATGGCATTACATGAGCAACAAGTGAACAATTCTTATACAAGCCTCATTACGGTGGAGATATCAAGATGAAGTAATTAAAGTATTTCTTAATACTGGCCCCCTTATTGTTGAGTTAAGGATTTTCTCCAGTCTAGTCACCTGATCAGGCAATTTCCGATGTACATATAATGTTGGATGTAACCAGCATTTACATGTTTATTTTCTAGACAGGCCAGCATCAGATGAATTTATCTAATTTTCGTGGTTTCTATGTTTCCATTCTCATGAAATCTCAGTATAAACAGCTGCTGTTCGCAAAATATTCATATTGTATCAGACCGTATCAGCATTCCTGTGTCTTTTGCCAACAGGGAACAAATGTGTTTACCAGTAGTCACTGAAACCCACCTTAGAAGCGTTATCAACGAAACTAGCAAATTTAGATGAGTTCTCCACTTTGGTAACCATTTCAGTCACCATCTTGAATTTAGATGCATATGCATAATAATATGTCAATCTAACAATGTCATGATTGCCAAATGATTAGATATCAGAATTTATTGAAATAATGTTGCTATTACCCACCGATTTCAAACTGCTGTGAATAATTTAAGAGGCGAGTGTGAAATATCATGATTACCATTTCGGTCGCCGTTTTGGGAGCCATCTTATATTTTGATGTCAAAATTTCACTCTCATGAGGAAGTGTGATGCAATGGAATCATTGATGGCGAAACATAATCATTTTACTAACTAAATTTTCCTACCAGACTTAGTGCCAACTCTGACATTATTCGTGGTTGCCATTTTGATGATTTTATCTCATTTTCGTGTTTCATTCTCTTGAAATCTTGGGTATAAATAGCAATTATTCACAACATATTCATATTGTTTTGTTACATAACTACATTTTATTTCGCCAACATGGAGCAAATGTCAAAGAAATTTTGACAGATTTTAGTGATTTCTCTAGTTTGGCAACCACTTTGGTCGCCATCTTGAATATGTTAGGAATGTTTGGTTTTCATTATATGGCAATCTATGTATTTACAATTGTTGCACATTTGCTTCATCAAATTCAGCTAATTTCTAGCTAAGGAAATATTATCATGTTAATGGTTAGCTAATCGCCATTTTGGCGGCCATCTTGGTCTAATGTGGTAATTTTTTCTGTTAAAGTGAAGCCTGTTGTAATATTAGTAGAGAAATGTTATATTTCCTGTCACAAATTCACTACTAGCTATTAATCAAACTGACGCAGTGCCTACTCTGAAATTTTGGATGGCGGCCATCTTGGTGACGTCATAAATCCACCCAGTCGCGACCCCCAGGTGTCTAACATTTGTTTTCTGGTGCCTGAGACATAACGCAACACCATTAGCATAGTCGCTATATTTCCTCACAAAATACTCAAAAAGTTTGACAAAAGAGCCTCTACTAAATGGGGCCATCGTATTTGTCCCGAATTTGTTCAATAAACATGCATGGCCGCCAGCAGAAATCTTGGATTTTACTATTTGCTTGAGTAAATCCTTCGACGCTACATGCCACATCCCCAAACCGATCGTCGTCAAACTTAATTTGGCTCTACATGATGACCTCTAGATGGTGGTCATCAAAGTTTTCCGATATTCGTTGAAAACCATGGCCGACAGTATGGATTTCACATTCGAATCCATCAGCACACCCTGCAGCCCACATTTATTGGAACAATGTTCGAAATGAAAATAATGTCATCAACAGGCCTTCTCTGAACCTATTATAGTTTATTCTTTATCATTATATAACTTTAACTCATCTACAGGTTGAGCTACATTGTCACTGACACTTTCATTGCAGGTTATTTACGATGGCCGCTGCCTCCCACTGAGTGAGCTGAACATTCTACCTGGTTACGAAATCAGCCTTGTTTACACTCGAATACTGCGTGATGAATTCAACATGTTACCTCCGTAATGCGACACGTCTACTCTCTGGTTACAACGTCTACCTGCTCAGTACTCGAAGACCGCGTATGGCGCACATTCCACGACTGGTTACGAAATCAGGTTACTGAATAACCCCCGGTTACGATATCAGCCAAATTTAAACTCGGATACTTCGCGGGGGCGATCCGTCCATGTTCAATTTCCGGAAGTCCCTCCATTAATTAGGAGAATCCCACACGTTGTGCTTACAGCACCTTATCTTGAAGACCGCAGAGGGCACACATTCCTCGACTGGTTACGAAATCAGTTTTTTCTACGACCGGTTACGAACGTGACATGACTGCGTGGGGATTCAACATCGTTCCTCTGTGAGACAATCCAACCACGCCCTGACCTTGGCTGCTAACCGTGTCCCTGATTAACGCATGCAGGCTGGGTGCGTGAACTGTTTTATCCTTTGAAATAAAATCTACAAGGTGCCAGGTGGCTCATTATCAACACGGATAGTCATGAATTGAAAATATATTTCACGAACGTAAAACATTTTGAACGGTTTTGATCTCTTAGTTTGATCTCTAGTTTAATTTATAGATCTCTCATGATTTTAATTTATAGATCCATATATTATATGTGGCTGTGTTCCAGCGTTCAAATTATTTGTAATAATACATTGCTTTGATCAATGTTGAATCTGTACTAGGGTCTAAATTTATGCTGATTGATAAGGATACAATAATTTGTTAAAAGCTTTTCAGAGCTTAACGGCACGGATGGCCTTAGTTATATGTTATATTTTAGATACAACAGTTATCAAATTATGAAAATATTCTCAAGAATATACTAATAGTATAGTATAATGATAGTATGAATACGATATGATCCACAGAACACACTGTGTGTGAGCCGAGCGTTTGTTTATATACAACACGTAAATAGTGAGCGATAACCAAGACACTCAACGCCGTGGCGATTTTTTAGGATTCACGGTGATCCATTCAACACCGAGGATTAGCAAACGCTATATACCGGTATGTTGTAAACAACTTGGTGGCATGTCTAACCAAAGTTCAATTATTGAAGTCTCCTCGACGTTGAGGGCTTTGCTTGTGGTAGCGGGGTAACATCGCAAGAGCTATACTCTGACCTTCACCCCAAAATGGCATTCACGTTATATTCAACTAATTGACGGATCTCTTTCGGGTGGTTTTTAAGACACCAAAGTGGGCGGAACATCTTGATATATAAGTGAAATTGCACATACGGGTGGTGGAGTCGATTTGTGAGTATATATGCGCGCTATACGGGTATACCGTTAACTGAGGTCAAGGTCAGAGTATATCTCTTGCGACGTTACCCCGCTTCCTTTGCTTATCGCACACCTTTTACGTACTGTTTGTTTACATAAAATGCCGTCTGTTTACATAACAGAGTACTAACATGACAAAACTTGCAATTTATGCGATATTTATGATTGTTAAAGAATAACGTTTGTCTATAAAATAATATTCTTTATGTTTATGGCGGTTTTAACGGACGTGACTATTTCAACAGCAATAACCACCGCAAACGCTTACCGTATCTTTAAGCGGGATCCTTTAGACAGGTTGTGCTCAGTTCATCTCACATGGCATATTCACTTGGAGGAAGGTGCCAGATCACAATACAGTTCGCAGTATGTGTTATTATCATGACGATTCAAATACAAATTTGATATTATTTTTCACACAAAAATGTTTCAACTCATAAATGCTACATATTTGAAACCCGAGTTCTGGCGTCTATTTTTACTTCTCAACTGTCGTAATGTGGGTTTCGCTATAATGGAGGGGTCGAAGGGTTTATATCCCAATTTCTAACTTCTATCATCAAGGACCGACAGTCTATAATATTTCATACGATGTGGTGTCGTCTGCCCATGACCCGTACGGGTGACGCCAGTAAGATCATGCCACGAATCTCTACTTTGGCTACGCCCGTATTCATGTTCAATCGTATTTCAAGTATGAACTCCACAAAACACCGATTGTGAATTGATATACACAATGGCACAGTGGATCAACGGACAGAAACGAAAACCGGATGTCGCAGAGTCCGAGGCGAGGAATTTATGTTGTCAAAGTTTGCAGACACTTTCTGACACCGTTTGTACTGCTTATAAACAAATTTAGATAACACTTCTAAACAGTTTAAGGTAAATGAATATTTCGTCACTAATATTCGACACCCGACGATCAGTTCGAATCAGTTGTCAGTTGTCAACGGAAAAAATGCAATTTAAACATCGCCGAGCGACGATTTCTTCCACAAAATATCCCAGAAAATGTAATTTTTCACAATTATCTCAGCAAGTTGTAACCACAACCATTATACCGATCGAAGCGCATGTCTCCCTCCCACAAATGCATATATTGAGTATTGTCATGGAATGTCTCAGTATTCCAAATTTCCTATTAATATACAGGTACCTGCTTCAAAATTACTGTCCGGTTAGTCCTGTACATCCCGAAATTTAGTCGCGATCGACCAGACCCGGCGGACAGTTATTGGTGTTTACCACAGAGTCGAACTGGGTGATTTGGTTGTCTGCCTTTCGTCAACATTGACACATTTGGCCTACATTTTCTCTGTAGCAAAGCGTATGGTGTTTTACTTTTGTTACCGAACACAATTTTCTCATATTTTTCTCTCCAAACATTATAGTCATAATCATAATAAATAAAACAGAACGAGTCAGATAGACTCTTAGTCTCGGTACATACATACACTTGATTTTAGAATAATATAATATAACTAACAGTATGTTCACGGAAGGTCGGTATTGAATTTGATGTCATTGAAATGGCAATATAATAGTATATTATACATTCCCTCAGATCGCATGTAATTTCATTGATCAAATTATTTATAAGAAAATAATTTCAGTACTATAGAAGTACAATGTCATCCTCAACCAGCGCTATAGCTAAAATATTGGTTGGGGTAGGCGGGATATCTTTTTCAATAGTTTGATATTTCAACCAGTATTTAGTGTGAAATTTGGAACGTTTAGAACAATATTCGAATAATTGTGTACCTTCAGTAAATTGTTTGAGTCAACAAGTCTCCAAAATCTTAACTCTATATGGTGAATGCTTCATTTCAGCCATATAATTATGTCCTTCTGTTTTGTTGTAATAACACATGTTCCATATCATGGTGTTTTGTGTCGAATAAAACAATTATGAAAAAATTATTTTGTGTAACAATAAAATCCAATATCGTTTATGTGACAAGAGATGGGTTATTTGACAGAAACTATTTAACAAGTGAGCTCCCGAATATATTAAACTACTCTTCCTTCTTCGACATGGAACTGGAAAAGTCAAAATAATGCACAGGTTACGTATATTGTGTAACACATATGTCTTTACTGTAACATATGACATTTGAAATCCCACAGTAATTAAGGAAATAACAATATGCATGATGCACGACATACGGCAGACCGTTGCACAAAGAGTGTTGGTTACAGTGTATACATTATATATACACATAGCCAACATTCAAAACCCAACACAATACGAAGTATAGGTGCATTTTGTATTTTAATAACCAATAATGTCTATTTGTTCCAAGTGATCAGCAAATTACGTGTTCTGTCACAACCCACAAATCCATCGAAACGTCTTATTATCACTGACACATGTATATTCATAGTATTCATTCATTATATCGACCAAGTAGGTGCATATACATATGAACCATTCTTCGTACCATCTCCCTAACAAAGCCTATTAAAAAAACGCAGTCTATACACGATGAACGGAACCCCTAAAAAAAACAATCAAATTCATTCGGCCATCTACATCATATAATCTGTCACCACATTCAGGGATGATAGGAAGACAGTCAGTCATGACTATATCACCCCTAACAATATACATGTATAGTCTATTAATATTATATTTATTTGTAATTGTACTTTCCATGTGTATATATTGTAAATAAAATTATTATTTCCATAAGATGCCAGAATAAGATAACACAAAGTGAGTGGCGTTCTTGTTGAGTTTGCCTTGTAGTGTGTGATCAGACCAGCCCAGCAGGGGACTGAACTCTACCCTGTAGTGTGTGTGATCAGACCAGCCCAGCAGGGGACTGAACTCTACCTTGTAGTTTGCGGTCAGACCAGCCCAGCAGGGGACTGAACTCTACCTTGTCGTGTGTGATTAGATCAGCCCAGCAGGGGACTGAACTCTACCTTGTAGTGTGTGATCAGACCAGCCCAGTAGGGGACTGAACTCTACCTTGTCGTGTGTGATTAGATCAGCCCAGCAGGGGACTGAACTCTACCTTGTAGTGTGTGATCAGACCAGCCCAGCAGGGGACTGAACTCTTCCTTGTAGTGTGTGATCAGACCAGCCCAGCAGGGGACTGAACTCTACCTTGTAGTGTGTGATCAGACCAGCCCAGCAGGGGACTGAACTCTACCTTGTAGTTTGCGGTCAGACCAGCCCAGCAGGGGACTGAACTCTACCGTGTAGTGTGTGTGATCAGACCAGCCCAGTAGGGGACTGAACTCTACCTTGTCGTGTGTGATCAGACCAGCCCAGCAGGGGACTGAACTCTACCTTGTAGTGTGTGGTCAGACCAGCCCAGCATGGGACTGAACTCTTCCTTGTAGTGTGTGATCAGACCAGCGCAGCAGGGGACTGAACTCTACCTTGTATTGTGTGATCAGACCAGCCCAGCAGGGGACTGAACTCTACCTTGTAGTGTGTGATCAGACCAGCCCAGCAGGGGACTGAACTCTACCTTGTAGTGTGTGATCAGACCAGCCCAGCAGGGGACTGAACTCTTCCTTGTAGTGTGTGATCAGACCAGCCCAGCAGGGGACTGAACTCTACCTTGTAGTGTGTGATCAGACCAGCCCAGCAGGGGACTGAACTCTTCCTTGTAGTGTGTGATCAGACCAGCCCAGCAGGGGACTGAACTCTACCTTGTAGTGTGTGATCAGACCAGCCCAGCAGGGGACTGAACTCTACCTTGTAGTGTGTGATCAGACCAGCCCAGCAGGGGACTGAACTCTTCCTTGTAGTGTGTGATCAGACCAGCCCGGCAAGGGACTGAACTCTACCTTGTAGTTGTGTGATCAGACCAGCCCAGCAGGGGACTGAACTCTACCTTGTCGTGTGTGATCAGACATGCAGCCCAGCGGGGGACTGAACTCTACCTTGTAGTGTGTGATCAGACCAGCCCGGCAGGGGACTGAACTCTACATTGTAGTTGTGTGATCAGACCAGCTCAGCAGGGGACTGAACTCTACCTTGCACTTTGTAGGAAGCGCCGTATAATGAGAACACACGGTTCGTTGTTTTCTCCTGGAAATTATGATTGATAAGATTTAAAAAACTAATTTCCCCAGTCATGCTGCGATGATCATGCCACAGACAAAACATATCTCTTTTTGTGTCACGACAATGATTTATAGCCATGCGTTATCGATGGCATTGAACTGGTTATCCACACGGCACATCCTGCCAATTATGTGCTGTGTTTGTGTGTTCAATATAATACAAATAAGTACGTGGGCAATGTGGGAAAAGTACGTTGAATTCAAGTCACTCGTATATACTCGTTACCAGATTCCATTGCAACACGGCGTAATCGATCAGAGGATTCGCTGGGAGCGCGGATGATTCGATGTGATGCCAACGAGGGCTCTGTGTTTCTGTGGTGCATTAATATCGGGTATTTTAATATCTGGACATTTGTACGCGCCCCTTCTGATGGAAAGAACAGTCGTAATGTCCAAATATAAAAAAAACGTTCTTTCTTTTACTTTGGTGGACTAGTAGTAGTAGACTCAGTGTTCTTACCTGTTGATCCCAAATTTTAATATCATTTAAATAACACTCAATTTTTCAGCATTTTGACACCTAAAATCAATTAATTTTACTGAAAATACATAATAAAAGTGGGGACAATACACACCATAAACAACATCAAAACCAAACTCAACTTCAAGTGATGTCACTGATAAAAAATTTAGCCCATTTTATTCCGTACAGTGCTCTTTCTTCGTCGTATACATTTCTTCGGTAACTTCTCCAGTAGCTTATGGATACATATATACTAAATTAAACTTATCGATATCATATTATCAATCAATTTAATTCCAATTCATTTATTTATTTCGCTTTTTTAAATAGTTTGAATGACAACAACAAACGTCATACGGTAGCAGGTCAATGCGTACATTCAAAGTGAAAAGCGACGTAATCGTACCCGAGTACGAAATGTTCGATACATGTAGTTCGATAGTTCCCTGAGCTATACCGAACTACGCCAGACTGTTGATCCGCATATATAGTCCGTCATTCCATGTACCCCGCCGGGCCAAATCGGGGGGGGGGGGGGGTTGTGATATGTATCACCAGAAAGGGTACTAAATATGTAGTCCAACTATAGGGTAGATAACAACTCCAAATATAGGTAGTTTGACTGCTGTAAACATCGTATAGGTCAGGGGGGGGGTGAACAATTTTTTTCCGGCACGTATGCCGGGGTGGATGGGTGGTCAAAGCCACCAACAAGCAATTTTTTCCGCAACTAAAAAAAAATTTCCTGCTTGTTTTTTTAGCGTTTTGGCAATGAGTTGGGCTTCAAAGTTCAAACCCACTTTGAATGAGAGAAATAATGTAATTCTAACTGGTAAACTGACTGCAGGCAGTTATCGTGTTGTATTTTGTTGGAAATTTTGAAATCCAAGATGGCCGCTGGCAGCCATGTTTTTTGGCCGAATGACCTCAAAATGACTCATTCCTATTTACATGTCCATGTTAACATCCATGATAAATAGTATGGACAGAAATTCATATACAGCTGTTTACAGTGAATTTCCCCCCGCAAATCTCTGTTTTAGTGTTAAAAGGGGGGTGGGTGTCAAAAAATGGTCGGAAAAAAACTGCCGAAAACGGAAAAAAATTTGGTGGTGGGGGTGGGTGAGTACAAAAAATGATCGAAAGGGAAAAAATGCCATACGTGACTGAATTTTTTTTCCAACCCCCCCCCCCCCCCCCCCCTGTATAGGTATCGTGTTATTATCTGTTGTATCATCCATCCACAGTGGGATATTATTAATTGACTCTTTAAATTTCATGTGTAATCAGTTTGTAAATAATATTACCCTGCAGGGAGCCCCACACATATATAGAAGCATATAGAAGAGTGTCGTCTGCTCGTGTTTGTCTGGGGCTCTGTATGGGTGAAATTATAAAATTGTTAAAGAATACAAGAAAAAATTATTAAAATTGTAAAAAAATGTTAGGCCAAAGCATTCTCTTATATATGCGAGGCGACCTATGGTCGACTCGCATATATAAGAGAATGCATTGGCACAGGGTAGAAAAATCCCGACTACTAATAAAGCACGAAAACGTTCATTTCGCACCTGACTAATATTGACGCAATTATTGTGCTCGATCGATGCCTTGGTCTTCTGCTGGTATTGACTTTTTATGATATAAAAATCTAAATTAAAAGTGTTGCATTGGTTCCGACTCTCATTTTTGATGGCGCCGAAATTTGATCGGTTCGGATTCTAACACAGTGATGTTGCCTCATCTTTCCATGCATTAGAGTCTTTCGCCATTATATAACACGACATTCATCGTCCTCAATTCGCATGGTATTCACGGATAAATCAAATAGCAACATTTAATCAACCAAACTGAGCATATATATATATAGACCCAGCGATATTAAGATATAATCTGAATGTAAATGGAAATTATGAGTGTAACAGCTATTCTATAATCACAGTTGATAAACCGTACAAACATAGAATCGGAAGTAACTTTCGCCAAGACGAAAAATTCTATTTTAGAACAAATACTACAGAAGGATCAAAACAACACAATACAAAACAGTGTTCAGGCCGGATAGACGGTTACCCACAACTATAAACGTAAATATATATTGTGCATACACATTTGCCGATCGCAAGCGGGCTTCATTTGAGCAATGAACTCTGTTTTATAGATACAAACGGGCTTTGATCACTTCAAAACAAACAAAAATTCTCGCCAAAAATTCACTTTTCAAATGTCATTTTAACATATATACAGCATCTGTCGGAAATCCCACTATATGCAAAGGAACGATCGTTATGTGTGCAATATATATTGATATTACCCCTTGGCTCGGGTGTATTCACAATCTGAAAGTAGAGACTATTTATTATCTACCATTTCCTATGAAATTCCCTGATACAATGGGCGATAACGAATGGGCGATAAAAGCATCCGTATCGTTACTGCAGTTGCGATACAAGGCGCTCGTAACGTCGTTGACTGATCAAAATCATGAATGAACTGACGTCACATCAATCGCGTGAAAAATCAAAACGACATTCCAACGTATATTCTTGCGTACTATAAACAAATAGTTCCAATGTTTTAACATTATTTGATTGCCTACCGGGTAACCATCACGGGTATTATGGTATAACACATCACAAGGGAACTAATATGTATGTTCAGTATGTATTATAAGTGTAAGAAATTTTGTCCATTGAATACATTTCCGTTAGGCATATTCACGTGAACAGGCAGGTTGTGAGAATTTAGCAAAGCGAGCTAATCGCGTGACACAGATACCTTTGCAGGTTGGGAGAATTTACTCAAGAAAGCGAATCATCGGACACAAATTCAACAGTTTTGGCATTTATGAAACTCCTGAAATGTAATTTGTGCGGTGGATTCTGTCACACCAATGGTAGATAAATGTGTTATATACTCAATGTGTTTGTAACGATTCATGTATCGCGACTCGGGCTAGTTTTCGTGTCCATAAAGCGACTCGGCGACCAAGGTCGCCTCGTCGCTATATGGCCACGAAAACTTGCCTCGTCGCGATACATGAATCGTTACAAACACATTGTGTATATAACACATATTTATCTATACGATAAAAAATATGACTTTTTTTGTTGAAACCCCATTTTGTGATATTGTACTACATTTACTGCCACAAACTCGTCATATGTGACCCGCCATATCAAATCCAGTCGTAAGTCGGTATTGTTTTACCCTGTGCCAATGCATTCTCTTATATATATGCGAGTCGACCATAGGTCGCCTCGCATATATAAGAGAATGCATTGACCTAACAATTTTTTACAATTTTAATAATTTTTTCTTGTATTCTTTAACAATTTTATAATTTCACCCATACAGAGCCCCAGACAAACATGAGCAGACGACACTCTTCTATATGCTTCTATATGTGTGTGGGGCTCCCTGCAGGGTAATTGATGTTTTTTATTTTATGTCCTAAAAATTGTAAGAAACATTTATTTTAAAAAAATGATAAAAAATTGTTAGGCCAATGCATTCTCTTATATATAAGAGAATGCATTGGCACAGGGTATATCATTTGGAATGGAACTATAAGTCGAACGACTTGTTCCTTATTAACCCTTTACCCAACAAACCGGCCAAAAACGGCCAAATAAAGCTGCAACAGCCTAAATTATCTTGGGTCTGTCTCAATAAAACCATACAAATATGGATATCATTGGAACCGGCTCATTGACCACATTGTGATGGTTACAGTTATGCCCTGTGCCATTGCATTCTCTTATATATGCGGTCGCCTCGCATATATAAGAGAATGCATTATTGGCCTAAAATAGTTTTTTTTTACCATTTTTTCTTACATTCTTTAACAATTTTATCATTTTTAATATGTGTTAAGCCAATGCATTCTCTTATATATGCCAGGCGACCCATGGTCGACTCGCATATATAAGAGAATGCATTGGCACAGGGCCGTTCTGTTGGGTAAAGGGTTAAATTGATATTGATATTATCGACGACCCAAAATCATGGACTTTCTATAAATTTATCAACAAAACCGATCCCAATCACTGGTTTAAACATGTAACTCTTAAAGTGATATGACACACCCCGGTAGGGTGATCATTAAAGTGATGTGACACACCCCGGTAGGGTGATCATTAAAGTGATGTGACACACCCCGGTAGGGTGATCGTTAAAGTGATGTGACACCCCCCCGGTAGGGTGATCATTAAAGTGATGTGACACACCCCGGTAGGGTGATCATTAAAGTGATGTGACACACCCCGGTAGGGTGATCATTAAAGTGATGTGACACACCCCGGTAGGGTGATCGTTAAAGTGATGTGACACCCCCGGTAGGGTGATCATTAAAGTGATGTGACACACCCCGGTAGGGTGATCATTAAAGTGATGTGACACACCCCGGTAGGGTGATCATATAGAAATTGAGAATACTCTTGCCCATAGTAGTTATTTCTTACGAATATTAATCGAAATTGACGATACACAATCATTCTCATATATTAATTAAATGCCATTTGTGCTAGATTATCGCCGATAGTTGCGTGCCGAATCGAGTTGTAAATATTTACAAGTGGGCGTAGTTCAGACGATGTTTTCTATGAAGTGGTATTGTCGATTTCTTTGACATTTTCGGCGATGTTAGCAGAATGCTACATTCCCCAGGTTGGCATAGCACCTGAGTCCTATCTTATCAATTTCACGCACCCGAACAAGTCCATAATTGGTCTTTATAACACGCCAATCAGCCCTCGACCAATGGAAGTTATCTAATGAGGTCCGGTGACCGACCTTTATTTGCTTTAAAGATCTTTAAGTCGTCGCCTGTTCTATCATGATTGTCGAGTTCGGCACTCATAACGTTCGGGCCTACGTATTGGACCTTTGCCCACATATATATGCATGATGATTACATGGGCTGGTGATGGGTATTCCTGCTACAATACTTCGAATACGAGAAACCTTGCATGGGAACTGCCATTTCTGTCACATAACTGGGCGATATAATAACGAGATAGAGTTAGTGAGTGAGTATGATTATTTATTGTCGGTGAATACCTTGATGCACTTTAATTATATTTGACTGATTTATAAATCCCTAGACATTCTGCGGTGATCAATCATTGTTAATTGTTGACATCAGTCGGATGATAAGCCTGTGGTGGTCTTTACGTTAGAGTGGCTTCCACTATTTGTGGCTCTCCTGGATTTTATATGAAGCTGTCCCACATATCGCGATACAAGCTGGGGTTCAATGTGCAGCATTGTTAATTGTTGACATCAGTCGGATGATAAGCCTGTTGTGGTCTTTACGTTAGAGTGGCTTCCACTATGTGTGGCTCTCCTGGATTTGATATGAAGCTGTCCCACACATCGCGATACAAGCTGGGGTTCAATGTGCAGTATTGTTAATTTTTGACATCAGTCGGATGATAAGCCTGTGGTGGTCTTTATGTTAGAGTGGCTTCCACTATTTGTGGCTCTCCTGGATTTGATATGAAGCTGTCCCACATATCGCGATACAAGCTGGGGTTCAATGTGCAGCATTGTTAATTGTTGACATCAGTCGGATGATAAGCCTGTGGTGGTCTTTATGTTAGGGTGGCTTCCACTATTTGTGGCTCTCCTGGATTTGATATGAAGCTGTCCCACACATCGCGATACAAGCTGGGGTTCAATGCGGGATGATAAGCCTGTGGTGGTCTTTACGTTAGAGTGGCTTCCACTATTTGTGGCTCTCCTGGATTTGATATGAAGCTGTCCCACACATCGCGATACAAGCTGGGGTTCAATGTGGGATGATAAGCCTGTGGTGGTCTTTACGTTAGAGTGGCTTCCACTATTTGTGGCTCTCCTGGATTTGATATGAAGCTGTCCCACACTTCGCGATACAAGCTGGGGTTCAATGTGCAGCATCCAGTAGTACCCCTGTAAATATATAAATACAACGGACAGCTGTCAATCAAATCATTATTAGAATATATGTGACCCGCCATATCAAATCCAGTCGGAAGTCGGGATTTTTTTACCCTGTGCCAATGCATTATCTTATATATGCGAGTCGACCATAGGTTGCCTCGCATATATAAGAGAATGCATTGGCCTGATAATGTTTTATCATTGTTTTTAAATAAATGTTTCTTACAATTTTTAGGACATAAAATAAGAAACATCCATTACCCTGCAGGGAGCCCCACACATATATAGAAGCATATAGAAGAGTGTCGTCTGCTCATGTTTGTCTGGAGCTCTGTATGGGTGAAATTATAAAATTGTTAAAGAATACAAGAACAAATTATTAAAATTGTAAAAAATTGTTAGGCCAATACATTCTCTTATATATGCGAGGCGACCTATGGTCGACTCGCATATATAAGAGAATGCATTGGCACAGGGTAAAAAAATCCCGACTTACGACTGGATTTGATATGGCGGGTCACATATTTTCTACCAATCAGCGACTGAACCGGTCGCATGCTGCCATGCACATAATTTGATGTTAGATGTTTCAGTGTGCATAATTATTCTGGATGACATTTCACCCCAGTTAATTTTATACTTGTCGGATGTTATGAGACACGAGTTGGACTCAATTGATAAACATTATTGGCGAAATTTATTTAACATTAAAGGGGTACTGTACGCCATTTTCATTAAATTTCCGGTGACAACAACGATCTAATATCGATAATATATAGAAACATAAGTAATTTGAGTCGAAGATGTATTCTGTAAACGCTCAGTGGCCTGTTTCATGAAGCAAGGTCATAAGATTATCTTAAGATGGACTTAATCTAAGATCTAAGGTGGATCTTATGATGTAACTTTTCCGTTTCAAGAACGCGTTTCACAAAACAAGATTAAGTCCTACTTAAGTAGTAAGTTAAGTTCCCGCTCATTTAGACTGGTTATCGACAATTTTCTACAGTCCGGAACAAAACAATGTGGGCTTGTGCAATCTTTATGTACGGCATTGCGAGGTTATCGAGAAAGAGCCGAGTCCGAGTTGACATCATTGTGTGACAGGGATGCTGGATAACGGCTGGGGTGGGGTGGGCGAATCAGCGCATGTACCTTAGTGTCTATAGTCAGTGGCCTTATATTCGCATATGGATCTTAGACTTGTATGAGTTCCACGATGTGAATTCGAACACGAGTACATGTTTTTCGATTCAAAGGGAAATGAAAAATATTTGTTAGAGTAACTTTTTTATTATTTTTATGCAGATGTTTTATGCGGTTGTCATACCATGGATATATATATAACTACGTTTGCATTAGCACACTCGTATTGAGGGGTGTCATCGTTACGGGTGTGTATATCATATATACAGTATGCTGTTCAACGGTCATCCCACCCCTGCACAAAAAAAAACATGACACAAATTTGGACAGCCTTGAAAATCACGACATATGGGCGTGGGCATAAACTCAATAAAAATAATATTCTCCATAGAAAATTGTCACTATTTCTAAAACATATTTTGATAAAGAGCGTTTGTGTTACCTTTCCTATATGACATATCTGCTTTGTAAACAGCCGACGGAAATTTGGAAAGAGGAAAGAATCAATACATTAATTTATCTCATTTTACCCCATCTCCCCACACACATATGGAATACCATAGAGGAGATTGTGAGCTTTGAGCTAGGCCATATTTCTTATCAAAAGTTTAATTCGTGGGTAATACAATTTTATAATATATATTATCTATAGGTCACATACACAGCTGATAATTGACTATATCCTACATTCGACGAGGCTCGGGGTGGCTAGTTTGTCTGTGTGTGTGTGTTGGGGGGGGGGGGGGGTACATCGTGCAATTTCCAACTGCACCCGCCCCTTAATTGAAACGGGCCAAACTTCCATGTTCGCGAAATGCCATGTCCACCCCACCCGTTGGATTTAAACTTTCCAATTGGTATCTCAAAGATTCCAACAGTTCGAAATTTCTAACCTGACGCCCCTAAAGTTGGCGATTTTCGGTTGCTGCTGTTTGTCTAAAACAACACATTCCTTTACTAGTTAGAAATTCAAACAATCGAAACCTATATATAGTGTACGATTAATGTTGTTGTCAGGCATGAAATTTCCAATTGCTAAACATTTTGACCAGTGTGTGTGAGGGTGTGTGTGTGTGTGTGGGCGGGGGGGGGGGTGGGGGGGGGGTAGACAACACACAAACCCCATTCGCCACGTCCCTGATGATAAGCCTGTGCTCTGAATTGTTTTTACCAAACTAACCCTGTGGTTATACGGTGGGGGTTGCCCTCTCCACCCTTTGGTTTTGGAAAGTTTGAGGTACCTGTTGGAATGTTTAAACCCAAAGAGAATTTGGTGTTGTTTAAGGGGGTGTAGTTGGACATTTCGAGGCGATCACCCCCTCTCACTCTGTAGGCACGACCCTGTATACCAGACGACGAATTGCCCACCCAGACAATGTACAGATATCTCCGTAATTGCAAAATAACATAGGCCGCCATACTTGTGGTCAACATGCCACTTATCACGTGGGTCTTAACTGTAAGATTATCTTATGACACCTCACAGAAGTCTTAAAATTAAGACCGAAGTTAAGACCATCTTAAGTTAAGACCTTGTTCGTGAAACGCACTTATGACTGAAGTTTGAACTTATGACCATCTTAAGTCCCAACTATGTCACAAGTTGCTTTCATGAAACAGGGCCCAGGTTAATAGGCTATCTTAAAATTTTATAATTTAAAAGTTAATAATTTGATATAAATTGAATTTATGACTGGAGCCATAAAATGGCGTCAATTAAATTACGAATTTCCGTGATCAAACAAAGTAATTGAGGGATACTGGATTGTTAAACCGATCGCACACACGATCGCTTAAAATATTATGATGATACGGGGAGAACACTCAAGCCACTCACTGACTAGCGACGATACAATAACTTAAATGATTATATGGGACTAGTATGCCTATAATATAACTTTTATTTGATTCATTTGGTTGAAAACTGTACAAAAATTACTCGACAACGACAATTTGTATTTTTGCATTCCGGTAAATTTGTCATCCGTAACACTACTTCGTACTCAACAGACTTTCAAATAATGAAAAACTTGTTACCTTATTCTCCGACTCGGAGACTACAGAAACCAACAACAACATTTGGCGTACATTACCCCTTTAACGGATTCGTCGCCTATATAGTTTAATCTAACGTGTTATAACTTGCAATATTTTAGTATTTATCTCATTGTATTTCCAACATAATGCCCATGTTCTACTTACCTGATTTCTTAGTTTTTCATCTAATCAATCTCTTCTCTATCACCCCTATATTTATTTCTCGTTTTTACTTTGCGAATACACTATTCTGCATATGGTTTTATATTTATTGTCTATGGAATTGCTTTGATAATGCATTGGTAATTGAACTATGATGTCACACCCATAATGTCTATACGTTTTGAATTTCCGATCCTTTTTGTTATTATAATTTTGTATATTGATATCGCATGTGTGTGGTCGTGTTTGAATATTGGTTAGGTATTGATAGCTCGCAGGCATGCGGCCTTGTTTGTATGTTCAACTATTTTGATATATACATGCAGCACGCATAAGGACGTGTTGGAATTTAGTGATGTACTTGCTATGTGTAAAATAATTTGCAAGCAGTGAACTAAATTTGGAATTTATGTTCCAGGTTGAAATAAATAAATGCATCATTTCACAACCATGACGTGGCTCCATCTATCGGATCCCAACTAAATCAGGGAGTGGCCGGGAAGGAAGGGTGTCGAATATTGAGTATACATAAATGGGAGGTTCCAATTCATAATGTCCGTTCATTAAACTTACATTTCTCTCTCTGTCTCTCTCCCTCTCTCCCTCTCTCTTTCTTCTCGCTCTCTCTATCTCACTTTCTTTCTCTCTCCCCTGCCTCTCGTGACATCATCAATACTATATTATTATTATATATCCATTCCTTCCCGTCCGATCCCCCCTCTACACTTAATGAAGAGTGGGCGCGAAAAAAAAGGGGAGCAAACTTAACAAAAGCCCTTGGGCTTGTTGTTTAATCCCCTTTCCAATCAATCGATCAACTATATTATTCTATTTTATTGTCAAAACTTTTGTCAAATGTATATATGTTATTATGATTGGAATAAATATTTTTACACTACACTTCCTCGGAATAGTCATTTGTATTGGTGTTTTCAAGCAGATAGAACCGTTAAAGGCCCACTTAATGTTCGAACCCCCAGATTACATTATATAATATATGCCATATTATATACCATGAACCCCCAGATTACATTATATAATATATGCCATATTATATACCATGAACCCCCAGATTACATTATATAATATATGCCATATTATATACCATGAACCCCCAGATTACATTATATAATATATGCCATATTATATACCATGAACCCCCAGATTACATTATATAATATATGCCATATTATATACCATGAACCCCCAGATTACATTATATAATATATGCCATATTATATACCATGAACCCCCAGATTACTTTATATAAAATATATGCCATATTATATACCATGAACCCCCAGATTACATTATATAATATATGCCATAGTATATACCATTTGAAAGAGGAGGCTCCAAAACATTGTATTATCAACTTATCCTGTGTAATAAACTGTGCACTTGTTGTTTTGTTTTGAGTTGCCAACGCGTTTTGTCACCAAGGATGAAGTGAAAGTCAGTATTATTTTCAATGCAGGGGGAATAACTCTATATATTAAAGATAGAGTTCTTCCCCTTATATTGAAAAAGATTTAATTCTGTTGCATTCTGGTTGACAGAGGGGGGAGTCTTCTATTTATCTGTGGGCATCTTCTGAGACACAGATGTTTCAAATAGTGGTGACTTTTAGCATTTTAATCATATTTTATGGCATAGATTGTTATTAAAACCGTATATCAAGTCACTATAAAAAAAATAATTGATGACTCAAAAATTATGTGGGCCTTTACACTTACCTCGTATCGACTTGTATCGTGAGAAATATGTCCTTAATATACTTCCTCTGAATAGTCATTTGTATTGGTGTTTTCAAGCAGATAGAACCGTTAAACTTACCTCGTATCGACTTGTATCGTGAGAAATATGTCCTTAATATACTTCCTCTGAATAGTCATTTGTATTGGTGTTTTTAAGCAGATAGAACCGTTAATCTTACCTCGTATCTACTTCTATCGTGAGAAATATGTCCTTAATATACTTCCTCTGAATAGTCATTTGTATTGGTGTTTTTAAGCAGATAGAACCGTTAATCTTACCTCGTATCTATACTTCTATCGTGAGAAATATGTCCTTAATATACTTCCTCGGAATAGTCATTTCTATTGGTGTTTTCAAGCAGATAGAACCGTTAAACTTACCTCGTATCTACTTCTATCGTGAGAAATATGTCCTTAATATACTTCCTCGGTATAGTCATTTGTATTGGTGTTTTCAAGCATTCATCCCCGTCTGTATCTCTTATTATTTCCCCATCCTTTCTTCTTCTGAGTTTCCCCTTATGGAACACGTTAACAACTATTGGAGTTTCTGTTGACGAAGACAAGTAAGAAGCATCATTGACTAATACTCTTTGTTTTCGATTATTTAAAGTGATGTGAGACACTCCGGTAGGGTGATCAAATATAAACGGAGAACAATCTTGTTCAAAGTAGTAATCTTTACAAATATTCTATCCAAATTGACAACAGACATCGTCATTCTAATATACATGTATTAATTAAATGCAGTGACTCCCGATGGCGAAATCGTTTTCGTTAGTTTACCGCCGACAGATGCGTCCCGAATCGAGTAGTAAATATTTACATTTGAGCTTAGTTCAGGCGATGTTTTCTATGGATTGGTACAGTCGATTTCCTTCAAATTTTCGGCGATGTTAGTAAAATGGTACATTCCTCCAGTTGACATAACACCTGGATACTAACTGATCAGTTTCACGCACCCGAACAAGTTCATAATATGTATTTAAGTAGTCTTTAAGCCAATATAATGTTTTCCTTTTTAACCATAAACGTGCAACTTATGAATCAGTCCACTGTGCCAAACTTTTTCGAATGCTTTAGAGCGTGAAAATAGTCACAATGGATCATGAACAACTGGCAGTGTGAATTGTCAAAATTAATTGTTGTTTGCATCGTTGATAGAGCACATGAGTGTATTTTGCACTAATCCATGTGTAGCCAACTGGTGGTTCCCATAAGCTGGGCGGTCCTGTGGATACTGGTTAGAGGGGGCAGGTTCCAACTTATTATGTTTCCACACTCCCCGGGCCAGTTTAATAGGGAAGAATGGAGTGGTAGTCATGGGTTTATTCACGAATACATATATAATATATATTGAGTACACTCTATTTAGGGAGGAGCCGAATTTACACAGAAACTACTTCCGGTCATATAAATGAGAGAACCGGTCTAAACGGTATGAGAATACAATTTCCGTCACAGGAAATGAATCAAGAACCAACTTCCAGTCATATAAATGAGAGGGCCGGTCTAAGTGGGCAGTGAATACTACTTCCGGCATAGGAAGTGAACGAAGAAAACTACTTCCGGTCATTTGGTTATAAGACCGGTTTAAACAGACTGAGAATACTTTTTCCGGTTATAAGATCTTCCCCAATTTTCCACAAAACTATTACCAAAGGCTGGGTAATAAGGGCTATAACTATTAAGAGATGGTGACCTTAATAACTATTAAGAGATGGTGACCTTAATAACTATTAAGAGATGGTGACCTTAATAACTATTAAGAGATGGTGACCTTAATAACTATTAAGAGATGGTGACCTTACTCAAGATAATTCTGACTGAACCGAAGTTGCAAGAAACAGTGGCCTTTTTATACGATCTGATCCGATCGAGAGAAGTAATTGGCCGACCAATCGGAGATCACCGCTCAAATCAGAACCTTTGCTTCATGAACGCACGATTCAGTCCTAATTAAAGCCTAAGTGGTGACCAATTCACCATAACATGGTCTTTTGAGAAAGATGAGACATTTTTAGTGAGTGACATCACCCAACATTACCACACAAATCACAGCCATTGAATACATATTATGATATACCTCAAGTGGAATACAAGCCGGAATTATTTTTGTGGCGTTTCCGCCAAGAAAGATTACGTACATTGCGTCAATGATCCGCTTCGGATGATATCCCGATGTTTACTGGTTATTAATCAGATTAAATCACAATAACGGTAGCTATAGTATCAATGCTTGTTACAATCATGGATTGAAATAATCTGACACAACGGTGTAGAATAAACACAGAATGCAACTTGCATAATAATCTCGAATCTTTTATCGACATTTTACCATAAATTTCAACTGACAGGACACATTTGAACCGCAAAAATTGTGTATATTATAGATAATATAGGTCGATAAGACATGAAATTTATACCGATCTATGAATCCTATATACTCTGCACAATCTTACCATTATATATCTACTATATAATTTGAGACTTCCGTATATATATATATTTGTCCTCTATACACTCAAACTCAAAAACGGCTGGGCCGATTGGGCTCAAACTTCCCACCTAAGGGTAAAAACCCACGGAAATCGTCGTCGCGGCGTTTTGGAGAAGCTCAGAGCACCCGTTCTCCAATCTCAGTCACAAAAACGGCACTGCGGGGGTTAATCACGTGATAATTTAATGAGCGTTGTTTGTATACGACGCGTCGCTATAAAAGAGCGTTTGTTTACAATTCAACACAACGTTATCGCTCGAAATTTAGCATCGAAAAAATTTAATTTCATCAAAAACATAATTACGTGTTGGACTCTGTAATTTTAAGTAATATGTAAGTATTACACACAGACACACCAAGTCTCAGCTTAAAATTTTGAAAAATAAGAGTTTTATCGACATAAATCGATTTAATGGGAAATCCTATGTTAAAATTTAGCAAAGTTAAAAATTATTTTTTTCCATCTAAAACATAATTACGTGTTGGACTGTGTCATTTTAAGAACATATAAGTATTACCCACAGACACACGACGTCTCAGCTTGAAATTTTGAAAAATAACAGTTTTATCGACATAAATCGATTTTAATGCGAAATCCTATGTTAAAATTTAAATATTACGCCACTGGCGGCATTCGTTCCATGAAAATTACATGGAAGCAAAATGGTCAACTCGGGACGAGTCAACCGATTGAGCCCAAACTTGCTACCTATGGGTACTTTTGTCCCGAAAGTGTCACGGACGGGTCAATCGTGACATTGACCTTCAAACTGGTCAATTCAATGTAAAATGGGGTAAAACTGGCGAATTTCTGTACTTTTGTCCGGGGAGTGTTTTGGACGGGTCAAATCATGACCACGACCTGACCTTGTCAATTCAAGGTCAAATCGGGTAAAAATTGCTGATTTCGACGAAATTTGGTGCAAATGCAGCACAAGTGTCTCGGACGCTGTTGCAATTGCTTTTTCGAACAAAGTCATGAGACGAATGCCGCCAGTGGCGGGCTAACCTGCTAGTCTACTATATATTTTGAGACTTCCGTATATGTGTGTATATATATGTGTGTGTATGTGGGTACTTCATAGAATCTAAAACGGCTGCGCGGATCGAGCTCAAATTTCGTATATAAGTGTAAAAACATACGGGGATCGTCCACGTCGCATTTTGGACGAGCTCAGAGCACCGCTTCTCCCTTCCCAGTCACAAAAATGGCACCGTGGGGGTTAACACACCAACGCTCCTTATATCTTCCATATTGGCAGATGTAACCGGTTAACGCTCTTTATAGTCATCGACGTATTGATCTAAGAGGCGTAACTCTAAATTTTTTATTAGTTTTCGCAATGTGATTCTTATGTCTGGGTCTCGGTGTGTGCGTCATTATACAGACATGAGCGTGTTGTGTGATTCTTACGTACTCAGGGCTTCCTAGGAACGCGGATCGGGTCAAATATTCCGCCCTAGGTGATTTTCACCTTGAAACGGGTACCCACAAATTATATATATGTGTGCATGTGTCCTTTATAGACTCGAACCGATTGCGCTCACACTTGCTACCTACGGGAAGTGTCATGGACGGGTTAAATTGTGACCCCGACCTGACCTTGACCTTGAAAATGATCAATTCAAGGTCAAATCGGGTAAAATATTGAAAAACCAAAAATTAATTCAAAAATTAAAAAACAAATTAAAAAAAATAAAAATGGTCATGTTTCTGACGAACGCCGCCAGTGGCGGGCTAACCAGCTAGTCTCATATATATTTTGAAGACCACTGTCTGTCTGTTTGACTGTTTGTTTGTCTGTTTGTCTGTCATTTATACAAATCTACGATTCTCGACCGATCGGGACAAACTTGGTACGTGTGTGTAGTTTGACCAGGCGGTCGACGTTGTCGTATTGGCGAGCCCGTACGGTGCCCGCTTCGCACATGCGCAGACGAGATCTTGGAAACGGGTGGAGCTATCGACTTGAAATTTGGTATGTGAATGTAACTGTCCCCGGGATACGAATTCTATCGGGTCGCCGAGCCCGTGCGACGCCAGCTTCGCGCATGCGCAGACGAGATCTCGGAAACGGGTGGAGCTATCGACTTGAAATTTGCTATGTGAATGTATCTTGCCCCGGATACGAATTTTATCGGGTCGCCGAGCCCGTGCGACGCCAGCTTCGCGCATGCGCAGACCAGATCTCGGAAACGGGTGGAGCTATCGACTTGAAATTTGGTTTTTGAATAGCCCGGACAACGTCGGGCTCATCGGCTAGTATTATATATTTTGAAAGTTATTATGCGTGCCTGTGTATATGGGACTTATAAACTCGAAAACTGTTCGACCTATCTGACTCGAATTTGATATGTAGGCCTACATTGACCCCTGGAAAAATATGGGCGGGTCCAATTTCAGGTGCGACCTGTCCTTAACCTTCACCTCGTTCATATACACTCATATAGGCTTGTTTCTGGGCCGATGGGAGAAATTGTAGTTTGTAGTTGAACATATTTAGTGTGACACTCAGTGTATATAAAAATTACGCATATTATTATAAACATAGATAGTTACCGTATATTATATCGTGTAAATGTACATGTATGTGCTTTGAAACAATCAGAAAACTGTCAACTGGATTGAACAGGTCAAGATAAAAACAACACTGTCAACATTATAATAGCTGCTACGTTGTTGTTGATATTATTGTCACTAGTGGTTAACATCGAAGCTTGAAGTACCTGCATTCTCTTTTGTCAGTAAATGTGTCAGTGTTTTGATAGTCACAGCACTGTCAATTTCAAATCAACACTGAGTCGAATGAAGTCAGGTCACAGTCGACCTCTTCTGGAAAATCTCGAATACGGTCCTGTTTTCACAATTTATTGGAAAATATCAATGAATAAGCCGGTGTTCGCAGAATTATAACTGTTCCATTTCACAAAGGAGTCGAAGTCAGACCGTCTTAACATTAGTCCACGACTGTATAGGTAACATTTTCCCATAAAACAATAGTTTGTTAAGCGCCTGAGATGAAATAGGCAAAATGACAAAATAAAATTCGTGATTCCTAGAGACCTGACTTGAGAATAACGTAATTTAATTACGGACGCAAGATAAGACGGACCCGCATTACACAGAATGAATATACCGGATCATTGTATTGAATTCAAACAATTAATAATACATTTTAAATATCAGCAGAGTCAGATTCAGTCATACTGTATGAAGTCATTGCCGTATATACTTTGGTCGCCGATAAATATACTATTGAATTTTGAATCACGAACATTTTTAACTTAGACCATTTTCATTGGCGCATAAAACAACGGTGATTCACCGTACAACTGATGAAACGGTATTGGACCGCCGGATTACCACGGCTCGACACCGTCAAACCGACAATATGTTTTGAGAGCGTACAGTCAACACTATATCCCGTAACGAAAAATCGCAAGCAAAAGAAATGGTTGGACCATGAAGAACGTTTTGGATTTTCAATAGGTTTCTGGAAAGCACATTGGTAGCTATCAACCAGTATATATAACCTTCACATATAGAGGTGGGTGCAGTGATCTTTGAACCCACATGAAATAATAAACACACCGTGCACCTCGCCGGCCAACATAGCATGGCAGTCATTATGAGAATTGCCGAACTGGTTGCTGCAGTACGATTCGTCTTACATGTAAGATGTCTTTTCTCAAAAGGCACTGTCATGATGAATTGGTCACCACTTCAGCTATTGGACTAATCCGTGCGTTCAAGAAGCAAGTGTTCCGATTCGGCGATTTGAGCGGTGATCTCCGATTGGTCGGCCAATTCGATCTCTCGATCCGCTCAGATCGTATAAACAAGCCACTGTTTCTTGCAAACTTGGGTTCAGTCAGAATTATCTTGAATATGGTCACCATCTCTTAACTAATAGCTCTGACTACCCAGCCATTGGCAATAGTTTTGGGTGAACATTATTTATACTACGAAAATGGGGAAGATTTTATAACCGGAAGTTGTATTATCCGTCCGTTTACACTGTCCTCTCATTCATATGGCCGGAAGTAGTTTTCTCCGTCCAGTTCCTGTACCGGAAGTTGCATTCTCTGAACACTTAGACCCTAGGTTATTTCTGGTTATTTGTTCATTTCCAGAGGCGGAAATGGTATTCGCAGTCCGTTTACACTGTCCTCTCATTGTATGGCCGGAAGTAGTTCATTTGTACATTTCCTGTACCGGAAGTTGTGAGATAATATAATTATCTATATAGATGTGACATATTTACATTGAACATATCAAACCTGGATATATTCGGCTCCTTCAAATATAGTGTACTCAACACATATATATATATATATATATATATATATATATATATATATATATATTATCTATTAATGAATAAACTCATGATTACCTCTCTATTCTTCCCCATTAAACTGAGCCGGGGAGTGTGGAACCAATAAGACCTGGGAACCTGCACCCTCTAAGTAGTGTCCACAGGCCATCCCGCTTATGGGAAACCCCAGCTGACTACATACATATATATATATATATATATATATATATATGTGTATATATATATATATATATATATATATATATATATATATATATATATATATATATATATATATTGTGTTGACAACCAACATTATTATCAGTATTATAAAGGCAATTGGGAGAGGAGGTTACACATAAGTGGCCCACACATGTCCCCCAATCACAATGCCAATTTGCACTGTAATATATACTTATTGGCAATGAATATGTTTAAACCAGAGGTATTACCGCTCACCTTTACGCCAGCCGCTCAGATAACTTACATCGAGCTGCAAAGTCGTCAGCTTCTCTTTTAACCCGTACGTCAAATCGAATGTTATTTCACCGAGTTGACACTGCAATTAGAAAACAGAGATACCTCTTGAAGATAAATATGAAGAGAAAATACTTGCATTCAACATCAAAAGCTCAAAATGATCAGTCCAGACAGTGGTGGAAAATTATGAATGAATATTCTAAAAAACAAAGTAAGGCAGATTTAATATTTCCACCACTGTTTGAACATGATGCAGTTCTACATAACCCAATATATATTGATAACTGTTTAATTGACTACTTTGGTAGTCAAAGTTCATCTGTGAATGACAAAATATCGTTACCTTCTCTTAATATGAATGAAAATAAATTGGAATCTATTGTCATTAGTGAATTAGAATTATTGGAAGTTTTGCAAAACCTTGAAATTGGTACGGCATCAGGTCCTGATCTCATCAGTAATGCAATTTTAAAAACTCTGGCAAATTTTTTGGCGGTACCTGTGACTAAAGTACTCAATTTATTCCTGGGAAAATCATACTTCCTAGAAATATGGAAACATGCAAATGTTATGCCTATACATAAAAAGGATTCTGTGAATAAAAAGGAAAATTATAGACCAATATCTCTTTCAAGTAATCTAAGTAAAGTTTTTGAAAAGGTAGTTTTTAACCATGTCTATAAGTTTTTAACTCAGTTTAATCTTATCACACAATTCCAGTCTGGTTTTATTCCAGGTAACAGTACAACTTTCCAGTTATTAGATATTGATTCAAAGATGAGAGATCTCTGAATGACAGAAACAAAATTCGATTCGTATTCTGTGATATAAGTAAGGCATTTGATAGAGTATGGCATAGGGGTTTACTTTACGAATGTATCATATTGGAATCCGTGTGGACATTCTTGCTTGGTTTAGGAACTATCTTTCTTGTAGAACTCAATGTACAGTTATAAATGGATATAATTCTTCCACTAGGGTTGTTTCGGTCGGAGTCCCTCAAGAGTATGTCTAAGGACCTCTTTTGTTTAATATCTTCATTAATGATCTTGTAAATGGAATTGAATCAAATATAAGACTCTATGCAGATGATACTTCTCTATTTGTTTCTGTAGAATATGATGTGATGGCAGCCAAAATGTTAAATCGATACCTTAATAGAATAGGGCAGTGGACAACCAATTGGCAAGTTAAATTTAGCTCATCAAAAACAGAAACTATGATCATAGGTCAATCCAGTTCGGATACGCATTGTCCCTTGTACCTCTTGGGTGAAGAAATTTGGGAAGTCGAAAAGCACAAACATCTAGGTCTAATGTGTCCGACATTTATAAAACAAACATCCGGGTCTTTTATTCCATATCAGTGGCTCCTGGGGTATCCATGTACAAAGTTTGTTTGAAAATTAAGTCCCACGATAAATTGCTTACGTAGTCTTATATACAAGTTATCCAGACAAGCACTGAATACCCTATATATAGAGGATCTCACATGAGTTTCTATTTTATACGGAATTTATCAACCGAGTTCACTAAATTCGATTTGAGCCGAGGTTTACCGAGGCTCAAATAGAATTTAGAGGACGAGGTTGATAAATTACGTATAAAATAGGACGAGTGTGAGATACCTTTTATCACATGATCAAATAAACCCGAAGCAACGCGAAATATTCATCGAAAACAACAATCATAAACTACAGCGATCGCAAGTTATTTGAAGAACGCCGTGACGTCATCGCACGCGCTGATATTAAACGTGTCTATTACCGATAATTATGAAACTGCTTTTATGGTCAAATTATGTGATAAAAGTCGTTTATTCTTCCAGTGTTTTAATATGCGGATGTTATTTGGGATAATGGTAATATGCGGATGTTATTTGGGATAATGGTAATATGCGGATGTTATTTGGGATAATGGTAATATGCGGATGTTATTTGTGATAATGGTAATATGCGGATGTTATTTGTGATAATGGTAATATGCGGATGTTATTTGGGATAATGGTAATATGCGGATGTTATTTGGGATAATGGTAATATGCGGATGTTATTTGGGATAATGGTAATATGCGGATGTTATTTGGGATAATGGTAATATGCGGATGTTATTTGGGATAATGGTAATATGCGGATGTTATTTGGGATAATGGTAATATGCGGATGTTATTTGGGATAATGGTAATATGCGGATGTTATTTGGGATAATGGTAATATGCGGATGTTATTTGGGATAATGATAATATGCGGATGTTATTTGGGATAATATGCGGATGTTATTTGGGATAATATGCGGATGTTATTTGGGATAATATGCGGATGTTATTTGGGATAATATGCGGATGTTATTTGGGATAATGGTAATATGCGGATGTTATTTGGGATAATATGCGGATGTTATTTGGGATAATATGCGGATGTTATTTGGGATAATATGCGGATGTTATTTGGGATAATGGTAATATGCGGATGTTATTTGGGATAATATGCGGATGTTATGTGGGATAATTGTTCATTTAGATCTGCTGGTGATCTGGAATCATTACAATTTGACGCATTGAGAACCATCAGTGGCATTATTAGGGTGACAAGTTATTCCCTGCTATATCAAGAAACAGGCTATGTTCCACTTCAAGAGATACGTTTGATGGGAAAATAATACTGATGCATAAGACCATATACCAAAATGTCCTATGCATATATCTTTACAACTTCCTAGAAGATTTTCAGAAATTAGTGATTACTCATTAAGGGACGGTGATGATTTCCAAATATGAACATATCACCAAACCATTAAAGAGCTATTTAAACACAGTTTTCCTTCTGGTATTGAATTATGGAATATTTCACGTCCAAATATACGTTCAAGTAGCTCGATTTCACAAATTAAATATGAATTTCGCCGAAATGAGCAGGCACAAGATCAAATCAAATAATTCACTCAAAATTTAGAGTAAGCTGTTGTGATCTTAATGCACATATGTTTGATCGATTTCTTACTGATGATTGTTCTTGTAGATGTGGCTATTTTAATGAAGACTCTGAACATTATTTCATGCACTGTGCATTATTCAGTAGTCAACGAGCAGTTATGTATAGTTCACTAAAGAACATGAATGTGGATATAATTATTAAAAGCTTATTTTATTGAAACAATTCTGACAGTGATGCAACAAATAATCTTATCTTTAATATTGTCCATCTATACTTCGAATCTACCAAGAGGTTTAATTCATAATCTTTAATATAATACAATTAAACCCGATTGAACAAGTACATGTATCGTTTACTGTATTATCCCTCTATTCCCACAGTCCTGTTGTCTCTCACGTACATCCTTATAGTATTTAATTGTTTGATCCCCACCAGAAGCCGCCCTCATGAATTATTATGTTGTTTTTTCTTATTTCACTGTTGCACCCAATCTTGTGTATTTAATTTTGACTATTGGTTTTTGGGTCTGGTCTTATATAGGGTTTCCTGTTGACCGGAACG
The DNA here is from genome assembly GCA_032622095.1 of Siphonodentalium dalli. Lineage (NCBI taxonomy): Eukaryota > Metazoa > Mollusca > Scaphopoda > Gadilida > Siphonodentaliidae > Siphonodentalium > Siphonodentalium dalli. Next base: position 285,446,721 of record CP136064.1, on the reverse strand, counting down.
TTGCTCTGTTAATAACAAGTCTTATGCACAAATAAACTATATTTTCAAAAAACAAACAAAAAAACAGAGTGCCGTCCAGCGAGGGGGTGGGCCATAGTGCGGTCCCCAGAAACTGTGACCCGGTACTCTGGCCCATGGGCCAGAGTGTCGACGAGCGAGGGGTGGGCCAGAGTGCCGCCCAGGGCCGGCTCGTCGACACTGTGGCCCATGGGCCAGAGTGTCCCCAAGCGAGGGGTGGGCCAGAGTGTCCGCCAAGGGCCGGGTTCATCGGTCCAGAGGTTGTGTTAGATTCCAAAGAGTAAGGTGAGCGCTTCGAAGGGTTTTGTTGACAGAAAAGAGCATAATTTACCAATGCTTCGTTTTTTTTTCTCGGACTCTAATGCCAGTGTGGTAAGCGAAGGGCGTTCCCCTTCGCTGGACACACTGAACTTAAAATAATACCGAACAAAAAAATAGAAGCATTAGTAAATTGTGATGCTTTACCAGTGCATTTTTTAACAAAAGCGAAAGTCTTCGAATAAATTCGAAGACGCTAGCATTGTAAAATGTACTCGTAGAAGTTACCTTTCAGTGAAATATGTTATGAGATAATGGTAAAATGGTACAGATAAAATTTTACCGAATCAAATCGGTGTTTTATTCAGAGAAATATGATGTTTTTTGACAAAAAAGAAACACACCTGATTTGACGTTTGGGGAAAATTGTTTGAAAAACTCAATGACGCGCATCCCATATATTTGATCCTCGAAGATGTTAACGTTATGACATGCGTAAATTGTAACGTTAGCGTTGTTTTGAAACATGGATCCAGTAACGGAATTTCTCAAGACTATTGATGTACAGTACGATCATATGCATGCAACGCAAATGTCGACTCCACTGTATGCGGAGAATGTGACACCACGGGTAGAACAGCAACAGGTACCAACGGTCTATCCGCGAATGGATCAACAACCAGTGTATATACCGCCGGTGAAAACACAACAAATGATTCAACCTGTTATATACCAAGTTATCAACAGTTCACAATGGGAAGAACAGACAAAGTTGTTATGGAATATTTGTCAGGAAATGAAGGACTTGCGAAAACAATTTAACACAAAGACCGGCTGAATGTACTATCAACTTGAAACCTCACACGATTGCCATACCAATTGAGGTACATGGTTTCCAGAAAGAACCTACGAAGCGATCAACATTTGGATCACTCGGGAAAGATTTAACAGTGATGAAGAAACAAAAGAAATGATTTTTATATTATTTTAAACGGCCCTTTTCAGGGCCACTTATAATTCACGAGAGATACGCTCTGTGTTATTATGCTACATGATGATCGGATTATAGATATGAAGGGTGGTAGTGGGTTTGTTACTGTTAGGGAAGTATTCTTTGATAAATTATGTGAACATTCTCTCCAAGTTCAGGATGAATGAACAAGTATTTTTTGAGAAATTATGTGAAGATATGTTTGCAAGGGCAGTCGACATATACTTTACACAAACCAATAATTCGAAAATTCCAACGTAGAAAGACTGTTGTAGCTGGAATTGATATTCATTGGCAGGCAGATTTAGCTGATCTTCAGAATTTGAAAAAACATAATGATAATTACAGATATATATTGTGTGTGATAGACGTTTCAAAATTTGCGTGCGTACTGCCAATCCACGATAAATCTGGACAAACTTTGATCGAATCATTCAGGAAAATTTTGAAATCTTCAAAACGTAAACCAAAATCGTTTCAAGCTGATAAAGGTTCTGAATTCAAAAATGAAAAGAATTAATTTCGTCACAACTGAGAATCCAGAGACTAAAGCAAGTATTGTTGAGCGATTTCAAAGAACTTTAAAAACTCGTATGTGGAAATATTTCACACACAATAAAACTTCAAGATATATTGATGTTTTACAGCCCCTAGTCGATTCTTACAACAATAGTTATCACCGTAGCATAAAATCGAAACCGTCGGAAGTTACTTTGAAAACTGAAGCTGAAAGTTCCAATAATATGTATGGAACAGGGAATTAAAAAGGAAAATATACACTGAAAGTGGGTGACTTGGTTCGTATCAACAAAACCAAAAGAACATTTGAAAAGGGTTATTTACCAAACTGGACTCGTGAAATTTTCAAAGTTGATCAAATTTGTAAATCTGATCCAATCACATACAAAGTTTCTGATCTTGATGGTGAAGAGATTGATGGATCATTCTACAAACATGAAATCCAACATATAAAAGACAGTAAGTTGTATGAAATAGAATCAGTTATTGATAAAAGAACGAGGAGAGTGGGAGGTAAAACAGTAATAGAAATTAAAGTTCATTGGCTTGGGTACCCAAAAAAGTTTGACAGTTGGATCCCAGCTTCAAATTTAGTATAAAACCATGTTGAAAAATCATTCAGATTCAATTAATCTCGATGAACCATCACAATTTAAGTTCTTTGGTGAAAAAGTTGCTAAGAACCAAGTCACCTACTTCACGCAGATAATTATTATTTATATCATAATAATTACATCTATTGTACACATTAGTATCCAGAGTGCAAACAAAGAATTGTGGCTTATTCTTCTAAGTAGTTCACTAGGTTATATTCTACCAACACCTGGACTGAAATTATTGAAAAATACTGAGAAAAAATGAATTCATTCTACATAACTCTCATGAGTGATAGTTCAAAGTCACTTTACCCAGCCAACTCACAATGTTGTTTCACAGTGAAATTACCAAAGACCATACATATTGATAAAGAGCTTTGGGAAGTTGCAATGGTTGAACTAATTGTACCATCAGAAACATACAACATTGTTGGAGATGCTTGCATAATAAAAATAAAAACTTCTGTTCCAAGAATTTTACAATACCTGCACAAGTTACCAATAAGTGATGTAGTAATTTCAAAACCAGAAAATGGTATAGAATTAAAAATACCAGAAGGAGCATATTCTGGTGCAGCACATTTGACAGATACAATTCAAGGTGTGATTGATAGTACAGTAAGCAAATTGATTCCAGAACTGGAATTCGTATTCGGATATTCCAAAGCACAACAACGAGTTAAAATTTCAACCAATAGTTACACCAAAGTAGGTCTTGTACTCCCCAGAGCTCTTTTGGATAAACTTGGTTACAGAACAGAATCAGAGACTGCTACATTTGCTACTCCTTCGATAACATTTCCATATGGAGTTGATTCAAATGCGGAGCATAATCAGTTGTTTGTTTATTCTGATATAGCTGATTATACAATTGTTAGTGATGTTGAGGCACCGATATTACGAGTGACATCATTTGAGAGTAAAAGAATACATGATTGTCAACATATTAAGCATGAATTCAAAAACTTACATTATGTACCAGTATCAAAGTCTAGCTTTGATACCATAAATGTGTATATATCTGATGATACTGGCAAACCAATTCAGTTTATTGGTGGAAAGTCTATGGTAAAGTTGCATTTCCGACGCCGTAGTAATTTGTATTTATGATGATACCCGTGTATAGAGGCGTACCTAGACAGTATGGAAATGGAATTGGTTCACTGTTCAAATCTGCAATGAGAACAGTAGTACCGTTTCTAAAAACCTATTTGTCAGATTGCTAAACAATAAGTATTCAAGCATGGACTTGCTGCAGTCGAAGATATCATTCATCGTGGTTAAAGCCCAATTAAAGTATTTTGAAACAAGGTAAAGAAGCATTGAAATCTTTTGGAAGGGAAATAATAAAGAAATATCAACACCAAATGGCATAAATAGATCATCGCGACCTTTGAAAAATCATTCTTCTCGCAAACGAGTTAGAAGTAAGTCCATTAAAACGCCTGTAAAGATATCAAAACGATCTCTCGATATATTTGATTAATCATGATGATGCAAAATGGATCATGCGAATGCAGCAAGTCCGAGTTAGATGCTTCTGATGCTCCATCAACAATGACAACGATGTTGGAATCACAGTGGATAGAACATCACCCGATTAGCGCTTTGAATAATTCCGCACCTATAGAATTTGTAATTCCGCCTCAAACTGAAAAATGGACAGATGTAAATCAATCATATTTGTACCTGAAATTCAAAATCACAAAAGCAGATGGAACAAACTTGGTTGATGGTACTGATGAAATTACGCCTATTAACAACTTTTTCCATAGCATGTTCAGTAGTATCGATATTTACCTAAATAACAAACTTGTAACGGCGAACGGAGATACCTATCCTTATCGAGCCTACATGGAAAATCTCTTGGCTTATTCTGGTGAATGTAAAGAAAATCAACTTGCCGCACTAGAAATGTGGTATCCAGACACGCTAAACAGTTCACCGAAAACACTAAAGCTGGTGGTAATGATGGATTGAAATTTCGCCAAGCAATCATATCAGGTAGTAAAACGGTAGAATTGTGTGGTCGTTTACACACAGATATATTTCTACAAGAGAAATACTTACCAAATGGAATTGAGATAGCAATTCATCTCAATAGAGCGAATCCAAAATTCTCTTTAATTGGTCAGGCCGACGGAAAAATAGTATTTGAAACGGCAGTTTTCAATGTTCGTACAATTACGCTGATGCCAGTAGTAGCAAATAACTTGAACCAAACAAAATACAGAAAAATATAAAAAATACCGATTAGAAGAGTTGAAGTAAAAACATTGACTATTGGTGCAGGGCTTAGATCAAAAATTGAAGATAACTTTTTTCAAGGACAATTGCCAAAGAGACTTTTCATAGGCTTGGTATATGATATGAATGGCGATATTGAAACGAACCCATTCCATTTCCAACACTTCAATCTGAAAAAGCTTGTAGTTAGTCAGGACGGACATACCATCCATAACCGACCATTTGAACCAAACTTTGAATAAGAACAATGCCTAAGATCTTATTTATCACTGTATCAGTCTTCGGGAATGTTTGGACAAAACAAATCCTTTGGTTTGAATCTCGAAAATACATGAATGGTTATTGTTTCTGAGGTTACGACCTCACACCTGACCAAGGAGCAGAGGAAGGACATTTGCATCCTATAAAAACCGGTAACATTAGGTTAGAGCTTCAGTTTGCTGCAGCTCTAGCTTCAGTGATCAACGTGATAGTCTATGCTGAGTTCGATAATAAAATTGAAATAAACAGTTTGCGAGAAATAATAACAGATTATTAAAAACATGGATGGATTGCATTTGGAGGAAAAATTGAGACTGCAAGTTGGAGGACTCGATTTCATTCCTTATGTGTCTATCCTTGACAAAGTTCGGAAAACTTTCGAGAAATGTTTCGTTCATGAAATACAAAATCAAATTTCAAAAGAAGTGACACTCAAATGTGAAGGATGTAAAATAGATCATCCAAGTCAGACACGACATTTACTTTGTCTTTGGACACCACCTATACAATGGGAAGATATGTTCATTGATATAGCACTACTTAAATTGAACATCTCCCGAGTTATGGAAAAATGGTATCCATAAATAGAATCATTTACACCACAAGAAAAATTTGAGTCATTCAAACTTTAGAAAGATATAAAGGAAGTTGTTCATGCAAACTGTAACCAATTTAATTCGGTTTTTGTTGACTTGTGGTGTGAAAAAGTAAAACAATACTGCGAAGATGAACACTAGCGAACTTCAGCATATACTAGACAAATCATCCTACCTCTGTTCATTGTATGGTGTGGTGTGTGCAAAAGATCAGTTACCACACGAGAAACCTCATCATGTAAAAGCATACATAGTAAATACACATACGTCAGAAAAACCAGGAGAACACTGGGTTGCAATTTTGTTTGGGATACCATTTATTGATAAATATATCAAATCATTTATTCAAAGAAATTCGATCAAATGTAAAATAAACGTTGGGCGGTTTCAACATCACGGTACAAATGTGTGTGGTATCTACTGCATATTTGCTTTACATTTCTTGAAAAGCGGATATGGTATAAAAGTATTAGTTGAAATGAATTTTGATGGTGACTACTTCAAAGATGATAGAAAAGTATTTAATTGGTTTCATAGAAACTATGAGCCCTTACGAAAAGAATCAGAAACATTACCCAAAACATTTATTTCACAAACTTGTAAGACTTACTGTGAATTTCATTATTGATAAAAATGTGCTCATTACCAATTGTTTAAATATGTTAAAATCATAATCATTTGTAAATATGTTGATTGTTAAAGGGGTACTGTACGCCATTTTCAATAAATTCCCGGTGATAACAACGATCTATTATCGATACTATATAGAAATATAAGTAATTTGAGTAGAAGATGTATTCTGTAAACGCTCAGGTTAATAGGCTATCTTAAAATTTAATAATTTAAAAGTTAATAATTTAATATAAATTGATTTTATGGCTACAGCCATAAAATGGCGTCTCTTAAAATTCGAATTTCCGTGTACAAAACGTAATCAAATTATAATTGAGGGATACTGGATTAGGAAAACAATTGCACACACGATCGTTTGAAACATTATGCGTATACGGGGAGAAAACCCAAGCCACTCATTGACTAGTGACGGTACACTAACTTACATGAGTATATGGGACTACTAAGCATATAATATAATGTTTATTTGATTCATTTGGTTGAAAACTTTACAAAAATTACTCGACAACGACAATTTGTATTTTTGCATTCCGGTAAATTTGCCATCCGTAACAATACTTCGTACTCAACAGACTTTCAAAAAATGGAAAAGTTGTTACCTTATTCTCCGACTCGGGGATTATAGAAACCAACAACAACATCTTGGGTACAGTACCCCTTTAATTAATGATGAAATGAGTTACCAAATGTAAATTATGTTCATTGCATTACCAATTATTGATTGTAAATATGAAAATTTCATGATCAGTTGTAAATATGTTGATTCTTAATTCAAAAATAAAAGTTATGTTGACAAACAGTGTCTGTTTTTAATGATCGTCTTCGGCAATGTCGATGAAGATCTTAATTCACCAAAAAAGAAACACATTTGAAATGACGTTCGGGAAAATTGGTAGAAAAACACAATGACGTCGCCAACGACATCCGCGCGTTTTACATATAACAAAACCCCATTTAGTGCATATCATTTCACCACGATGGAATACGCTGTTACTGATCTTGGATCTTATGTCAGAGCCATCCGTGTATCGGCCCCGATGGACATTGCGGTGTGGGAGGCCCTTTCCTGGGCAGAGTATGGTAAAGGTGAAAAGTTCTTTGAACTATTCACTTTTGTCTGTGCAACTTGGGCTCGCAATCCTACACTGTTCAGTGGTCAGGAGATAAAACATATCGAATGGCTTGGGACAATAGTTATCTTACTCACGGTGGCGGCAACCCTTCTGCAGATAAAACTCGGTGTTTTGGAGAGAGAAAAAGCAATACAGATTCAGTGTATCCCCAGTGAGGAATGTGAGTATACCGAAAGGTATATTTCCATCTCTCATCGAGGGTTCGCTTGTGTTTCGGGAGTTGGACCAAGAGGATGGATTTGAGTTCCTAAAGACCCCTTATCCACTTTTCTTGTGATCTGACGTAAAACACGGTCCTTTTCAGGGTTACCCAAAACCTGCTATCAGATGGCTCTTGCATGCACATTTTCACAGCACTATCGTCTTCGAATTTATTCGAAGACTTTCGCTTTTGTTAAAAAATGCACTGGTAAAGCATCACAATTTACCAATGCATCTATTTTTTGCTCGGTATTATTCTCAGTCCAGTGTGTCCAGCGAAGGAGAACGCCCTTCGCTTATCACACTGGCATTCGAATCCGAGAGAGAAAATACGAAGCATTGGTAAATTATGCTCTTTTCTGTCAAAAAACCCTTCGAAGCGCCCACCTTACTCTTTGGAATCTAACGCAACCTATGGACCGATGAATCCGACCCTGGGCGGACAGTCTGGCCCACCACTCGCTTGAGAACAAGCCCGGCCCTGGGTCGGCACTCTGGCCCACCCCTCGCTCGTCGACACTCTGGCCCATGGGCCAGAGTGTCGATGAGCGAGGGGGTGGGCCAGAGTGCCGGCCAATACTACTAACTGACCTTCATGTGTATCTAAAAGCACAGGCCTTCTAAACAGTGAGTAATAAATAATTAAAATATAACTTTTATTAATATTTACCGATAAGTAGACAAGTATTTAACTATTTATCACTCAATGTTTAGAAGGCCTGTGCCTAAAAGAAGACTTCTACTCCATTGTTTACATCGCCATTTTGGCCTACATATTGATATTCACTTTTATAATTTCCAGAATTGTGCAAAACAATACACACCGTTCTACTGTGCTTCAATGTACTTCACTTGGTACTGTAAGTACTGAGCGAAACGAAATAACATATATTTAATATGGAATTAATTGTTATCATAAGACTGCATAGTACATACATGCATGTGTTAATCCATAAATATCATACTATTTCCTGGAATCGAAAGGAAACACATAACTATGAAGAAAGCAGAAGATATATTCTGCAGTTTCAGGCGAACTCGGTCAATGGGGGAAAGTTACATGATGACATTGTTCGTCGATTTACGTTGAAATCGACACGGTGCCACCTTATGAATGAAATGAACAACTATGAAATTGACACGCTTCTCCATATAGTATTTATACTCGAAATTACGATTGGGGTCCATTCTTTAGACGAACCGTTCTGTACGGAGTGTAATTATATTGATAATGAAGCCAACTTCAAGCCAGGACATATAGGCTCATGTGAATCTTATTTGGAGTGAATACCAGGGAATCACAGCTACCCTCATGTGAGTTGTTTTTCTTTGGTTCGTTAATTACGCTAGCGTATGATCGTATTAGGGAAATACGTTTCCAGGCAGTTTTCGTCATTGCATTGATGTGGGGACCCCAGCAACCATCTTTACTCAAAATAACACCGAGATGGTTGTGTGAATTGATGACTTCCTTAACGGGTCATAGTTGTGTTAAACTCAATGGAATAAGACCGCGATCGTAAAAGTCGTACAAGTGAATAAGGAAGGATAACTCTATCCATGAGTTCGCGTAATTTATTTATGATATGACTTCTAAGTACCAAACAAGTGAGTGAAGGTGAATAACTCTATTCGTCATTTCTCAATATCGATGTCACATTAAAGTGATATATCGATCCGGATTTGTGTTTGTGCGATAGTATTGATGGGACATGCAGCATCAATGTGGTTAGCAATATTCAGTTAATTTGTTTCGAGATAATGTTTTTAATTTTAAAACTTAGTGAACGGGCATACGACAAATTCAGATAAGGATCATCCCCAGTAGTATATCATATATTAGTGTACTGACTACATAGATTATTTCATATCTAACATTAGATTCACCATTAATCCATATTGTCAATTGATGAAATAATAGACCAAAAAAACTAAACCACCCCTACAGTCACAAACTTCCACACAAATACGCCACTGAGGATTGTAGTACAGGCCAAAAACAATTGAGTATACATTTTGGAATTCATTTGTGCTGAATACGATAAAGAAATAAACAAGTTTGAACTCACACCCACTATGGCGCCATAATGGCGGCCAACATGGCGGCCAACATGGCAGTTAATTTTAATGTCAACACTTTGTGAACAACTAATACGATATGCGGGCAAAGATCGTCTCATATGGTATTACTTGTAGCGATGTATTAACTAGAGCGTGTGCTTCTATTGTTAAATGGTCATTTATTGTTTGCATGACGACGGAGACCAAAATATGGCCGTCAAGTATATAAAAAAAAATCAGATGAGCTTTATTCATGTCTCAAATTTATAACACTTCGTGAAAACAAATACTGGAAAACAGGACAAATGACGTCTCCAGTGGTATATATTATGGCGATTTCATTACATTCATTTCATTACATTAGTCATATGAAATAGTAGTTCTGTCAATAATATATCTCTTAATTTGCGAAATGAAAAACACAAAACTCAGCATTCATCATCTCTAAAGTTATAACATTGCGCACAAAGGTACCTCTGAGAATCGTAACCAAGAATAAAACAACAAATGCGCAATTGGAGGTGCCATTTTGTGCGACATAATTATATATATATATTTGTGATGTTTGCGCTGGATTTGTTGTTGAAATGTCAGAAAATAACTTTCGAATACCTGTGCAAGTTTGGGGGTATGTGGTTTATGTGTGCACTGAGTATATTGATTCCGCGGTAAGATCTGCGCTTTCTTTGCGCCGCCATAAGCATACCATGTCGTGATATGGCCTAGCTAGCGCCATAGACCAAACCATAAAAACAATTTTAATATATATATATATCAAGTCTAATGGCTAGTGTTTATTGTGAATTGGCTTATGATTTCAATTTCATTTCAATTCTGTTTATATTTGCTACTAGCCTACAGTTTTTCATTACTTACATTCTTATCCAATTCAAATGCCACCTGACTCAAAAGAATCGTGGGCAAAACATGACTCAAAAGAATCGTGGGCAAAACATGACTCAAAAGAATCGTGGGCAAAACATGACTCAAAAGAATCGTGGGCAAAACATGACTCAAAATAATCGTGGGCAAACATGACTCAAAAGAATCGTGGGCAAAACATGACTCAAAAGAATCGTGGGCAAAACATGACTCAAAAGAATCGTGGGCAAAACATGACTCAAAATAATCGTGGGCAAAACATGACTCAAAAGAATCGTGGGCAAAACATGACTCAAAAGAATCGTGGGCAAAACATGACTCAAAAGAATCGTGGGCAAAACATGACTCAAAATAATCGTGGGCAAAACATGACTCAAAAGAATCGTGGGCAAAACATGACTCAAAAGAATCGTGGGCAAAACATGACTCAAAAGAATCGTGGGCAAAACATGACTCAAAATAATCGTGGGCAAACATGACTCAAAAGAATCGTGGGCAAAACATGACTTAAAAGAATCGTGGGCAAAACATGACTCAAAAGAATCGTGGGCAAAACATGACTCAAAATAATCGTGGGCAAACATGACTCAAAAGAATCGTGGGCAAAACATGACTCAAAAGAATCGTGGGCAAAACATGACTCAAAAGAATCGTGGGCAAAACATGTTTTTTAAGTGACATTCTGGTTTGCTAGTGAGTTGCCGTGCTTTCAAGATATAATCTAACGGCAATCATAAATGGAACACCAACGCGCATGTTCAGTGGAGATTATCGCACGGTCACCTATATATGTATCAATAAAATGTATTAGCATGAGAGATATTACTATACATGTAGTCCGAACCCACGTCCCTCAGAACTAAAACTTATATGATATCCGCCGGAGATTTAGAAGATTAAATTTCAATTAGTCTAGCAATTTCAATTATTCCCGCCTAGAAACTCAATATCTTCTGTTTGTAACATATCCGATTGAGATTCACAACAATTTAAAGACCATATAACTCGAGACTAAAATATCAATGAACGGAAAAACAAGCACATCAAGCAACATATGGCGAGAACAACTTATATGCCGAAACACAGACGAGTATACAAAGCAGCAAGCTCTCGACTAAATAATATTTATAACGCTGATTGCATTATATGGACATTCTGGTCCCATGTTATGTCCAGGGTTCGCGCTGCCACTTGCCAAATTTGCCAATGGCAAAACTAATTCACATTTGGCAAAATATATTTTCATTTGGCAAAAGATTTGGCAAGTCACGTTTTAATTCCTCAAGAAAGTTGAGAAATATTGGTCAATCAATATCATTCATTTCAGGAAACTCTTTCAACATTATTATATTAGTTGTGTTTTATAAGGTTTAGAAAAAGTTAACACCTCTATTAAGATAGTTAATCTCATAGCATTAGTACCGATGGTTAGAGGGATTACTATAGCTAATCCTTCTGTGATGTGCCCTTCTGATGAAGCAACCCTTCTACCATTGTATAGTTCGGTGATAAGCTTATTGTTATATGATACACCACAATAGAGATCCTAGTATAATTAATTGTTAACTAACTGATTTTTTTTATTTTGGATGGTTTGTCTTTCACCAAATATTTGATATAAAGTTCCTGATAATTGCTAAACAAAACAACCTAAACATTCAACAAATGCAAATTTCAATCCAGAGTTAATCCTGGCGTCATACCTTCGTCATAGCTAAGGGTGTGACAGTTGGAACCCGATGTAGGATACTACCAAACCAATAGCAACACGAAAGGCACAGTTTACCCGCCCGTATGGAGCTGATCGACGGTTTAAGGAAGCTAATTTGAGAAAATCATGTCAAAGCTTTATCTGAAAAAAATGTTGTCTTACCACCATCACTCAAACACAACATATCGCCGTCTAATATAAACACACAATCTAAATAACATATCGCTGTAAACTGCAGTATGATTCATTGTAAACCGGCTTTCGTATTCATTGTTCGCAACGCGTTGACATTAGAATTATCCGCCATGTTGGGCGCCATCTTGTATTTTAATTGTCTCCTAAGACCAGATGTGGATGCAAATTTTACCTTTTACGTTTCTTCGTTGTATTCAACACAAAGTAATACCGAACCATTTGCTTAATTCTTTGCATTCTCGACTAGAGTCACAGGTGCCGCCATTGTGTGGACGTTTGTGACTGTGTGGTGGTTAAATATTTTGTTTACTAATTCTCCAACTGATAAAATGGACTAATGGTGAAACTACTGTTCGATATGAAATATCATCTATGTAGTCACTTCAATGGTATACAATATGCCATAGGGGACGTCCCTTTATAGTCCGTTCGTTAAGTGTTACAATTAAAGTTGGACGCCATATTGGACGCCATCTTGGAGTCTCATACTCTTCTAATAGTGAATATGGATAAAAAATTATACCTGTCACTTCGTATGTGTGTTCTACATTAAACAAAACAAACATACTGCGCATCATGCTATCATTCGTGGTTCCAATCCCAGGCAATAATTTTTTCGAATTTTATGACAACAGACTGAGGGATAAATTTTTACCTATTATTTTACCAATTGAACAGATGTATTAATGTTTGATATGAAATGTTATCCTATGTAGTCATTACAATAATATAGATTTTACCTCAGGGGACGTTCCTTTTCTTGATTTTTTGTATGTCGCTTCACTAATTTTTAAATTTTTTAAATTGGACGCCATCTTGGATTTTGATACTCTTCTAGTAGTGAATATGGTTTGAAATTCGAATTTTACACTTCTTATGTGTGTTCTACACTAAATAAAAGCAAATACTATGTATTATTTTATCATTCTGGGATCCATTCCCCGGCGATGGCTATATTTCGCATTTTATGACATTGGGGGAGGGTTAAGTTTGTTTTACTATTATTGCAATGTTTTTAGGGACATGATAATAAATTTATTAACTTCCGGTAGAAAATAATCCAATCTTTCCAAGCATATATGACGAGATAAGCTAGGTCCAGCGTGCTAGTTTTGTACAGAGTTGACGGGCGACAGTTTCTCTGAATCGTCATTTTTTGACGCAGAACGTTACATTCTCTACCATGACGTAGTCAAATCTCAAACAAACCAGAAAAAATAAGAACGTTCTGTTTTTGGTGATGTGATTAACATTTATCCAATTATGTATTGCTGGTCAATCGCTGAAAACAGGCTAGTTTTTCGGTAGGATACCTTCACAAATAGTCTTATAATACATATATATAGCTACCACCAATTCCGGCAAGGCCAAGAATCATTTTCATAAATGATATAGATTTACCTTCCAGAACAAGTTGCTTTCAACTTTTTCTACCGAGGGTAGGGGCATCCGACCGCGTTTGGTATTAGGCCGCTCCTCTAAAATGGGAGCGTCTGAAAAAGTATCCAAACTGCTCAGCTCAACTGCGGAACCTTGGGCTGCTATATACTCAACAAAAGGCCATACATGGACAATCTGACATGCTGTGCCTGTTCTCGTCAATATAACAACGAAATTGTGCATGCTATGCGTTATTGCTCGTCAGATGACATAGTGTCTTTGAGGAATAACCACTGAGAGGTTATTCTTAACCGACATGGAATTACAACATTCTTGTTTATGCACGACTTTTTGGATGATAAACCACTATCGTCATTCCTGTTGGGAGGAGACGATCGTTCACACCAACATGATGTCATCGAATGTCGGGACGAGATTATCCTATATTCCTCAGCGTTCCTTCTTGCTACGTGCTATCAAATTAGAGGACAACCCATGTTTAATGACCGACTTCGTACAAACCTCACTAACTGATAGAAACATTTAACCTGTTTCTTGTGTTCTATATACACGACAACAACTATACATGTATGTATATCACATATTCACCGTTAGATTCATGTACATAACGCGAAACTTTGTAAAATATACTCTTCTGTAAATACTCTTCTCTTGAAATGGAGGTGATGAAATAAATCAGAGACTGTCATTGGAAATAACTGAGAATTTCTTACCTGTCGGACTTTCTGTGGCGTCACTGGTCCTGTATTATGCATATCATCCTATAAAGAGAATGAAAGTGATATACATTGACTCCCTTCATCACGATCGACTGCAGGAGTTTTTATCAGCTTCCGGTGAGCAAGGCAGTGTACCTTGTGTGTGGGCCCAGGACACTGTGGCATCACCATTGCTCATTCTGTATATGGGCTCCATAAAAAAAATTTAAAAAAAAAAAAAATGGTCAGCTGCTAATTGGGTCATCCGGTTTACGTACCAATCGTGCAGATAGTGAATCACGAACAGAAAGTTACAAACTGTTGCCCTAATCTGAACTAATCACTAAACGCGGTCAGCAGATTAATCGGGCGTGTTTTTTTTCAAAATTCAGCCGAATTCCTTCTGAAGCCAGTTATTTATATCGATCACGTTATCGTACCTAAGAGTTTGGAAATCTAATATCGGGCTGACTTAATGTGCTGTGTGGGCTAGTCTCAAATTATTGGCCATTTTGTGTAAATAGATAAGAATACACTCAGCTTTTTTATGGGAATAAATCACCAAAAAGCTATATAAATATAAGAACTGTATGTAGTGGGTGTTTGTGTTATTGGAGGATACGGCGCTGTGGTCGTTGTGGGTACATTTAGTGTAAACCTCTAACAATGTACCACAGAGACCACAGTGCTGTATCCCACAACAACACACACACACCCACTACATTCAGTTCTTAAATATCATATCATGAATCTGTCAACGCCGCGCAGAGATCATATTCCACCCGCTCAAATTGGAACGTCTGTTTCTCAGAAGGTGCCCATAGAGTAATAGAAAATAAAATCATTTTCCCCATTATGGCTCCCAGAATGCAACATAATTCAAATTATAGTGTATTTCCAATGGAAGGGAATAACTCTATATATAAATATATAGTTATTCCCCTTCCATTAAAAATAATACACTTCGTGTACTTCAGTACAGAACAAAAACAACAATGTTCACAGTTTATTACATCGAATAAGTTGAAAATATAATGTTTTGGAGCTTCCTATTTCAAATGGTATATAATATGGCATATATTTTATATAATGTGATCTGGGGGTTCTAAGATTAAGTGGGCGTTTAAGAGGGGCAAAACAAATGAGGAAAATTTCGCTTTCTATCTATAAATCTCAGAAATCTTGCTTTATATCGACGATATCGGACACTATTAAATATCATTTGTATATTTCACACCGGCCCATCGGGTGCGCAATGTCATAACATTCAAAATGGTGTATCACAAGCCTGTGTGAATGTGGTGCGGATGGACTTAACTTTCTGAAATCGGTTCCGTCAGCTCCACTACACAGATGTGTCGCAGGACATGGATAAACCGTTGGCTCAATCGGACATTATGGTATAGTTTTAGACGCGCCAAAATCGTGACAGTGTTACAAAATATATTTTATATACTATTATGTTGATAACGTACCTCTTCGTCGGAAGACATGATTAATCGTGCTATATGGCTACACTACTCCACACCAACCCCCGGAATCCAAATCAAAAATGATTCATTCAATTACCCTGATGAATATGTTATGCTTCAGACGACTACATCTTGAAAAGCTTCATATTTTCGAAAGTAGATTAATTAGGTCCGACCAAACACTCGACCTCTTTAATGAGAAAGATACAAACCATGCATGTCGCAAGCTATTACCCCTTTATATATATTGAATGGATTCTTATCAATCTCTCTTCAGTTATAATAAGAGTATACATTGGACACACAAATAGATGACACGATTTCATAAAGATTCCTATTCACTATTGGGAATGTACAGATACTAAGTGCACTATCTCAACATTTCATAAGTGATGCTTTAACCCATAGCGAGCCCCTCAGAATGGCGAGCAGACGACACTCAGCACTACATTCATCTGTTTGTTTGGGGATCCCTATGGGATAACTACTAAGCAATGAGTTTTTAGTGTAGAAAGGTTAAACCTATTATCTGAACTGTTCATATACGGAATAACTACATACCAATGAGTCTTTACTTACGAAATGATCCGTACAGTGTCGTGTGTGGGTGGCACATTGGGGGGGGGGGGGCAGTCTCGACTTAACGATGTATTGAACACACATATAATAAAAATATTATGTAAATCATTTATAATACTGATATTAAATTGCAGTACATCGTCGGTTTGGTTCGAAAAGGTCGTATACCGTTTTTGACGGTTGAAATTATATATACACCCCTTTTTAATTATTTCGAACAATGCTTCGAATATTATGTTTGTGAAGGTTGATCTTCTTCATATTGACACAGAAAATGGTTACTATGGCAACCGTTTAGGAAGTCATAAATCAAGCGTTAGCGACTGCGGTGTCATTCCGGTGTCATTCCGGTGTCATTTCGGTGTCATTCCGGTGTCATTTCGGTGTCATTCCGGTGTCATTTCGGTGTCATTCCGGTGTCATTTCGTCTGCGGTGTCATTTCGGTGTCATTTCGGTGTCATTTCGGTGTCATTTCGACTGCGGTGTCATTTCGGTGTCATTTCGACTGCGGTATCATTTCGGTGTCATTTCGGTGTCATTTCGACTGCGGTGTCATTTCGGTGTCATTTCGACTGCGGTGTCATTTCGACATTTTCTAAATATGGGAACCTTTTTTAACAGTTCAACATTATCTAATTTTGGCTGTTTAACTTTACTTTAAATTTCTATAAAACGCTCCTGGATCATGCCTCATAAATATTATCAAGATTGACGAGGAAATCAGTACCTGTACAAATTGGGCACCAGAACCATAAAACATCCCCATTTCTTTAAGAAGTCTTACAGCTGCGTTCCTTTTCCATCATGATATGCATGCGCCTATTTTAAACACATATCACGTGAAAACTTATATGTATGACGACAGACTTGCAGATAGCCGATGGTTGCTCTGGGTTACCAGTCGACCCTTCATACTAGTATTTTCCTGCTATATATAGTCCGGGGCCGGTGTGGTATCTATGCACCCAGTTTGATGTTATATTAGGTCTGACATCAACTTGACCATGCTGGCATAAACCATAAAACTAAACATATATTTTACCCCTTTTTAATTATTCAGAAACCGTTTAAATCTTCCTAAATTTCGAATTGTTTGTTTAAGAAGATTGATCTGCTTCACACTGACGCTGGACTAACAGAATGGAGGTAATAAAAGGCAGTAATGTATTGTAACCCGGGAATGGTCTACTGTACTGCAACCAGGGACGTGGCTAGAGGGTCTCCGTTGGGGGAATGTTCACCTTGACAATTCCAACTGAAACCCCCCCCCCTTGAATCAGACCAGAGACAATGTTTTGCATATTCCATTTGCACCCCCCCCCCCCCCACACCTTGAATCAAACCAAAACACCCCTTGAATCAGACCAAAGGTTTTCCACAATTTCATTCCCTCCTTGCATCTAAGTGTTCACAGGCCTAATAGCCTATTTATAAACCGTGGTTCTATCTACCCGGTATGATAATATTCATATATTTTGAACCTGAAAATTGCACAAATCCTGACATCTAGTGGTCTAACTCCAGACAAATGCACACGACTACGCAATAGACCAGGACACACCAGACCGACCATGGTTGAAAACTAAACAAGAAAATCGCAAAATCATAGCATCTATAAACTGACCTCAAGCTTTCCTAGTGTTGGAAATTTCAAATTCATACTCTCCCTTAGTTTGAAAATTTTCCAACTGATGACCATTTCAGTCAACAATTTTAACCAAATGTAGTAAAGCATTGTTTTCTTAAACTCATTAGCAGTTTTTTATTGGCCACGAGGAGGGACCAGGACACACCGGGCCGACCATGGTTCGGTCCGGTATGCGAACATTTTGAAATATGAACAAGAAGAATGCAAAATCCTAGAATATAGACTAGCCTCAAGCATTCATAGAGTTGGAAATTTTCCAACTGATGACAATTCCAGTGACAATTTTGACCAAATGTAGGACAATATTGCTTTCTTAAATTAACTAGACGTTTTTGACTGGCCACGGGGGAGGGACCAGGACACAAGCTTTCCAGGTGTTGGAAATTTCCAATCTGACACCCCCTAAGGTTGGAACATTTCTAACTGATGGCCATTTCAGTCCAAAAAAATTACCAAAAAAAAGGAAAATATGCAAATATTGGTCCAAAAACAATAAATTCCCCCCCCCCCCCAATAAATTGTTTGAAAATCAAACTACCAGAACATTTTCAACCTATTGTTGGTGTGAAATTTCAAACTAATGTTGTGTCAGGTATGAAATTTCCAACTGTTGAAAATTAGGACCAAAGTTGGGGGGGGGTGATACACCCCCCCCCCCCCTGTCGCCACGTCTCTGTCAGCAATGCGTCAAGCCATTTCTTATGAAAGAATTTGGCGGTATAGATTGTTACCAACAAATGTATAATGTGTTGGCGGCATTTACTTTATGACTCAACAAATCCATCACCCAAAATAAAGAAATAAATTGAAAATACAAGAACTGTATTTAAGGATGACATGTTCGATAACCCACCTATCAAAGCTCAGAGTGATCAGATATCGATTTTTGAAATATTTAATTTTTGGCAGCCTGGCAAAATTAATAAGTAAAACATTTTTGAGCAATTTTATACTAAAGTAGATTGTGCATGGTTAGCATTATTTTTGGGCAATCAATCGATTCTAATAACTGAAGCGGCATTTAAAAGCATGTTGTTGTTGTTGTTGTTGCTGTAACTGTTGTTGTTGCTGTTGTTGTTGTTGTTGTTGTTGTTGTTGGAATCTGATGATATGGGACCATCGAATCGGATTGAGTACCTTTAAAGCATCCTCTTTTTGAAAGGCGACGACCTCATAAGTATGTGGACTAATGGATCTCATTTAATTATTTGCTGGTATATTAGACCTATACATGCAGTAGTGTTATTGTGTCAAATGGGACATGGCAGCTTTAGTGATTCAAATAAATTTAATGGTGCTTCAGATGATAAGGGCTTCCACGCTTAACATTGTTCGACAGTTATCCAGTTATGTCCGACCAAATCCGTGGCCAATTGAATTATAATGTCGCCTGCCCTGTCGTAATAATTATATGTCTTTCATTGACATTCCCCTTCAGTCAATTATACAATGAGCATATGCGAATATCACACGTGCGTGTCGGGTTGAACAGTATCTTAGCCAAGGGATGGAAAACAGTTCCGGACACGTAGGCGCTGTTTTTTAATTTGTACCTTTCTTGGTACCACCACCCCCAATTTTGTTCAAAATTTTCCGTTGTATTTTCGGAGACACACCCCTTTATTGAAGATTTGTGACCAATATCGACATGACAACATGACCCTCCAATATATCAAATATGTTTTCGTTATTGGTTGTTGGATATCATTGGAACCGGTTCATTAACCACATTGTGATGGTTACAGTTATGACCTGTGCCAATGCATTCTCTTATATATGCGAGTCGACCATAGGTCGCCTCGCATATATAAGAGAATGCATTGGCCTAGAAATTTTTTCTTTTTTAACTCTTTACCATTTTTTCTTACATTCTTTAACAATTTTATAATTTTTTCTTACATTTTTTAACATTTTTTATAATATTTTATAATTTTTATAATATTTTTCTACATTCTTTGACAATTTTATGATTTTTAATATGTGTTAAGCCAATGCATTCTCTTATATATGCGAGGCGACCTATGGTCGACTCGCATATATAAGAGAATGCATTGGCACAGGGCCGTTCTGTTGGGTAAAGGGTTAAGTGGTCATGCTAATATACTATGATGATAGAGTCTTCCTCTGTGATAGATGGATCCAGCAAATTCCAAACCAGGTGTGATCTGCGCTCTCATTTGTCCAGGAGATATTGGTCGACCTCTGCACCCCCCCCCCCACCAGGACTCAACTTCACCCCACTAATTTTCTTTCTTAATGTCTCCTCTAAAAATTTTCGATTGTTAACAAGAAAAAAAAGTTTTTTATATGCACCAGGTCTCTTGGATCGCCGTTATAGTAAAGATGTCGTCCAAAATTCCAAACCAGGTGTGATCTGCGCTCTCATGTGAGGGTCAAACAATTGAAGATACTACCGACTCGGGTGAAAAATATGAATGTTGGAAATATGAACACCTGAATTTGTTCTGAAAATAAACGACGGGAATTGGTATATGTGATATATGGTGTCATGTTAACATAGTTAAACATGTTGTAACATTATCTACTGGAACGTGCATATAGCTTAAATGTATGGAAATACACACCTCGAATTATGATTAATACACACAACTCAAGAAAACCCAAGTTGTTACCACGTACAACTCTTCCCTCTCATGTTGGTCGATGCATGATAACTTCGGTCAGTATTCTGGTGAAACGTATTCAACATACTCGGATTTCACTATGACCACTTACCTGTCTACCTCCTATCAGTGACCACGTACCTGTCTACCTCCTATCGGTGACCACCTACCTGTCTACCTCCTATCAGTGACCACTTACCTGTCTACCTCCTATCAGTGACCACGTACCTGTCTACCTCCTATCAGTGACCACTTACCTGTCTACCTCATATCAGTGACCACTTACCTATCTACCTCCTATCAGTGGTCACTTACCTGTCTACCTCCTATCGGTGACCACTTACCTGTCTACCTCCTATCAGTGACCACTTACCTGTCTACCTCCTATCAGTGACCACTTACCTGTCTACCTCCTATCAGTGACCACTTACCTGTCTACCTCCTATCAATGACCACTTACCTGTCTACCTCCTATCAGTGACCACTTACCTGTCTACCTCCTATCAGTGACCACTTACCTGTCTACCTCCTATCAGTGACCACTTACCTGTCTACCTCCTATCAGTGACCACTTACCTGTCTACCTCCTATCAGTGACCACGTACCTGTCTACCTCCTATCAGTGACCAATTACCTGTCTACCTCCTATCAGTGACCACGTACCTGTCTACCTCCAATCAGTGACCACTTACCTGTCTACCTCCTATCAGTGACCACTTACCTGTCTACCTCATATCAGTGACCACTTACCTGTCTAACTGCTATCAGTGACCACTTACCTGTCTACCTCCTATCAGTGACCACTTACCTGTCTACATCCTATCAGTGACCACGTACCTGTCTACCTCCAATCAGTGACCACTTACATGTCTACCTCCTATCAGTGACCACTTACCTGTCTACCTCCTATCAGTGGTCACTTACCTGTCTACCTCCTATCGGTGACCACTTACCTGTCTACCTCCTATCAGTGACCACTTACCTGTCTACCTCCTATCAGTGACCACTTACCTGTCTACCTCCTTTCAGTGACCACTTACCTGTCTACCTCCTATCAGTGACCACTTACCTGTCTACCCCCTATCAGTGACCACTTACCTGTCTACCTCCTATCAGTGACCACTTACCTGTCTACCTCATATCAGTGACCACTTACCTGTCTAACTGCTATCAGTGACCACTTACCTGTCTACCTCCTATCAGTGACCACCTACCTGTCTACCTCCTATCAGTGACCACGTACCTGTCTACCTCCTACCAGTGACCACTTACCTGTCTACCTCCTATCAGTGACCACTTACCTGTCTACCTCCTATCAGTGACCACTTACCTGTCTACCTCCTATCAGTTGTCACTTACATGTCTACCTCCTATCAGTGACCACGTACCTGTCTAACTGCTATCAGTGATCACTTACCTGTCTACCTCCGATCAGTGACCACTTACCTGTCTACCTCCTATCGGTGACCACTTACCTGTCTACCTCCTATCAGTGACCACATACCTGTCTACCTCCTATCAGTGGTCACTTACCTGTCTACCTCCTATCAGTGGCCACTTACCTGTCTACCTCCTATCAGTGACCACTTACCTGTCTACCTCCTATCGGTGGCCACTTACCTGTCTACCTCCTATCGATGACCACGTACCTGTCTACCTCCTATCAGTGACCACTTACCTGTCTACCTCCTATCAGTGACCACTTACCTGTCTACCTCCTATCAGTGGTCACTTACCTGTCTACCTCCTATCAGTGGTCACTTACCTGTCTACCTCCTATCAGTGACCACTTACCTGTCTACCTCCTATCAGTGACCACTTACCTGTCTACCTCCTATCAGTGACCACTTACCTGTCTACCTCCTATCAGTGGTCACTTACCTGTCTACCTCCTATCAGTGGTCACTTACCTGTCTACCTCCTATCAGTGACCACTTACCTGTCTACCTCCTATCAATGACCACTTACCTGTCTACCTCCTATCAGTGGTTACTTACCTGTCTACCTCCTATCAGTGGTCACTTACCTTTCTACCTCCTATCAGTGACCACTTACCTGTCTACCTCCTATCAGTGGTCACTTACCTGTCTACCTCCTAACAGTGACGACGTACCTGTCTAACTCCTATCAGTGACCACTTACCTGTCTACCTCCTATCAGTGGTCACTTACCTGTCTACCTCCTATCAGTGGTCACTTACCTGTCTACCTCCTATCAGTGGTCACTTACCTGTCTACCTCCTATCAGTGACCACTTACCTGTCTACCTCCTAACAGTGACCACTTACCTGTCTACCTCCTGTCAGTGACCACTTACCTGTCTAACTCCTATCAGTGGTCACTTACCTGTCTACCTCCTATCAGTGACCACTTACCTGTCTACCTCCTATCAGTGACCACTTACCTGTTTACCTCCTATCAGTGACCGCTTACCTGTCTACCTCCTATCAGTGACCACGTACCTGTCTACCTCCTATCAGTGACCACTTACCTGTCTACCTCCAATCAGTGACCACTTACCTGTCTACCTCCTATCAGTGACCACTTACCTGTCTACCTCCTATCAGTGACCACTTACCTGTCTACCTCCTATCAGTGACCACTTACCTGTCTACCTCCTATCAGTGACCACTTACCTGTCTACCTCCGATCAGTGACCACTTACCTGTCTACATCCTATCAGTGGTCACTTACCTGTCTACCTCATATCAGTGACCGCCTACCTGTCTACCTCCTATCAGTGGTCACTTACCTGTCTACCTCCTATCAGTGACAACTTACCTGTCTACCTCCGATCAGTGGTCACTTACCTGTCTACCTCCTATCAGTGGTCACTTACCTGTCTACCTCCTATCAGTGACCACTTACCTGTCTACCTCCGATCAGTGGTCACTTACATGTCTACCTCCTATCAGTGACCACGTACCTGTCTACCTCCTATCAGTGACCACTTACCTGTCTACCTCCTATCAGTGACCACTTACCTGTCTACCTCCAATCAGTGGTCACTTACCTGTCTACCTCCTATCAGTGACCACGTACCTGTCTACCTCCTATCAGTGACCGCCTACCTGTCTACCTCCTATCAGTGACCACTTACCTGTCTACCTCCTATCAGTGGTCACTTACCTGTCTACCTCCTATCAGTGACCGCCTACCTGTCTACCTCCTATCAGGGACCACTTACCTGTCTACCTCCTATCAGTGACCACTTACCTGTCTACCTCCTATCAGTGACCACTTACCTGTCTACCTCCTATCAGTGACCACTTACCTGTCTACCTCCGATCAGTGACCACTTACCTGTCTACATCCTATCAGTGGTCACTTACCTGTCTACCTCATATCAGTGACCGCCTACCTGTCTACCTCCTATCAGTGGTCACTTACCTGTCTACCTCCTATCAGTGACAACTTACCTGTCTACCTCCGATCAGTGGTCACTTACCTGTCTACCTCCTATCAGTGGTCACTTACCTGTCTACCTCCTATCAGTGACCACTTACCTGTCTACCTCCGATCAGTGGTCACTTACCTGTCTACCTCCTATCAGTGACCACGTACCTGTCTACCTCCTATCAGTGACCACTTACCTGTCTACCTCCTATCAGTGACCACTTACCTGTCTACCTCCTATCAGTGGTCACTTACCTGTCTACCTCCTATCAGTGACCACGTACCTGTCTACCTCCTATCAGTGACCGCCTACCTGTCTACCTCCTATCAGTGACCGCCTACCTGTCTACCTCCTATCAGTGACCACTTACCTGTCTACCTCCTATCAGTGGTCACTTACCTGTCTACCTCCTATCAGTGACCGCCTACCTGTCTACCTCCTATCAGGGACCACTTACCTGTCTACCTCCTATCAGTGACCACTTACCTGTCTACCTCCTATCAGTGACCACTTACCTGTCTACCTCCTATCAGTGACCACTTACCTGTCTACCTCCTATCAGTGACCGCCTACCTGTCTACCTCCTATCAGGGACCACTTACCTGTCTACCTCCTATCAGTGGTCACTTACCTGTCTACCTCCTATCAGTGACCGCCTACCTGTCTACCTCCTATCAGTGATGACGTACCTGTCTACCTCCTATCAGTGACCACTTACCTGTCTACCTCCTACCAGTGACCACTTACCTGTCTACCTCCTATCAGTGACCACGTACCTGTCTAACTGCTATCAGTGGCCACTTACCTGTCTACATCCTATCAGTGACCACGTACCTGTCTACCTCCAATCAGTGAATCTTCTGGATGATGTTTTAACGCCACGAGCCATCATTATGCACTCAAAAAACTGAAGTGTTAAAGGTACTCAATCCGATTAAGCATCCCTAAATTACGATTTCTGTGGCTTCAGGGGTAAAACATATTTGATTCGAGTCGAGGAACCCACCCATCAAAGCTCAGAGTGATCAGATATTTATTTTGAAGTTTGTTATTTCTCGAGATGTGTACTAATAATTGCCCCAGAAACACTTATTCAAACGGACGAAGATAGATAACTCTAAAATCAAGTGGTTAAAAATAACGCAATTTTGACCGAGACCATCCTTTTGGCGGCGTGTGTTTGGGCCACAAACAATAGAAATAACGAAACTTCAAAAAATTATATCTGGTCAATCTGAGCGTTGATGAGTAGGTTCCTCGACTCGAATCAAATATTTTTTACCCCCGAAGCCAAAGAAATAGTAATTTATGAGGGTCTGATGTATACACCAACCAAGTGTTACATTTTCCCAATCCGTATACCGGTATGTGGAACATACAATGTGCGTAATAATGTAAATGTTCCATTAACTTCTCGTGATCATACACTTGTCTAATTAGCCGTGAAAAATATTACACATACAGGGCCGAAAACAAAAATTACAGCCCTTTTGCTACCCACCCACCCTTTTTGTGCAAATTTTTTTTTTTTCCGCCTGATTTTTTTGGACCCACCCCCTAAAATAAGAAAAAAAATCATTTTAAATCTATTCAAGACCAAATCAAACAGAATCAAAGGTAAGTTTTAAATTGGTCCGTTTCTGGCAGATTCCAAGTGTTCAATGAACACTTCAACATACCACTGTTATACTGAACACTTCAAACTGTCATTTTCCGCAGAGATGGTAATTGGGCTGAATACACTTTAATTAATCACTCAAATTAATCACCGACGCGGAACGATTCACTACCTTTAAACCCAACTACAGTCTCAAAAAAAAACGAATGAGACAAAAATTGTTTTATTACCAACCATTAACTGTAATATACTACATGTATTATCATAATGTATTTGTCTTTTTTCAAATAAATATTTATAAAAAAAAAAAAAAAAAAATTAAAATAAATAAAAAAAAAACCTTTAAACCCAACTACAACTTACAGATCCAACGCCCAGGCCGGGCCCTCCACATTTCTACGCTGGAAAATATATACAGCATTCTTTTGTGTCGCCACTCCGATATGTTCATCAACTGGAGGCACTACAACTCGGCCTCGGGGTCGCACTACAAATTTGAATGTGTCCCAATAATTAACATTCTATAAATAGAACCCCCATGCGCTATGGCAGCGCCCAGGCGAAACAAGAATTTGTACATTGGTACACACGCGGCACGCGTAATAAGTAATGTTAACTCATGCGTGGAATGCCTTATATCTCGCCCCAAAACAATTTGAAACTATTATACATCACAACTTGCATTATATTATTATTTTAGTTTTTCATTGGACAGAATTAATCATTAATTATGCTGGATCTTTTATGCAGACTCCACCCCCCCCCCCACCCCCAAACAATCGCATTTTCGAATCTGCGTTGTATGCTTCAATTGAACTGATGGAATATGATATCTACGGGTATCTAGCCAGAGTAGAAATTCGTGGCACGATCTAGTTGTTGCCACCCATATGGTGCCCCTCACAGACATGAGAATACGACACTCAGGAATAGATCATTAACGCTACCGGTGTATACTGTTCTACAAATTTTTGAAATCTGTGGTCCCATGGGGACTTTATAAATAGATAATTGTTTTTTTCCGTTTATTTTGGGACGAATTAAAGTTGTACTGCGACTCCGAGTCCGGTAAAAGCTGTAGTTGGAATGTCCAAGTTCGTGAAAGTTCTACTGACTATGCCGATGATTTGAGAAGCTTTATTGTTTTAGGATATTGTAGGAAGGCTAATCTGGCCGTGTCAAATGGAGCTATAGCGATGGGATGTCTCGCAGGACAACACATTTCGGGTTTTCGTGGTGTGTGTATTCGCTGGATGTCTTATAGTAGCAGTGTGTAACTATTATGACCGCGTTAATTGCGTTCGATGTTTAGGTATGAACAATGGCTGGGCCATGCACACTTGAAGATTTTATGGCGGGAACACAATTTTTGATCCGCATTTAGAAGCTTTCTGGTTTGGTGAATGAAAAACCTGCAGTAATAAGACGTATTTTTTTTGTAATAATTTGAAGGATTAGTTGTTTTAACGGAATTCTGAGGCGGTGCATTAATGTAACCAATATATTTTATATTATAATTTATATTTATGGCTAATAATAATGGGGGCGTTACCATTTCTGACTATGGTATTCTTGTTATATCTGTGTGAGGCTCGCTACATGATTCGTGATATGATCTAGGTACTCTGGACATGAGACACCATGAGAGCTGCCAGTTCGGTCACATAATTGAGTGATCAAACAACGAGATATGTTAAAGTGATGTGAAACACTCCGGCAGGGTGATCAAATAGAAATGGAGAATACTTGCTCGTGTAGTTATGTTTACGAATAATAATTCAAATTGACAACACACGCAACGTCATTCTGATATATTAATTAAATGCAATGACTCTCGATGGCGAAATCATTTGTGTTTGTTTATCACCGATAGTTGCGTCCCGAATCCAGATGTAAATATTTATAATTGGACATAGTTCAGACGATGATTTCTATGGAGTGGTATGGTCGATTTCTTTGAAATATTCGGCGATGTTAGTAGAATTCTACATTCCTCATGTTGGCATAACTCCTGAGTACTAACTTAACAGTTTCACGCACCCGAACAAGTCAATAATATGTCTTCAAATTCAAATTAGTTTATTCATCAGATAACTATACATAAATAATAATATAACAATACACACTAAATACACGAGGGTCAATGTTGGAAGGTTGAGAATTCCGGAGGTTCAATTGGTCTCTCACGGGGAACAAATTGCCTATCCTGGGGTGCACACTAAACATTGGGGTTTACGATTCGAGGGGTAAGCTAATTGGAGACTTGATTCCATAGTTTTGCGTGGCAACGAGGGGTCGTTTTCAATCTCACTGAGACTCATTTGAACTCTCCCGGGAGATATTACTTAATTGGAGGAACGAGATGTGGAAATTGGGGGGTTCCGCAATTTCCGTGCTAATCTCATTGGTGCACGTGATATATTTGGAGACTCGCTTTCAGATTCACATTTTATAGATCATGGCGGACGATTTTGTCTCCGGAAAATTGGTTGAATGGGGCCTCTCCGCCCTCTCGGCGGACCTGCAACAACGATTTAGTGGTAAGTATTTTTTGTATCCATGTAGGTAACACAGATAACGAAACTTGAACTGTGTTTGTTATTGCATGATGGCCATGCAAATGTTTCAAAAATCAAATTGAGAGCATGTGTGTAGTTAACAGTCTAAAAATAGAATGTGTCTATCGAACACATTTGTGATCGAGGTGAGACGACTTAAAATAACTCGGAATTAGGAAAATGTTGCATTCCACAATGACAATGTCATGTTGCAATATTGCCTTGACACATTTCTGGGACTGCACCATATTCATAATTCATATAAAATTCAAGACAATAAACTATAAATTATCTTCACAATCAAATCGTTTCGTTTTTTCCTCGTTTTGCATCTGTCGCCGTGGAAACGCAATACTTCACTTTTCACCACAACAAAAAAAACCCGCAAATTTCTACTATATACACGATAAGAAGAAGAATAGACTATATATATATCGATAATGTATTGGAACATGTATCAATAACACTTTATAGCAGGCAGCTAATTTTGGCTTGACATTTTCTTGTTCAGGTGATTTAGATCTAACTGATTAATATTATTACCACTTTATAGGGCGTTCTCTAGTCTAGGCCATTGATAATGTTTTTCGGGGCGTTCCAAATAGCGTATTGTTACCAAAACAGCGGGCTGCGGGCCGATATAATGAGAAGCCTACTAGTAGTTCAATATCGGCCCGCCGCCCGGAAACTATAGATCTCGTTTATTATCGTGAGAGTTACGTCCCTTCAACTTCCGATTATCATGGCGTGTTTATTTCAAGAAAATAATGGGAAGATGTATCCGATTTCCTCGACACAAAAGTGGTTTTATGATTGGAATTCACGCCATATACGATTGAATTATTGTATCAAGCGTAAGTATGCATTGATACTTTTAGCTGTCAATTAACCTCTCATTGGTTGTTACGCGTCTCCAATGCTGGGTTTTCCCCTGTCCTATTTTCGAGACTCCGTCAGTCCGTGTCAGCTGACAAGTCAAATGATATCAAACTTAAATGTTCTTGAAAATATTTCTCTCTTAATCTACTTCATTATTCCACTAAATCCTCAAATGGGTCAAATGTCCAAAACTGTGGTAATAATAGTAATAACATGATTTCATCGGGCATTATGGTTTATTAACGGCCCTCTGGAATGATTAACAGCCCTCGGGCCTATTATCGTCCCTCGACTTCGTCTCGGGCCGCTAATAGGCACTTGGGCTGTTAATCATTCCAGCCGGGCCATTAATAAACCATAACGCCCTCAAAAATCATGTTATTGTAACATTGTTATATTATTTTGTCATGACGTACACTGTACAGTACAGGTCGGGCACACATCCAAAACGGTCTAGTACGTAGCTCGTTTTGTCTACTGTCGCCCGATTGAGCTATGTTTTTAATGTGATTTACACACCTTTTTGCGGATAGTCAGCTCAAGCAGTGAATGGAACTCGCCCCATTAATCTCTTGCTCGAGATGTTCCCTTTTGACCTATTTTAACTCACCAACCAAACAACGTTTTAGCAGCAACCTATTGATCATACTTCCGGGAATAGTTCCATCTTCGGTGATGAATATTGTATTTAATGTACATTTCAAGGTATTCCTCATTGCACAAGAGTGTTATTAAAACCATTATGACCAACATCGACCGCTGTAGAAAATTTTCACACAAAATTAGCGTTGCCGTGTCGACAAAAGGCATTGCAGTTGAGAGTGGCAGAGAATATGGTAGCCTATTTTCGATGCGCAAATTAGCGATTATAGTTTATATCGAAAAACAGTTGGTTTGAGGGTATAATATATAACTGAATACAGTTTGGTTAGCTGAATTCAGCTATTGTAGCTGTATTCTCACATTTGCCAGAGTACCTGCTTATTGCTTGTAGAAAATTTAGCAAACAATCTTTACATGTACATATCGAAAGGCCAGACATCTTCGGGTTTCCGATTCCGAATTTTTTTTGTATTTGTGACTTACTGCATCATTATGCGCATAAAAGGCATTAATTGTCACTTGTTTTTCTTCTTCCATTCCAAAATATGAAAGACCTGATATTGCACTGTCAATTGAATGTAGCAGAATGTCCATAAAAGCAATATTTGGTATTAAATAAAACGTGATTGTTTTGGGCTGACTTTTGTAGTACATGTCCATCCGCGCGCTATAAGCTATAGGGCTCTGCGAATATTCGAGATTCGATTCAATGTCGATATCGGGCACCCGAATCGGTCTGCTGATTCGGATATTTTCGAATCGATGTTACTTTGGTGTAGTGTCGTTTTTTTGCATCTAGAAATACATGTTCAGAATACACGTGCATTATGCAAATTATGTGCTTCGGTTGCAACCCGTGACGGTGATCAATCGCCGCATGTATTTGTAATCTGTATCGACACTGTATAAATTGTCTACACAGTGCTTGAACGCTAGATGCGGAATTTAACTCAATTGATTTCGGTTGTAATTTATGTGTGCTTTCTAGGACCCCCTCCATGAAGACAAACTATATTATCATGTTGGTGTGTGATCTATTGTGGGTTGAAAAGTTTAACAGATAACCATCATTGCAATTACATGTATATAGCCGAACGGTGTACCCATGTCCAAGTGTGTCAAATGACTCAAATCTGTATTATCTTTAATGTAGACAAGTGACTTCCATTTCATGGGGTTTGTGATACGTTTATTGAACTGTCTTTATGTGTCTTACTGTCACTCTTTGACTTCCATTTCATGGGGTTTGTGATACATTTATTGAACTCTCTTTATGTGTCTTACTGTCACTTTTTGGTGTCACGTTCGCCGGACACAGCTAGATAGAAATTCAATGCAGAATGACTTGCCTATGTCATGATTATCCTAAATAAAAAACACAAGATCCCTACTAGTACGGATGTTTATGGAGATTAACATTGTTACACAGTATCTACTATCTAGTGACTTTTGCAGTTTTTTTCATGATACAAGAAAATAAACACATAAATAACCAATGTCAATGACTAGATGATTCGATTCGATTCGATGTCGATATTGGGAAGAAGATTCGATATCGAGATTTGATTCGATGCAAATTCCTCGATTCGCAGATCCCTACCCCAAGCACACCTACCCTGGGTTTAGCATTTCTTATACGTTTTGCGAAGGTTGTGTTTTTGTGGTGTAAATCTATAGACTTGACCGTTATTTCATAAAAGTAATAATTTACGAAAATAATATAATATAACGTACATTACTTTGCTATGATGTAATTAAGCGAGCTGTTAACTAGGTTACGGGTCGGTACTTACTGTGGTGATACCACCATAATACCACTGTTATCATCTTGCATCGCAGGTCACCGTGCTATTGGTGCTCGTTACCGCCATACACTGCGTTATTTTTTTCGTGACCACGTTCAATTTACTACAAACTGCCCTCCACCGTGTAGTGAAAACATGCGTGAAACAAACTACATGTAGGTGGCCTGCAGGAATCCAATTTGTGATCTCGGGAAGTTAAAAAAATACATTATTGTAACTACAGAACACAATCCTACTCAAGATATTAAAATTTTCGTATTGCGATAATCGGCAACCGAAAAAGTTATATTGATCTTCTGTGCTAAGTTTTGTCGTGTTTTTTTATTATATTCAGCTGATATACAATTAAATTGTTATCTGGATAAACCTGTCAAGGAGTGTATGCAGTCTGTAAGTTATAACTAGACCAAGGTTTCCTTAGTTAATTCTCAGTCGAGAGATACAGCGGTACTTAAATTAATTTTTGATATGGACAGAATTCCCAGCTTGTGACAGCTAGCCTAGCTCATTAATATTCAAGCCTAATGGAGTTGTTAGTGAGGTAATAACGCTTAAGAGTAATTAGCTATTAAATATGAATTTGGCCTCCCATAGAAAACACTGTCTGATCTACACTCAATTGTAAATATTTACATCTCGATTCGGGACGCAACAATCTTCGATAAGCTAATGCAGATGATTTTGCCATTAATATACGCATTGCATTTAATAAATATATAAGACTGTCGGTGTGTTGTAAATTTGGATTAATATTCATAAAAATAACTAGTTTGAGCAAGATTATTCTCCATTTCTTTTGATCACCCAACAAAATGTTTCATATCACTTTAATACTGGCGCCATCAGTTTGTTCCAGACAGACATCCCATATAAACTAAACTTTCGGTTAATTACACACATAATATTATAAAAGACTATTATGTACTTGTTCGTCGTGTAAAACTAACTTTATAGATCATGCCACAAATCTATACTCTGGCTAACGCCTATAAAATTCATATATTCCATGCACCTGTCCATAGTCTTGGAACTTTTTGAAGTTTTGACGGGAACCTTAATGTAAAGTCGAAAATATAACTTGAGGAGAAATTGCATAAATTATTGTAAGCAAAGCAAAATCGCTCACAAAATCACTTACATCATCAAATTTCGGGTTGGGTCCTTCAGTCAAGTAATAATGAAGAACTATTTTTCCTGTGTTATTTTTAGTCGAGTTTTTGAAGTTTTTCAAAAACTCGACTTATGGTTTGACGAGGGACGGTTGGCTGGCGGGCGGCGGCAGGCGGACCTAAAGAATGCCTTATAACTTTGACATTTGTGAACGGATTCAAAATATTTTTGGTATGGCAGTTGCTCCCAATGACTATTTACTGCCTGTAAAAATGGGTCACGTCCGAACTTTTTTACAAGAGTTATCCATCTTAGATGGTTTTTAGTTAAGTTTTTCACCGATAGCGCGATAACTCACGCAAATATTAACCGATTTCAACAATATTTGGTATATGAGACTCTTGCAACAATATCTCGGACGAGTTCGAAAACCAGGTTTGTCCGAATTATTTTCGCGGAGTTATGGGCCTTAGTTTGTCTATTTTTAGCAATTTTATCACCGATAGCGCGATAACTCGATGAAATATTAACCGATTTCAACCATATTTGGTATATGAGTCTCCTGCAACAATATCTCGGACGAGTTCGAAAACCAGGTTTGTCCAAATTTTTATTCGCGGAATTATGGGTCTTAGTTTGTCTATTTTTAGCAATGTTATCACCATTAGCGCGATAACTCAATGAAATATTAACCGATTTAAACAATATTTGGTATATGAGTCTCTTGCAACAATATCTCGGACGAGTTCAAAAACCTGGTTTGTCCGAATTTTTTTTCGTGAGTTATGAGTCTTAGTTTACAAGTCTATTTTAATAACAATTTTATCACTGTTAGTGCGATAACTCAATGAAATATTAACAGATTCAATTGATATTTGGTATATAGGTCTATTGCAATAATATACCACCGTCCGACTTTTTTCCCCGAAGTTGTGCACCTTATTGGCAGAAGTTTGGTTGGACGGGTGTGACTAATTACCGCCCGGGACCGCCCGGGTGGCCACACAAGCCTGTGGACACAATATCTCGACGTTATAACGTAGCCACATGCCACCTGGGGGCAACATAGGAAAATTTACTCGCTCGCTCGTCTCCGGCCGGTCATATTAACCCCACAAATGCTGATATTGGCTAAAAGAGTGATTACTGGTGTCTTCGTGTGTTTTCAGACAGATTATTTTGGTGATTCTCGGTAGTGCAATACACATAAGTGTTAATTCCATATATTAACTCGTTGAGGCGTCCACGGCCGATGTTATTAACCCCTCAAATTCCAGTAAAACTGGTAAAATAATCTATAAACAAAAAAAACCTTGGGACTGCCTGGGACACTATATCTCGAACAATAGCGACATACCCCACGAGGTCAACCTAGAAAATGTTACTTGCTCGCTCGACTTCGGCCGGTGTTATTAACCCCTCAAAATCCGATAAAATGGTATATAATCAAAAAGAACATTGGGACCGCCGGGCGGCCCCCTGGGCACGTGGACACTATATATCGACGTTATAACGTAGCGACATACCCCACAAGGTCAACCTAGAAAATGTTACTCGCTCGACTCCGGCCGATGTTATTAACCCCTCAACATCCGATAAAATGGTATATAAACAAAATGAACACTGGGACCGCCCGGGCGGCCCCACGGGCCCGAGGACACTATATCTCGACGTTATAACATAGCGACATACCCCACGAGGTTAACCTAGAAAATGTTACTCGCTCGCTCGACTTCGGACGGTGTTATTAACCCCTCAAAATCCTATAAAATGGTATATATAAAACAAAAAGAACATTGGGACCGACCGGGAGGCCCCATGGGCCCGTGGACACTATATCTCGACGTTATAACGTAGCGACATACCCCACGTGGTCAACATAGAAAATGGTACTCGCTCGCTCGACTCCGGCCGGTGTTATTAACCCCTCAAAATCCGATAAAATGGTATATAAACAAAAAGAACATTGGGACCACCCGGGCGGCCCCCTGGGCCCGTGGACACTATATCTCGACGTTATAACGTAGCGACATTCTCCACGAGGTCAACCTAGAAAATGTTACTCGCTCACTCGACTCCGGCCGGTATTATTAACCCCATAAAAATCCGATATTGGCTAAGAGGGCACGGAGAGCTCGGTGTCTTCTTTTGATTTCGGACAGCATATTTTGATGATGCATGGTAGTGCAATACCACCTGATAGTGACTTCCAGATATTGACTCGCTGACGCGTCAACACAAAATACCATATCACCATAAATATTCGGCCCTACATGATCGTAAATATCGCAATTTTCTTGAATGTTTTCAATAAAAATTAATAACGTTACACCTACATGTATAATTTTTATATTTTGACAGGAGCGGGTGTAATTGTGTTGAAATCGACAGCAACTGCTTGTCTGAAGAGAGCCGCGGCAGATGTTTGAATGTGTTGATATCAATTAGCAGTAAAACGGTATCACAATTGTTATATTGTATACATTAACCCGTTCACAATAATCAGAAGACATATCGGCGGATTTAAAACGAAACTGTGTTTTCATAACACTTGGGGAAGACGAACAGGTAATCTCGTGACAACAGTGGAGATTTGCGATGAGGTTTCCGTGTTTTTATTGCAATCGAAAATGGTCGTAATCCCAAAATCTTCTTGGTGCTAGACAATAACGATCAATATGACGAAGAGAGTATTTGTGATACTGGAAACCCGTGTACTTAATTTGCTTACCGACCAATCACACGATATTTCGTTATGGGGTAGATTATATATAATCGTGTGTGAATTAAAAATAAAATTTAATTCTAAATATCTTAAAATCATGCGACCACGTATTCGGTTCACGCTTCCATCCATGGTGCTGTATCCGTCTGCTCTACTGAAGCTGAAGACGAGTCAATATATTTCATATGGAAAATACGGCGTCGATATTTCAGACCGCCGGAAATTCCAAGGGATACAAGAGCGCGCCTTGGTGGATAAACTGAAATCTGAAAATTTGATGCGATTCTATAATGTAAATCATGCCGAAAAGAAAACGATCAGTGGAAATAAAATACGAACGTATAGATTATTCAAGTCAAAGTATGAAATTGAACCATACATTGTCAATGCGCGATCTGCCAAAGCGAGAATTCTATTCACAAGATTGAGAATCAGTAATCATCGACTGGAAATCGAAAAAGGGAGACACAAACAGCCCCCAAAACCAGTGAGAGAAAGATTGTGTTCTGCGTGTAATTCAAAACAAATTGAGTCAGAATATCATTTCATGTCGGGCCTATGAAAGTATTCGCGAAGCTTATGAAAAGGACATAATTGCAACGTGCCCTCATTTCTTAGAAATGACAAATTATGAGAAGTTCAGATTTATTATGCAGAATGAACAAATTGCAACCGTTAACGTTATATGCGACATGATCCGGTCTTTCTTCACCATTCGAGACAATATACATAATGTCTAATAAAAGCAAGTATACCCTGAGTATACCTGAGATTTTATGACAGTAAATTCACGAGCGTATATGCATATCGTATGTGATTACTCATGTTAAATTATTCCATATGTTGATATATGTATTTATTATATGTGCAACTGCCCATTGGGTGTATTTTGCATTAAAATCTTATCTTATCTTATGGGGGGGGATGACCATATTACATATTATATATTTTCTTTATTAGCTCCACATATGGAGAGTATGATGACCTCCATCACCGGGAATAATGTTTTCAGTCCTTGCCCAAAAGGTCGTGGGTTGGGTTGCAATATGGGGAGGTACTTTGACCAGGAAAATCCTATTATACATGTCCAGTTGACATCAGAGGTCTTAAAAGGGCACTAATTATTAATAAAATAAAATCATTAATTATATAACAAAAATTGTTGAAATCTGATCGGTGAAAATTGAAACATGTTGGTGAAATTGGCCCATGGCGTGTCAAGAGAAAAGGGCACTAAGTATTGGTAAAATAAAATAATAAATTTTATAACCAAAATTGTTGCAATCTGATCGGTGAGAATTGAAACATGTGGGTAAAATTAGCCCACAGCGTGTCAAGAGTTATAGATGCTGTTGACTTCAGACGACTTAAATGGGCAAATACGAGCAATTGTTGGCTGATTTTATAATAAACGCTCTTTATTTGTCATAATATGATAATATTCCAGGCATGTATAAATTGGTGCGTTAGATTAGACTAGTCGATCCTTAAATAGTGACTTTTCAATTTCTATAAGTGGAGATAGAGCTGTGAACAAATATATGTGATCTGATTTGGTTGGGGGGGGGGGATAACGTTTCTAGGTTGACCTCGTGGGGTATGGCCTACGTTATTATGTCGAGATATAGTGTCCATGGGGCCTCCCGGGCGGTCCCAGTGTTCTTTTTGTTTATATACCATTTTATCGGATTTTGAGGGGTTAATGACACCGGCCGGAGTCGAGCGAGCGAGTACCATTTTCTAGGTTGACTTCGTGGGGTATGGCGCTACGATATAACGTCGAGATATAGTGTCCACGGGCCCATGGGGCCTCCCGGGCGGTCCCAGTGTTCTTTTTGTTTATATA
Source organism: Siphonodentalium dalli (assembly GCA_032622095.1). Lineage (NCBI taxonomy): Eukaryota > Metazoa > Mollusca > Scaphopoda > Gadilida > Siphonodentaliidae > Siphonodentalium > Siphonodentalium dalli. The sequence continues at coordinate 285,409,456 of CP136064.1, read as the reverse complement.
CCATTTTATCGGATTTTGAGGGGTTAATAACACTGACCGGAGTCGAGCAAGCGAGTAACATTTTCTAGGTTGACCTCGTGGGGTATGTCGCTATGTTATAACGTCGAGATATAGTGTCCACGGGCCCATGGGGCCACCCGGGCGTTCCCGGGCGGTCCCAGCCCCACTTGTCCTTTTTGTTTATATACCATTTTATCAGATTTTGAGGGGTTAATAGCACCGGCCGGAGTCGAGCGAGCGAGTACCATTTTCTATGTTGACCTCGTGGGGTATGTCGCTACGTTATAACGTCGCGATATAGTGTCCACGTGCCCATGGGGGCGGTCCCGGTCGGTCTCAGTGTTCTTTTTGTTTATATACCATTTTATCGGATTTTGAGGGGTTGATAACACCGGCCGGAGTCGAGCGAGCGAGTAACATTTTCTAGGTTGACCTCGTGGGGTATGTCGCTATGTTATAACGTCGAGGTATAGAGTCCACGGGCCCATGGGGCCGCCCGGGCGGTCCCAATGTTCTTTTTGTTTATACACTATTTTACCGGAGATTGAGGGGTTAATAACATCGGTCGTGGACGCGTCAACGAGTCAATATATGGAATTAACACTCAGGTGTATTGCACTACCGAGAATCACCAAAATAATCTGTCTGAAAACACACGAAGACATCGGTAATCACACAGGCTCTTTTAGCCAATATCGACATTTGTGGGGTTAATATAACCGGCCGGAGACGAGTAAATTTTTCTATGTTGCCCTCAGGTGGCATGACGCTACGTTATAACGTCGAGATATTGTGTCCACGGGCACGTGGGGTCACCCGGGCGGTCCCGGGCGGTAATTAGTCACACCGGGTTGGACTGCCAAAAGCATCTTATATGCGTACCCCTTGTTTGGACTTTGTAATGCTCCCTGTCAAAACGATGTGCATTGTCAATTTGGTTTATAAATTTGTAAAAATAACTACCGGTACTTTGATCAAGATTTTATTCCATTTCTATGTGATCACCCCACTGGTGTGTTCTACATAACTTTAATATAATAAACCAGAAATAATTAAATTTTAACGTGTGTCTAGTATTTTATTTAGTCATCAAAAGTAAACAAAACAACATAAGTATATTTTAACCTAATTCCGAGCATGTTGAATGTAACCAAATTAATGTTTAAACCAAGTACAGGATGCAAACATTTATACACTTATATGCCATATACGGAATAAAATAAAGACAAACAGTGAAGATTGGGGTGTTTATTTATTTTTTTATACTGAATTGTATCATCCTATCGTGTTGGATTTAGTTTGCGTCGGCATTTTGTCCCAGTTGTTTACCCCAAAATTTGGCTAAAAATGTGCTCCTCATTGACTTACCGGTCTATAAGTCACAGGTGGATTTTAATAGGGGAAATTGGGTTAGAAAGATGTGACTTATCCACCGAAATTTACGGTATATTGATGCGATGTTTGACATATATATGAGCTACAAATATTTGTCACATGTGATGAGAAAATAAATTTATCCATTTGCTTTTGGTAAACTTTTGTTTCAGGATGATTTTCGTAGTGTATCAAGTTTAAGTGAAGTCAGTGATGTCAGTGACATCGGTGAAGCAATTGATGTACAAATAATCGCAGTGAGTATACATTGCTTGCCTTGTATCAATTGAAACTGAATTGTGTGTGACATACTGATGCATATGATTCCTCTAATAGGGAATGGAAAATCTAAAAGACTAAAAGAGTTAAATTCAGGTTTGTGCTGTTTTTACTTCAACTTGAGAAAGTCAAGTTTGAGCTGTTCCATGGTTTGTGCTCATTAGTGATTACCGGTGGTTTATGGTGCACATTATTAACGTAAAAATTACACCAGCCGAGTTGTTTAACCAACACCCAGCCAATAGGCCATATTATGGAATACTTCCACTGTTATTGATAATAGGCACGATTAATCGATTATAATTGATTATTGACGACCGATTTTTGATTATCGTAGACTGCTGCTTGCTAAGGACCAACAAATATGTCTTAATAATTGACTCATTGAGGCCTATCAAGATCTACAAAATAAAAGATAAAAGAAACAAATGTCATATGAAAGCCGCTTTTTTCAGGACTACAATAGGGTAATACAGATTTATTATTTAATTTCAGGCAGCAATTGACTGAGGATGCTATCTGAGGTGCCAAACCGAAAACACAAGCTGTGAGTAGCTGCATTGACTATCTACTAGTACTGTGTAAGCCCAGGGCGAGGGTGATTGTTTTGACACAAAATCTTGGGACTAGTGGGCTTACATTAGAGGACCCCTGGGCACCTTCGCAAAGATACGTTCATTTATCAAAACTGCATGGTCGGGATTGATTCTGTTTAAACATGGTTTTGTAGCTTGGTAAGTTGACTATACATGTGCTACATATAGACACAATAAATAGGCCCATCGACCTCCAGATAAGAAGGCACACACATGTTCCACACATAGCACATTGCGATCATATGTGTATGGATGTGTCGGGTTAACATAGAATCGTTACAATATTATCTGATGACTCTTTAAAAAGCCATAATTGTATAGTTTGTAGCTATACGATATATGCGTATTCGATAAGATGATTCATTGTCATTTCATTGTCGCGTAACAGTCTACTCGAGTGGTAACGAGTCATAAAGTCTGTAAAATAAACATGATTATAAAAAATCATCCTATCGTCCTGCATGTGTGGTCTATATCGATTTACAAACTCCAAGCATGTTAATACTAAACGAATATCCGGTTAGCTGCATGCATACGAACGATAGTATTCACTGTGTGTGATCAAGGCATCGCAAATCTGAATGCTTGATGGATGTTCAATTAATTTCAATTGAATTACATTCATAATAGATATGCACACAATATTTCGCCTATGTTATGGATTCATATTTCAGATGACATTCACAGTCCAATTGATCAGCCTCAGATACACATAAAAACACTTTAAAACTCATCAGAACTCCTTAAGTGATACAAATTTTACTGCACAGAAGCTCAGCGTTTGGTGACATCTTCATCTGCAATGTTAACATCTTTCTGGACCGACAGTGGTCCCTTCATATTGCGCGGATTTTGAGAACGAAACTGATTTTTTAAATTCTGTTCTAATCCTATGCTTCATTGACAGATACAACTATATACCGGCATTTGTTTTGGAAGCGTGGAAGTCCAGGAACTATACTAGTGGGTGGATGTTCTCGAAAATTTGAGTGAGCAAAAACACTATTGAAAAAAGTTTCGCCAAAAGATATATTAAATGGTTTGATCTGGGAAAACTGATTTGGAAAACTGGTGGATAAAGACTCCTGCTTTGTGTGGACAGACAATGTTCATTGTCTGTTTTATGATCAGAAACAAACATATCCCCATATCATATATACACAGAACGACACGATGTGTAAATGGGTTTGTCGATACGGTACGAGTATCCGTGCTGTCGCGGAAGGATAGAATCGAGGCGCAAGCGCCTCTCATGCTATCCTTCCGCGACAGCACGAGTGCCGTATCAACAAACCCATTTACACATCGTGTCGTTCTGTGTTTATTACTAGCTTTGCGTCCTAGAATTCGTGCATTAAAAATACAGGATTAGAAGGCTTATTTAGGTTCATACAAGGCGTGTTTGTCATGTGTGATGATTCTTTTATTTAAATATTTCCAGTTTCATGGTTGATGCGAATGTCGTGTACGTCATTTTACGTCAAAGAGATGTGTATGGAACGTACGTTCCATACGGATTTGAAATATGGAACAGCAATAACACTGTACTTCTAGGAACAATCGTGTAATAAACTTGAAAATGAGTTTCCCATTTTCTCGGCTTTGGTGATACCCTCAGCTTTGTTGATACCACGTATACAGGGGTGATACTGACATTCACTTGTCATGAAGTGAGCATAATATTGATATAGGTATGGCCACTCAGCCAAGTGATAACAATGCACAGGTGTGTCTCCCTTTGACAACGTGTCAGGCATTTAATTAAGGTGCTGATGCTGGTACTATTATGTTGTTGATTCTCTGTCATGTCTGGGCATTCCAATGCTTCCTCATAAATATTTATTTATTATCAACTCGGAATGATATGTTTCTTGAAGGGCTCATTTATTGTGCCGTCTTTGATATTTTTCCAACATCATTTTGAACTCTGTCACAACCGAGACTAGGAGTTTGCAAATAACACAAAATTATTCAAATGTCAACGTAAATAAATGTAAATTAAAAGATACTACAAAATAGGCTAATGCAACTCAGCACTGACATTATGCGAAACTTGATTTATTACACGATCCTACCATTATTCCATTCAATAAACCCATTCTATAAATTGTGATATTAAACGTTCGTTTAATAACAGGAAATAGTGCCAGGTGACCTTTGACTTCCGGTTTACCGTCTTTTAACATTCTGTACGCTACGTCTCAAAAATACTATGACTTCCAATATTTTTCCAACAAACTATCATGACTGAAGAATTTGAAAAGTTATGTTATTAAATATACGCCATTAAAAGCGCCAAATAGTCTTTATTTATCTGGGACTATTTCTTTACGCGGGCAAACAACGAATAGTTACGTGAAACGTCATCGCATGCCTTATAGAAGCCGATGTTAGTTTCTCGTTCCATTTGTTGATTTAAGTATGTTTTGTCGATGTTTTGGATCATGTAATAAATAGAATCTACAACTCGTCCCCAGTTTATAGCGGAATTTACAAAACGAGTCCAGTAAATTAGGTCTGGACCTCGCCAAAGGCTCGGTCCAGACCTAATTTACTGGACTCGTTTTGTAAATTCCGCTATAAACTGGGGACGAGTTGTAGATCCTCTATTTACTGAAAATGATCGATCAATAAATTGCTCTAGTTGTCAAATTTGAAACTTTCCACATTGCAAATGGTAATTATATGCCTATTTTAGCCGCATTACATATTTTCTTGAAAACCTACAACACTATTTCAGATCCCCACCCATTGGAAACTTTTTTTTCGTTCATCTTTTCGTTTTATTTTCATTAAATTGTTTAAATTTTGTTATTCAATTTATTTTCAAGTTATGAAACATGGATATATGGTTTGATTATATGTAAAGATTATCTATTATATATTTTGGAAGATCTGTCTGTGTGTGTGTCGACCCGATTTCGATGAAACTTGGTGTGTGGGGGTATTTTCTGCGGGGAAGTGACATAGGCCTATTAATTTGCCTGTGCAATGTGACCTTGAAATGGGTCATTTCAAGGTCAAACACCCGAATATCACGGGATTTCGATGAAACTTGGTATGTCGGGGTACTTTCGGCCGTGGAGTGGTATGGGCCTATTAATTTGCCAGTGCGACGTGACCTTGAAATTGGGTCATTTCAAGGTCAAATCGCGAATTTTGACGGGATTTCCACGAAATTTGATACATGGGGTTACGTTTGTCCACTGAGTTTTGGATGGGTCAAATCGTGATCCCGACCTGACCTTGACCTTCAAAATCATCAATTCAAGGTCAAATCGGGTAAAACCGGATTGATTTTGACGGGTACTTTTGTCGGGTTCTTTTGTCCGGGCAGTGTTTTGGGCGGGTCAAATCGTGACCCCACCTGACCTTGACCTTCAAAATGGACAATTCAATGTCAAATCGCGCAATTCGCCAAAAAACAGAGGGGAAACAGCCCGGACGAAGTCGGGTCGATCCACCTGCTAGTTGTATATATAAAGAAGAAAACAATAATTTGGTAGTAAACTACATGTATATACATCAACATGAACATTTATTTCCTTTTTAGGCTGACTTCGGCTTAAGGAATGAAGAATTGGAGTTTGCTCCTAATGTGCCAGATATGGCTTGCAGCTGTTAACTGTTAACCTAAGGTATATTCAATTCTGCAACCGATATATCGGAAAAGACATTCTTAATAGCTAAAATTAATTCCAATTAAATAAAGCATTCTTGTTTATATTAATAACATCCATTGACTGTATTAACCCTTTACCCAACAAACCGGCCAAAACCGGCCAAATAAAGCTTCAACAGCCTAAAATATCTTCGGTCTGTCTCAATAGAACCATACAAATATGGATATCATTGGAACCGGCTCATTGACCACATTGTGATAGTTACAGTTATGCCCTGTGCCAATGCATTTTCTTATATATGCGAGTCGACCATAGGTTGCCTCGCATATATAAGAGAATGCATTGGCCTAAAAAAAATATTTGTTTAACACTTTTTACCATTTTTTCTTACATTCTTTAACAATTTTATAAGTTTTAATGTGTTAAGCCAATGCATTCTCTTATATATGCGAGGCGACCTATGGTCGACTCGCATATATAAGAGAATGCATTGGCACACGGCCGTTCTGTTGGGTAAAGGGTTAAACACATGATATTATACCAAATCCAAATTTAGCAATAGTGTCAGTGTCATTGACACTTTCATTTGGCTTAGAAATCATAATATTCATGTTGTATAAATGCTAAATGGAGCAATCTTCAAAAGAATCTTTTGATATTTGGTTCACCTTTTAAATAAAAACATACAGGTCATCATTAAGTTGGAGTCAAATATTTATATAATTGTGTTCAGTTCGTCCCAAAATGATGTCCATGAGTTTGATTGAACAATTATCCAGATTTTATTTTTTTATTACCGGTATTTGAGTTCACAAGGTGAATATTTGAAATGAGTTTGCAAACTAGGCTTGGATTGACATTTTCACTGGTTACGACCTTTTAATTTACATTTTTTGGCATTGAGCACCTTTGAAAAGTTGTCCGGGTGTTATTTTGAAAAATTATTTACAGATTTTTGATATTTGTCACAAGAGGAATATCTTAAATGAGCTTACAAACTAGGTCTGGCCAGACATTTTTGCCATAGTTATGGCCCTTTGAGTCATTTTTTGGTGTATAGTATCCAGGGAAAAATTGTGTGGGGTTTATGTTGAACAGTTATCAAAGAATTTGAAAGATTTTCGGTATTTTAGTTTACGAGCAAGACCAGATCTGGAGTTTGCAATCTAGGTCTGGCCAGACATTTTCACAAGAGTTATGTTCCTTTGATCATCGTTTTTCGACAAGCAGCACCAAGAAACAAGACCGTGAACCATCCCAGCCACACACTTTTCACTGGAGTTATTGCCATTTGATTTTCATTTTGTTTTGGGAGAAGCAACTTGAAATGGATCTTAGGATATCTCAAACAAATATTAACTGATTTCAATTATTTTTCAGCATATTTTGAAAATGCTCTTCCTCAACCTTGCCCATCTAGGCTGGGGCCACCACTGTCGATGACTGCTTGTTTTATTTGGTGAAACAACCACAGCCTGTGCAGAATAACAACACTTTAGCTAGATAGAGGGCCATGCATGCCAGAGAGCAGCTTTATTGGCCAGACATATGTGGTAGGTGATTTATCGTCTAACCTTGATATTTATTTACTTTCATCGACGAATCGAATCGCCAAAGCGCGGGACAGGTATGGTGTGTATGTAATCAGTACTATGCCCCGATGTCATGCCTATAAGTAACCACTAGTTAACAGTGTATGCAGTGCAATGTAGACCAATGGGTCATTGTAATCGTTTTAATTTGGATACAATTTTGCATTACTGGGTAGATTATTTATTACAAGCTTGTTCCCAGAAGTACAGTGTTATTGCTGTTCCATATTTACAGATACGTATGGAATGTATGTTCCATATGCATTATTGAACGTACGTTCCATATGCATCTCGTTGACGTAAAATAACGTACATGACATTCGCCTCAAACATGGAACCGGAACTATAAAATAAAAGCATCATCACACATGACAAAACATGCCCTCTATGTGCCTAAATAAACCCTTTCTAAGTCTGTATGTTTACTGCACGGATTCTAGGACGCAAAGCATGTAATAAACACAGAATGACACGATGTGTAAATGGGTTTCTTGATACAGTGTCACAGAAGGATAGAACTCGAGGCGCTAGCTATCCTTCCGCGTATCGTGTCGTTCTGTGTATGTATAGTATTCCCTACTAATGCATGTTTTTTCATTGTAAATTGGTTGCAAAAATTGGAAATTGCATCACAAATTGTGATGCGAATCTTGTTAAATTGAGCCCTGCCATCTGTCAGCCTGTTCTCTCATCAGACGGTACTCTCCACTTCTGATGTGGCTTCCTTTGCCTTTGGTGTCATGCCGAGATTTGATTTACTTGATGCAATAAAATTTGAACACTAACTTTTCATCGAGAATATTATTGTACAATTTTCAGGAAAATGTATCGCATATAATAAATAAAATGCTACATTATATGCATACAGAAGTACTTGTCCCAGAAATTTGTAAATTTTATTGTAGTCACTTTCAGTGGGTGTCTTAAATTTGTATTCGGTCTGTGCAAAATGTTGTTAAATTGACTGTCCAATTAATTTGCGATGATTACATCGTTACAGGGCAATTCTAAACTTACATGTGTATTTTATGGAGTGATTCATAAACTATGGTAATATAAGTTAAATTATAAAAATTAATTTTATGATAACCTGTTAAAGAGATGTGAAACACTCCGGTAGGGTGATCCAATAGAAATGGAGAATATTCTTACTCAAAGTTGTTCTTTTTACGAATATTAATCCAAATTGTCAACACCTACCATCATTCTGATATATTAATTAAATGCACTGACTTTGGATGCAAAATCATTTTTGTTTGTTTGTCGCCGATTGTTGCATCTCGAATCCAGATGTAAATATTTACAATTGAGCTTAGTTTTGATGTTTTCTATTGAGTGGTATGGTCCATTTCTTTGAAATTTTCAGCGCTGTTAGTTAGTAGAATACTACATTCTCCAGGTTGGCATAACACCTGAATACTAACTTTTCATAAACTCGAACAAATCCATAATATGTCTTTAACCTGAACATTTACAGTAAACATCTTCGACACAAATTCATTATTTTTCTATTTCTTGTCGAAAGTAGATCTGTGTTGTTATCTGTAATTTATTGAAATTGGCATACAGTCTCACTTTATAGTCCAGGCACATAAGACATGAAAGTGGAAAAGTAAGGAAATAAATCGGGGGGGGGGGGGGGGGGGGGGGGGGGGGGATCTGATTTTTTTTATATTTAGCCATAACATCACAGATGTGTCACGTAAAGTTCCCTAAAATCCGAGTTGAACTTTCTGAGTTATATAATGTTTTCACAACAGTTATATAGATATTTCACAATATTGGAAATAATTGAATGCTGTAACAATATTTCAGCCGAAACAAAATGCACTCAATATTGTTTGATTCACAATTCTCGAACCGAAGACACCAATTCAAAGGGAAACTTCAAATTAATTTTGCAGAAATGGATATGAAATAAAAGACTGAGCCAAAACAATGACGATTTTGAAGGCAAACTGTTGTATTCGATATCGGTTTTCTCGGGCTTCTCAAAACATGAACGCAAGCTTAGAGGTGCCACGATTAATCGTATAATTGACGAACCGTTGATAAAGCCGATACTTGATTACCATTTCCGTCGTCGATTAACCCTTTACCCAACAAAACGGCCAAAACCGGCCAAATAAAGCTTCAACAGCCTAAAATATCTTCGGTCTGTCTCAATAGAACCATACAAATATGGATATCATTGGAACCGGCTCCTTGACCACATTGTGGTAGTTACAGTTATGCCCTGTGCCAATGCATTCTCTTATATATGCGAGTCGACCATAGGTCGACTCGCATATATAAGAGAATGCATTGGCACAGGGCCGTTCTGTTGGGTAAAGGGTTAATCTCCTTTTATTTATTTTGGATGTAGGAAATTGCCAGGTATTATTGAATACCGTGTTTTTTTTACACAGTTTAATCGACAACCAAAGGTTAAACAACCTTTGATTGTGCATCATAGAGATTCTGACAACATGAGTATACTTAGATGTTACTAGTACAGGCTATCACTTATCGTGTGGTGACTGCAGAATGAAACTCAATATTACTATTACAATTATTTAATTTGTTCTGAGTCCTGAAATTTCTGGGTGGGGGGTAGAGATGGGCGGTATTGAAATTTCAATCTCGGTATCAGTAAATTTTCGTTGATTTACCTCTGCATCGGTACAGTAATCGGTATTGCTATTAAATAATAAGATCAAAGCAGATATTCCCAGTAAATTATTGTAATTCAAGTTTTTAGCTGAACAATATACATGTGTATATGACCACGGTCCACGGATCTACTACATTCATGACAATACCTAAATTAGGCAACAAAATTACCTACGTAATTAAGTAATATTCACAAATCTCTTTGATGATTTACACGCATGTCGTCGCACTGATTTGAAAAGAGTAAGAGCATGACTACAATATTTTTTCGTGTCAATTGATTTTCGTAACATTTCCATGAGTGAATAGAATTGTGAGTAGTAATCAGTGATCACAATTCACAAATTTATGAACGTTGGCGCGATGTCATGAAATAGGCAAACCGGCCATGACAATTTCCGAAATGCAGATGCCCAAACCCGCGGGTTCATATTCTCCTCCTTGCAGCGTGATATACCATTCATGTATACAATTTAAGAGTCCCTCTTATTTGCAGCAGGCAAGCTACCTGTTACACACGATGCCCAAGTGTTAATTTAAAGTTATCACGCGATCTTTTTTGTCTGATATAGGCACATATGTATAATAAACCGGTAAGTATATATATGTTTAATAAAGTAATTTATAGTAGGATATAAACATATTTGTGGCGTATATCAATCGCTATTGCATCACCGTCTAATTATAAGTAACCTGTGGGGTTTTCAATTTGTTGTGAACGGGGACCCCCCCCCCCCCCCCCCATAACACGTGCTTCGATTCCACATGCTTCGATCCAACTTGGGACACAGATACCGAGTTGACCACGCATTTTCCATTTGGACGGATACCGAAATTGACACATAATGCTCCAGCTGTGAGTAGTCATATCTCATGATGTTAGTTACATTGTCATTAATATGTGTAAAGATCAAAGATGCCGTCGGGCAGCTGTGCCCTTGATGTAACAATGTTGAAATTATAGACTAACACATGGAGTACCGACTTGTTACACCGAGTTATCATAATTATCCGATTCTTGTTGCTTACGTTTGAAATGGTCATACAATTCATGCATGTTACGGCCGCGGTGACAAGGTGACGCACATATGTTGGCAACACATGAATAATTTCATTACCGAAAATACGGTATTTTTAGTTTTGATTCGGTACGGTAAAAATGGTATTACGCTGATACAGATATCGCACGATAAACGAGTTACCGGCCCATCTCTAGGGGGGGGGGGGGGGGGGGGGGGGGCTAATTTTTTGATTGTTATCCACACTCTGGAAGTTTGCTGAAACTTAGTTTCTGTAACATTAGAATTCCTTCTTTTTAGGAACCGCCGGCGGTCCATCATGCATTCCTATTTTTATATTGTTTGTATGTTTGGCTATTCATAACACTGAAGTTAATGGCTACGTTCGTTCTAATGAACTCACAATTATTATAACCTTGACATCGCCGAGTGCTAATCGCCGATTCCGATTATCGGAAAATCACTATATCACTATATATATTAGAGAGAATTTCGTAAATCCCCGATATAATGTTTCTCTTATACTTCACATCCATTGTTCCTCACACATTTTGAGCATGTTGTCACTCTTATGGGACTAGCTATTCGATTTTTGACAAAATTTTATTTCCATTCTATTTTGGCCATTTTGGGACATACATTCTACTAATATGTTTCACGACTAAGCATTGTTTGTATATATCTCAAGGTTGTAAGAATTTGGAACTATTTGATCTATATATGACTGCATTCGCATACGGCCCTGATGGAAATGATGCTTCAGAATTTGAACCACTCAGAAAAATCAAGATATTTCAAAAAAGCTCAATTTGGATTTTAGGGGACTTTCGCCATGTTGTCCATGAAAAACTTACCTTTCCCCGATTTTCTTTTCCCTAGTGAAACCTAAATTTGGCCTTATTATCAACACATAGCCTCTTGATTTTAGAGTTATCCATCTTCATCTGCCATTTGGTCCAATTCTGTCGCTCATCGACTGTTTACTGGGCCACTATTAAGTCTCGATGGTAAAAATTAAAATAGTTTTCAAAAATTAATATCTAATAACTCTGAGCTATGATAGGTGGGTGGGTTCCTTGACTCGAATCAAATAGTTTTTACCCCAAATTCAAATAAATAGTAAACGAGGGGGCGCTAAATCAGATTATGCATCTTTAAAATGCACAGAAAAGTTCAAAACAGACATGGAAAGAGCCATTAGCAGTCATATAACCAGCCTAAAGTCAAATACATTAAACACAATCATGGTTTTTAGTTCTTTACTTCCCACTTAACCCTTTCATGACTGGAGTTTCTTGAAATTTTGTGAAAACCCTGTGCGAGTGCATTCTTTTATACATGTACATAACTTGAGCCAATAAATTATATGATATATGCGAGGCTCCCCATGAAACTGCACTGGCACAGGGTTATTCATACCATTCCAGCGCAGCTCCTGTCATGAAAGGGTTATTCATTATGATAGCATGTATTCTTATCGATCAAGGCATATAACAAATTTAATTTTTTTTAGTCATGACATCAGTATTAAATACCTTTGATTCACACTTGATCAAGTAGAGATGATTTCACAAGTTGTTTAGCATCTGGTAGGTCCCCCCCCCCCCCCCCCCCCCCCAGCGAAAAAAAACTAAAGAAATAATTTAATAAAAGTATCACCGCCTCTCCTCTGTTTTTTGCCTATCATTGCCTTAAACACAGGTATATATTTTGTGGTCGTGTTAGATTTTGGTGTTGGTTACCCAATTTTACAAAAATGTATTTTGTGCACCCATACTGGCCTTTTGTGAGTTATAGAATTTATCCCATTTCTTTGAATTATGTTGCCAATAAACACGCATTTATGATAACGAGGCAGGAATAATAGTTTTAAAGATCATGCACCATGTGGTCAGTTGAAAGATTTTGTTATCAAATGTGTGCTGAATACACAGAGAAGGTAAGGTGGGTACCCAAAACACTTGTAAGCTGGGTACCCATCGCACCAAAATGTAGTGACAATTAATGACACCTTCAGCTTTATTAAAGGTACTCAATCCATTTCGATGGTCCCCATATTCGACAACAACATTTTTTGAAATGCCCAAAAATAATGCTGACCATTTTGTTCAACAAAATTTGGCCAGTTTGTCAAATATCTGACACACAAAAGCCACATGGATGTTAGAGTTATCCATCTTCATCCGCAGTTTGGTTCGGGGCCGTCTTCTCATCGACTTTTTACCAGGCCACTAAAAAGTACTGATGGTGAAATATAATAGATTTCAAATATTGATATCTGATCACTCTGACTCTGGGTTGGTTCCTGGACTCGAATAAAATAATTTTTACCCTGAAGCCTAAGAAATATTAATTTGCGAACGTTTGTTCTGATTATGCATCTTTTAATGTTATTATGAGAGCCAGCAATCCCATGGCAAATTGCCAGAAATTATAGCCAAAATTATGAGCAAGGTGTTTATGGGACCAGTCAATGCATGGTAATTTCTTGTTTTCATAGTCAGGTTAGACTCCTGCAAATCACAATTATTTTGTTGAATCAAACCTTGAAAGCAAGCAGTTAAACACCCTCCCCCTCCCAGATGTAGGCCTACATGTAGCTTCCATCCATAGTTTAAAATATCATGGTACATGTACATCATCAATAAATCGCTCCAATTGTCAATGTTTGCATATTTTCTTGAGTGATCATTTATTAATTTACAACACTATTTCGTTTCCCCACCCCCCCCCCCCCCTCCCCCATCCATTGGAATTTTTTTTCTCTTTCATCGTATTGTTTGCATTTCTTTTCATTAAATTGTTTAATTTTGTTATAAAATTTATTTTCAAGTTATGAAACATGGATATATGGTTTTATAATGGGTAAAGAATATTGTACATATATTCATATAAAGAAGAAAAAAATTATTTGGTAGTAAACTGAATACATCAACATGTACATTTATTTCCTTTTTAGGCTGACTTCGCCTGAAGGAATGGAGTTTGCTTCTAACGTGCCAGATATGTCTTGCAGCTGCTAACTGTCAAAGGTACTCAATCCGAATTAAAGCTCGCAAATTACTATTTCCTTGGCTTCGGGTGTAAAAAATATTTGATTCGTGTCGAGGAACCCACACATCATAGCTAGGGGTGATCAGATATTGATGTTTGAAATCTATTATTTCAATTTTAAGTGGCCCAGTAATAGCGGATGGAGATCGATAACTCTAAAATCGAGTCGCTTTTTTGTGTCAGTTATTTGAGAACTGGCAAAAATCCGTTGAACAAAACGTTGATAAATAACAGGTTTTGGGTAATTTTATACTATACTTGACTCTGGTTAGGCTATAATAGCATTATTACTATACTTGACTCTGGTTAGGCTATAATAGCATTATTTTTGGGCAATTAATCGATTCTGATAACTGAAGTGGCATTTCAAAAAATGTTGTTGTTGGAATCTGATGATATGGGGACTGTCGAATCGGATTGAGTACCTTTAACCTCAGGTATATTCCATTCTGCAACTGATGTATCAGAAAAGGCATTCTTAATAGTTAAAAAATAAGAAAACAATAATTTGGTAGTAAACTCAATACATCAACATGTACATTTATTTCATTTTTAGGCTGACTTTGCCTGAAGGAATGAAGGATTGGAGTTTGCTTCTAGAATGCCAGATATGGCTTGCTGCTGCTATCTGTTAACCTCAGGTATATTCCATTCTGCAACTGATGTATCAGAAAATGCATTCTTAATAGTTATACCCCCCACAACAAAGTTAGGGGGTGTATACTGGAGTCAGCTCGTCATCCGTCCATCCGTCGTCTGTCCGTGGACACAAATTTGTCCGGAGTTTTTTTTATCAATTTCCGTGAAACTTGGCACAGGCATCAACCACCATGGGAACCTGTGCACCTGCGATTATGACATCTGTCAGACTTTTTTTGGTGGAGTTATTCCCCCTTTTTCGACTTAGAAAATTTCTGCAACACGTATAATTTTGTCCAAGCTTTTATTCCTACATTTTTAGGTAAATTTTTAGCTCACCTGAGACAAAGTCTCCGGTGGAGCTATAGTCATCACTCCTCGTTCGTCGTCCATCCATCCGTCCATTCATCCGTCAACAATTCTTTGAACATCTTCTCCTCTGATTCCATTGGACGGAATGGGTTCATCTTTGGTGTGGATGTTCCCTAGGTGACTCCCATTCAGATTTGTTCAAATGAGGTCACTGGGTCAATTAGTTGCGAAGCCAGGGCCATAACTCTTTCCCTCCATAGTACTTCTTAAAATGACTTCTTGTCTAGAATCATTGGTCCGATTCAGCTTATATTTGGTATGAAGGGTTCTTGAATGACTGGGGTTCAGATTTGTTCAAATGAGGTCACCAGGTTGATTAGTTGAGAAACCAGGGCCATAACTGTTCCTCCTTAGTAATTCTTAGAATGACATCTTATCAAGAAACAGTGGGCCGATTTAGCTTATATTTGGTACTGAGGGAACTTGGGTGACTGGGAATCAGATTTGTTCAAATTGGCTCACTGGGTCAAATAGGGGCAGAACCAGGGACATAACTCTAAAAACAAAAAAATTACATTTTTGCATTTTGATCATTGATTTTTAGCTCACCTGAGACAAAGTCTCCGGTGGAGCTATAGTCATCACTGCTCGTCTGTCCGTCCGACAACAATTCTTTGAACATCTTCTCCTCTGATTCCATTGGACGAAATGGGTTCATATTTGGTGAGGATGTTCCCTAGGTGACTCACATTCAGATTTGTTCAAATGAGTTCACTTGGCGAAGCCAGGGCCATAACTCTTTCCCTCCATAGTATTCTTAAAATGACTTCTCAAATACCATCAGGCTATATGGGTTCATATTTGGTATGAAGGATTCTTGGGTGACTGGGGTTCAGATTTGTTCAAATCAGGTCACTGTGTCAAATGTGGGCGGGGCCAGGGACATAACTCCAAATTTTTTTTTTTTTAGATTTAACTCTTTAGATATCTACTTCTTTTAAAGTGATTATGAACAGTTCTGACTGTTGTGGTCTCCAGAGTCCCAGTCTTATCAGTCTTTGCAGTCTGGTGAGCGACCCCACAGTCATTGACTGTCTCGTTTTTTTTAACTTGGCACAAATATTTAGTACCATGGGAACCTGTGCACCTGCGATTATGACGTCTGTCCGACATTTTTTGGTGGAGTTATCCCCATTTTCCGACTTAGAATTTTTTTTGCAACATGCCTATTTTGTCCGAGCTTTTTATTTCTATATTTTTAGGTCAATATTTTTAAATCTTGGTACTGATATTTAGTACCATGAGAATGTGGAGTTATTCCCCTTTTTCGACTTGCATAATTTTGTCAGAGCTTTTATTCCTACATTTTTCGGTCAATAGGTTTAAGATTACGGTTAGGATTGTGCACCTGCAATGGGAACTGTTATTTTATAATTTTAACTAAATGTTTACTCACATGTGAAACATCTTAGTATTTTAAAAACACAGGGGGGTATCCTTAGTCCCATTGGGACAGTCACACCTTTTGGACTTGTTTGAGTGCGACAAAGTTATAAGTTAGTTCTTAGGCTATATGCCAACATGGGGAATTTAGCATTCCACTAAAAAATCACCGAAAAATTCAAAGAAATTGATCGTACCACTCCATAGAAAACATCATTAGAACTATGCTCATTCCCTGGCCGCTGTAGCTTCCTACTGTGCATGTCTTATAAGTCACAGCCGGCTACAGCTTTTTTGCTCAAATACACTCAACAATACGCCATATGGTATGGTATGAGTAAATTCCGCCGATGACTTGTCCGCGCACCCCCATCAGATGGGGTAGAATCCTACAATGTACTATATTATACAAACATGTTTTTATATCGTAAAGTCACCCTCTAAATGCGAAGCCACAGTAGACCTGAAATCGGCCTTTGACCTGCGCACAGTGGACCTCAAACTTGGATGAGCCTTTGATCTGTGTTGCGGCATATGTAAGCGAACCCGCCGACGTTGCTGAAACGTCCCATTACTGCGTCACACATCGAATGCTACAATGTACTATATATACACACAGTTATGTAGATTGAAGAGAGATAACTCTATTAAGCCATCACCTGGAATGTCAACTTTACACCCCCAAGGGAGGAATTTAGACAGGAATTTTGCCATTAATCTGTGGATCGTATGGTTCTTTAACGTGCACACATGGTTGTATACGGGACAGGGACAGCCATTAACTTCCCCACCCAATAGAAGTTCATAGAACGGCGTGATCAAACCAGTGTCATCCCTGTACATGACACCGTGTGGGAGAGGATTACCGCTTAACGACACCTCAGCGAAGCATACACGGTACTTTATATAGGCACACTCAAAACTCCCGATTTTTGTTTTGTCGAGGATCGAGGTAAATCGATCCGGGGTCCAAGCGAAAGTCTCTGGCCAATAGTCAAACACGCTAACCACTCAGCCATCACACTCCCATGAACACACTCCCATATCAACACAAACACGTGCTTCCGGTCAGCGAAGAGGTACGATAACTCGTGATCTTCCAGTCGTAATTTGACTTACCGTTTGAAGAGTGGAGATGTGGCTTTGCGAAAAATATATAAATATATCAAAGATATCATTTATCTCGCGAGGTGAATCAGATCAAATGGAACCATGCGTACATAGTTTTGTTATCAGTGCGGTCGGTTGGTTTATAGATTGATTTGTTTAATTTAAAACCAATAAAATGAACTTGGGTCGGGGTGTTTTGAAGACGGTCGGGAAACACGCATTCATTTTGTTTTGGCCTTATTTCTAGTATTTGGAAGTTAACTGTTATTTGTTGACCTCCTTTTAAATGACATGTGAATGCACAAAAAATTGTGCTTTATAAAACAAACAGATATCAATATAATGAGAAATTATTCCAGTGGTAATACAATGGCACTGATTATTATGATTTCCAATGGTATTTTTGCTTGTTTTTCCAAATATAGGTATAGATGTACAAAACATGACAAACTCTGAATATTACTGTTTGGTTATAATTAATTTGGGGCACCCAAACTTCAGCCCCCAAACCTATTGTAACAGGTCGGGTGGCCTAGATATGTGTGTGATATATGAATCTTATTAACCGTGGGTGGTACATGTATACACTGGAAATTTTCAACTTTCCCCTTTATCATTCCATTAACTTCTGTAAGAATTATGCCTCGTGTCCAAGCTGAGCTACAATATCATTAACACTTTTATTAATGTATATCATCTCTTTTGTCCATTATTTGCAGGTAGGAACGTGTTTGGAATTCATTGGAACTACAGAGAAGAAGTTCAACACGAACACCTAATATTGCGATTCCGGGCTCTGAGCTTGAGATGGCACAGTTTGATGATCTTACTAAGAATTAAAGGTTCAACATCGTACCAACAGGTTAACCAGATCACCAGCATATATTGATCAAAGTTGTATCAAAGTGGATGTCTAGCTGGAAAGTCTCTAACATGGTGACAAGGATGATCATCATCTAATCCAAGACAACTGTTTTATAGTCTCGTGTTGGCCTCCCTTTTCATGATGTAATTTACATTGAACAACGTTATGGAGAGATCGATAGGAGATTTCTGACATTTTCTGCTGATCATTCTTCAGAATAAGTTTAAATTTCTGTGAATGACCAGGACCGTTATGTTATTTTGGTGGATTGATGATAACATGGTGACATTGACAGCTTCCTGCCTATGTTCGACCTCGTTGCTTCGCAACTCAGTTGAACATAACCACCCCAAGCCATCAGGGTCATACCATGTTATTGTCAGTCCACCAAAATAACTTATAATAATACAGAAAATATGTATATCTTTCAATTTTTGTACCATTTAATAATACAGAAAATATGTATATCTTTCAATTTTTGTACCATTTAATTAAATAAGCTGATATTGGCATCACAGGGATAATTGAAGCTGAAATTAAAGGTTGAAAATCTGTGATAACGGATGAAATTGCCTTTTTTCAGTGCAATGTTTTCCTTGTCAGAAACCAGACCTGTTGATATAATGTTATAAAAAAACATTTACCAGGTAAATATTGAAACTGGGAGCCCTAATTTGGTTAGTTTAAACCTGATCATATTTGTATATTAATTTTGTCTTTAAAGCGAAAAATGTCACGACTTATCTCCCCATATTTTTTTACATCACTGATTGAGGTTAAAGCATTCGCAGTTGATTTCTCCTAACACATATCGTAGAATATTTCTGCAAAATGATAAGTCTAAGTCGACTGATACATATATGTTTTCTTTTTCAAAGTGTATCTTATAATCTTCTTTGAACAGAGAGCAAATGGTAGAATTTGTTAAGAGAAAGAAGTCTCAAAATTGTTTTCAAAATCTGATATGATCAAATAGACAATTTTGGGGCTATCTGGGCTATAACAGGCCTATTGTGCCATCAATGCGAATATTACTCTTGTGAAATAGTATTCCTTGAACTATCATTATATATAGGATGGATTCTCACCTAACTGAAAAGAGAGTAAGTTACACAAACTTTGCATTTCCACGTCATAGAATCATGACATATTAATATGTAGGGGCATAGAACACTCTAAACTGTTGCATGTCACCTTTAAGAGTTTCTTTCTATTATTTCATGTATTAATTTCACTATCATCGAGATGTACAAAGCTTGTGTATTATACAATGTACACCAGTTCTAATTGAAATTACACTCTTGAACAAGCTATGCATTACAGAGTCTAAAGAAAATATCTGGAAATTCCATTACCGCCAAGAATCTTTATGTTAGTGTCAGTCAATCACAACACTTAAAGTGATGAAGCCAATCAGTCGATTGATGATATTCAGGGAACTCCCAGAGTTTCTCGACACATAGCTAAAATAGCATAATAAATCTCTTGTCATATCTGGTCACATTGATAATTTCACAGTTAGCACCCGTTTTCTTATCCGCCAAAACGAAAGTGACAGGAGATAACATTCATAAAACATTCATAAAACTGTGCGCTTTGATGTCATATGGCAAGAATTTAATGCTTGAGGTAAGAATAATATTTTCCATCATGACCTGGCATGTGTGATGGAAAGATCTCAACCCGAGGGGTCAGATATTGCGGCCAAACACAAGGCGTCCAGACCAAATATCTGACCCTGAAGATGACTTTTTTCTATGCCCATATCCCGACCCAAGTCATGATGGATTATTTTTCTCCCAAATCAAGAGCCTCATACAAGCTAGGTTAATAGGTTTGAGTGATATATACATGTCTCATGCAAACGACATGGCTATGTTATCATTGGTCTAGACATGAATTCTGAGAAACCTGGTATGAATTTCTGAGAAATGCGTGTATTGATATGAACTGAGTTTGCCAAGAGAAATGTCCTTACCATGGAAAGTTGAACATGTTTCTGGTTATTTGACAGAAAAAATTAATGTTTTGAAGTGTTTGACAATTTGTTGCTACAATAACATTTTTCAAAAGTCTACCCACTTCGTTAATTAGGTGATTGACATTTTCTTTGACTGCATATAAGACATCAGTCCTTCCCACGAGGAAAACACAGCGAGAGCATTTATTTGCTCCCGTAATTCAGAAGATGGGTGTAATATTGCACCCATACTATAATTGTAAGTTGGGTTTTTCTAAAACAAAAAGTCATTGTGGAATAGACCTATGTCTAGTTACACTTTAATATGCCATTGTTGAACTGAGTTGGTAAAGGATCTAATTAAACTTTCAAACAGTTCACTATTGACCCAACAATTACAGTCTCCATTAGTATTTTGAGATGAGGGATGGGTGTGAATTTTAGCACCCGTCATTTGAAAATTATGAGTGCGTATAGGTGCGAGTGCAATCACTCCCATCTCCTGGGAAGGACTGAGACATGAGGTGTTTTTTGCTTCAAGTGGACTACATATTGTCAAAATTATATAAAACAATTTTTTTTTTGCTTAGCCACGTGCATGAGCCGAGGCAATTCTGCTCGACTGAAATGGTATGAAATAGACAATAATACTATTTCTGATGCCATGCACTTGGTGTCTCGAAGCTCTTAATAAGTAATATGGGAGAGTGGCTCCGCCCAGTTGTGACGAGGGATACTAATATTACCATGCCCGCAATGTTTACTGGGTTGAAGACAGAAATGTCTGAAGGGTGCTTCCATCTGTTTTTTATTGGTTAAAACTTTATAATATTTCGGACATGTCTATATTCTTTGGAATTATTTATAGAGTGCTGTGTAGTCCACAAGCTAAAACACACAAACAAATATATTATTATTATAGTTCTAACAGAAGGGCATGGAACAAATTATATATAGGATGGATTCTGACCTAACTGGAAAGAGAGTAAGTTACACAAACTTCGCATTTCCACGTCGTAGGATCATGGCATATTAATATGTAGGGGCATAGAACAATCTAAACTGTTGCATGTCACCTTTAAGAGTTTCTTTCTATTATTTCATGTATTAATTTCACTATCATCGAGATGTACAAAGCTTGTGTATTATACAATGTACACCAGTTCTAATTGAAATTACACTCTTTGAACAAGCTTTGCATTACAGAGTCTAAAGAAAATATCTGGAAATTCCATTACCGCCAAGAATCTTTATGTTAGTGTCAGTCAATCACAACACTTAAAGTGATGAAGCCAATCAGTCGATTGATGATATTCAGGGAACTCCCAGAGTTTCTCGACACATAGCTAAAATAGCATAATAAATCTCTTGTCATATCTGGTCACATTGATAATTTCACAGTTAGCACCCGTTTTCTTATCCGCCAAAACGAAAGTGACAGGAGATAACATTCATAAAACATTCATAAAACTGTGCGCTTTGATGTCATATGGCAGGAATTTCATGCTTGAGGTAAGAATAATATTTCCCATCATGACCTGGCATGTGTGATGGAAAGATCTCAACCCGAGGGGTCAGATATTGCGGCCAAACACAAGGCGTCCAGACCAAATATCTGACCCTGAAGATGACTTTTTTCTATGCCCATATCCCGACCCAAGTCATGATGGATTATTTTTCTCCCAAATCAAGAGCCTCATACAAGCTAGGTTAATAGGTTTGAGTGATATATACATGTCTCATGCAAACGACATGGCTATGTTATCATTGGTCTAGACATGAATTCTGAGAAACCTGGTATGAATTTCTGAGAAATGCGTGTATTGATATGAACTGAGTTTGCCAAGAGAAATGTCCTTACCATGGAAAGTTGAACATGTTTCTGGTTATTTGACAGAAAAAATTAATGTTTTGAAGTGTTTGACAATTTGTTGCTACAATAACATTTTTCAAAAGTCTACCCACTTCGTTAATTAGGTGATTGACATTTTCTTTGACTGCATATAAGACATCAGTCCTTCCCACGAGGAAAACACAGCGAGAGCATTTATTTGCTCCCGTAATTCAGAAGATGGGTGTAATATTGCACCCATACTATAATTGTAAGTTGGGTTTTTCTAAAACAAAAAGTCATTGTGGAATAGACCTATGTCTAGTTACACTTTAATATGCCAGTGTTGAACTGAGTTGGTAAAGGATCTAATTAAACTTTCAAACAGTTCACTATTGACCCAACAATTACAGTCTCCATTAGTATTTTGAGATGAGGGATGGGTGTGAATTTTAGCACCCGTCATTTGAAAATTATGAGTGCGTATAGGTGCGAGTGCAATCACTCCCATCTCCTGGGAAGGACTGAGACATGAGGTGTTTTTTTTTTCAAGTGGACTACATATTGTCAAAATTATATAAAACAATTTTTTTTTTGCTTAGCCACGTGCATGAGCCAAGGCAATTCTGCTCGACTGAAATGGTATGAAATAGACAATAATACTATTTCTGATGCCATGCACTTGGTGTCTCGAAGCTCTTAATAAGTAATATGGGAGAGTGGCTCCGCCCAGTTGTGACGAGGGATACTAATATTACCATGCCCGCAATGTTTACTGGGTTGAAGACAGAAATGTCTGAAGGGTGCTTCCATCTGTTTTTTATTGGTTAAAACTTTATAATATTTCGGACATGTCTATATTCTTTGGAATTATTTATAGAGTGCTGTGTAGTCCACAAGCTAAAACACACAAACAAATATATTATTATTATAGTTCTAACAGAAGGGCATGGAACAAATTATATATAGGATGGATTCTGACCTAACTGGAAAGAGAGTAAGTTACACAAACTTCGCATTTCCACGTCGTAGGATCATGGCATATTAATATGTAGGGGCATAGAACAATCTAAACTGTTGCATGTCACCTTTAAGAGTTTCTTTCTATTATTTCATGTATTAATTTCACTATCATCGAGATGTACAAAGCTTGTGTATTATACAATGTACACCAGTTCTAATTGAAATTACACTCTTTGAACAAGCTTTGCATTACAGAGTCTAAAGAAAATATCTGGAAATTCCATTACCGCCAAGAATCTTTATGTTAGTGTCAGTCAATCACAACACTTAAAGTGATGAAGCCAATCAGTCGATTGATGATATTCAGGGAACTCCCAGAGTTTCTCGACACATAGCTAAAATAGCATAATAAATCTCTTGTCATATCTGGTCACATTGATAATTTCACAGTTAGCACCCGTTTTCTTATCCGCCAAAACGAAAGTGACAGGAGATAACATTCATAAAACATTCATAAAACTGTGCGCTTTGATGTCATATGGCAGGAATTTCATGCTTGAGGTAAGAATAATATTTCCCATCATGACCTGGCATGTGTGATGAAAAGATCTCAACCCGAGGGGTCAGATATTGCGGCCAAACACAAGGCGTCCAGACCAAATATCTGACCCTGAAGATGACTTTTTTCTATGCCCATATCCCGACCCAAGTCATGATGGATTATTTTTCTCCCAAATCAAGAGCCTCATACAAGCTAGGTTAATAGGTTTGAGTGAAATATACATGTCTCATGCAAACGACATGGCTATGTTATCATTGGTCTAGACATGAATTCTGAGAAACCTGGTATGAATTTCTGAGAAATGCGTGTATTGATATGAACTGGGTTTGCCAAGAGAAATGTCCTTACCATGGAAAGTTGAACATGTTTCTGGTTATTTGACAGAAAAAATTAATGTTTTGAAGTGTTTGACAATTTGTTGCTACAATAACATTTTTCAAAAGTCTACCCACTTCGTTAATTAGGTGATTGACATTTTCTTTGACTGCATATAAGACATCAGTCCTTCCCACGAGGAAAACACAGCGAGAGCATTTATTTGCTCCCGTAATTCAGAAGATGGGTGTAATATTGCACCCATACTATAATTGTAAGTTGGGTTTTTCTAAAACAAAAAGTCATTGTGGAATAGACCTATGTCTAGTTACACTTTAATATGCCATTGTTGAACTGAGCTGGTAAAGGATCTAATTAAACTTTCAAACAGTTCACTATTGACCCAACAATTACAGTCTCCATTAGTATTTTGAGATGAGGGATGGGTGTGAATTTTAGCACCCGTCATTTGAAAATTATGAGTGCGTATAGGTGCGAGTGCAATCACTCCCATCTCCTGGGAAGGACTGAGACATGAGGTGTTTTTTGCTTCAAGTGGACTACATATTGTCAAAATTATATAAAACAATTTTTTTTTTGCTTAGCCACGTGCATGAGCCGAGGCAATTCTGCTCGACTGAAATGGTATGAAATAGACAATAATACTATTTCTGATGCCATGCACTTGGTGTCTCGAAGCTCTTAATAAGTAATATGGGAGAGTGGCTCCGCCCAGTTGTGACGAGGGATACTAATATTACCATGCCCGCAATGTTTACTGGGTTGAAGACAGAAATGTCTGAAGGGTGCTTCCAGCTGTTTTTTATTGGTTAAAACTTTATAATATTTCGGACATGTCTATATTCTTTGGAATTATTTATAGAGTGCTGTGTAGTCCACAAGCTAAAACACACAAACAAATATATTATTATTATAGTTCTAACAGAAGGGCATGGAACAAATTTCATATAAATGATAGACCCATTAGTGCAAGCTCCCATTAGTACAGTGTTACATGGAATGAACATACATAGATGCATAAATAATTTTATTGCAAAATCTAGTGAACATTTCTGAGAACATTAAAGACCTTCATTTCTCTTATTATTCATGGTAAGAAACATGGTGTTGTAATTAAATCAAGCTGAAACCATAAATGCTCTGAACTATGTTTTTATTATTTTTGGATTTTTTAAATAAATAATTAAATTGTTATCTCCATTGTTATTTGATCCACATGTGCAAATCAATCTATACATTTAAAGGTTCTTTTTGGCTTAGAATGGGCTCAACCATCCTTTCTTCTCCATGGAGGTAACATCTTTGTGCTCTGTCACTCTTGGAGGGTACTTTGTGCACCAAGAGTGCCATCACCCGAGATTGTTCATGTTACCTCTCTTGAGTGATAGGTTGCCTCCCCGGGGAGGGAACATCCTAATGCTCAACTGATGCAACTGGGTGCGTAAATTTGCACACCAAGAGTGTCAGAGTGGCTCTCCAAAAACTGCAAGGGTGCCTCTCCTGGGAGGTAAAATATGAACTCTCCTTGGGGGGTTGGCTAAAGTGCATCCCGGAGTGGCTCTCCAAAAACTGCAAGGTTGCCTCTCCGGGAGGTAAAATATGAACCCTCCTTCGGGGGGTGCCTAAACTACCTCCCGGAGGGGCACTATTTCACCATCTCCCCAAAAGGGGTAGTTTATAACCTCTCCATGGGGGGTAGTCTTTGCCCCTCCTGAGTGATTACGTATATCTCCCACTGAGTGACAAATTGTGCTTCGACGGGGATGAACTTGGGTCACATGAGGGACAAATTGTTCCTCGGCTCCTATCACCCCAATGGAGAAGCAAGTTAGCCTTTTGGATAGTAGGTGAAATAGTGCACCTCAAGAGATGCAAATATTGCCCCTCCGAGGAGCAATATTGCCTCCCCATTATTTAGAGTGTACATATAGAACAAACACAGATATCTGATGGGGAGGGATATGACTGTTTAGTCGTCTTCCTGTCCCACCCTAGGCCATTTCAGCTACACATACATCACTGCTGAGTCACTGTGCTATAAACAAAAGATATATTAATTGGAATTGTAAGTTGTTTTTGTTAGTTTTTTGTTTTCAGTGAAAAGCGTAATCTTAAGCATAAACTAATTCTTAAACTAATTCTTGCAGTCAGGACAAAAGGTGTTACTGCATTGAACTGTGTGAGGATACTTCTCTACAATTGAGTCTGCAAGACGTTTTTTGAAAGAATTTCTTAATGAGATAGAGCGTATATTTGACTTTAATAAATTCCATTTATGTGGAATAGCATGAAATGGCAAAAGAGAATTAAATGCGGTTCGGGGTATTTTTTCTTCTTCGTCTCTGGAATGTCGCGTTTTCCTTTCTTTTTCCATACAAATAAGGAAGAAGAGATTGTGGTATTGTTTTGTTTCTACAATCGAAAGCGAATAGGTTAACTCTTAAAGTATATAGGTCATGGATATTCAGTATTTTACATTTTGCAAATATGTCTTTAAATAATTGTGGCTGATTACAAATCCCAATACATTCCGTGGTGGTCAATCAGTGTTGGTGACATCATCGGGATGATCAGCATGTAGTGGTCTTTACATTAGGGCGGCTGTTACCAATTGTGACTTCCCTGGGTTTGATATGAAGTTGTTCCACTCAGTGCGATTCATGGCGTAGCTCAACGCGCAGTGTCCGGAGTAACTTCTGTAAAGGGATAAAAGCAAAAGTACAACGACGGGAGTAAACACTGAACGATGGACCTTTCCACAGCTGTCAATCAAATATTTATTAGCAGATATTTTCTACCAATCAGCGACTGAACCGGTCGCATGCTGCCATGAACATAATTTGTTGACCCTAATATTGATAACCGCGCGTTCATTGAGTGTTAAAGTGATGCGAAACACTTCGGCGGGGTGATCAAATAAAAATGGAGAATAATCTTGCTCTTGTAGTTACGTTTACGAATATTAAATCAAATTGACAACACAAACAACGTCATTCTGATATATTAATTAAATGCAATGACTCTCGATGGCGAAATCATTTGTTTGTGTTTATCACCTATATAGTTGCGTCCCGAATTCAGATGTAAATATAATTGGGTATAATTCAGACGATGATTTCTATGGAGTGGTATGGTCGATTTCTTTGACATTTTCGGCGATGATAGTAGAATTCTACATTCCTCATGTTGGCATAACTCCTGAGTATAACTTAATAGTTGCATGCATCCGAACAAGTCCATAATATGTCTTTAAATTGCCTCTATATAATCAAATAGCTTTTCTGTGTCCAAACATAATGTACTGATATTTTTTTTCGGGACGCAACTATGGGTGATAAATAAACACCAATGATTTCGCCATCGAGAGTCATTGAATTTTATTAATATATCAAACTGACGGTGTGTGTGTTGTCAATTTGAACTAATATTCGTAAACATAACTACAAGAGCAAGATTATTCTCCATTTCTATTTGATCACCCTGCCGGAGTGTTTCGCATCACTTTAAGATTATTCTCCATTTCTATTTGATAACCCTGCCGGAGTGTTTCGCATCATTTTAAGATTATTCTCCATTTCTATTTGATCACCCTGCCGGAGTGTTTCGCATCACTTTAAGATTATTCTCCATTTCTATTTGATCACCCTGCCGGAGTGTTTCACATCATTTTAAGATTATTCTCCATTTCTATTTGATCGCCCTGCCGGAGTGTTTCGCATCATTTTAAGATTATTCTCCATTTCTATTTGATCACCCTGCCGGAGTGTTTCACATCATTTTAAGATTATTCTCCATTTCTATTTGATCGCCCTGCCGGAGTGTTTCGCATCATTTTAAGATTATTCTCCATTTCTATTTGATCACCCTGCCGGAGTGTTTCGCATCATTTTAAGATTATTCTCCATTTCTATTTGATCACCCTGCGGAGTATTTCGCATCATTTTAAGATTATTCTCCATTTCTATTTGATCACCCTGCCGGAGTGTTTCGCATCATTTTAAGATTATTCTCCATTTCTATTTGATCACCCTGCCGGAGTGTTTCGCATCATTTTAAGATTATTCTCCATTTCTATTTGATCACCCTGCCGGAGTGTTTCGCATCATTTTAAGATTATTCTCCATTTCTATTTGATCACCCTGCCGGAGTGTTTCGCATAATTTTAAGATTATTCTCCATTTCTATTTGATCGCCCTGCCGGAGTTTTTCACATCATTTTAAGATTATTCTCCATTTCTATTTGATCACCCTGCCGGAGTGTTTCGCATCATTTTAAGATTATTCTCCATTTCTATTTGATCACTCTGCCGGAGTGTTTCGCATCATTTTAAGATTATTCTCCATTTCTATTTGATCACCCTGCCGGAGTGTTTCACATCATTTTAAGATTATTCTTCATTTCTATTTGATCACCCTGCTGGAGTGTTTCACATCATTTTAAGATTATTCTCCATTTCTATTTGATCACCCTGCTGGAGTGTTTCACATCATTTTAAGATTATTCTCCATTTCTATTTGATCGCCCTGCTGGAGTGTTTCGCATCATTTTAAGATTATTCTCCATTTCTATTTGATCACCCTGCCGGAGTGTTTCGCATCATTTTAAGATTATTCTCCATTTCTATTTGATCACCCTGCCGGAGTGTTTCGCATCATTTTAAGATTATTCTCCATTTCTATTTGATCACCCTGCCGGAGTGTTTCGCATCATTTTAAGATTATTCTCCATTTCTATTTGATCACCCTGCTGGAGTGTTTCACATCATTTTAAGATTATTCTCCATTTCTATTTGATCACCCTGCTGGAGTGTTTCGCATCATTTTAAGATTATTCTCCATTTCTATTTGATCACCCTGCCGGAGTGTTTCGCATCATTTTAAGATTATTCTCCATTTCTATTTGATCACCCTGCCGGAGTGTTTCGCATCATTTTAAGATTATTCTCCATTTCTATTTAGTCGCCCTGCCGGAGTGTTTCGCATCACTTTAAACTAATTAAACTATTTCGGAAAATATATACTGTCTCCACAATATATACAAAACGTACGATAACGAACTCTATCACTTAATGTTGTCTTGTATATGTCTTTCAATTTTCCTGATGAGGAACCGCCGGAGTGTTTCGCATCACTTTAAGATTATTCTCCATTTCTATTTGATCACCCTCTCGGAGTGTTTCGCATCACTTTAAGATTATTCTCCATTTCTATTTGATCACCCTGCCGGAGTGTTTCGCATCATTTTAAGATTATTCTCCATTTCTATTTTATCACCCTGCCGGAGTGTTTCGCATCATTTTAAGATTATTTTCCATTTCTATTTGATCACCCTGCCGGAGTGTTTCGCATCACTTTAAGATTATTTTCCATTTCTATTTGATCACCCTGCCGGAGTGTTTCACATCATTTTAAGATTATTCTCCATTTCTATTTGATCACCCTGCCGGAGTGTTTCGCATCATTTTAAGATTATTCTCCATTTCTATTTGATCGCCCTGCCGGAGTGTTTCGCATCATTTTAAGATTATTCTCCATTTCTATTTGATCACCCTGCCGGAGTGTTTCACATCATTTTAAGATTATTTTCCATTTCTATTTGATCACCCTGCCGGAGTGTTTCACATCATTTTAAGATTATTCTCCATTTCTATTTGATCACCCTGCCGGAGTGTTTCGCATCATTTTAAGATTATTCTCCATTTCTATTTGATCACCCTGCCGGAGTGTTTCACATCATTTTAAGATTATTCTCCATTTCTATTTGATCACCCTGCCGGAGTGTTTCACATCATTTTAAGATTATTCTCCATTTCTATTTTATCACCCTGCCGGAGTGTTTCGCATCATTTTAAGATTATTTTCCATTTCTATTTGATCACCCTGCCGGAGTGTTTCGCATCACTTTAAGATTATTCTCCATTTCTATTTGATCACCCTGCCGGAGTGTTTCGCATCACTTTAAGATTATTCTCCATTTCTATTTGATCACCCTGCCGGAGTGTTTCGCATCACTTTAAGATTATTCTCCATTTCTATTTGATCACCCTGCCGGAGTGTTTCACATCATTTTAAGATTATTCTCCATTTCTATTTCATCACCCTGCCGGAGTGTTTCGCATCACTTTAAGATTATTCTCCATTTCTATTTGATCACCCTGCCGGAGTGTTTCGCATCACTTTAAGATTATTTTCCATTTCTATTTGATCACCCTGCCGGAGTGTTTCACATCATTTTAAGATTATTCTCCATTTCTATTTGATCGCCCTGCCGGAGTGTTTCGCATCATTTTAAGATTATTCTCCATTTCTATTTGATCACCCTGCCGGAGTGTTTCACATCATTTTAAGATTATTTTCCATTTCTATTTGATCACCCTGCCGGAGTGTTTCACATCATTTTAAGATTATTCTCCATTTCTATTTGATCACCCTGCCGGAGTGTTTCGCATCATTTTAAGATTATTCTCCATTTCTATTTGATCACCCTGCCGGAGTGTTTCGCATCATTTTAAGATTATTCTCCATTTCTATTTGATCACCCTGCCGGAGTGTTTCGCATCATTTTAAGATTATTCTCCATTTCTATTTGATCACCCTGCCGGAGTGTTTCGCATCATTTTAAGATTATTCTCCATTTCTATTTGATCACCCTGCCGGAGTGTTTCGCATCATTTTAAGATTATTTTCCATTTCTATTTGATCACCCTGCTGGAGTGTTTCGCATCATTTTAAGATTATTCTCCATTTCTATTTGATCACCCTGCCGGAGTGTTTCGCATCATTTTAAGATTATTCTCCATTTCTATTTGATCACCCTGCCGGAGTGTTTCGCATCATTTTAAGATTATTTTCCATTTCTATTTGATCACCCTGCTGGAGTGTTTCGCATCATTTTAAGATTATTCTCCATTTCTATTTGATCACCCTGCCGGAGTGTTTCGCATCATTTTAAGATTATTCTCCATTTCTATTTGATCACCCTGCCGGAGTGTTTCGCATCATTTTAAGATTATTTTCCATTTCTATTTGATCACCCTGCTGGAGTGTTTCGCATCATTTTAAGATTATTCTCCTTTTCTATTTGATCGCCCTGCCGGAGTTTTTCACATCATTTTAAGATTATTCTCCTTTCTATTTGATCACCCTGCCGGAGTGTTTCACATCATTTTAAGATTATTCTCCATTTCTATTTGATCGCCCTGCCGGAGTGTTTCACATCATTTTAAGATTATTCTCCATTTCTATTTGATCACCCTGTCGGAGTGTTTCGCATCACTTTAAGATTATTCTCCATTTCTATTTGATCACCCTGCCGGAGTGTTTCGCATCACTTTAAGATTATTTTCCATTTCTATTTGATCACCCTGCCGGAGTGTTTCACATCATTTTAAGATTATTCTCCATTTCTATTTGATCACCCTGCCGGAGTGTTTCGCATCATTTTAAGATTATTCTCCATTTCTATTTGATCACCCTGCCGGAGTGTTTCGCATCATTTTAAGATTATTCTCCATTTCTATTTTATCACCCTGCCGGAGTGTTTCGCATCATTTTAAGATTATTCTCCATTTCTATTTGATCACCCTGCCGGAGTGTTTCGCATCATTTTAAGATTATTCTCCATTTCTATTTCATCACCCTGCCGGAGTGTTTCGCATCATTTTAAGATTATGCTCCATTTCTATTTGATCGCCCTGCTGGAGTGTTTCGCATCATTTTAAGATTATTCTCCATTTCTATTTGATCGCCCTGCTGGAGTGTTTCGCATCATTTTAAGATTATTCTCCATTTCTATTTGATCGCCCTGCCGGGAGTGTTTCGCATCATTTTAAGATTATTCTCCATTTCTATTTGATCGCCCTGCCGGAGTGTTTCACATCATTTTAAGATTATTCTCCATTTCTATTTGATCGCCCTGTCGGAGTGTTTCGCATCATTTTAAGATTATTCTCCATTTCTATTTGATCACCCTGCCGGAGTGTTTCGCATCATTTTAAGATTATTCTCCATTTCTATTTGATCACCCTGCCGGAGTGTTTCACATCATTTTAAGATTATTCTCCATTTCTATTTGATCACCCTGCCGGAGTGTTTCACATCATTTTAAGATTATTCTCCATTTCTATTTGATCGCCCTGCCGGAGTGTTTCGCATCATTTTAAGATTATTCTCCATTTCTATTTGATCACCCTGCCGGAGTGTTTCGCATCATTTTAAGATTATTCTCCATTTCTATTTGATCACTCTGTCGGAGTGTTTCTCATCACTTTAAACTAATTAAAATATATACTGTCTCCACAATATATACAAAACGTACGATAACGAACTCTATCACTTAATGTTGTCTTGTATATGTCTTTCAATTTTACTGATGAGGAACCGTCTATATATGGGAAACATTATTAAACCATCACGGCGTTGTTGGACGGTCTATCTAGCGATGATATTATTGCTATAGTACTCGGGTCAGAGAACCCACATTTAACATTATCCACCCAGAGATGCCACAATTTGATAATTGATGTAACATCATTGTATTTCGTAGCTGTATATATGTGCAGACTAATGGCAAACAAATACCACATATATAACATTCACAGGATTTGTGTTGGCAATAATAGTGAATTCTTCTTCACACCCCACGCATGTGAGATATTCGACAGTGCATATAGCTATCAACGAACGTACGGATGTGATACTGATATTGTTGTACATATAGGACCAGGGGGGGGGGGGTCGCGCACAAAAATTCCATATATAGGGCGGGGGTGGATGGGTCATTTGGACCCGGAAAAAATGTGTAAATGACCAAAAATACAAATTTTTTCCTCCACTTAAAATCACTCAGTTTTTGTGCTCATGTAATCTGTTAATATCAACCATATGACCCACTAGGCTATTTAAAACATACTAACCAGTACTAACTACCATTTAGGGATGTAGTCAGGTTCGAAATGAAATAAAAGTGAAAGGTGCGGGCATTTTTCTTTCAGAAGCTTTTGAGAATTGTTTCTAAAGGTATTTTTTATGCTGATTTCAAAAACCAATGTTGGCAAGTCGACAAATGATCATTTCTGAGCCAAAATGACAATTCAAAATGGCCGCCATCAGAACAAAGTCTAGATTTTCGTTACTGTTATATGTTGTTCTAAGACGTTTGAATGTTGTGCATTTCCGTAATTTCGAACGAATTGTGACAAGAGACACTACACACAGAACACATGTGGTAATTTAAAGTGAACATGTTTGACATTTAACCCAATTTATGCCCAAAAATGTCAAAAAACGCGAATTTTATAAAATGTTGCGGTCTTAAATGGCAGAAAGTGAATTATGCTGGAAATATATCCATAAAATGCTTTAGACAGTTGTGTTTAAATGTTATTTGTATTCTGATTCCAGAAAACAATGTTGGCAACTCGACAAATAATTATTTCTGACATAAAATGACAATTCAAAATGGCCGCCATAAGAATAAAGTCTAAATTTTCGTTTACTGTTATATGTTGTTCTAAGACGTTTGAATATTATGCATTTCCGAACTTTCGAACGA
Source organism: Siphonodentalium dalli (assembly GCA_032622095.1). Classification (NCBI taxonomy): domain Eukaryota; kingdom Metazoa; phylum Mollusca; class Scaphopoda; order Gadilida; family Siphonodentaliidae; genus Siphonodentalium; species Siphonodentalium dalli. Next base: position 285,375,693 of record CP136064.1, on the reverse strand, counting down.
ATTGTGACAAGAGACACGATACACAGAACATATGCGGTAATTTAACGTGAACATGTTTGACATTTAACCCAATTTAAGCCCAAAAATGACAAAAAAGGCGAATTTTATAAATTATTGCCGTCTTAAATGGCAGAAAGTGAAGTATTCCGGAAATATATACTTCAAATTGTTTAGACAGTTATGTCTAAATGTAATTGGTAATCTGATTCCAAAAAAAATGTTGGCAACTCGACAAATAATTATTTCTGACCTAAAATGACAATTCAAAATGGCCGATATTATTCGAAAATATTTACACACTAAGTCTTGTCATCACTAAATCCAGCATTCTGATTGGTCGGCGCCCACGTGGCTAGTTGCAGTTATTTCTCGGTGAATGCGTAACGCCTCATAACACCAAGCTAATAACACCATCGATACGTCATTAGGTTTGGAAAGACGAACGCGTAATGCTTTGGGCGCATTTTGACTCGCGCAGGATTGACTTAATACATCATCGGGGTTCAACATGAAGAGAAATTGTTCCTATTAACTTTTGCCAAGGGTGCTATTGGGTATTTTGGGCTGATCTTGTCACGATACACTTTTCGATTTAAATATATTTACAAAAGTGGCTTTTTCGCTAAATGTATATAAATATAAGGATTAACTGTCATGTGGACTATTTTTATGGAGATGTAACGGTGAGGTAAGTGGACATAACTTGTATGTAAAACCCTTCGGGTTTTACACAAGTTATGTCCACTTACCTCACCGTTACATCTCCATAAAAATAGTCCACATGACAGTTAATCCTTATATCATCAGTAATATTATGAAACAGGTTCATATGCGACACAATTTGCCATCATATAGCCAAAAATTGTCACAAAAAAATCCTGATTTATTATTGCAGTCAGTTCCACAATAATTGCAGAGTGGTGTGCATGGTAACTCTGATTTTCTGCATGTACACCTTCCTGTTACACACCCCTTCTTGCACCCACTTTTGATTACGTCGAGACATGATTTTGGAATGGGTTCTAGTGATATCATGGTCGGATCTAATCGACCATTGTCTTCTTTCGATCCCATTGTCGAAGAAGGATCCGGTAATGTTTGCACACGATTGGTCGCTTGTTTCCAAACTAAAACTTGGTAGTTTGTTCTCAAAAGGTGGTACCGGTAATGAAATGAGTCACTGGTTGGTGGAAGCTTTTCAGGAGATTCAGTCCGAGGGAACATCCTGAGTTGAGTTGCATTGTTGAGTTTTGCATCGGAAACTCCATACAACTTGCATCCAAAATGTTCATCACTTTCAATTGTTTCAGTGGATATTGCAATATTACATATACCCATTAAGAGTTCACAACATTCCAGGTAAATCTTCCATGCAGATCGTTTAGACACCCCATATATGAACGAAGTTGAATCACACCCCGTTAAAGCATGAAGAATATAGTTCAGAGCGTCGCTCGGCATTTGGGTGGCAACATCCATGATCGGTATAATTTTAGGGCTTTTGGACGTTCCAGCCATCATGAACACATCACAATCTGCAGGAACTTTGTCTAGGTAACCAAGCAATACCAATAGAGCATCGACCTCCCTACTTACCACAATAACTTGTTTCAGATTGCACCCCATGCTGGTATCAAGTGAATGAAGGATATGTCTAGTGTCAGCCTCTTCGTGATTAGACTCTAACCCTTTCGAGACTGTTCCATCTACCGAACAATCTATCTATACTCTGCAATCTTCTGGGAACACCCCTGCAACAACAATAGTAACACCTTCTGTTTTCGCTTTGGTAACAAGTTCTCGAGACAAGAAACCATTCAAATCGGACTTGTTGTCAGACAACAAAATGAAACTTTTTGCAATTTTGTGGGATGGGAACATCACAATTTGTTATTGTCCTTCTTCTCGATCTGGTGGCAGTCTTGATAGATTTATCCGAGTATATGTCGAACACTACATCAATCCAGACATAGCCTTCGCCCTTCTTCAACACGCACACTGAGAATACATCGGCCAAATATCCAAATGTATTTATCTTTTCCGGTTTACCTATGGCCACAACAAGGGCCTGACCGTCAATGACAATACCTGCACGGGGAGATGGTGTCAGTGTTTGCAAGTTGACTGCCATGCCGGCATGAAGGTCAACTACAAGACGGTGTAATACAGTGCGATCTGTTTTACAACATGAACTCGTGCCTGTTCCAATTTCATTATGCGAGACAAATAAAACACTTCGAACTGGAAACAAATCAATGCTTAGTGACGCTCTGATCGAGAACGTATCCTGCCAAACAACAATGACACCATTCCCCGTGCAGGTATTGTCATTGACGGTCAGGCCCTTGTTGTGGCCATAGGTAAAGTCCGATTTGAATGGTTTCTTGTCTCAAGAACTTGTTACCGAAGCGAAAATAGAAGGTGTTTCTGTTGTTGTTGCAAGGGCGTTCCCCGAAGATTGCAGAGTAGATTGTTCGGTAGACGGAACAGACTTGAAAGGGTTAGAGTCTAATCACGAAGAGGCTGGCAGTAGACTTATCCATCATTCACTTGATCCAGCATGGGGTGCAATCTGAAACAAGTTATTGTGGTAAGTAGGGACGTCGATGTTATTGCTTGGTTACCTAAACAAATTCCCTGCAGATTGTGATATGTTCATGATGGCTGGAACTTCCAAAAGCCCTAACATTTACCCATCAGGGATGTTGCCACCCAAATACAGAGCGACGCTCTGAACTATATTCTTGCGTTTCATGCTTTAACGGTGTGTGATTCAACTTCGTTCATATTTGGGGTGTCTAAACGATTCGCATGGAATATTTACCTCGAATGTTGTGAACTCTTAAAGGGTATAGGTAATATTGCAATATCCACTGAAACAATTGAATGTGCTGAAAAATTTGTATGCAAGTTGTAAGGAGTTTCCGATGCAAAACTCAAAAATGCAAGATTCAGGATGTTCCCTCGGACTGAATCTCCTGAAAAGCTTCCACCAACTAGTGACTCATTTCATTACCACCTTTTGAGAACAAACTACCAGGTTTTAGTTTGGAAACGAGCAACCATTCATGTGCAAACATTACCCGATCCTTCGACAATGGGATGGAAAGAAGATGCATGGTGTCACTAGAACCCGTTCCAGAGTCATGTCTCTAAATAATCAAATGTGGGTGCAACAAGGGGTGTGTAACAGCAAGGGGTACATGCATACAATCAGAGTCACCCTGCACACCACTCTGAAACTGTGGAACTGACTGCAATAATAAATAAGGCTTTTATGTGACCATTGTTGGCTATATGATGGCAAATTGTGTCGCATTGGGTGTTGATGAACCAGTTTCATAATATTACTGATGATTTTAGAATTTTTAACTGATTATTATATCGGCCATTTTGAATTGTCATTTTAGGTCAGAAATAATAATTTGTCGAGTTGCCAACATTGTTTTTTTGGAATCAGATTACAAATTACATTTAGACACAACTGTCTAAACCATTTGAAGGATATATTTCACTGTCTGCCATTTAAGACGGCAATAATTTATGAAATTCGCGTGTTTTTGTCATTATTGGGCATAAACTTCATAAAGTGGGTTAAATGTCAAACATGTTCACTTTAGATTACCACATATGTTCTGTGTATAGTGTCTCTTGTCACAATTCGTTCGAAATTACGGAAATGCATAATATTCAAACGTCTTAGAACAACATATAACAGTAAACGAAAATCTAGACTTTGTTCTGATGTCGGCCATTTTGAATTGTCATTTTAGGTCAGAAATAATTATTTGTCGAGTTGCCAACATTGTTTTTTTGGAATCAGGTTACAAATTACATTTAGACACAACTGTCTATACCATTTGAAGGATACGTTTCCAGCATATTTCACTTTCTGCCATTTAAGACCGTAATAATCTATAAAATTCGCGTTTTTTAAATAATTTTTTGGGCATAAATGGGGTTAAATATCAAACATGTTCACTTTAAATTACCACATATGTTCTGTGTATACTTCTTCTTGTTCCAGTTCGTTCGAAAGTACGGGAAATACTCAATATTCGAACGTCTTAGAGCAACATATAACAACAAACGTAAAGTTATACTTTGTTTTGATGGCGGCCATTTTGAATTGCCATTTTTGACCAGAAATAATAATTTTTCAAATTGCCAACATTGGTTTTTGAAATCAGCATAAAAAATACCTTTAGAAACAATTCTCAAAAGCTTTTGAAAGAAAAATGCCCGCACCGTCGTTTCTAGAGGCTTTTTTAGATTTTCGAACCTGACTAGTGTATGTATGCTGATGTATGTCAAAATTAATGTACCAGATTTCGACGGATGAAAGATATATTATATATATAAACAAATCATATAACAAACATTAAAACACAACAACAAACATTTATAATATGCATATCCAAGATAGCCTTTCAATTGGATGTCAAAGTGTATGTTATAGCTATATATATACACATGTGTATCCCTTTAAGGGTTTGAACAAAATATAAAGCTGAGTTTATATTGATGAATTCTGCGATGAATTTTGCAATTACTTTTGACAAATTTGTTTACTGTTATACAGTGTGTTATAACATAATTATATGCTCAGACACGATCAGTCGACAATGCTTGCATATAAGCATAATTATGAAATGATTACCATCTTCTGTTCTTAATTCACATAATGGATATTATTTGTTATCAAGATAAACTTGATGATATAAACAAAAATAATAATTCCACCATATTCCACTGGTTTAAAACTATAAAACAAAATAACTCATACAAAAAGTTCATACTATTTGGATAACAATATGAAAGCTTAGCCTTTTGTGATATTAATTCAACCACAGTTATTATTCACAAGTCTAAGCAGTTACGTACTGTACATATACATGTAGTAAGGTAGTATGTCACTGATGTGAGTGTGAATTTCCTTGGGTCCCATCATACCCATGTGCAGATATTTATCACAGAAATAGGGGACATGAAATTTGTTCTACCCCTATTACTACAGTATTACTATTGGGCCTTGGCTCTAAAACATCTTATACTATTGTTATATAAAAGAATATGGAGTTATTGAGGATATCAGGACATGTATTACCTCATAATTATTATATTTTATGGCATTATGCCCATTGTTTTAAGTGCATGCATTCAGCATTTCCACGTTTTATTCTAATAGAATTATCTCCCTTTAGAGGTTTATTAAAATGCTAGAATAGTATTAAATAATAAGAAACGGAACAATTCTTTAATTCTTTGCTAGGCTATGATTTGGTTTATATTTTATGTTTTTTGTAAGATTTTGGGGGTGGGTCCCAAATATTGGGCGGAAACAAAAGAAAACAATTGCAGGTAGAGGGGCAAAAACATTTTCGCCATATATATGTAAAAAAAAAAATCGCGACCCCCCCCCCCCCCCCCCGATAAGACTGGTATAAATCATTTTGTAGGATACATGTGCTATATATCCATGTATCTCAATAACTCAATGTTTTCAAGAAACCGCCGCGTTTTTCCTTTAATTTCTTTCATTGTTTGTTTTCTCCTTTCTTCGACTATAATATCACATTGGTGTAATTTGTGCAGCTTTATGCTTGTGACATTCATGAGTATCTGTGTAAGTAAATAATGATGTTTATGAAATACTCTCCCCAGGTGGAGATTTCTGTGTTCGTTTTTGTTTTGTTTTTCTCTTTTCTTATTTTGTTTTTCCTTTTCTTTCTTCGTATATAATAAGATCAGATATTTTGTTGTATAATGTTTACAACCATATGCGTGTGACATTCATGTTATCTGTGTTTGTCAAAAATGTTGTATATAATATACTCGATCCAGATGGAGGCAATAAAGAAATATGCCATAAAAATATACTGGTATATGATTATAAGGAATTACTTGCATATCGATTGGGGTCATTGGTTTTGACCGGCAGAGTAATTAAAAAATGTTCTACGGGATTCACATACTTTATTTAATTATTCTGCCGGTCAAAATCCAAAAGTCATTTCTGAAATATTTCTCCGGCATGAGGGGGGGGGGGGGGGGACCGAGAAGGAAGGGTGTGAAGGTACCGGACGGAAGGATGGGGACGGACCGGGAAGGAAAGATTGGGATGGGTCGTGCAGGAAGGATGTCGAATATTGAGTATACATAAATGGGAGGTTCCAATGGGCAATATCCGTTGATTAAACTTACCTCGCACTGACTTCTATCTTCAGCTGTATCTCCTTCATATACTTCATCTGAATAGTCATTTGTATTGGTGTTTTCATGCAACGTGAACCGTTTGAGCGTTTTCTTAGTTCTCCTTGCTTTGTCTTTCTCAGTTTCCCGTGATGGTACAAGGTTAGCAACTATTTTAGTTTCTGTTGATGAAGATGAGTATAATTTGATTGATCAATCACATATAATATCGATATTAAAGATCGTGGCATAAACAAAATATACGCATAGTGTTTCTGAATAACAAATTTAATCCACTCGTGGGATTGGCGATTTACACCACTCGCTGAAGCTCGTGGTGTAAATCGCTGATAGACCGACCCCCAGATGAGGGTAGTGTCACACGAAAGGGTAGAAAATTATTATGCTATCTCCAATTATCCTTGCCTCATGGGGGTTCCAAAACACTGAGGGTATCCAGGGCGGAGCAGGTGGGAAATATATTTTGTTTACCTTTTTGGTGTTTTTTGACCTGCAAATTTCAGTATAATCAAGAAAACCAATAAAATAAGACAAATGGTTGAATAAAATATACTTGAATGTCAGATATTTATTCTATCTGGGTTGCTTAACATTTATGAATTGCAAAAAGTTATATTATCCAACAACTTTTGTGAAAAATTCACGAAAATGCCAAAAGAAATACATAAATTGCAGTGCTTTTTCAAAAAAAGTTTTCTAGAAGATTTCCTATAAAATTTTCATTTTTTGGTATAAAGCTCTCAATGGTACATCAAAAGTTTCAGCATTATATACCTGATTTATTAATATAAAGATCACAAGCAATGATATCCAACAAGCCGAGATATTTCCAAAAACTTAAACCCACCCCCCTAAAACAAATTTTTCTATATGAAAATACCTGTCAAGTCAGAGTCTTATCATACATCATGGAATTAGCATGTATCAGAGGAGGTTTATGTTATGGTAGAGTCTATTTTGTTTAAATATTTGAATTTTTTTGGGCAAATTGGCTAAAATTTTGATTATTTTTAAGTGAAATTGTTTTGAAAAATTCCCATGACTTTGTCAGTTTTATGGATATGGCTGCACAACATGCACAATAAGCATAAATTCTTCACCAATATCAGACATGAAATGCTATAATCATGTACCAGACAAGAATTAAGAAATAAAGTAAAACTTAACCCTACCCCAAGATAGTGTTCTCAATGCTTTCAATTTTATGCTATACTAAACTTGAAAGGTCGTTCATACTAGTTGATAGAATTCATATAATAAATTGCAATAGTTCTGCCCACAGATTATGTAATCTCATCTTCACTGTCACTGTCAATTTCATCAAATGTGATGGTATCAGTCAATAGAATTTCTGTGCAACATCTTACGGTAAGAATAGTTTAAACATATTTTATTGTATCATTTATGTACAAATGGGATTGGGGCACAAGTTATACAACTTAGATAGCCCCTCTCCCCAAACGGGAAGAATGGTTCAAACAACTCAGGTTGCCTATCGGCCGTCCATCCATGAAGTGCTAAACCGGGAGTGGTTGATTTGGCGACGGTTGCAAGTCTCCACTATTTTGGTATCATGTTGGCTTCTGCTGGAACTTTACGCACCTAGCGTAATTCACTTTTCTCGAATATTCTGTATATTTGGCTGCCAAAATGTGGAAATGGTAGATATTGACCCAGCGTGTCCCGCAATCACTTAGAAGTTGTGGTTGATGTATAAAATTAGCTATTCTGCCTTCTATACATTGAACACTAACATGTCTGATGCACCTTAGTTAATTTTTACTATTGTCACCACTGACATTACCAGAATTATTGGATTTTTCTCTCACAAGCTTGACATAAATAACGCCACAAACATTTTCAAGTAAAATGTAACTATGTATGGTATGAATGGTGTTTATTGTTTTGATCTACCTTAAATGTGTCACACTATTAAATGTGTTCATAAACCAAATTACTCAAAATGGCTTTCAAAATGGCAACCATTTTTGACATATATCCCGAACATTATTCTCTGCATTTCCGAAAATGTAGCAAATTGTGACTCACTTGGTTATTTTACATGTTAGCTAATCAACTGACAACTAAATGTTCTATCATGGTTGTCCCATTTCCTTATGGGACATAACAAATTAATTTTAAAGTTGCCTTACTAGTTTTTTTCCCGAGAACCTCTTTTTGGATACTGGCTATATTTGTAAATGGGCAGATTTTTGAAATGGAACTGAAATGAATCATAATATGTGGCTATTCTGGCCTATTAGGATAAAAATTGATCAACATGATACAGGGTGGAGGTCAAGATGGCAACCAGGGAGTCACCGTGTGGTCATAGGTGAGGTGAATATGTATAAAGGGATTTACTGTATGGTCGTGAATGGTGTGAATAGGTGTACATGATTAGCTATATGGTCATGAAATGGGTGGCCATGTGAGATGTATAGGTATGCAAGGAGTGAGTGTATGGTCATGTGTGGGGTGAATAGGTATACATGGAGTGAATATGGTTATATGGTTATGACTACCCAGTACAGGTGTACACAATGTGGCTCGATAGGCATTGCTGTGGTTTATGTAAATAACGAGAGTACCTAACTACTGTATGGTCATGGGTGGAATGTACAGGTGTACCTTGAGTGGCTGTATTGTCACAGGTAGGTGTATATGACTATATGTATACATGTATTGTCTGTATGGGCATGAGTGTGAATGGATAAATAGATGTGCAGCTATGTGTAATGCGTATAGGTGTACATGGAATGACAGTAGTCATAATGCGTATATGTGTACCTGATGTATGCTGAATGGTCATTGACAAGCGCGTGGATGGTCACGTGTGGATGTATATGTATATATCGAGTGGCTTTATGATTATTGACGTGGCAAATATGCATACAGTGAGTGACTCTATGGCCAATAGTGAGGTGAATATGTTTTCAGGGAGTGACTATGGCCAATTGTGGGGTGAACAGGTATACAAGGAGTGACTGTATGATCATGAATGTGGCGAATATGTATATTGGGAGTGACTATATGGTTATGGGTCAGGTCTAGGTGTATATATGGTGTGCCTGCATGGCTGTATGGTCATGTGTAGGGTGTAAAAGTATACACAAGTGTGGATGTATGGTTATGGAGAGGTATGTGTATAAAGTGAGTGACTATATCGCCATTAATGATGTGCATATGTTTACCTGGAGTGATTCTATGGTCATGGTTGGGGGTATATGTATATCTTGCGTGGCTATTTTGCCATGGGTTTGGTGAACATGTATACAGCGAGTGATGTATGACCAATGGTGAGGTGAATATGTATACAATAATTGACTGTATGATCATGAATGTGTTGAATAGGTACACAGGGGGTGACTATATGGTCATGGGTCAGGTGTATGAGTATACCTAGTGTGCCTGCATGGTGACTCATGGCTGTATGGTCATGTGTTAGTGGTACGTATATAAAGCGAGTGGCTACATGGCCAATGGTGAGATGCATATGTATACATGGAGTGACGCTATGGTAATGGATGGGGTGTATATGTTTATTAAAAATGACTATTTTGGCCATGGCGAATAGGTATACGGGGATTGACTGTATGGCCAATGGTGAGATGAATAGGTATACACGGATTGACTTATGATCATGAAAGTTGTGAATAGATATACAAGGAGTGACTATATGGGCATGGATCAGGTGAATGTGTATAGAGTGAGTGACCATCTTGTCATTTGTGTGATGTTTATGTGTATATATGGAGTGACTGTACGTTACTGGGTTGGTTGTACATGTGTACCTTGTGTTGCTATTGCTTTCCACAATAACTCAACGATATATTAATTGATATAGAGGTCATGTCAGAGAGTTCTCCATCTTGATGGCACTTATGCACGATGGAGGAAACGTTAAATGATTTCCCCCTAATAATAGTTAATCATGGGCAGGTGATTCAAGTCAGTGATATCGAAATGTCAAATGTACAGAAGAATGCACTTATTGTGTTCCATTCCTTCACGGGTAATAATGATTACCTTCCAAAAAGGAAAACAAAATTTGTCTGGAAGTTGCTGGAAAGATGATCAAAATATATGGTAGTCATGGCATATTTAGGAATGAATTGGGCTTTGGACAGTGACATGATTATTACACTCGAGGAGTTAGCATGTGCCTTTTATGTTCAACGTTCAAGAAAAGTAAATAAAGCTAGGCCGATAATGTTCCAGCAGAAGTTTGAGAATCAGCAGAAGGTACTTGATCTTTCTGCACCTCCACCATGTGAGGAATCTCTAATTCTACACTCAAAACAAGCCAACATGATAGCAAAACAGTGGAGACTTGCAACCGTTGCCAAATCAGCCACAGATGAAATTGCATAATCCGTGGGCAGAACTATTGCAATTTATTATATGAATTCTATCAACTAGTATGAACGACCTTTCGAGTTTAGTATAGCATACAATTGAAAGCATTGAGAACACTATCTTGGGGTGGGGTTAAGTTTTACTTTATTTCTTAATTCTGGTCTGGTACATGATTATAGCATTTCATGTCTGATATTGGGGATGAATTCATGCTTGTTGTGGTGCATGTTGTGCAACTGTATCCATAAAACTGACAAAGTCATGGGAATTTTTCAGAAATGTTTCACTTGAAAACAATCAAATTTTAGCTAATTTACCCCAAAAAAATCATATATTTAAACAAACATAGACTCTACCATAACATAAACCTCCTCCGATACATCCTAATTCCATGATATATGATAAGACTGGTTAACAAAATGGAACGAAAACGAGCTATTCTGACTTGACAGGTATTTTCAGATAGAAAATCAGTTTTAGGGGTGGGTTAAGTTTTTGGAAATATCTCGGCTTGTTAGATATCATTGCTTATGTTGTTGATATTAATAACTCAGGTATAATGCTGAACATTTTGATGTACCATTGAGAGCTTTATACCAAAAAATGTAAATTTTATAGGAAATGTTCTGGAAAACTTTTTTGAAAAAGCACTGCAATTTATGGGGTTTTTTTTTGGCATTTTCGTGAATGTTATCTGATATTCAAGTATATTTTATTCAACCTTTGCCTTATTTTATTGGTTTTCCTGATTATACTGAAATTTGCAGGTCAAAAACACCAAAAAGGTACAAAAATATATATATTTTCCACCTGCTCCGCCCTGGATACCTTAGTGTTTTGGAACCCCCATGGGGTGAGGATAATTGGAGATAGCGTCAAAATTTCTACCCTTTCGTGTGACACTACCCTCATCTGGGGCCGGTCTATGAAGCTCGTGGTGTAAATCGCCAATCCCACGAGTGGATTAAATTTGTTATTTAGAAACACTATGCGTATATTCTATATTTCTTATCCAGCTGGAAATAGTTGTAATACGACATGATCACAATGCACACTTTGAACTAACATCACAACGTCATGAATCAACGAGTGTACTTGATTCGCGACTCCGGCAATACGGAACGTAAAAACAGTTGAAACGAAAAGACAAAGCGATCTTCCAAACTATCATAGAAAATCTTAATTCACTTATTCCGCTGACTAATTAGAGACTGTATATGTACTGCAATGGATGATAGACAATAACACTTTAAATGACCATCATAAACATGGCCATATACACGTACACCGCTTTTCAAACTGCTCCGACTCGCGAGTTACGACACTAATCAACCAATGAAGTCTGCAACTGCATGCCACGTCCATTCCATTGAAATTATATAGTCAAAAGTAATTCGGTATATATATATTCATTTTCCACCTTGAATCAACTAAAGACTACAGTCACTCAATATCATGGTTCATTTGTTTATCTTCACTCCTTGAGTCTCTTCTGCCACTAAAATTCTAAACCAAAGCATTCAATCCAACTTCGAAACACTATCGGTATAATCAGCAAGCACCAGCATTATTCTATATGATTTCCGAATTCATTATGAAGCAAACATTTCTGTGTTTTTTTTTGTTTTTTTTTCAGTCTAAATTGAGTAGAATTTCCAGAAAGTGAATTGCCACCGTTCGTTTCAACGATCTTCACATTTAATCTGCGTACGTTAGGCTAAATGTTACACTTCAGAAGATAATATACTTGTACGTTTCACTGTCACACACAATAGTTTTCGTAGTACCACATTATTGTAAACTCGAACAAGTCATATACAAATTATGCGCACACAATTCATGACTCACATATTAGTATTATTATATAATGACTCACAAATGAACGAGTTGATGGTCGGGAACAAACATCCTGCACCACCTCCCGCCAACATATTGCAGTGATGAGAGTTATTCCGCGCTCCGCGAGTATAATGTTTTGCTGTTTCTTAATTACAGTGGGCGCATGGGCGTTTTATTTATAGAATGGGAATTTTTGCATGGATTAAAAGTCGAACTGCGACCCGGAGGCCGAGTCCGGTAAAAAGTGTAGTTGGGAATTTCAATTTCAATTTCAATTGTTATTCGGATGCCAAGAAGTGCAAGGCGATTAATTTTATGAGTTGGTCATTCGTTAAACCAATATACTTTATATTCTATAATTACAATCATGGGTATATAATATATGATCTTGAGCGCGTTACCATTTCTGACTATGGTTTTCTTGTATTACATTCACCTTCAAACTCTTCGTTATCACGTTATATTACACTCACCTTCAAACGCCTCGTTGTCACGTACATCGATTACCAGAATCGTCGGATTCTCCTTTGGTTGGTAGCTCATCGCGAATGTTATTTCACCGAGGTCACACTGCAATCAGAAAACAGAGATCCCAAGTAAAGACAGAGATACCAAGTAAAGACAGAGATACCAAGTAAAGACAGAGATACCAAGTAAAGACAAAGATAAAGAGTCAGATTTGACACAACATTAGCTACAATTCCTTTAGCCAATTTTCCGCTTCCCGAGCAAGTTCTTTATTCCATATGTCATCGCTTTTTGGAAAACCATTACCACCACGATTGTTGCAGAACATTGCACAACATTTGGCCCAGAATTTTCCTAATATCCAGCCACAGAATACAACGAAATTATATGTAAACGAAATGTGATATATACCTTGTGTCAAAGCAAACGCTGAAATGATACTGTTTACGTTATAACCGTAAATGAAGCGGTCCTCTGAAATAGCCACCTAGCGGCCAGGCATAACAGGCATAACCTGTTTGATGGAAATATTTTTTGCGAGAAATGGAATATACCCCGGCTTCAACGAACTTGAGTCAGTTGCCAAACTTTCATGGCCGATGACTGCATGTACATGATGAAAATATGTTACTGACACTGAAAGAATTCATTTATAATTTACACACTTCAAAATTAAAAATGCTTCTTAACATTCTGAATGACTTTCACATAAATATAATGCGGTTCCATTTAGCAATATCACCATGATAGCAGGATCTTTTACTCCTTATAGTCATATTGCATATATTTCAGACAAATCGACCTTACCACTCCATAGAAAACATCGTCTGAACTACGCGCAATTGTAAATATTTACTTCTCGAATCGGGACGCTACTATATATCTGCGATAAACTAACGAAAACGATTTCTCCATCGAGAGTCATTGTATTTAATTGATATATAACTATGACAGTGTTTGTTGTCAATTTGAATATAACATTTTTTTTAAATACTACTTTGAGCCAGATTATGCTCCATTTCTATTCATCACCCTACCCGAGTGTTTCACATCACTTTAACACTCTCTATAAACATCTCAGTATTACATGTTATAGAGGGCAGGATGAGGACTAATTTTCATACTATTATTTCTCACTAATGAACATAATCATAACTATCTATTTATTTCCTTATACATCTTTAAAGGTACTCAATCCGATCAGACCCTCATAAATTACAATTGTTTTGGCTTCGGGGGTAAAAAATATTTCATTCGAGTCGAGGAACCTACCCATCAACGCTCAGATTGATCAGTTATCAGTTTTTGAAGTTTTGTTATTTCTATTGTTTGTGGCCCAGAAATACGCCATCAGAAGGATGGTCTCGGTCAAAATTGCGTTATTATCACCACTTTATTTTAGAGTTAGAGTTATCCATCTTCGTCCGTTTGAATAAGTGTTTCTGGGGCAATTATTAGTGCACATCTCGAGAAATAACAAATTTCAAAAACAATATCTGATCACTCTGAGCTTTGATGGGTGGGTTCCTCGATTCGAATCAAATATTTTTTACCCCTGAAGCCAAAGAAATATTAATTTAGGGATGCTTAATCGGATTGAGTACCTTTAAGAGAAATTGCTCTGCCCGAAAGGGTGTCTTGATTGACCAATACAATTATTCGTATTCGTATAGTCATTTAATATCCTCCTGTCTGGTTCATTTGAATCTCAATCACACTCATTTACTCTTGGGCGCCATTCATATGGATTGTAGAATCACGTCCATACAACCAACTGGGTAACATTATTGATGAAACGGGGTGGTAGGTTTATTATGCTATTAGATACTGATTTGATGTCCATATATAAGTGTGGTGCTTAATGCTATAAAAATGGAACACGTCCATAGCATCACGTAGTTCAGTTTGGTGTCCATTTTGGACGCCATCTTGTGCGACACCATGGTATAATTTCAATACAAAGGCCATGCAATGGTGTATCTTTTGTAAATTGGTTTTAGTGTCACAATCTGGCCAACGAAATTTGAGAAAACACCTCACTAATATGCGCGACATGTTTATTTAAAAATGTTGCGGAATGGTTGATGATATAGATATTTTGCAAACTACAAATAATATGAACGCGGAATATTTTGATATATAACATGAGTTGACATCGTACAGAACATTTACTGTTTGTCTGATCGTACTTTTACGGTTGTTCAAAGGCGAAAAATGGTTCCGAACAAAATTCAAATAAAAATGTAAACAAAATAAAAGTGTGTACAAGAAGGCGATCTCTTTGTTTTTTTTAGATAGATGATAGATGATAGATGATAGATGATAGATGATAGATGATAGATGATAGATAGATAGATGATAGATGATAGATAGATAGATGATAGATGATAGATGATAGATAGATAGATGATAGATAGATAGATAGATAGATGATAGATAGATAGATGATAGATGATAGATAGATAGATGATAGATAGATAGATAGATAGATGATAGATAGATAGATGATAGATGATAGATAGATAGATGATAGATAGATAGATAGATAGATGATAGATAGATAGATGATAGATGATAGATAGATAGATGATAGATAGATAGATAGATAGATGATAGATAGATAGATAGATAGATGATAGATAGATAGATGATAGATAGATAGATGATAGATAGATAGATGATAGATGATAGATAGATAGATGATAGATAGATAGATAGATAGATGATAGATAGATAGATGATAGATGATAGATAGATAGATGATAGATAGATAGATAGATAGATGATAGATAGATAGATGATAGATGATAGATAGATAGATGATAGATAGATAGATAGATAGATGATAGATAGATAGATGATAGATGATAGATGATAGATAGATAGATGATAGATAGATAGATAGATAGATAGATAGATGATAGATAGATAGATGATAGATGATAGATGATAGATGATAGATAGATAGATGATAGATGATAGATAGATAGATGATAGATAGATAGATGATAGATAGATAGATGATAGATGATAGATAGATAGATGATAGATAGATAGATAGATAGATGATAGATAGATAGATGATAGATGATAGATAGATAGATGATAGATAGATAGATAGATAGATGATAGATAGATAGATGATAGATGATAGATAGATAGATGATAGATAGATAGATAGATAGATGATAGATAGATAGATAGATAGATGATAGATAGATAGATGA
Source organism: Siphonodentalium dalli (assembly GCA_032622095.1). Taxonomy (NCBI): domain Eukaryota; kingdom Metazoa; phylum Mollusca; class Scaphopoda; order Gadilida; family Siphonodentaliidae; genus Siphonodentalium; species Siphonodentalium dalli. The sequence continues at coordinate 285,359,587 of CP136064.1, read as the reverse complement.
TAGATAGATAGATAGATAGATGATAGATAGATAGATGATAGATAGATAGATAGATAGATGATAGATAGATAGATAGATAGATGATAGATAGATAGATGATAGATGATAGATAGATAGATGATAGATAGATAGATAGATAGATAGATAGATGATAGATGATAGATAGATAGATGATAGATAGATAGATAGATAGATGATAGATAGATAGATGATAGATGATAGATAGATAGATGATAGATAGATAGATGATAGATGATAGATAGATAGATGATAGATAGATAGATGATAGATGATAGATGATAGATAGATGATAGATAGATAGATGATAGATAGATAGATAGATAGATGATAGATAGATAGATAGATAGATGATAGATAGATAGATAGATAGATAGATAGATGATAGATGATAGATAGATAGATGATAGATAGATAGATAGATAGATGATAGATAGATAGATGATAGATAGATAGATAGATAGATGATAGATGATAGATAGATAGATGATAGATGATAGATAGATAGATGATAGATGATAGATAGATAGATGATAGATGATAGATAGATAGATGATAGATAGATAGATAGATAGATGATAGATGATAGATGATAGATGATAGATAGATAGATGATAGATAGATAGATAGATAGATGATACCAGTTTGGCATTCTCGTGCATTTTTCTATGCTTCTAACAAAATTTAGCCTTAAAATGTTTTATTTTTCGGAAATTAGTGAAAATAGGTTTATCGGATCTTTTATGTCACCTTTATTTTTCGGTGAAATCCGGATTCTTTATCTGGATGCCATAGGGAACAATAAAAATAAGGTTATTTGTAATCACCGGGGGGTGCACGTGGACCTTATTGGCTCCCCGACTACAGCGCCTGCGAACTTAATTATGTTGTGGGTTAGGCGCTATACAAATGTTAATAATAATAATAATAATAATATTAATCAGAGACTATCATTGGAATTTATCATTGCGAATTTCTTACCTCGATTTCGTGCCTTTCCGATACATCATTGGTATCAAACTAAAAAGAGAATAAAAGTGAGAATGATTGCACGATTGGGCTGCTGAGTTGTGCCCAGTATGTTTTTAGAACTCAATTATCACAAACTCCATCTCTGACTGGAACCAACCCATTTAAAAAGCACCATGGTTGTGTAACGCAACGTTTTGATGTATAGTGATGATAAGATCATTTAAGGTATTGTTTGCGTGTATTTTCTGATAGCGCGACAAATGGAAATTACCTGGAAAATCAGGCTTCGTTTACTTATAAATCTCGTTGCTTGAATGGACCTCTGATATATGCATGTTTGATATCATCATGCTTGAGAAAGGTTGCCCTCTGTATACGAAAAGCTTGCATTTGACCTAATCCGAAGACATGCAAGCAAGATAACTCCAACCCACGATTATACACTGGTCTACCCGCACCACTGTCTTCATGGTAAAAAGAGGGGTGGACATTCGATGGGAATATATGAAACTCTAAACGTTAGTCTTATATTTTGGATTATAAGGAGTGTCCCTATGCATCCTGTCGGGTCATTTTGTTTCGTCCCACAAATAAAGAAGTATATTTTATTTACATCTGCGCTTACTTCAGACGTTATAATTGTTTTAATCGTACAGTCGACGTGGTTGGTATCGACGTTTGTTTGTTTAATTTCTTTTTCTTTTCTTTCTATTTATATTTTTACTTTTTATTGGGATCAAAACATGAACATCATAAACACATTAGTTCGCAAAAATAAACGACGACAATTGGGTTTTTACATATAAATGTATAAATCAATCTAGTGGATTAGACTAACATTTTGACGACAACTGGCTGGTTATCATATTACTTGAAGATACATGTTTTAAATAAATGTCCAGGCCTTCTATACATTTAAACCTCTATTGATAAATTGTATCGTGTTTGTGGAAAATAGCTTGATTTGGGACAGACTCAATTGTGCACTGTTATAATACATAAGCAATTCTAACATGTCATCCTCTGACGGTTCAATGTTCCTCATTTTCAAGAATATATGCATCTGTTAAATATAATGATAAATATACTTTTAAAGCTTTCTTCTGTGTATCTGATTTGGTAGGTCACGAAATTAATGCCTTTAATGCCCGGCACCATATAAATATGACAGCTGCGATGATATAATTGTTCAATTCCGTCACCATTTGTCGAGGTTGTGAAAAACTCCTTAGAACGAATTATGGTGATGGCTATATATAACTTTTACATTCTTATCAATGTTAGTGCCCCTCCTCTCTCATCCCTGACCCAAACGGCACCAAATGTGGCGTCTTTAACCCACATGATTTGATTTCTCGTACAATTGGAGAATAGTGTATATGAATTTGGTGGACATTGTGCTAAAGATATTTGTATCAGCTTTGATGGCCTTCCCCTCCCCACTCACGACTCGAACAGCGCCACTTTTGACATAATTAAATAACGCCCATTAGACTCCTGATATCATTGAGATGATTATGTATATAATATATAATTGTGGTGGTAATCGGCAACTAAACAAATTCTTATCAAATTTAGTGCCCCTCCCCGTCTCTCACCAAAGGGTACCAATGAGTGTGGCGTCTTTAGATAACATGATTAGATTCCTCGTATCATGGAGAAGAATATGTATCAATTTGGTGGAAATCGGCCTTTAAAAAATGTCATTTGTGGTGCCCCTCTCCCCTCCGTGCAGCCCTGACTCGAACGGTCCAATATCATGGGGATTATTACGTATGAGTTTGATGGAAATCGGCGACAAAAATATTTCATAATTTGGTATGCCCCCACCCTTTCTGCCCCTGACACCAACATCGTCACTTTATAAAATTTTAACCCACACCATATAACTATATTATTATCAATGTTGGCGTCCCTCTCCCTCTCCGTGCACCACCGATTCTTTTGACATCACTGACACGTTTCACATCTTTAAACCACGCAATTAGACTACTGATACCATGGAGATGATTATGAAAACGTTTGGTGGTAATCGGCGACTAAAAAATTCTTATTAAATTTAGTGACCACCGCCACCCCCCCCCCCCCCCCCCCCCCCGCCCCATATCGCCATACGATTAGATCCTCGTATAATGGAGAAGAATGTGTATCAATTTGGTGGAAATCGCGCTAAAATTTATAACTTTTGGTGCCCTCTTCCCTTCCGTGTACCACTGACTCGAACGGCACCACTTTTGACATCGTTAAACCACACCATTCGATTCCTCATATCATGGAGATGATTATGTATATCGGCGACAAACTCCCCTTTTCTGTCCATGACAACAACATCACTTTAGAACAATCTAACCCGCACCATCATCTTCCTCGTAAAAAGTTACCACTGTTAGACCCCTTTGGTGCCATCTAGATGGTCCCCCTAACGGATTTATTAGCACACGGGATGAGACCTAGGACGTGATGTTGGACGTTGTTTGGTCCTCTGATGGAAGTAGAACACAGGCAGACATACATTCACAAATATATATATAGCCTAGATAATTGTTTTTAAACATGTATAACGCACCTCATAGTTGTCAAAATCCATAATCAACCGTTCTATGGCCAAGATAAAATCCTAAAACAACATGCACACCAACACCCGCGTAATCCAAATCAGAAATGATTCATTCAATTACCCAGATGAATATGGTATGCTTCAGAAGACTCAAACTTGAAAAGCTTCATATATTCGACAGTTGGTTAGCTTGGTCCGACCAAGCACATAATCTTTGCCTGTAAAAAGTGTGTCTGTCATTTTCAGAATGAGGTCGACAGAGGGTGAATTTTATTATCCTGTCCCACACAGCGGATTAGCATCACCAAATTCACCCTTTTGGGACCTCAGTCTGCTTAGGCCCCATCTTCTGTGAAGTATCTAGAGTCTCAACATAACATTGTTTTTAGTTCCTTGTTCCCTGCTGTTCAGTTTGTATCCCCTAATTTGCAGAACATGAGATCCATAATTGAGGTGACTAATGGGTGAACATCACCAACTTTAACTGGAGAACTTAAAACTCATTCCAAGTCTCCCATAGCAGGTGAGCCCTACGCAGAATGGGGTTTACATATGGTGAATTTGGTGATGCTAGCCCGCTGTGTGGGATAGCATCACTAAATTCATCCTATGTGAACCTCATTCTGTAAATGACAGACACACTATTTCAAGGCTTGATTAGTAATGTAAGACATCCATCTCAAACCTCACTGAAAAAGTTTATTGTTTAACCCACAGGGAGCCTCACACAGATCGGAGCATGCGCTACAGAGTGTCGTCTGCTCCAGTCTATGTGGGGCCCTCTATGGATTAGAGACACTATTTCAAGGCTTGGTCATGACCACTTTAATAAGAATGGTACAAACCATACATGTCGTAATCAATTACCGCTTTCTATACTGAATGGATTCTGCATGCATCATCATCCTTTAATTAGTTGTCTATGATTTATATGTTAGGTGAGTGGGTGTCTAACTATGCATGTAACACGCTGACAGGGTACAATGAGAGAAACAAGAAAACCATAGTCAGAAATGGTAACGCCACCAAGATTATAGTATTACATATAAATAGAAATTATAAAAAATACATATAATATTTTGATAACAATTGCGTTTAAACAAGTAATCCTTCAAATTATTACTAACAAAGTAAACGACTGTGGGGTCACTCAACAGATTATAAAGATTTGGGCATAGTATACTGTAAATACTAAAATTTAAATGAAATAATTAAAAGATAAAATTTAGCAAGTAGTAAAAGTTAATTTTCTCATTTAATTTTTTGTTTTTGTTTAAATAAAGCAATAATTTAAATGTAACATTTGGTTTTTTTTAAATGATTGACCGTGGCTCTTCCAATAATTGCGCGACTGACCTGGTCAATTGTCCTGAAGAAGTTGTTTTGAGAATTACTATGGAGGGAAATAGTTATGGCTGTGGCTTCGCAAGTAATTAACTTGGTGACGTTATGTTAACAAATCTGAACTCCAGTTAACCAAGGACGCTTCATACCAAATATAAAAAGAATTAATAATTCTTTAGAAGTTGTTTTAAGATTTACTATGGAGGAAAAGAATTGTGGTGCTGGCTTCGCAACTATTTGACCTCATTGTAACAAATATAAATATTAGTCACTCAGGCAATAGATGTATCTATTCTGTATATTAAGTTATTGGGTCTTACGTGTCTTGAGATGTCTAAATAGTTTTCGATGGACAGATCGCGCAAGGGACCCACGCCAATCTTCTCTGTTGGGATTCCAATTGTTGGCTCATTAAATATGCACATATGCTTAAGATACAGTCGCACGATCCCGTAAGTCGGGTTTTGGATCCAAGTTAATGAAAATATCATTGAAATAATCGGTTTCCCCCAATAAACATCCATATATTCAATATACATGTTTTGGAGCAGAATTAGGCAGTCCATATTGGACGCCATCATGGAATGCCCAAAGTAATTGACCACTTAACCACATCATAATTATTGGTAATTTTTCAGCATTTACAATCCTGACAAATTACCCATTATTCTGCTGTGGTCAAGTGGTCAATTGTTTTGAACATTACTGTATGATGATTGAGTTATCATTAAACCTCAAATCCTTATATTGGTTACAGTAATGCCCAAAGTAATAGACCCTTTAACCACAGCATAATTATGGGTAATTTTTCAGGATTTAGAATCATGAAAAAATACACACAAATTTGCTGTGATTAAGTGATCAATTACTTTGGACATTCCTGTATGTAGATGGAGTTAAACCTCACATCAGTGTGTTGGGGATTTGGACCTTGACTTGGGACCTTTGGTTTTTAACGCAACAAATGCGCGTACACCTTATACACAAATTTCTTGTGCAACCAGAGTTTTTCTTGGATAAGATGAGTTTGAAGCCTGCTTACATTTCAAAATGTTGTCAGTTTTGTATTGTCTGCAGCGAACTCGACGCGTTGAAGCAAAAGTTACAAAAGATAAAATGTGTATGTGACGAGACTATAATACAAATGAAAAAATAAATTGAGGGAGGGGTGGGCGATACAGGGAACTAAAGGTTGAACCGATATAAATTTGTAGAGCGATAACGACCAATGTTGACATATTATGCATATCAACTCTACTGTTGCAACAAGGCTATAAAATAGGGGGGTGTCAGAATCTTAGTCATCTCTATATAGTGGCAGAATAGTCATTTATGGAGTTCTATAAGATGTTGGGTTGGTTATATGGACTCGGAGAAAAGGGGTTTGTACCGATGAACTGACATAAATTAGTGGATCAATGTTGCCACGTAATGCATCGCGACTGTACTAAAGCAGCAATGATATAAAATTGAGGGGGGGGGTCTGAAATTATCTCTATAGATGGCACCAGGATTATATAGAAAGGAAAAGCAATTGATATACGTATACAGTATACTATAGTAATACCATAGACATATAAGTACAAGTATCACGAAATAAAATATTACGTAACATGACTATATACCGATGAAAGAAATAAATAAATTGGACCGGGATTAGAGGTTGGGTTGGTTATATGTGGATAATTGGATATGAAATTCATACCGATGAAACGATACAAACTAGTGGAGCGATAAAGACCAATGTTGACACTTAGTCAGGCTACGCGGGGGAAATAGGGGTTGATACGATAGACCGAAATAAATTTGTCGAGTGATAATGACCAATGTTGATGTATAAAGTAACGCGACTGTACTGTCACACAATTATCAGTGTGAACCCGTCAAATATGGACTCTAGTGCCCAATATCCATTTATGTCGATAAATCTCTTATTTTTCAAAAATTTAAGCTCAGACTTGGTGTCTGTGTTTGGGATACTTATATATTCCTAAAATGACAGGGTACAGCACGTAATTATTTTTTAGATCGAACAAATGATTTTTTTTTCGATGATAAAATTTAACAAAGGATTTCCCTTTAAAATCGATTTATGTCTATAAAACTGTCATTTTTCAAAATTTTGAGCTGAAACTTGGTGTATATGTGTGTAATAATACTATATTCTTAAAATGACAGAGTTCAGCGCGTAATTATGTTTTAGATGGAAGAAATTGAATTTGTTTTCGATAATAAATTTGCAGCGTTAACGGGTCATCGAGTGCGCTCAATTTGTAAACAAAGTTTTGTCAATAGTCGTTTTGGTAAAACTATCCATTTTTAGACCGGGACAGCAGATCCGAATAGTAGCTAAGATGTATTTAGATATAATTATCAAAAGAATTTGACCGATCAGGGTAGATTTTAAGAGAATGGAGTGGAGAAATCTTGGTGATAATTCCAGAAAATAAAGATGGAGGAGAATCACAATTAAACTTCCCACAATGCACTTCACTAAACCAGGGGTTCCCAATAGGTGATATATTATTTTCAGGCTATCAGAGTATTTATATTTTCAACAACATATTATTACACCGACCGGTGACTTTAAGTTTACAATTTCAGCCTGTCCTGACCCTATGGATACGATTTATCATATTTTCAAAAACGTATTATACACCGGTGCCGTTAACTTTACAATTTCAGCATATACGTGATTCTATTGGTACGATTGAGTAAGGTACAAAAAAAAATATCCAAGAATATATTTCTCCATTCGACCATGAGTCTGTACAGATCTGTACACCGGTGTCCACCCACTTCGTGGCGGTAATAATGGCTTACAAGTTACAACATATCCGTCATATAATTTCCCTGCATCATGAAGGTGGGACATAAATGTATGGATGTCATGAGAAAAAGGAGAATATCTGCTTGGCATATTAACGAAGATGCTAAATATATTAATGACAAAGCAGTATAGGTCCCAATGTATCGCAGTCAAATTGCTCCTCGTTCTCTTGACATACATCTTGAAGTGGAAGCTGGATTCTGGAGCGGTTTCATGGAATTTTGAAAAGGGTTTCAGAACGTACCCCCAAGAAAGCCGATTTAAAATCATACATGCTTGAAGTATCAAAAACTATCGGAAAGTTGCAACCCAATGCGGTGTGGGCAAATGGAAATCTTCGAACTTTGGTGTTTGGTGTCTCGTCCAATGGAGGGTGTATAGTTCGAAATTTCAAGGTTGTCACCCCCACCCGCAATGGAACTCCAGCTACGTCCCTGGAGCTTGTACATGCGGGTATTTAAAATAAAATAAAATAAATGACCGACATATCTTCTATAGTTCTGCAACCCAAGAGTAAGCCTTACTTTTATATTTGTGCGATTGGGAGATGCAGTCACAATCACAAGACCGCACCATGTATTAACTACATAAATCCATATGATTTTACATCAGCTACACCTGACGACTGACCAATCAGCACAGCTGAAATTGGATTTACTTTCTAGGTAGCTCAATGAGTGAATTAGAATTAAACTACAACTCATTTCACTACAGAATGCATACCATCAATTAACCCTTTACCCAACAGAAGGGCCCTGTGCCAATGCATTCTCTTATATATGCGAGTCGACCATAGGTCGCCTCGCATATATAAGAGAATGCATTGGCTTAACACCTTAAAAATTATAAAATTGTTAAAGAATGTAAGAAAAAATGGTAAAAAGTGTTAAAAAAATATTTTGTTTAGGCCAATGCATTCTCTTATATATGCGAGGCGACCTATGGTCGACTCGCATATATAAGAGAATGCATTGGCACAGGGCTAACTGTAACTATCACAATGTGGTCAAGGAGCCGGTTCCAATGATATCCATATGTGTATGGTTTTATTGAGACAGACCGAAGATATTTTAGGCTGTACCTCAGAGTTAAAGCTTTATTTCCCAACTAATGCACCACACTTGGGCCAAAAATGCCTGTGTTTCGACAATACAGAAACTAATATGCGAAACGACTGCATGTCAACAAAACAAAACGAAACAAAACGGTTTAAATATGGAATTGTTATTAGACTAGATAGTACGTGTGTATCGGATAATCCATACGAACAAAGCAGAAGATACAAAGACAATAGTTACAAGAAAACCATAGTCAGAAATAGTAACGCCCTCAAGATCATATTATTAAGCATAAATAAAATAATTCCAACTAACATGGACTCATTGTAAAATATGTGGACATAGATAACAACTATATATATGTGAATATGCAGTGTGCTTGCTGATAAAAGTACGGGTTTGTGAAAAAAATTTAAATGAGAAATCCGAAATAAAAATTTGAAATACTGACAAACGATACGTCGCGTATAATACCTGTTGCATTCATACAGCGACAAGCACACCGGCATCGTTGCCAGAACGAGAGGGCTATAACGATCGGCAAAATATAAGACTTACAGATTATTTTTTGGCATATCTTATCACAAACCAAAAATTAACATTACTGACATAACAACTACACCTTTTACCGGACTCAGGTCGCACTACAACTTTTAATGCGTCCCAAAACAACCGGAATCGGGGTCGCATTACAACTTTTAATGCGTCCCAAAAAAAAACATATAATGGTATATATGTCAATAAAACCCCCATGCAGCGCCCATAGGTATCAAGAATTTTCTACATTATACCCGGAGGGCGTAATAATACAACAGGTAAGTGCCACACGCCAATCAGATATACTTTCACATATAGTCGAACAGACACAATCATATAGCAATAATAGTTCATATATCAATACGTATATATGTATTAACCTTTGAGGGTCCAATTGCTATTCATTGCTAATTTGTCACTCTTCCATATTAAAAAGGGTTAGTTGACATTTTTTTCTTTAAAATCATGTTCAAGACCCTTTAGACGTATGCTTATATGTTGTAGATGTTTAGATTTCGTGGACATATATATATATATTTACCAATTTATTTTATGTGCCACGATCTGTTACTGAAACTGAAACCAATTCATTTGGAGTTGGAATGAGTAAGTTTTCGAATTATGTAGCACGTAATTAACATAATAATTACAGTACATGGCTGTGTAATTAATGTAATATACGCCATCTCACCTGTGAAATAGGCCGTGTTATAAATGAGTCTATGGCCGGGAGAAAATCAAGTGTTACGACCAAACCCATGACCAATTGAATTATAATGATGCTCGTAACACCTGGCTCGGCGTAATAATTAACATTCCATCAGTTAATTATAATGATGCTCGTAACACATGGCTTGTCGTAATAATTAACATTCCATCAGTTAATTGTGAAAATGACATGGCAGCTGTAATGATTTAAATGCTTCAGATGATAAAAGCTTTTCAAACTTAAGATTTTTCGACAGTAATCCAGTTCGCTCCGACCAAACCCGTGACCACTTGTAGTATATAGACGCCTGCATGGCCTGTTGTAATAATTAACATATATTTCTTTCTTTATATTTATTATATACTCTCCGCAGATGGAGGCAATAAAGAATTATATATAATGAGCATATGCGAATATGACCCGTGCCTGTCGGATGAACAGTATATAACTGTTAGCCTTGTATTTGTATTACCAGATTACTATTACATTATACCTACATACCCGTTTTGAGTGGAGTAATTATGTTACGGTATCGTGTGTCGTTCAATATTGTGTCATTTAAAGGGACCCAATGCACTCGCAGTGGGTAAATGTGCCAAAATATAAAACTGTGAAAACATCACCAATAAGAAGTGGTAGTGGTAGTCCAGTGGTTAGAGTGTCATACTTGTAATGGTGTTACTGCACCGGCGTGAGTTCGCGTGAGATCGTCTCCACAACAGTGGCTTGGTCAGATTAAGCGGTGTCTGGGCCCTCGCGGGGATATATTATTATATGGAGAAAATACGGCGCGAATATGACGACTTAAGGGGGCACTTTACACTAAATCCGACCAGTTATGGGACCATCTCCTTTTATACTCAACATTATATGCAACAAATGAATACTAACATGGTAATTATAATGAAAATGATTAAATAACTGGAGTCATACATTAGTTCTCTTTATAATTACCATGTCGTTTGCGTCGTTCATTTTGCACTAATCCGTGGCTCAAATTCATTCATTTGTTGCATATATTATTTTGGCTGTAAACATTGCGATTTTCGTTTGGATGGATGTCATTGTGATAAAAGCAGACGACTTTTATAAATATAAGTTCAGAATAAGTCCTATTTATTGAGGGAAATGTTTAGATAATAAGTTTGTTGAACTTATTATCTGAACATTTCCTATGTGATATTTGCACATCTATGAGACTCAGCTCATCTTAGATGTATTATTTATTTTCGTTCTTGTTTTCAACCCGAGGTAAAATAAAAAAATAAACGACAATGTTTAAAACTAGTAATCGTAGACATCGGGCTTTAATAAATTTGTCCTAATGTAAATAAGAGTCCACACAATGAGTCTGCTTTCTTACATCACTAGCTTGTCGCCTTACATGTCCCGGCATCGATGATGGTGATTGCGTGATCCAGACACTTCGCCTTCTGGTACTCGCAGCTGAAAGATATAATTAGAGACACTGATTTAAAGGGGTACTGTACGCCATTTTCAATAAATTCCCGGTAATAACAACGATCTAATATCGATAATATATAGAAAACTAAGTAATTTGAGTCGAAGATGTATTCTGTAAACGTCCATGTTAATAGGTTATCTTAAACTCAAATTTAATAATTAGATATAAATTTAATTTATGGCTGAAGCCATAAATTAAATTACGAATTTTCGTGTACAAGAAGTAATCAAAATAATTCACGGATAGTGGATTGAGCAACGCGTGACACACATGCTTCAATAAACAATTATGTTGATACGGCGCGTAAACTGAAGTCACTCACTGACGAGTGACTTTACAATGACTTAAATGAGTATATGGGGCTATAGTATGAATATAATATAACATTTATTTGATACATTTGCTTGAAAACTGTCCAAAAATTACTCGACAACGATAATTGGTATTTTCGCATTCCGGCGAATCTGCCATCCGTAACATTACTTCGTACTCAACAGACTTTCAAATAATGGAAATCTGATCACCTTATTCTACGACTCAGAGACTATAAAAACCAACAACATTTGAGTACAGTATCCCTTTAAGGACCACACTTTCTGGGATTAATTCAATTCAATTCTGATCGAATATGTTATCATTATCAGACAGTCACACAACAGGGCGTAATATATGGGAGACCGTTTGTTTTATAATACCCGTAATATATGGGAGACCGTTTTCACATTTATTAGCTAAATGCACTTAAAGACCCACCTAATTTTCGAACCCCCAGATAACATTATATTAAATATATGCCATATTATATACCATGTGAAAGAGGAAGCTCCAAATCATGGTATTATGAACTTATCCGGTGTAATAAACTGTGAACATGTTGTTTTTGTTGAGATAGCAACGTGTTTTCTGTGCTTAGAAGTCTATTATTTTAAATGGAAGGGGAATAATTCTATATCATAGTTTGAATTATGTTGCATTCTGGGAGCGAGACAAGGGGAATTGTTCCTATGATTTCAGCTATTATCTGTTACTCTATGGGCACCTTCCGAGACACAGACGTTCCAAATGGTAATGAATTATATAGTAATTATATAATGGCCGTTTAAGCGTAATTCACTTATGCTTAAGTCTAAATCATTTACGGTTAAGCGGTATGCATTTGAAGTACGCTTACGCGTAATTGGTTTCTTCGGCTATCTTACCTCATGTATATTGGTAAAATCTGATGTAGGTTACTGGCATTATTAATGTGGTTTCATCGATTTCAGCTTGAGATGAGATATACATGCACTTACGCCTAAATGAATTACGTTTAAGCATATTATAGTCATACTTCTCTTACACTTAATCGTAATGCAATATGAACATTACACTTAAGAGTAAGTGAATTACGCTCAAGCATTAGCATTAGCAAATAACATTGTGATACAAATTTGGGCAAAAAAACGGACGTATTGGTGAAATGTTATAAACGAGCGAAAACCGTGACAGTCCCAGACAAACAGACAGACATACATTGTTTTTATTTTATAAAGATAACATGTTACTCACAGGTTATCGTATGTCACACCGTTGGAGGCACACATGAGGTCAAGGTCCGCGGTACATTGCTCGGCCGCTAAATGCTGACAGAAGAATTGCTGGGTAGCATGTTCACCAGTCTGGTGGGGGTCGTTGGTGTTGTGTGATCCAGGCGTACATGCGCCCAAATGAGCGACATGTAGGGTCTTATTCTTGCAATAGGCATCGTTGAAGTAGCATCTGTAGAAGAATGACATGAATATCGATCGATATATTTATCTTCACTTTAAAGGTACTCAATCGGATTAAGCACCCCTAAATTACTATTTCTTTGTCTTCAGGGGTAAACAATATTTGATTTGAGTCGAGGTACCCACCCATCAAAGCTCAGAGTGATCAGATATTGATATTTGAAGTTTGTTATTTCTCGAGATGTGTACTAATAATTGCCCCAGAAACACTTATTCAAACGGACGAAGATCGATAACTCTAAAATCAAGTGGTAATAATAACGCAATTTTGACCGAGACCATCCTTTTGACAGCGTGTTTCTGGGTAAGAAACAATAGAAATAACAAAACTTCAAAAATTGATATCTGCTCACTCTGAGCGTTGATGGGTAGGTTCCTCAACTCGAATGAAATATTTTTTACCCCGATGCCAAAGAAATAGTAATTTATAAGGGTCTGATCGGATTGAGTACCTTTAAAGATGTACTATCTCTTCATAAATACGGTTGATATATTTTCCGGGCTATAAAATAATATTAGTCGAAAACACCTCTCCAGAAACGCTACTATTAATTAATATTGATTTGATATCGATATTTTCTTATCTAATGCGATAATCAATAAGAACTATATTTACTATATTTAGATCATACTGTCACGAAACGTTCAGACAATATCATATAGAGATAGAGTTCTCCCGCTTGCTGCGCTCCGAACTTTTCTTGGTTGATTGATCATATGATACCAGACAATTCGAACTAAAACCATATTAATTGATAGAAGTGTTTCCAGACAGGGGTCTCCGATTCATATTTATTATTGTTACCACTTGATTTTAGAGTTATCCATCTTCATCCGCATCTTCGTCCGTTTGACCACGTGCTTCTGTGTCACAAACGATAGAAATAGCAAACTTCAAAAATCGATATCTAATCACTCTGAGCTTTGATGGGTGGGTTCCTCGACTCGAATCAAATATTTTTTACCCCCGAAGCCAAAGAAATAATAATTTAGGAGCGTCTGATCGGATTGAGTACCTTTAAGAAACGAATTGTTGGAATTGAATGTATGGGTGACAATCAAAGAAATCATGGAAAGCATTTTTTTCTCCGTGTCCACATGTGCAGTATTTTGAAGGTGATTTAAAACCTTATCTGATAGCAAGTTACTATATTCGCATCGTAATCTACAGTGAAATATATTTCAGTCCGGCAGAGTTGTACTTTGGTGGTTTGGATGTTGGAGGCTTAATTGTCAAGGTGTTTACATAACATTATGTAAAAACTTTTTGTTACAATATTGTATTCCACACTGTACTGCTGTATATATGTTACATTGGGGACAAAATATGTTTACACCCACATCTAGAAACTTGACAAATTCAGCATTTCCTGCCAGTGGAAATTGGTCGTTGGAACAACACATCGTATGTTAATCGGAAATGCACTTTTTGTACGAAGAAAGTCACTGGGAATGAATACCATGTTATTTTTGAATGCGAGTTTTTTGCCCGCGAAAGACATCTTTATTTACCAAAATCATATGTCAGAAATCACAATGAAAAGAAATACAAAATTCTGTTAGCTAATAGTAAGACACATATTATGAGAAAGTTATGTAAGTTTATCCGACTTATTAATGAAACTGCAAACTGCTCTCCTGGATAACTTAATCATTGCACTCCACGTCACTTTCTTTTCTATTTCAAAACTATTGTTGTGTACTGACCGTTATAATTATGATTATATATATTCTAATACCATTACATGTATATATCACTTATGTATGTACAATGGTGAATGAATAAAGACTTACTTTTACGTCGGTGAAATCGAAGGTTTGATTTATGGCTCGTGGTTGGGCATACCCGTTATCGTTAGTGTGTCCCTCCATGCTAATTTCTTGGTGATAACCATACCAGCTCGGGGTGTGTCTTACCTGTTATCATAAGTGTGTCCCTCCATGCTAATTTCTTGGTGATAACCATACCAGCTCGGGGTGGGTCTTACCTGTTATCATAAGTGTGTCCCTCCGTGCTAATTTCTTGGTGATAACCATACCAGCTCGGGGTGGGTCTTACCTGTTATCATAAGTGTGTCCCTCCATGCTAATTTCTTGGTGATAACCATACCAGCTCGGGGTGGGTCTTACCTGTTATCATAAGTGTGTCCCTCCGTGCTAATTTCTTGGTGATAACCATACCAGCTCGGGGTGGGTCTTACCTGTTATCATAAGTGTGTCCCTCCATGCTAATTTCTTGGTGATAACCATACCAGCTCGGGTGGGTCTTACCTGTTATCATAAGTGTGTCCCTCCATGCTAATTTCTTGGTGATAACCATACCAGCTCGGGGTGGGTCTTACCTGTTATCATAAGTGTGTCCCTCCATGCTAATTTCTTGGTGATAACCATACCAGCTCGGGGTGGGTCTTACCTGTTATCATAAGTGTGTCCCTCCATGCTAATTTCTTGGTGATAACCATACCAGCTCGGGGTGGGTCTTACCTGTTATCATAAGTGTGTCCGTCCGTGCCACATTCCTGGTGATGACCGTACCATCTGCATGAATTATGATGACTGCATGACAGACCCCAGCTCCCCCAGTCGAACTGCGCCAGGGACACTGCAATAGAGCGTTCCATGTGCATATAATATCTCATATAATTTAGCACATGCATATCACCACAACATTAACCGCGGAAGTGCATGGGACGGAGATCGAGTCTGGGCAGGCTATGGTCTTACAATCTCGTCCAAATACGGATACGATAGGCGAGAATCGCATGCGTTTTGATATGTCGATGCCGTCTGGAGAGTTTGGCGGGACCAGCATCCCGTCTCGATTTGCTCAGTCTACCCTTGATGCTATAAAGTGGTAGCCGCGGGCGCTTATATATAGAGTTGTTTTTATGAGCCATCAGGCCCCCGCGGCAGCGGTCGCGACCTGACTGCCTCGATATCAATTTGAAAAAGGGGTGACGTTGCTTAACGTTTCCCAACAGGCCAATGCATTCTCTTATATATGCGAGGCGACCTATGGTCGACTCGCATATATAAGAGAATGCATTGGCACAGGGCATAACTGTAACTATCACAATGTGGTCAAGGAGCCGGTTCCAATGATACCCATATTTGTATGGTTCTATTGAGACAGACCGAAGATATTTTAGGCCGTTGAAGCTTTATTTGTCCGGTTTTGGCCGGTTTGTTGGGTAAAGGGTTAATGTGTTTGTCGATACGGCACTCGTGCCATCGCGGAAGGATATAATTCGACGCTGTGCTGGCACTCGTGTCGTTCTGTATATTATTGTGGGCGTTTTTATGGGTCTTCGTGACGCAGGGCCAGGAACATATATATGTCATAATTAGCTCGAAAATGGCGGCAAGATATTCGTTCTTTTCTCTATTTCCAAAGATATCACCAAGCTCAGATTAAAGGTTCTAAATCCGATCAGACGCTCCCAAATTTCTATTGGCTTCGGGGGTAAAAAATACTTGATTCGAGTCGAGGTACCCACACATTAAAGCTCAGAGTGATCAGCTATCGATTTTTGAAGTTTGTTATTTCTCGAGATGTGTAATAATATGTGGACCAGAAACACGTGGTCAAACTTGCGGATGAAGATGGATAACTCTAAAATCAAGTGGTACTACGGTCAAATTTCGTGATACGTTGGTGATAATACGGCCATATTTTGTTGAACAAAATGTTGATAAATAAAAAGTTTTGGGAAATTTGATACCATAGTTAACAGTGGTTAGCATTATTTTGTTGCAATAAATCAACTCTGATAACTAAAGCGTATTTTGAAGAAATGTTGTTGTGGTTGTGTCTTGATGGTATGGGGACCGTCTGATCGGATTGAGTACCTTTAATGAACAGTCGCAACAACTCATCTCGGACACTACAAACAATGTATTAAGGAGATTTTGGCGTTCAAATTTTATAACCTCGAACAAATGGTGACTTGAACTCATATATCTTCTCAACATTATATATCTAGAGACGGACTTCATAGCGAGATATGTATAATTGATATATATCTCATTTGCTATGTTTTTCGGTTGAGTAATTATATACGGTAAGAAACTGCTGACTACTCAGAGCGTGACGTCAGACGACTCAGACCGCAGAGTAGCGAGGGGACAGAACTCTGTCTTGCAGTTCGTGTGAGACAGCTTGATGCTAATTTCGAGCAAATTATGATTAATTCCCGGCCCTAAGATACATCCGGCTAATATATAAGGGATTTCACGGATAACAGGCTTCAGTTATATAATATATATTATCAGTATACGACGATGAAAAGAACTGGAATTCAACTGTTGGTTGCCATGGCAGTCTGAATTTTCATTTCATCAAGCTCCGTGCTGGCCAGTAATTTATTTTCCCCACACGTTTTGCCAAATGAAAATATATTTGGCCATATTAACAATTCCAATGGAATGTCATAACAAACAAACGGAATTCCATAGAGTAATTGGAGAACACACGCGATGTCCCATAACACAGGTATGGGAGAGGTGATGTCCTATAACACAGGTAGGGGAGGGCCGATGTCCCATAACACAGGTAGGAGATGGCCGATGTCCCATAACACAGGTAGGGGAGGGCCGATGTCCCATAACACAGGTAGGGGAGGGCCGATGTCCAATAACACAGGTAGGGGAGGGCCGATGTCCCATAACACAGGTAGAGGAGGGCCGATGTCCCATAACACAGGTAGAGGAGGGCCGATGTTCCATAACACAGGTATGCATGGGGAGGGCGAAGTCCCATAACACATGTATGTGGAGGGCAATGTCCCATAACACATGTATGTGGGGCAATGTCCCATAACACATGTATGGGGAGGGCGATGTCCCATAACACAGGTATGGCGGTGATGTCCCATAACACAGGTTTGTGGAGGGCAATGTCCCATAACATATGTATGGTCGCGATGTCTCATAACACATTTATGGGGAGGGCGATGTCCCATAACATATGTATGCATGGGGAGGGTGATGTCCCATAACACAGGTGTGCATGGGGAGGACGATGTCAGATAATACATGGAGGGCGATGTCCCATAACACAGGTATGCATGGGGAGGAAGATGTCCCATAACACAGGTGTGCATGGGGAGGACGATGTCAGATAATACATGGAGGGCGAAGTCCCATAACACAGGTATGCATGGGGGTGGCGATGTCCCATGACACAGGTATGGGGATGACGATGTCCCATAACACAGGTGTGCATGGGGAGGACGATGTCAGATAATACATGGAGGGCGATGTCCGATAACACAGGTATGCATGGGGAAGGCGATGTCCCATGACACATGTATGTAGTGGGCGATGTCCGATAACACAGGTATGGGGGCGATGTCCCATAACACAGGTATGTGGTGGGCAATATCACATAACACATGTATGGGGAGGGCGATGTCAGATAATACATGGAGGGCGATATCCGATAACACGGGTATGGGGGCGATGTCCCATAACACAGGTATGTGGTGGGCAATATCACATAACACATGTATGGGGAGGGCGATGTCCCATAACACAGGTATGGGGTGATGTCCCATAACACAGGTAAGTGGGGGGAAATGTCCCATAACATATGTATAGTAGCGATGTCCCATAACATAGATATGGGGAGGACGATGTCCCATAACACATGTATGGGGAGGGCGATGTCACATAACACAGGTGTGCATGGGGATGACGATGTCAGATAATACATGGAGGGCGATGTCCGACAACACAGGTATGCATGGGGATGGCGATGTCCCATAACACAGGTATGGGTAGGACGATGTCCCATAACACAGGTGTGCATGGGGAGGACGATGTCAGATAATACATGGAGGGCGATATCCGATAACACAGGTATGCATGGGGAGGGCGATGTCCCATAACACAGGTATGCATGTCACATAACGCAGGTATGCATGTCACTTAACGCAGGTATGCATGTCACATAACGCAGGTAAGGGGAGGACGATGTCACATAGCACATATATGATGGGGAGGGCGATGTCCCATAACACAGGTATGCATGTCACATAACGCAGGTATGCATGTCACATAACGCAGGTAAAGGGGAGGACGATGTCACATAACACATATATGATGGGGAGGGCGATGTCACAGAACAGGTATGGGGAGGGACTCAGTTGGAAATGGGTGCACCATTTCCAGCGATACCTTTTATCCGCGTGTGTGATATAAGTATATAGGTCTTAATACACACTAGCAATGACAGATAATCCGACTAACAAGGCTAACTGCAATTAGCTTTGCCGAAAAGAAAAAAACACAAGGAACCTGTCGATTTTCGTCGTTAGGTCGTAGACTTGTTTAAGTCCTCTTGAGGCTAAGTAGAATTCGATTCATAACATAAACCCCACCAACTTGACCACATAGAACAAATCTATTATTACTATTATTATTATTACCATCTATGAAAGCAACAAGCACAAACAATACTATATTTTCATTTATACACTCTATATATTATAAAATTGAATTGAATTGCAATAAAAGCATTCAAAATCTGATATAATTATATATAGTCCTTAATACCCACCAGCAATGACAGATAATCTGACTAACAATGCTAACTGCAATTATCTCTTCTATATATTTTGAGAACTCCTTGTATTCGAGAGATAGCCCACACCCTCCGGACCTCAATGATATGATCGTGAATGAGTATTGATATACCCCACTAAACTTTGACAAACACCAGCAATGGTGTGTAGATCATTTACATATCTCTCCTATATATTTTGATACAATCTATCTAATTTACATATCTCTCTTATATATTTATGTTTGTGTGTGTGTTGTACTTCATACAAATCTACGATTCTCGACCGATCGGGACGAAACTTGGTACGTGTGTGTAGTTTGACCAGGCGGTGGTCGTTGTCGTATTGGCGACCCCGTGCGATGCCCGTGCAGCGCATGCGCAGACGAGATCTCGGAAACGGGTGGAGCTATCGACTTGAAATTTGCTATGTGAATGTATCTTGCGCCGGGTACAAATTTTATCGGGTCGCCGAACCCGTGCGACGCCCGTGCAGCGCATGCGCAGACGAGATCTCGGAAACGGGTGGAGCTATCGACTTGAAATTTGCTATGTGAATGTATCTTGCGCCGGGTACAAATTTTATCGGGTCGCCGAGCCCGTGCAACGCCCGTGCAGCGCATGCGCAGACGAGATCTCGGAAACGGGTGGAGCTATCGACTTGAAATTTGGCATGTGAATGTATCTTGCGCCGGGTACAAATTTTCATGCGCAGACCAGATCTCGGAAACTGGTGGAGCTACCGGGTACAAAGTTTTCTTATTGAAACGCGTGGAGCTAAAAATTTAAAAAAAATATATAAAAATGTCATGTTTCGGACAAGACGCCGGTGGCGGGCTAACCTGCTAGTCTTCTATATATTTTGAGAACTCCTTGTATTCGAGAGATAGCCCACACCCTCCGGACCTCAATGATATGATCGTGAATGAGTATTGATATACCCCACTAAACTTTGACAAACACCAGTAATGGTGTGTAGATCATTTACATATCTCTCCTATATATTTTGATACAATCTATCTAATTTACATATCTCTCTTATATATTTATGTTTGTGTGTGTGTTGTACTTCATACAAATCTACGATTCTCGACCGATCGGGACGAAACTTGGTACGTGTGTGTAGTTTGACCAGGCGGTGGTCGTTGTCGTATTGGCGAGCCCGTGCGACGCCCGTGCAGCGCATGCGCAGACGAGATCTCGGAAACGGGTGGAGCTATCGACTTGAAATTTGCTATGTGAATGTATCTTGCGCCGGGTACAAATTTTATCGGGTCGCCGAGCCCGTGCGACGCCCGTGCAGCGCATGCGCAGACGAGATCTCGGAAACGGGTGGAGCTATCGACTTGAAATTTGGCATGTGAATGTATCTTGCGCCGGGTACAAATTTTCATGCGCAGACCAGATCTCGGAAACTGGTGGGGCTACTGGGTACAAATTTTACTTATTGAAACGCGTGGAGCTAAAAATTTAAAAAATATATATAAAAATGTCATGTTTCGGACAAGCCGCCGGTGGCGGGCTAACCTGCTAGTTTACTATATATTTTGGGACTTCTGTCTGTTTGTGTGTTTGTTTGTTTGTCAGCAATGGCCGGGAAAACTGCCGACGGATTTCGACGAAATTTGATACCTAGGGATACTCTTGTCCGGTGAGTGTTTTGGACGGTTTAAATCGTGACCCCGATCTGACCTTGACCTTCAGAATGGTCAATTCAAGGTCAAATCTGGTAAAACTGCCCGGACTGATTTCGACGAAATTTGATACCTATGGATATTTTGTCCGGAGAGTGTTTTGGACGGGTCAAATCGTGACACCGACCTAACCTTGACCTTCAAAATGGTCAATTCAATGTCAAATCGTGTCCAATTTCGCATGCGACCGTGTCCTTGTTCATATACGCTCATATAGTCATGTTTCTGGCAAAGAAATCCCTAAATAGCCCGGACGAAGTCGGGCCCACCAGCTAGTTTAATATAAATCTGATATAATTATGTAGTCCTTAATACCAACCAGCAATGACAGATAACCCTACTAGTAGTATCTGTGGCTCGTTAGGTCCACATCTAAAAATAGATTTTATGGGGGTAAAATTGTTTGTACTAAAATATTCCCAAAAAAAAAAATTCAAAACCAAAAAAAAAAATTCTCAAAATTTTCAAAAACAAATTTTAATCTCAAAAATTTCTAACGAGTTTTCGGTCTCTTACCCAAATATCGGGCCGACTATTAAATGTCGAATGTTAAATTATTTGCGTGTAATATCTTTCGTTATTTTTGTTCAAACAAATTTTAAATATTTTTCATGAAACTCTGTTAATTTTATTAATCGATGTTTAGAAATAGCTTTATACCAATTATATGTGTATGGACAGGTCCGAGTCACGGTAATTTTGGACATTGTGACCATCGGTATGAATGCATACATTCCAGTGTTTATCAATCAGACGCAGTCCATGCATCATATAATTGTCATACCTGAAATAATTTGACACCATTACTCTTACATGAATAATAAAGAGCGTTTATTCTTTACTTCTCTATCACGATGAAGTTATTGAGTATATCACAGGTGTGTATTATCGCGAATTATTGGAAGTATTGAGATGTTGTACTATTTTGAAAGCAGTCACGATATTTGAGCGTGTCCAAAAAATTTCAAAAACTTCCAAAACTTCAAAAACTTTCAAAAATTTCAAAAATTTCAAAAACTTCAAAAATTTCAAAAACTTCAAAAACTTTCAAAAATTTCAAAAATTTCAAAAACTTCAAAAATTTCAAAAACTTCAAAAATTAAAAAAACTTCCAAAATTTCCAAAAACTTCAAAAATTTCAATATATAATGAAGATGACGAGCAACCAATTTTCGACTGGCCTGAGACATTACGTTATGGAATGAATAACGACAGCGGATCAGAATGTGATCATACACGCAATAATAGAAGTTACTTTGATGTTGTTATGAATAGAATTTTATCAACCTTACGTATTAACAGTTTATTGAGTTATGCATACATATAGTACGTCACTTGGACATTTTAACAGTTTATCACGTGATCACTAAATGTGGAAATCGGGTATCCACCGATGCCTGCAATTATTTATAATAATTGGACTCATTGATCTCACGTAAATAATACTCTTAGTTGTTCCAATAAAATAGTTATCAAATTCGATCACCAATAGATTTGACTGTGGAATATAATGACCTTTAACTTATTTATCGATCTATGTTAGAACATGGTCTTAACAAAAAACTTGACCATAACAAAAATTACCTTACATTTATGCATGAATCTAATTAGACCATGCGTAAATATTGTCAGCTTATCGTCTGATGAGCAAATCCGATGTTTATCAAAAATAGTACAACTTCCAGTTGGTAATAACTCTTACGAATGAAGAGCGTTGAACATATACGAAATTACTACACGAATGTTGCCGCCGTTGTTGCCGCCGCCGGCGCCGGCGCCGGCGCCGGCGCAGTAAAATACCGCAAAACGCCGCAATTACGTCACTACAAATGACGAGGGAACCTCTCGGTGAAATTGATTTTGTAAATCGAAAAGTGATACCGAGGATAGATTGACCAATGACGGCTATTGTATCTTTTGACAGATATGCGTGCCCAGACTCGTTTGATGTTCGCTATCGCATTACTATGTTTTAATAGCCGAGACTTCACTTCTCGTCTGACTCTCTTACCGACAAGACCTGTTGATTCCCCGTCTACACAGTGCTTCTCCGGCAGACTATTTCATCTACATAAAGTTATCAAACATACGGACAGGACATATTTTTAGGTTATAATGAACATTTGTATAAAGGAAATCCATATACCGAGACATTTTAGTCAAGTATAAATGAAGCACCAGTGTTCAATTTGCTCTAGTGAGTATGTGCGGAACCATGATTTGATAAGACATGTACAATCTAAGCACACTGAGTTTGTTAACCGACACCCACAACAGCAGCACCAATCAGCAGCAACAAACAGTAGCAGCAACAGGCAGCAGCATCATCAGCCACAACAACAGCCATTACAGCAACACCAGATACTACAACACCAGCAGGGGAAACAGCAACAAAGCGACATAACATCCTGCTTTGATGATCCAATGGCCAATGTCCAAGAAGATTTTATTTTCAAGCATCCATTCACGGCATGTGTAAGTGGACCGACATCTAGTGGTAAGACATACTTCGTGAAAACCTTGCTACAAAAGTCTGCCTCAAAAATATCACCCGCACCTGACAGAATAATATGGTTTTATAAATATTGGCAGCCCCTATATGACGAAATAAAGTATACCGTCACCCCTCAGGTCAACTTTATACGAGGAATACCAGCAAACTTGGATTCTCTTATCAACCCCCGGTATAAAAATCTAGTTGTACTCGATGACTTGATGCAAACTTCATCAAAAGACCAGAGAGTTAATGATTTGCATTCCGAAGGAAGTCACCATTTGAACTTATCTTTGATAAGTTTGAACCAGAATTTCTACTACAACAAAGATCCAACGCAACGACGAAATAGTCAATATTTGGTATTGTTCAATAACCCAATCGACAAGGGATTAATTTCAACATTATCAAGACAGATGTATCATGAATGTCCTCAGCGTATGGTTCGAGAGTTTTCGGAAGCGACGAGTGAACCGTACGGTTACCTACTGGTGGATTTAAAAGCCGCAACACCGGACACATTACGTCTGCGACAGAATGTACTAAAAGAGGACACGAACCAACATATTGGTGAATGGAATGGCATGAAATATAATCTCCAAAAAGACAGAGAACACCCAGATGAACAGAATGGGATGAAAAAACATACAAAAGACACTGAGACCCAGGGTCAGCAGAATGCGATGAAATACGATGACAGAGAACTCCCTGGTCAACAGAAGGGCATAACATATAATTATATTGTGCCCCAGGGTCAACATAATGACTATACTAACGACATAAGGCCACCTGGTGAGCTCGATGAAATTAATAAGAAGAACCGTCAAAACATAGACATTCGAGAAGACATGTCGTACCCTTGTAATGACTGCGGGCTTTTGTTCGAAGATCATTATGATGTTCAGAGACACGTAAAAAACTGGTGTCAAGAAAATAAGTTAAAACGAAAATTAACTGAGGACACGGATGATAGTCAGAATAAGAAAATTAAATTGAATGAAGATGAATACTTCAAAAGTTTGTGTGCTGAGAGTAGAGATAAAACACATGAGGAATGGAGTGATAAAGTGGACACGTATAAGGAAAATGGTTCGAAAGAAACAGAAGCAAAAGAACAAGCTGACAAGGACCTTAAAAGTAAAGATATGATGCACTTTATGAATGGTTATGCTTGGACAATAGTATCGTATCTGCAGCTGCGCAATGGGACTCTGCACAACAGAGTCATGGATAAAGTCGACAAATATTTGAATAATGGTTATGGAGAATGTGATGCAGTGAAAATGTCAATATTAAAGTACAAACCGATGCTAGAAAAATTCATGGACGAAATAAATGACACTTCTGACGAAAGTGATGACAATTCGGACGATTAAATTTCAATAAACTTCATCAACATGATATTCTCGTTTTCGTTATATATCTATAAGCGGGGAGAGAGTGAGTGGATTATTGGGAATTGTAGAGTGAGAAACGATACGTAATGATAAAAGGCGCATTAAGTGCCCGAAAATTTGAACTTTAAATATTGTTCTGTGTCATTTTAACTTTCAACCACTGCGCTTGTATTGTTAACATTCATTCATAATGAGTGTATTGTGTTCCTTTAATATTCAAACACCGGTGCGTTTATTGTTAACATTCATTCATAATTCCTTTAATGATGTCATAGCGTGTGTACATGCAAGACAGTATAACACTATGCCTATGTCTGTATCTGTTGTCACACCGTGAGTGGAATGTCCGCCTTTAATGATGTCATAGCGTGTGTGCATGCAAGACAGTATAACACTATGATTATGTCTGTAGCTGTTGTTGGTAAGATGTGAAATATAAATTTCAAGGTTCAATTCATTCGTGTAGTAATTTCGTATATGTTCAACGCTCTTCATTCGTGCGCTTGTATTGTTAACATTCATTCATAATGAGTGTCCCTTTAGAGTGTCTTGTGTTCCTTTAAGATTCAAACACCAATATTACATCACGTCCCTTGTTTCGTGTCACTTTAACTCCTTGAGTGTATTGCCCCTTCTAATGATGTCATAGCATGGGTACATGTAATACAGTATAACACTATGACTATGTCTGTATCTGTTGTTGGTAAGATGTGAAATATAAATTTCAGTTCATTCGTGTAGTAATTTCGTATATGTTCAACGCTCTTCATTCGTAAGAGTTATTACCAACTGGAAGTTGTACTATTTTTGATAAACATCGGATTTGCTCATCAGACGATAAGCTGACAATATTTACGCATGGTCTAATTAGATTCATGCATAAATGTAAGGTAATTTTGTTATGGTCAAGTATTTTGTTAAGACCATGTTCTAACATAGATCGATAAATAAGTTAAAGGTCATTATATTCCACAGTCAAATCTATTGGTGATCGAATTTGATAACTATTTTATTGGAACAACTAAGAGTATTATTTACGTGAGATCAATGAGTCCAATTATTATAAATAATACATTGCAGGCATCGGTGGATACCCGATTGCCACATTTAGTGATCACGTGATAAACTGTTAAAATGTCCAAGTGACGTACTATATGTATGCATAACTCAATAAACTGTTAATACGTAAGGTTGATAAAATTCTATTCATAACAACATCAAAGTAACTTCTATTATTGCGTGTATGATCACATTCTGATCCGCTGTCGTTATTCATTCCATAACGTAATGTCTCAGGCCAGTCGAAAATTGGTTGCTCGTCATCTTCATTATATATTGAAATTTTTGAAGTTTTTGGAAATTTTGGAAGTTTTTTTAATTTTTGAAGTTTTTGAAATTTTTGAAGTTTTTGAAATTTTTGAAATTTTTGAAATTTTTTGAAGTTTTTGAAATTTTTGAAGTTTTAGAAATTTTTGAAATTTTTGAATTTTTTTGAAGTTTTGGAAGTTTTTGAAATTTTTTGGACACGCTCAAATATCGTGACTGCTTTCAAAATAGTACAACATCTCAATACTTCCAATAATTCGCGATAATACACACCTGTGATATACTCAATAACTTCATCGTGATAGAGAAGTAAAGAATAAACGCTCTTTATTATTCATGTAAGAGTAATGGTGTCAAATTATTTCAGGTATGACAATTATATGATGCATGGACTGCGTCTGATTGATAAACACTGGAATGTATGCATTCATACCGATGGTCACAATGTCCAAAATTACCGTGACTCGGACCTGTCCATACACATATAATTGGTATAAAGCTATTTCTAAACATCGATTAATAAAATTAACAGAGTTTCATGAAAAATATTTAAAATTTGTTTGAACAAAAATAACGAAAGATATTACACGCAAATAATTTAACATTCGACATTTAATAGTCGGCCCGATATTTGGGTAAGAGACCGAAAACTCATTAGAAATTTTTGAGATTAAAATTTTTTTTTGAAAATTTTGAGAATTTTTTTTTTTGGTTTTGAATTTTTTTTTTTTGGGAATATTTTAGTACAAACAATTTTACCCCCATAAAATCTATTTTTAGATGTGGACCTAACGAGCCACAGATACTACTCCTACCAACCCTACTGTTTTTATGTGTAACCAATATTGGTAAGTGGGTGTCTGACCAGGTAACAAGCTGCCGAACAAAGTGAACACCAAACCTGGCACACCAGAATGACAGATGTGATGGACCGGCAGATTGACCAGAGGCCTTTTAGAAAGTCAAATAAGGTGAAGAGCAAAAACGGCTTAAAACATATTTGTCACAAGAATCATTCACGCAATACTGCTGGGCACAAAATACACGGGCTATGTTGTAAGGTTTCCTTTGCACACATTATGCTTGGCACAATATTTTAAGTTCCCCGATGGCTCAGTTAGTAAGGCACATGATATTCTTATGGAGGGGACCCTGATGGTTCAGTTAGTAAGGTGCATGCCATTCTTATGGAGGGGACCCCGATGGCTCAATTAGTAAGGCGCATGCCATTCTTATGGAGGGGACCCCGATGACTCAGTTATAGTAAGGCACATGATATTCTTACGGAGGGGACCCCGATGACTCAGTTAGTAAGGCGCATGACATTCTTATGGAGGAGACCCCGGTGCTTCAGTTTAGTAAGGTGCATGATATTCTTATGGAAGGGACCCCGGTGCTTCAATTAGTAAGGCGCATGACATTCTTATGGAGGGGACCCCGGTGCTTCAGTTAGTAAGGTGCATGATATTCTTAAGGAGGGGACACCGGTGCTTCAGTTAGTAAGGCGCATGACTATAAACCATAATTCCTTATCTGGTCCCCTTAATATAAACAATTAGTTAGTGGTGTATCTATGACACATAGTTTGTCAGCCACCATGTAATGTAATAACATGTATAACATATAAAGGTTATATGTAAATTGCTATATGTATATAGCATAACGTGTATATATCAGGTCTTCCGTGCTGTTATACTGTAATGTTATAATATACTATATATAGTATTAAATAACATATAATCGTGCAGTAATTAATATGCACGGAATAGATTACTGGTATATGTAGAGGGGTAGTCTAGTCCACAGCAAACCCAGGCATAACCACACGAATATGATACTAACACAAAATACAAGCTTATTATATATAAATCGTTAATATATTATATTAATAAAAGGTAGTAAAGTCTATAAATAGTAGTTAACAGCCTACAGGCAGTCAAGTTTGTAAAATTAATAACAGGTAGTCAAGTTTATAAAATTAGTAACAGGTAGACAAGTTTATAAAATTTATAGTTTAATATAGGGATAAAAATGTCCAGTCTATAGATAGTAGTAACAGGTAGTCAAGTTTGTAAAATTAGTAACAGGTAATCAAGTTTATAAATTTATTAACAGGTAATCAAGTTTATAAATTTAGTAACAGGTAGTCAATTTTATTCAATATATGAGTTTAATACATGGATGTAAATGTCCCGTTCCCCCAATGCAAAAGCAAGGAAAGGGTCAAGCCAACGCTCCCCATTCATCGTCAACCAAAGCCACAATGTAGTTGTGCAGATTATAAAATATAATTTCTTATCTGGTCGGGGGGGGGTGAGAAAAAAAAATCCGGCACGTATGCCGGGGTGGGTGGGTGGTCAAAGCCACCAACAAGCAATTTTTTCCGCAACTATAAAAACAATTTCCTGCTTGTTTTTTTAGTGTTTTGGCAATGAGTTGGGCTTCAAAACCACTTTGAATGAGAGAAATAATGTAATTCTAACTGGTAAACTGACTGCAGGCAGTTATCGTGTTGTATTTTGTTGCAAATTTTGAAATCCAAGATGGCCGCTGGCAGCCATGTTTTTTTGGCCGAATGACCTCAAAATGACTCATTCCTATTTACATGTCCATGTTAACATCCATGATAAATAGTATGCACATAAATTCATATACAGCTGTTTACAGTGAATTTCCCCCCGCAAATCTCTGTTTTATTGTTAAAAGGGGGGTGGGTGTCAAAAAATGGTCGGCTACGTACATATACACAGCTTAAAGGGGTACTGTACTCCATTTTCATTATATTTCCGGTGACAACAACGATCTAATATCGATAATATATAGAAACATAAGTAATTTGAGTCGAAGATGTATTCTGTAAACGCTCAGGTTAATAGGCTATCTTAAAATTTAATAATTTAAAAGTTAATAATTTGATATAAATTGAATTTATGACTGGAGCCATAAAATGGCGTCAATTAAATTACGAATTACCGTAATCAAAAATAGTAATTGAGGGATACTGGATTTTTAAACCGATCGCACACACGATTGCTTAAAATATTATGATGATACGGGGAGAACACTCAAGCCACTCACTGACTAGCGACGATACAATAACTTAAATGATTATATGGGACTAGTATGCATATAATATAACTTTTATTTGATTCATTTGGTTGAAAACTTTACAAAAATTACTCGACAACGACAATTTGTATTTTTGCATTCCGGTAAATTTGTCATTCGTAACATGACTTCGTACTCAACAGACTTTCAAATAATGGAAAAATTGTTACCTTATTCTCCGACTCGGAGACTATAGAAACCAACAACAACATGTGGCGTACAGTACCCCTTTAAGGTGATATATCATTAAAACAGGTATAGATGTTTTATGGTGCCCATATTCAGAATGAGCAGTGGGTGATGTCTCAGTGTCCTGGGCCCACAAACAAGGTACCCTGCCTTGCTCACCGGAAGCTTATATTCTGCTAATGATGAACAGACAGTCTGTCGTCAGAGCAGATTTAGCCAGTCAAAATAAAAATAGTATAAATAAAACACCATGGTGTACACTTTCGAAGCACAACATGTGCAACTTTAAATCCCACACGCAGTCGTGGCCATGTTATTTTCTTTATATAATCATCGGATGTGCCGTTGTTGTCAGCGAGAAGTATCGGATTCCTCCGAGATCTCAGCGGGCGCACGAATTACTATATTTTACAGATTCCCGTGTTATCATAACAGCTACGTTTATATCTCCGTGGCTGATATTTTAGTATTATATGCATATCAAAATATCCCCGGAATATGTATAGGTTATATCAATCAATAGTTGTGGTATGTCCGTCAAAATTGGGAGGCATAGAACCTGTCCGAAAAATCAAATTGGCCGCGTTCCCGTTGTATAAATGTAGCATGTCCGTCATCAATGGAAAGTAACGAACTTATCCGAAAATGACCGAATTCCCGCGATATCGTTCCGTTTGTTATGTCGCCGCCTATGTATATATGGTGTCGAACCTAGAACTGTTCGCTGTACAATCCGCAAATGTCTCCGTGTTATTTCATGAGTTAATTCATAAGCATCGTCAGAACGGAGGACGGACTGACGGCCGTGACAAACCACAAAGCCTTTCTATCATAAGTATATATATATATATATATATATATATATATATATATATATATATATATATATATATATATATATATTTAGTGAAAGAAACAATGGCTCACAACCTATCCCTCATATAATCTCCCCACATTATGAAGGTGGTGCAAAATGTATGGATGTCAAAAGAAAGGGGAGGTTGTCTGCTATAGGCATATTAAAGAAGATTCGAGGCTAAATGTGATGATGACCAAGGTCCCAATTTCTCGCAGACAAATTGCTCCTCGTTCTGATGACATGAATTTTGAGGTGGAAGCTGGATCCCGGAGCGGTTTATTTGAATTTTGAAAATAGTTTTAGAACGTACCCCACAAAAACAAGATTCATTTAATGCCAAAAGTAGAATTTATAAATTTTTGAAAATTACTCCCAAAGAGTTAAAAAGATGCCAAAATGTTTTGATAAGACCATCATCAGTTGCAGATTGCTGACTATATGCCATGCTAAGCGTATGTCACATCACGTTTCAATATAAATATGATATATTTATGTAGTCCTTAATATATACCCACCAGCAATGACAGATAATCCGACTAACAGGGCTAACTTGAACATGGTGGCGACGGTGTGTGACTTCCCGAGAGAGAATGAGAGACTCCTAGGTAGGTGGGTATATAGCGGTTACCTGATAAGCAACATGCATGTGTTTCTTATCTTAATTTGTCCGCAATCCTTTTGTCCTTCATATGGCAATTCTGTTGAAACTCTCACTGACTGCCAAATTGCTACCCTATATAACCTCGAACTGTCTTGTCTCTTTGTCGTATACCACGACGTGCTCAAAGGGTTAATTCAATGCGCATTTTCTTATCTGAAATTCTGAACTGTCACACCATTCCTCAGTCCTTGTCCGATTTCAGTCATATAAACTATAAAATATGGTGTCCTCCGATTTGTTCTCTCGAAAAACCAAGAAATCCCACCCGCAATCTAGGATGCATGCATGCATGGCCGACTGCCTATTCCAATAAAGCGGGTAGGCCTACCCATGTCATTTGTCTCAGCCCGTTCACCTATGCCATTCCTCTGTCTTGATTTCGGTCAAATAAACTGTATATGTTCTCTCGAAATACCAGGAAATCATGCCCGCAATCTAAGATGGCTGACAGTCTGTTCCGTTTAAAGAGGGTATATACCCCATAACATTTCACACCCTACTCATAACACGTTCGCCAATATCTATACACTGACGCAAGGGTGTAGTTCAAATTCGGGATATGTTGGACATGTGCACCTCTTCAAGTGAGACCTTTGATCCGCGTGAGATATATATTGTCCTTTGCACCACAGGGGGTTGTATATAGGAACTCCGCGCTGACGCCCCACCCCACTGCCCTATTGAGCTGTCTCCATGTATACGCGCCCGCTTTACGTTAGGGCAGTATACTAGAGTTGTATATATACTATTATAACATAAATCAGGCGAGTATATAGGGACAGCACATGCACACTGCCAACAAAAAAGATTTTCTTATTTTGAGAAAAATAAACTTAAAATAAGAAATATTTTCTGGCGGGTGACATATTTCGTGATGATTTGTGAGAGTATTTTTTTTTAGTTAAGAAAGCAGGTTTCTAAGTTAAGAAAATATATTTTCTTAGTTAATTGTCTTACCAAATTGTCACGCAAAACACATCGCTTGAGAACAATAGAATGAAATGTAACTCTTGACTAATATGCATGTGTGCATGGACACATCATTTGGTATGAATTTGAGTACTTGTTCTGCATGTGCATGTATGGTGAGGAATATCATAAATGAATGCGGTAGAACATGGGTCTGTTGTCCATATGTCAAACAGTGGCAGACAATATTTAGTTTTATTTTCCATGCAGTTTTCATTTCGATTATAGCATAATGTGATATGATCTACCTAGTTTTATGTTTTATTGTTTTCAAATTTTGTTTTTGCAAAAAAAAATATATAAATAGATAGATAGTTTAATGACATAAAACGTCCACATGAGACCGATGTCAAAATAACAAATATATATAACAATGTCAACAATGATTCAACATAATACATAAAAAAAAAAAATACTGCAGTAACTATTTCATTATTATATCAGCAGAATCTGACCTTTCTTTAAAAATGTCCCGACCATGTTGCAGATTATGTTGCATGTATGAGGCTCGTTATTTTGCATTATGTATTGGAATTTTTGGCCTTCATTCAATCCAATAAATTTATCACTCATCATCCCTATCTCATAAAAGACGTGTTTACGCATCTTACCATGTCTTGCAGCGCATAAGGAAGTGTTCTTCATTCTCAACCTATATTCATTCATTTATATATATGATTCGCAGCAGATAGTTGAAATTGTTTTTCGGGCCACAATCTGGAACAGTGATGAAGCATGGGATGAGTATATATGGGCTCTGAAGTGATAACCCACTTATAAAGTATCATATATATATAACATAATATACTGCTATATGTGACCCGCCATATCAAATCCAGTCGAAAGTCGGGATTTGTTTTACCCTGTGCCAATGCATTCTCTTATATATGCGAGTCGACCATAGGTCGCCTCGCATATATAAGAGAATGCACAATTTTTTACAATTTTAATAATTTTTTCTTGTATTCTTTAACAATTTTATAATTTCACCCATACAGAGCCCCAGACAAACATGAGCAGACGACACTCTTCTATGTGCTGCTATATATGTGTGGGGCTCCCTGCAGGGTAATGGATATGTTTTTTT
Organism: Siphonodentalium dalli; assembly: GCA_032622095.1. NCBI lineage: Eukaryota > Metazoa > Mollusca > Scaphopoda > Gadilida > Siphonodentaliidae > Siphonodentalium > Siphonodentalium dalli. Next base: position 285,325,982 of record CP136064.1, on the reverse strand, counting down.
ATTTTATGTCCTAAAAATTGTAAGAAACATTTATTTAAAAAACATGATAAAAAATTGTTAAGCCTATGTCGACTCGCATATATAAGAGAATGCATTGGCACAGGGTAAAACAAATCCCGACTTCCGACTGGATTTGATATGGCGGGTCACATATATATAACATAATATACTGCTATATGTAGTATATACTTCAGTAATCAGTACACACCGTTTATTGGCATTTATGGGTCCCAATGGATGATATATTTTGAAATAAAGGCACAAGGAAAACAAATTAAAGCCTTCGGAAAAAACATGATTTTTGAGCTGATGATAACCCACCAACCCCCGCCTACGTGTCCGGATTATTTTTCCGCCTCCCCTGTCTTACCTGGAACATCTGTTTTTGGTAGTTTTGCATAGTTGGGGGGGGCAGTAGTAAGGGGGCACTCATGCCCCTGTGCTTTATACCCACCAGCAATAATTGATAATCCGACTAACAAGGCTAATTTCGCGCTCCGCGTGTATAACGTACCTCTGATTCTTGGTATACAGTGGGCGCATGGGCGTTTTATTTATAGCAATGGGAATTTTTTAGGACGGATTAAAAGTCGAACTGCGACCCGGAGGCCGAGTCCGGTAAAAGGTGTAGTTGGGAATTTCAATTTCGTTTATTGTCCTCTACATTATGTCAATAGTGTTTATTTTTGGTTTGTGATAAGCTATGCCAATTACAAATAAAAGAAATGAAAAAGTTAATTTGTAAGACTTATAATTCAACTTGTATAGACATTTTGCGTAATGCAGCCCCCTGGGGGTTGTGGTCGGAGACGGCCGAGTCGGCTGTCAGTTCGTTAATTAGGTGTTGGTTGTTATTGTAATAATTTGAAGGATTAGTTGTTTTAATGGAATTCTGATTTGGTCATTCGTGAAACCAATATATATTTTTTTCTATAATTACATGGGTATATAATATATGATCTTGAGCGCGTTACCATTTTTGACATTGGTGTTCTTGTTTTAACATGGTGGCGACCGTGCGGGAGACTTCCAGAGAATAGACGAGCTGATCCTACAGGTTGGTGGGATTATATAAGCGGTGCACGATAAGCAACATTAATGCATATGTTCTTATCTTTATTTGTTTGCGATCCTTTTAACTTTCTACGGCACGACTATTGTGATATAACATGTCAGTGCCTTGGTCGATTTAAGTCAAATAAACTAGGTTGTATTATATCTTCATGAGGCTATACCACCCACCCCTAGCTCGTACGCCGGATTCCGTGTGACTTGGAACCGTATACGCCGGATGACGTCTGTATATCGTACGCCCTGGATTCCAACTGTATAACTGAACCCCGTTTAATTGCAGCGAAATTAAACAATTCAGTCATATTATTTAAATAATAGGCACAAACTTAACCCTCCCCAATGTCATAAAATAAGAAATATAGCCATCGTCGGGGATTGGATCCCAGAATGATAGAATCGTGCGTAGTGTTCGCTTTTATTTAACCTAGAACACACATAACAAGTGTAAAATGCGAATTTCCATCCATATTCGCTATAAGAGTACCATAATCCAAGAAGGCGTCCAATATGGCGGTCAGTTTTCATTGTAAGACTTATTGAAGGAACGTCCCCAGTGGTAAAATGTATATTATTGTAATGACTACATAGAATACCATTTCATATCACACAATAGTTTCGCCATTAATACATCTTTTCAATTGGTAAAATAATAGGAGTCCAATGTCATAAAATTCGAAATAAAGTTATCGCCTGTGATTGGAACCACGAATGATAGGATAATGCGCATTTCTTTTTATTTAATGAAGAACACACATCCATATTCACTATTAGAAGAGTATCAAACTCCAAGATGGCGTCAAATATGGCGTCCAATTTTAATTTTAACACTTAGCGAACGAACTAGAAAGGGAACGTCTCCTGCGTCATATTGTATATCATTGCAGTGAATACATAGAAGATAGTACATAAGGAACAGTAGTTTCACAATTAGTCCATCTTATCATTTGGAGAATTAGTAAACAAAAACATAACCACCACACAGTCACAAACGTCAACATAAAGGCGGCACTGCACGGACTCTTGTCCAGAATGCAAAGAATTAAGCAAATCGTTTGGAATTACGTTGTGTTGAATGCAACGAAGAAACATAAAGTGTGAAAGGTATTATGAGACAATCTGTAATCCAAGATGGTGCCCAATATGACGGCTAATTATACATTGCGAACAACGAATACGAAAGCCGCCCACAATGTATCATACGGCAGTTTGTAGCGATATATTGTTTAAACTGTGTGTTATATTAGACGGCGATATTTTGTGTTTGAGTGATGAAGGGTAAAAACTTTGACATGATTGTCTCAAATTTACTTTCTTATACCGTCGATCAGCTCCGTATGGGCGGGTAAACCGTGATTCTCGTGTTGCCTTTGGTTTGGTAGTATCCTATATCAGGTTCCAAATGTCACATCCTTAGCTTTGACACAGGTGCCAGGATCAACACTGGATGGACATTTGTATTTGTTGAATGTTTAGATTGTTTTGTTTAGCAATTATCAGGAACTTTGTTTCAAATATTTGGAGAAAGACAAACCAACAACAATAAAAACCACTTAGCGAAATTCCGAACATGACTTAAATAGTTTAATTTGCTGAATTGCTGCATCAACAGCAGCCGGGTGATATGGATGTGTCAAATAGATGGAAAATCGTGTATCGATTTCCAATGCGAATTTTGGTCATATTGATATGTTAAGTCAGTAAAGCAGTAACACTATGTAGGCATCTGGTAGTAATATAGGATGGGCATCAATCGTTACAAGTAAGCATGCATTCGATTCGGTAAGAAGTGTTGTTGTAATGTTCCATAATAAAATATAACTTTCATTAATATATTGTGATAGTCTAGAATGTGCAGTCCTCGTTAACATGCCCTTTTTACTTTCCACCAACATTTTCAGAGAGGTCATCGATACTAGCGTTGCAACAGTTTTTGCCAAATGATACATTAAATAACAGAATAACATGGGACCACAATGTCCATCTAATGTAATAGGAGATAATCTCCACTGAATATGCACGTTGGTGCTCCATTTATAATTGCCGTTAGATTATATCCATAAGCAAAGCAACTCACTAGCAAACCAGAATTTCACTGTAAAGCAATGTTTTGTCCACGATTCTTTTGAGTCAGGTGGCATTTGAATCAGATAAAATGGTAAGTAATGACAAACCGTAGGCTAGTAGCAAATATAAACACAAATGAAATGGCGTCTAGGCCATATCACAAGATTGTATATTTATGGGTGGCGGAATGACAGCGCAGATCTCACCGCGGAATAAATTTACTGCACACATACACCACCAACCCACAAACCTGCACATATATTTGAAAGTTATTTTCACTCAACGTGGACTTCAAATCAGTGCTGCTGATCGGGATTTCTAACACCCTCGTCATTGCTGGAGTGTTTTAGGGGTTACAAGTAACTGAGTGTTAGTCCGAGTGATCTGATCAAATCAAAACCACTGGCACCCAGTGTTGTGTTCATGTGTACGCAGTAGAGTCCTTTCCGTTTCTCCAGAAGACCTGGAAGTGCCATGTTCAAGTGCCCTATTGCTGTAAATGCATATATTCACATTGTGTGACTCATATTCAATGAAAATGTGGCAATTAAAAATGAATTTCTCAGATCCCTCTGTCTTTATGTCTCTGTAAACATGTCGTCACTGAAGTCATGTTTGACCTGTAGTCACTTGGTTGGCTATCATAGCCATTTGGTACTTATGATTAAGAAAAAGATATGTTGCTCATCCATATGTAGATACATATATGTCGAGGCTATTCCATTCAAAAATAGTATTATTGAAAGGGTAACTTTTCGCGTAATACCTACAATCAACTACTAGTTCAAACCCTTCTAATATGTTACTGTTCAGATTTTTCTATGTTAACCCTTTCAGTGCCAGGTCCGATTTTTGTATCAACCCATATACCCTGTGCCAATGCATTCTCTTATATATGCGAGTCGACCATAGGTCGCCTCGCATATATAAGAGAATGCATTGGCCTAACAATTTTTTATCATGTTTTTTAAATAAATGTTTCTTACAATTTTTAGGACATAAAATAAAAACATCCATTACCCTGCAGGGAGTCACACACATATATAGAAGCATATAGAAGAGTGTCGTCTGCTCGTGTTTGTCTGGGGCTCTGTGTGGGTGAAATTATAAAAATGTTATTATTTTTTACAATTTGAACTGTTGTTGAAGACTTCTGGCACGTCAACAACAAATCAAACGCAACGCAACGCAAAAAGACGTCTCCTCTCTGGATTGTGTTCTACGTCGCAAAATTTAAATGACAGCCATATTATGGGAGGTCATCTTGTATTTTTAATATCCCTCTGATAGCGAGTGTGGTTGTCACGTATGTCTCACATAATGAAACCTACATCTGCGTTGTTTTATTCTTGTTTACGGTTCTGCGGTACCTTTGTGTACAAGTTTATAACTTTTGAGATGAGGGATGTTGTTTTGTGTTTAATATTTCTCAAATTCAAAGATATGTTAATGACAGAACTACTATTTAATATGAGTAATGTAATGAAATGAATGTAATGAAACGCCATAGTGTATACCACTGGAGACGTTATTTGTCTTGATTTCTCGTATTTGTTTTTCACGAAGTGTTATAAATTTGAGACATGACAAAGCTCATCTGATTTTTGGTGTATATACTTGACCACCATGTGTTGTCTCCGTCATCGTGCAAACACATTAAATTGCTATTTAATCATGGAAACACATATCCTAGCTAATACATCGCTATAAATAACACCACATGAGAATTTCTTTGTCCGTGTATCGTATTAGTTGTTCACAAAGTTTTGACGTTAAAAATAACTGCCATGTTGACCGCCATAGCGGATATGATTTCACACTTTTTGTTTCTTTATCGTATTCAGCACAAATTAATTCCAAAATTTATGCTTAATTCTTTTTGGCCTAGACTACAATCCTCATTTTGGCGCATTTGTTGGATGTTTGTGACTGTAGGATTTTTTTGTCTATTATTTCCTCAATTGATAATATGGAGTAATGGTTAATCTAATGTTTTATATGAAATGTTCTATGTAGTCAGAACAATGATTACAATTATATACAATATGCCACTGGGTTCGTTTCGTTTCTGTATTCGTCGTATGTCTATTTATTAAGTTTTAAAATTAAAATTGGCCGCCATATTGAACACCAACTTGGATTATGAGGCTCTAATAATAACGAATCTGGATGGCAACTTCACTTGTCAATTCGTATGTATATTAAACATCAAATAAAACAAAATACTGTGCATTATGCGATCAGTCGATAACTTTATTTATAATGTTATGACATTGGACGGTGGGATAAATTTTTGCCTATTATTTTACCAGATAAGATGTATTAATGGTGAATTTAATGTCTGATATGAAATGCTATTCTATGTGGTCATTACAATACTATTATTTTACCACTGGGGACGTTCCTTTTCTGGATTGTTCGCATGTCCCTTCACTAAGTCTTAAAATTAAAACTGACCGCCATATTGGACGCCATCTTGGATTTTCATACTTTTCTAATTGTGAATAAGGATGGAACTTCGCATTTTACACTTGCTATATGTGTTCTACATTAAATAAAAGCAAATAATACACACTGATCTATCATTCTTGGATCCAATCCCCGGCGATGGCTATATTTCGAAATGTATTACATTGGGGAGGGTTAAGTTTTTTCCTATTATTTCAATATATGTAGGGACAGGATAATAAATATGTAGCAAATACTCCACTCTTTCTAAACATATATGATACTAGAAGGTGACCCGACTTCGTCAGGGCTTTGACCTTGAATTGTCTATTTTGAAGGCCAAGGTCAAGTGGGGTCACGATTTGACCCGTCCAAAACACAGTGCCCGAACAAAAGTACCCGACAAAAGTGGCTTTTAAAACTTATTATACATAGAGGATACCTGCGTGTTTTGTGTGAATACCGGAAGTATCCCATTAGGCCACGAGTGATGATTCCATTATCTCACTGTGACCACGAATGAGGTAATTCCGGTATTCACTCAAAACACGAAGGTTTTCTTTTTATTATATGCGCTATTTACTAAAATAGATCGAGGAATTAATTCAAAATCGAACTGGTTCCGATTCACAACAAACAGAGAGACCACGTGGTTCAATAAAATACTGTCGATAACTCAGAATACACATGCTTCAAATGTGCGTAACATATCAGATAACTTTATTTCAAATATACAAACTTACTTGCTTGTGTACTATTAGCAATGCGGCATTGCATTTTTGTCACTTATTGACACAAAATCGTTATTTGAACAACTGGTAATTGTGAGAATAATGAATAAATCTGGATTAATTTGGCCAATTGTTCTGAATTGTTAGCTTAATTATGTATTATAAGATTAGTGTGACTGTGTCCACTATATTATTAGAATGAACTTGACTGCATACCCAGTTTATTACCCACCCTCCTCTTAACAAACCCACGACCTCGTCTTTATATATGCCCATGAAGAGTCTCCCGTACTCTCCCCCATCAGGCCTTCGGGAGATGCCTTCGGCATCTCCTGCTGGGATACTACTCGCCTCGACATTTTGTAGGAGAGCTACTCGACACTCGCCTAGAATAATTTTAAAGGGAGCTCCTCATTGCTCACCAGTGATTTCCCACATGGAGAGGACTGGAACTATTTAATCAAATTGATGGTGATTTTACTTTGCACATGCACATATTTTAACCTATTGCTAATAAGGGACACAACTATCCTGTTAAAGTGGGTATTTTACCTTTATAACCATAAATATTTGGGTTTTTAAAGGTTTTGTCACTGGTTTTGTTGGCATATTTTTCAGCCAGGTCCCCAAAACTGGAAAACACAAAATTTCCACCTTGTATCCGTAATTTTTTTTCTGACCCCCCCCCCCTGCCTCCTGTACAGTATACCTGGAAAATCTGTCTTGCAACGAGGTGGGCATCGCGACTGTGCTTTACACCCAACAACAATAACTGATAATAAGACTAATTTTAACATGGTGGCAACCGTGCTAGAGACTTCCAGACAATAATCGAGAGACTCCTATATATAGGTTGGTGAGAACATTTATATATATGCACTCATTCTGCATGATAAGCAGCGTGAATGCATATTATTTTCTTATCTTTATTCGTATGCGACCCATATCGCGACTGCAGCTGTCATATTGTGATATTTCAGTCAAATAAACTAGATTGTATCACTCTGGGCCACCCCCGGTCTCAATGGCAATCTCGGGAACCCTCCTCGTCGGTCACTCTGGTCCATCCCCTTGTCCTCGGTGTCACGCTGTCCCATGGCCCAGCAGAGTGGCATCGAAGGCATGGGTGCATGTGCCAGAATGACCGCCCGACTGGCACTCTGGGGCACCCCTAACTATTTGGAGAACCAAACGAAGAAGAACGCAACGTACACATTTTGATTCTTCACGAAGGTAGTAAAGATAAGATGCATTATCCGAATTAACGCTCATAAATTACTATTTCAATATTTTATAATTTTGATTCGAGTCGAGGAACCCACACATCAAAGCTCAGAGTGATCAATATCAATTTTTGAAGTTTGTTATTTCTCGAGATGTGCAATTTGTGGCCCAGAAAAATGTCGTCAAACAGACGGTCTCGGACAAAATTGCGGATGAAGATGGATAACTCTAAAATCAAGTGGTAATAAGGCCAAATTTTGTGATACTCAAGTGATAATACGGCCATATTTCGTTGAACATAATGTTGATAAATAACACGTTTTGTGAAATTTGATACCATACAGTAGTTGACATAACAGTGGTTAGCATTATTTTGTTGCAATTAATCGATTCTGATATATCTAAAGCTTATTTTGAAGAAATGTTGTTGTTGTTGTTGTTGTTGTTGTTGTTGTTGTAGTAGTAGTAGTATCTTGATGATATGGGGACCGTCTGATATGATGATAAGTACACAAAAGACATTCGGGTTCCACATGGAACCACATTTGTTTCTAGATGTTGTTTGGTGCAGTGGTTAGCGTGTCGGACTTGTACTCGCTGTAAAAAACAGTCTGGTCTATTGTGATTCTTATCACAGCAGTGGCTTGGCCGCTTTGAGCAACGTGCAATTGTCGGATTGTTTCAAATCCCGCGCCAAGTTGTGATCATTGGGCATATGGGAAGCCAAATTGACATTTCTTCTACTATATATTTTGAGAACTCCGTATATATGTGTGTGGGTACTTCATAGAATCTAAAGCGGCTGCGCGGATCGAGCTCAAATTTCGTATATAAGGGTAAAAACCCACGGGGATCGTCGACGTCGCATTTTGGACAAGCTCTGAGCACTCATTCTCCACTCCCAATCATCAAAATCACCGCAAACGGCACTTCGGGGGTTAAGGCATCAGCGATCCTTATATTGACCATATTCGGAGTTGTTAACCGACTAACGCTCTTTATTGCCATCGACATTTCTAAACGGTTACCCCATGGGTACGAAACTACTGATGCAAAACTCGAAATGCATTTATCTCGATTAAAAAGGCAGAATTGATCTAAGAGGCGTAACTCTACATTTTTTATATCATCGTTGGTTACGTCTTTTACGGACGGGTACCATGAATTAACTCATGAAAAACAAAAAATGCGTGTGATTCTTATGGCTGTCGTTCCTAGGAAGGGGGGATTTCTTCGGGTCAGTTTTTTCCACCCGAAAAGGCCGAATTAACTCATTGAAAAACAAAAAATTCAATTAAAAAATTAATTACAAAATTTTTAAAATAAAAAAAGTATTAAATTTAAAAAAAAAGAATTAAATTAAATTAAATTAAAAAAAATTAAATAAATATTAAAAAATTAAAACAAAATTAAATATTAAAAAATTAAAAAATAATTTAATAAAAACAAAATAATTAAAAAAATGTCATGTTTCTGACCAACCACGCCAGTGGCGGGCTAACCTGCTAGAAGATCTGTCTGTGAGTGTGTGTGAGTGTGAGTGTGTGTGTGTGGGTGGGTGGGTGTGTGTGTGTGTGTTTGGTGTGTGTGTGTGTTCGCGATGAACTCGAAAACGGCCGAGCCGATTTCGATGAAACTTGGTATGTGTGGTATTTTCGGCCGGGAAGTGACATAGGCCTATCAATTTGCCCGTGCGACGTGAGCTTGACCTTGAAATCGGATCATTTCAAGGTCAAACGCCCGAATATCACGGGATTTCGATGAAACTTGGTATGTGGGGGTCCTTTCGTATGGGGAGTCTCATAAGCCTATTCATTTGCCCGTGCGATGTGACCTTCGAATCGGGTCAATTCAAGGTCAAATCGCGAATTTTGATGGGATTTCGACGAAATTTTATACATAGGGCTACTTTTGTCCACTGAGTGTTTTGGACGGGTCGAATCGCGACCCCGACCTAACCTTGACCTTCAAAATGACTTCAAATCGGGTAAAACCGGATGGATTTCGACGGGTATGTTTGTCGGGTACTTTTGTCCGGGCAGTGTTTTGGACTGAAAAATCGTGACCCCACCTGACCTTGACCTTCAAAAGGGACAATTCAAGGTCAAATCGCGCAATTCGCCAAAAAGCAGAGGGGAAACAGCCCGGACGAAGTCGGGTCCACCTGCTAGTCTCATATATATTTTGAAGACATCTGTCTCTCTGTCTGTCTGTTTGTCTGTCTGTCATTAATACAAATCTTCGATTGGCGAGCCCGTGCGACGCCCGTGCAGCGCATGCGCAGACGAGATCTCGGAAACGGGTAGAGCTATCGACTTGAAATTTGGTATGTGAATGTATCTTGCCCCGAATACGAATTTTATCGGGTCGTCAATTCAAGGTCAAATCGCGAATTTTTATGGGATTTCGACTAAATTTGTTACATAGGGTTACTTTTGTCCACTGAGTGTTTTGGACGGGTCAAATCGTGACCCCGACCTGACCTTGACCTTCGAAATGATCAATTCAAGGTCAAATCGGGTAAAACCGGATGGATTTCCACGGGTACTTTTGTCGGGTACTTTTGTCCGGGCAGTGTTTTGGACGGGTCAAATTGTGACCCCACCTGACCTTGACCTTCAAAATGGACAATTCAAGGTCAAACCGCGCAATTCGCCGAAAAGCAGAGGGGAAACAGCCCGGACGAAGTCGGGTCCACCTGTTAGTCTATTATATATTTTGGAAGATCTGTCTGTATGTGTGTGTGTGTGTGTGTGTCTGTTCCCGATGAACTCGAAAACGACTGAACCGATTTCGATGAAACTTGGTACGTGGGGGTACTTTCGGCCGTGGAGTGACATAGGCCTATTAATTTGCCCGAGCGACGTGACCTTGACCTTGAAATCGGGTCATTTCAAGTCAAACGCCCGAATATCACGGGATTTCGATGAAACTTGGTATGTGGGGTACCTTCGTCGGGGGTGGCATAAACCTATTAATGTGCCCGTGTGCCGTGACCTTGACCTTGAAATCGGGTCATTTCAAGGTCAAACGACCGAATATCACGGGATTTCGATGAAACTTGGTATGTGGGGGTACTTTCGTATGGGGAGTCTCATAAGCGTATTCATTTTCCCGTGATACGTGACCTTGGCCTTGAAATCGGGTCAATTCAAGGTCAAACCGCGAATTTTGATGGGATTTCCACGAAAGTTGATACATAGGGTTACTTTTGTCCACTTTTGAGTGTTTTGGACGGGTCGAGTCGGGACCTCGACCTGACCTCGACCTTCAAAATGATAAATTCAAGGTCAAATCGGGTAAAACCGGATGGATTTCGACGGGCACGTTTGTCAGGTACTTTTGTCCGGGCAGTGTTTTGGACTGGTCAAATCGTGACCCCACTTGACCTTGACCTTCAAAATGGACAATTCAAGGTCAAAGCCCAGACGAAGTCGGGTCACCTTCTGGTCTATACTATATATTTTGAGACTTCCGTATATATATATGTGTGTACTTTATAGAAAACCGAAAACGACTGCACCCATCGAGCTCAAATTTCGTATATAAGTGTGAAATACCACGGACACCGCCGTGATCGCGTTTTGGAGAAGCTCAGAGCACCGTTTCTCACCTCCCAATCATCAAAATTACCGCAATCGGCACCGCGGTGGTTAATCAAGTCATAATATAATGAGCGTTTGTTTTTGACGTTTTTTGAGTGGTTTCCTATGCGGGGAGATTTATTGGAAGCCATAGTACTCTTACAACATTTCTGCAATATAATTGCCTCAAAGTGTTCAGCATCATTGTTATAGTATGTATGACACTTAGGTCAGGGCTTAGGGGGGTAGTTAGTGTGGATACTTCTCAGAAATCCCGGTTACAAACCAACACACAATTTCGTCTTTTGCATCAGATACCAACACCTCGACCGATCGGGACGAAACTTGGTACGTGTGTGTAGTTTGACCAGGTGGTCGTCGTTGTCGTATTGGCGAGCCCGTGCGACGCCCGTGCAGCGCATGCGCAGACGAGATCTCGGAAACGGGTGGAGCTATCGACTTGAAATTTGGTTTTTGAATAGCCCGGACAACGTCGGGCTCATCGTGTCTCCTCGCGTTTTCGATTCTGTATGCTGACCATTCAGTTCAATTGACGAATCAATCATTAAAACATTTAAAAAAAAATTAATAATTTAAAAAATGTCATGTTTCTGACGAACGCCGCCGGTGGCGGGCTAACCTGCTAGTCTATACTATATATTTTGAGACTTCGTATATATGTGTGTGTGTACTTCATAGAATCCAAAACGCGTGTAAAGATTGAGCTCAAACTTCCTATGTAAGTGTCAAATCCCACCGACACGACCGTGGTCGCGGTTTAGAGAAGCTCAGAGCACCCGTTCTCCAATCTCAAATCACCGCAAAGGCACGGCGGGGGTTAATCAAGTGATTATTTAATGAGCGTTTGTTTTTGACGCATCTCTATAAAGAGCGTCTGTTTCCCATTCAACGTTATTCGCATCTGCAGAGTTATACGGGAACGCAAACGTTATCGCTCGAAATTTATTCCCTGCGAGCACGGATGGCGCGCTTTGATTTTACAGTATATACCTTTGGTATATACCGAAATCATCCCAGATAATCACGAATATAGCATCAGATTTCTCCCCAGATATACCGTTATAAAGCTACTGGAATCTGCCAATCTACGGGAAATTCCAGGGAATGCCGATTGAGCTCAAACTTGCTACCTACAGGAAGTGTCATATATATGAGTGTGTCCTTTATAGACTCTAACCGATTGAGCTCAAACTTGCTAAATAAGAAAATAGCCCCCAAGCCGTAAATATCAACAACAACAATATTGCTACCTACGGGGAGCAACGTTATTAGCATCTGCAGAATTAAGCAGAGAGAAAGTGCTTTCCTATTTTTAGAACGCAACACATGTTTACGTCGCGTTGGTGATTGAGGTTCACAACGGGGTTAATTGACTGTCCGCTCTTTGCGACGATGAGGTTCACGGCGGGGACTATTGACCAACACTCACAATTTCGTCTTTTGCATCAGATACCAACACCTCGACCGATCGGGACGAAACTTGGTACGTGAGTGTAGTTTGACCAGGTGGTCGTCGCTGTCGTATTGCCGAGCCCGTGCGACGCCTGTGCAGCGCATGCGCAGACGAGATCTCGGAAACGGGTGGAGCTATCGACTTGAAATTTGCTATGTGAATGTATCTTGCGCCGGGTACAAATTTTATCGGGTCGCCGAGCCCGTGCGACGCCCGTGCAGCGCATGCGCAGACGAGATCTCGGAAACGGGTGGAGCTATCGACTTGAAATTTGGCATGTGAATGTATCTTGCGTCGGCTACAAATTTTCATGCGCAGACCAGGTCTCGGAAACTGGTGGAGCTACCGGGTACAAATTTTTCTTATTGAAACGCGTGGAGCTAAAAATTTTAAAAATATATATATAAATGTCATGTTTCGGACAAGCCGCCGGTGGCGGGCTAACCTGCTAGACGAATGCCGCCAGTGGCGGGCTAACCTGCTAGTACTATATATTTTGAGACATACGTATATATGTATGTATATATGTGTGTGTGTATGTCCTTTATAGACTCGAAAACGGCTCGACCGATTGAGCCCATACTTGCTGTGTAAGGGTAAAAATCCACGGGAAGTCACATCGGACCATTCGCGAGCCCGTGCGACCACTCCTTCACCATTCAACTGACACAGCAATGGTGATTGATGGGTTAATCGCGTTATAATTAATGAGCGTTTGTATATGACGCGTCGCTATTAAAGAGCGTTTGTCTACTTTAGTGAAAATATACGGCATTTGACCGTCTTGGAAACTGGGGATATCGAGACGAAAACTGCTGGGCCGATTGAACCCAAACTTGCTGTGTATGGGTAAAAATCCACATGCAGTGCACTCGGACCATTCGCGAGTCCGTGCGACCACTCCTTCGCCCTTCAACTGCCACCGTATTGGGGATTGATGGGTTAATCGCGTGATAATTAATGAGCGTTTGTATTTGAGGCGTCGCTATTAAAGAGCGTTTATCTACTTTAGTGAAAATATACGGCAGGTCAAAACTGGGGATATTGAGACGAAATTTCGTACTTAGGGGTTCCAAGGGACCGGGGAGATTTTCGTCGGGTCAGTTTGTCCGCCCGATGTGACCTTGAACTTGAAACGGGTACCCACAAATGACCTTGGGTGATATCTCGGTATAGTCAGCGGTGACATCGATGTGAAATTTGTTATGTATGGTCAACACGGGAGGGAAATATTTTTGTCCGGTTATTTTGACCACCCAACATGACCTTGACACGGGTACCCGCAAATGACCTTGGGTGATATTTGGGCATCAGCGGTGGCAGCGACGTACGGGGTTAACTTGAAAAGCAAAAATTAATGGATCGAACAAAGCCATGGGACCAATCCCGCCAGTGGCGGGCTAGTCTGCTAGTAATACATAATTTAGCTTAAGTGCAATAAGGAATCTCTAATTGCGCTTATGCACAATAAGGGAAGATCTAATTGTGCTTAAGCGCAGAGGGGTGATCTCATTAGGGATATATTAATTACGCTTAAGCGCAATAAGGATTATCTTATTGCACTTAAGTACAATAAGGAATCCCTAATTGCGCTTAAGCACAATAAGAGAAACACTAATTGAACTTAAGCACAATAAGAGAAGATCTTATTGCACTTAAGCGCAATAAGGAATATCTAATTGCGCTTAAGTGCAATAAGGAATATTCTCATTGCGGTTAAGCACAATTATAGATTCCTTATTTCGCTTAAGCTCAATTGGCTTCCCATATGCGCAAGGTCGCTCGTACGATGTCGGTTTTGCACCTGACTGCGTTAAACGAGTACCGGTCAGATTATCAGTGTCAGAGCATGTTCGGATCAAACTAGAGCAGCGCGTGCAATGGCTGCAGCCAGTTCATTTGTTGGCTTGTACGAATGACTGGGATGCTATTGTAATGTTTAAAAGCGAGTTAGAGCAAGTAATTGGTTAATAGCTACATGTATATAAAACTATCATTATTTAAATTATGTCCGGACAATCTGAGCTGCTTTTGTTCTCTTTCTGGTTTTTTCGGATAGAACCAGAAAATGGATCCAAATAGTTCATTTGGGCTCCCCATTTGGTTCACTAAATGCCGACTAGGAAACAATTATGGGTGCCTATGGAAATGTGATATGACACTATGCTATATACAATGATGAACACGTTTGATGTGTCATTGTTTCGGAATGTTCTATTAGTCCGGCAATAGGTTATATACCCATAGAGAGCCCCACATAGACTGGAGCAGACGACACTCTGCAGTGCATGCTTCCATCTGTGTGAGGATCCCTGTGGGATAAATCTCTTAATTAACCCTTTGCCCAACAAAACGGCCAAAAACGCCCAAATAAAGCTTCAACAGCCTAAAATATCTTCGGTCTGTCTCAATAACACCATACAAATATGGTTATCATTTGAACCGGTTCATTGACCACATTGTGATGCCCTGTGCCAATGCATTCTCTTATATATAGGTCGCCTCGCATATATAAGAGAATGCATTGGCCTAAAAAAAAATCTTTTTTAACACTTTTTACCATTTTTTCTTACATTCTTTAACAATTTTTTAATTTTTTCTTACATTTTTTAACAATTTTTATAATATTTTTCTACATTCTTTGACAATTTTATAATTTTTAATATGTGTTAAGCCAATGCATTATCTTATATATGCGAGGCGACCTATGGTCGACTCGCATATATAAGAGAATGCATTGGCACAGGGCCGTTCTGTTGGGTAAAGGGTGTATACTCAGGTCTCAGAAGACGTTATCATAATTATTTGAAGGAAATGTCGAATTATATTTATAAAGTTGTTTTTCCTAACCTTGTCCTCCTATTTGTGATATGAGCAACAGGGTTACCTCACGCACGCGCACACACACGCACGCACACACACAATGATTAAAGTATAAATCAGTCCATGCAGGAATGTGTGCATTGGTGTTTCAAAGGAATTATCACCTTAACCACAAACACGTGGACAGATTGTTAAATTTTAAACTAGGACATTTAAGCTGTCTTGTGTTCACAAATTATTAAGAACTAAACTTATAGGATTCGGTACCATATTGAACCAAAGAAGTGCGGAACCAAACGGTTGGTTGATATTAAAATTTAACAATCTGTCCACGTGTTTGGGGTTAAGGTGATAATTCATTTGAAACACCAATGCACACATTCCTGCATGGTCTGATTTAGACTTTAATCATTGGACTGTGTGTGTGCGTGCGTGTGTTGATATTAGGTTCTCGGTGGAATCAAATTTTGAACTTTTTTCTTAGAGTGTTCAACTTATTAACTGAACATGCCCACAAATGAATAGGAATGGTTCTACACTTTTATTTTATGTTTTATTTTATTTTATTGCGTTTCTCGTCAACTTGGAGAAAACAATATTTATTCCCAATACAAAAAAAGATTACTATTTTAACAAATGCTAATGGATGATTATGAGTGATTGGAATTGGATGACACAACAAGCCCACTGTGGCTTTTTGTAAGTCCTCTCCCAGGTCGCTCAAACTTCCCGAACGAAATAAGGCCGTTTGGGGCCGTTCTCGCCAACTTATACTTCCTGAGCATACTATATATGCCATGGCATTTCAATGTATACTTTAATAAATTTTAAATTTTAAATTTTAAACTGGAGAATCCATTTAATAAAAAAAAGGATTAATCACCAAATATATAGCTTATACTATCCTCTGGATTCCCTTTGTGTGGAAAATTCACACATGATGTAACTTGGATTCCGTTAATCCGTTCCGTTCACCAGATTCCGTCGATGGTCGACATCGTTTAATATGGACATATGATGACAGGTGGGTGGCGTTTCTCGGGAGGGTGTGTCTCACCCCCCCCCCCCCCAACTTTAATAAAAATGCGAAAGTTGTAAATATCGTCGCTGTCGCAACATCAGTTGGACATGTTTAGACTAAAATTAAGTTACATATGCATTGACATTTTGATTTTCCAACCTTAAAGTTTTAATTTGAAATGTGTTGCTTTTAACCGAAGCCCTATATTTTCCCACGTTTTCATGGGGGTGGCAAAAAATAAACTCCAGGATACAAGGTTGAAATTTTTTTTGGATCTCAGCCACCCACCCCTCCAACGGGTATTTTCCAAAGGCAAAATATGATTAGGGATCCACCCCAGAGTTTGATAGTCCATGCAGGAGATATTGGTAGACCTCTGCACCCCCCCCCCCCTCCCCCTTGGACTCAACTTCACCCCACTAGTTTTCTTTCTTAATGTCTCCTCTAATTTTTTCGGTTGTTAACAAGAAAAAACAGTGGCCGCAGAGACTCCATACAAGATGGCGTCCATGATGGCGGCCATTTGTTTTTATATGCACCAGGTCTATTTGATCGCCGTTATAGTAAAGATGATGTCACATGCGGTCTTGCTTTCCGTTCGATTCGTTGTGGTAATATACAACCCTTGCAAATTAGCCAAAAATCCTACACAAAAAGCCAATATAGCGGCCAAGATGGCCGCCGAAATGTGAAAAATTGCAATTTTTCGGACATTTCACCACCTTTCGTTTGTCTCTGTGGAAAAATATTGGCATCTTTGAGCGATTTTATAAATTTATCGTCTAGATGAATCACTGGCGAATACACGGGGACCATAATATACATTCCTTGCCGGACATTTTTTTCCGATATCACGTTTTCCCAAATGCCGGTATAATCCGGTCAAAGCCAAAACGACGCTAATAACGCAATGTCTGTTTCGAATCAATAAGAGTTATGCTATTATTACCCCAGCCATGATTATATATGTGCAGGAGATACCCTGGCTAGGGTTTCTCTTATACCTGAGTTGAGAATATTCACCCAAATCCAAGATGGCGGCCAAAATGGCCACCAGAAATAGAAAAATCTCCTATAATCGCTGATTTTAACATCAGTGAGAGTTATTGTCACGACAACTTCACACCTGCTTACTATTGTGAGTTAGGAACACTGATTCGAATAACTGTCCTTTTATTGCATCCGAATAAAAGTCCCCCAAATCCAAAATGGCGCCCACAATGACGGACATATTTAGAAAAATCACCGAAAATCCCTCATATTCACATCATTGGGCATTATTGTCTAGACAACTCCACCCATGCTTATAGCGGAGTTGGAAATACTGTGGTGAAGTAATTACCTTTCATCCCATGCAAGAAATGGTTTTCCAAATCTAAGATGGCGGCCAAAATGGCGACCGATATTTTAAATCACGCCTACATTCCTTTACTTTCTTACGATGGGCGTTATTGTTTCGCGAATTCTACACACCATTACATGTTGATATGGAATATTGATATGAAGTATTCATTTGAGTTTGGCAATTGATACTCAAGGTCAAGTTGGCAGCTAAACTGGAGGCCATAAATTGAAAAGAAATCGATATTTCACATACAAATTTAAACTTTTTGTCATAATATCGATATGTATGGACGAAACTATACACAATCCATCTATTAGTTCAACTTAAAACGTATCAAAACGCATAACATTGCTCGTATCCTTCTGGAAGTACGAAAACCCACACTTAGTATCGCGATGTGGCATTTCGAAATCCATTCGACATTGCGCGCCGATAATGGCCGTAACCGTAGGTGCTCGAATAGCCATTTTAGAACAATTACCTGGTAACAGATTCTGATTTGCCACGTCCTTAATGATCTGGACCAGTTTCCATTCTTTGCCTGATAAATCTTTCTGGGAGAAGAGTCCCTCTAATCATAACGTTTCAAACAATTAAATTTCCGGTGTCTGGCTTAAGATTTTAAATACTTGCTAAATATGGGATTTGTTCGTCAGCTTGAACTAGAAAGGCATATGGTCGATAAGTATACAAGTTTACAGAAGGTCATCTCTATGTATGTCTTTCTCATACCCCATGGGGATAACGACATGTACACCTGGCGAACTTCCCAGTTAACTAGTGACTTCCCAATAGATGGTTCAATTCACAAACTTAGCTAACGTATTGGCATACGTGAACAACTTCGGCAGTATTTCCAAGGTAGCTAGCTGTCTCATTCCCTTCGACAGATGCCTATCTGCTAAGGAGAAAACCATAATGTACCGACTACCCACACTTCTTGACCATGATCCTAAGCAAACTGTGTGACGTCCCGCAGAGAAGAACAATACTCACGGTGCTAGTTTGTGGCCATGACAGTGGGAATAAAATGGGTCACGGTTTACACCCCTACACCAGGTGCATGTTTCAGATATATAATGTCATGCGTGTTGGTGTTTTTTTGTGTGGTAAGATTGTATTTCTACATCCGTTTCAATGCCGTTCTGAATCAACTTGACCAGACGTATGATTTTGTCTGGATAATACTATCCTAGCCTCCCCCAGAACAGTCGGATGGGCTAAAGGATAATGTCTTTATGGAATGAAGGTATACATTGCTGTTATCCTCTCTGAGGGTTAGTGTCAGTATGTGGGCGGTATTATTCAAGAAAATGTCAGGAACTGTGGTGCATTTATTTCACTGTGTGTTTAAAGAACAATTTATAGTCTCGATGGCAATGGATGTGGACGTTGGTGATCGTGACCTTTATGATCATATAGCTTTATATTATATAACTTTAGAATCTAGTAGTTAATATGTCTCATGCAGGACAATGGTTTTGAATGGTGATGTTACCAAGAAATCACTTGGTGTACCTAACGTAGGTTAAACTGAATGCAAGATCTCATCAAAGTAACATTTCTCTAGATGTTCTTCGCGTTGAACATTTCACCCTTGTGTTGATGGCATTGTGCTTTCTTGAACCATACCGTCCACCACCCAGTGAGTATGACATATCAACTATGAAATGCATCGTCATTAAGACTACATCCCAGTCTTGTGGGGCTTATATAGTAGTAGCCAATGGTACACGCCTGGTTCAGTTGATTAAGAACGGCTTCCAAACGGATTGGAAGATACAATCTTATATGATCATGGTCAAGAAGTGTGGGTATATTATGTATTATGGTATTCTACGCCTTAGCAGAAAGGCATCCGTCAAATGTTAGGCTTTCAAAATTCGAAGCCATATACAGAAGTTGCATGTCCGGCTACGTCAGTACGTGAATATGTGAATTGATGAACCATATATTGAGAAGTGGCTGGATGGGAAGATCACCAGATGTAGATTTTGTTATCCATATTAGATAACCAAATCTGAAAAATACGCACATAGAAAGGTCATTCTGAAAGTTAGTATACGCATCGACCGCATACCTTTCTAGTTTATCACGCAAGATGACGCTCATATCCCATATGTAGCTTCTGAATTATACCATAAGCTACCACGAATGAAGCTCACCACGAATAAGGATAAGAATTCCCAGCTTTCGAGAAAACACGTGAGCTTGACACCGGCATATGTGTTGTTTGAAACATTCCGATTAGTGGGACCCTTCTACCAAGAAGTGTAGAAAACTGTGTTGGTGTGAGCGAGATAGATTAATGTGACGAGACGGATGCTGGTCCATATAATGCTGAATGTAGCAAATCAGAATAAGCTCAGGTACTGTTGTTTTGATTCTTGGAAGTCATAATATGACTATTCGGCGCACCCATATACGGTTACGGCCATTATGGGCGCTTAGTGGAGAATGGATTTCGAAACGCCGCATCGCGATTATTGTGGGTTTTCATCCTTCCAGAAGGCGACGATCCATGTTGGAATTAATAGATGGTTTATGTACCGTTTCGTCCAATCCATACATATTGATATTATGACAAAAAGTTGAAATTATTATGTGACAATTTCGACCTCTTTTCAATTTCTGCCACCAGTTTGGCTGCCATCTTGACTGTGAGAGTTGGCCAAACTCAAATGAATACTTCATTTCAATGTTCCATATGAATGCTTCATATCAATGTTCCATATGGGTATAATTCGCGTAACAATAACGCCCATAGTAAGAAAGTAAATGAATGTAAGCTTGTTTTCAAATTCCGGACGCCATTTTGGCCGCCATCTTCGAGTTGGAAACAATTTCCTTCATCAGATAGAAGGTAATTACTTCACCTCAGAACTTACAACTCAACTGTCAGCATGTGTGGAGTTTTCTCGACAATAATGCCCAATGATGTGAAAATGAGGGAATATCGGTGTTTTTTCAAAATTTGTCCGCCATTGTGGGCGCCATTTTGGATTTGGGGGACTTTTATTTGGATGTGATATAAGGACAGTTCTTCGCCTCAGTGTTCCCAACTCACAATAGTAAGCAGGTGTGGAGTTGTCGTGACAATAACTCTCACTGATGTTAAAATCAGCTATTTTCGGAGATTTTTCTATTTCTAGTGGCCATTTTGGATTTGGATTTGGGTGAATATTCCTCAACTCAGGTATAAGAGGTATCCTAGCTCGAGTATCTCTGGCACATATATACGCATGGGATTGTTATGATAGCAATAAGATTTATTGATTAGAAACAGACATTTGGGTTATTAGCGTCGATTTGGCTTTTGATCGGATTATACCGTCATTTGCGAAAACTTTATATCGGACAAAAATATCCAGCAAGAAATGTATATTATGGTCCCCGTGTGTTCGCCAAAGACTCTTCTAGACGATAAATGTATAAAATCGCGTCAATGTGCCAATATTTCCCAACAGAGACAAACGAAAGGTGGTGAAATGTCCGAAAAATAGCAAATTTTCACATTTTTGGCTAATTAGTAAGGGTTGTATATTACTATAACGAATCGAACGGAAAGCAAGATCGCATGTGATATCATCTTTATTATAACGGCGATCAAAGAGATCTGGTGCATATAAAAAAAATGGCCGCCATGATGGACGCCATCTTGTCTGGAGTCTCTGCGGCCACTTTTTTTCTTGTTAACAACCGAAAAAAATTAGAGGAGACCTTAAGAAAGAAAACTAGTGGGGTGAAGTTGAGTCCTGTGGGGTGCAGAGGTCTACCAATATCTCCTGGACTATGATGATAAACAGTGGAACATTGCGAATAAGGTGGGCAGAGGGTGTGAAATGATTTTAATGTAACAATCGAGATAGAATTCCAATCAGGTATAAGCTTCGTCGTATTAAAGGTACTCAATCCGATCAGACGCTCCTAAATTATACTATTTCTTTGACTTCCGGGGTAAAAAATATTTGATTCGAGTCGAGGAACCTACCCGTCAAAGCTCAGATTGATCAGATATAGATTCTTGAAGTTTGTGGTTTCAATTGTTTGATTACACGAGGTCAAACGGACGGTCTTGCGGATAAAGATGGATAACTCTAAAATCAAGTGGTTATTATTACCATTAGATTTTAGAGTTATTCATCTTTATCTGCAAGACCGTCCGTTTGACATCGTGCTTCAATCAGTTTGTGGCCCACAAACAATTGAAATTACAAATTACAAAAATCGATATCTGATCACTCTGAGGTTTTATGGGTAGGTCTCTCGACTCGAATCAAATATTTTTTACCTCCGAAACCAATGAAATAGTAATTTAGGAGCGTCTGATCGGATTGAGTACCTTTAATGCAAATCACCAGAAATGTCCAGCGTCAATACGATTAGGTTACCCGCAGTATATAAGCGACACATATGTGTATGCACAGCAGCATAATCTCTAACGTTTTAACTAGCCCCAGATATGTACGACTAAATGGTCGCCCAATCTCTGTATTAATTATATAATTTTCCATCTGTTCCATTAACAAATAACAAGTAATTGAAAAACACACAGATAAAATGCGTGTATTCTTTGCAAATGGCCGAAACACAGCTAGGCCGGGGTTCGCTGATTGCCCCCCCCCCAACCGTCCAACCGCATTAGCACATGACCTTATGCACCGTAAACCCATATGTACTAGTATATAATCTCCTGCTTAGCGTCATTGTGGTATATACATGTATACTGCCATGATGTGTATATACATGTAGAGCAGGCACGTATACGACTTCGACTCCAAATTACATGGCAATCCCTGGATATTGATAAAAATAAAACAAATAATCATATCATACATTTCATCACCTCAATTCAAGTTGAACAAATTGAACTGAAAATATTTCGGCTTTCAGCAAGAAAATTCCTTTTATTTATTTATTTATGTACCGGTATTTTTGTATTTATTATCTATCACTGTATAAATATAATGTGAAATTGATTAATATAATGTGGAATTAGGAACATATTTAAATCATGGCGTATTAACATACGCTTTAGATTAAATATTTTTTTGTAAAGTGAAATATTTAAACGATATCAACCTATAAAATGTAGATTGCAGTTTGAAATTTCCAACTGTTATATAATTATGCTAAATTTAATTACTTGTGACATAAATGTACCGGTACCGGTTCCCTACGGGCTCATTCGTTGTCTTTGTCATGTCTTCACATATAGTAAAATTAAACTGAATTAAACCTGATACACCTTTGAGTAAATTAGCGTATTTTATACATCTGGCTGTTTTTATTCAGAGGTGTGATGTTTGACGGAATCTGTTTACGAGTCGGTCGTCAGTGTTTACATCGGAAACGTGGTTTTGTTTTGATTTCCCCGCCTTGTTGTTACCTCGTTGTGATAGTCCAATAAGCTCCTGCCTACAAATCACGTGACAACGCCGTCATTACTCCCGGCAGGTGCCCCTCGTGTTTTTAGTGAATTTTTGCATCTAAATTTATACACAAAAAACGCCGAAAGTACAAATCAAAATGTCCGACTCTAAACCAGACCTTACGAGGGCCGGTACGATGCAGGTGACTGCTAAGGTATGTTTATAGATCAATTCCGTTTTGTCGTGATATTGGAGGTTTTGTTTGCACAAAAGTCGGAAGTGATTGGACATGTTTTTGCTGCGGCCAATAACGTCACGACTAGCATTGACCTTATTTCAGTGGAATAATGCGTGATTCTCTAATTAATTATCAGATATGCTAGTCTTTTGACGAAGATGCTCACATTGTGTTGTCATTTGATTATTTCTCGTACGCCATAGGTGTTGTTTTCTGTGCTTAATGTTTCTGGTTTTCGCTGACCAATCTGCTGGTCGATTTATCTGGGTGACAATGTTTGGCATTGATTGCGAGCTCTGTAAATTAAAAATATGCCGACTCGTCTTGTTCAAGGTTAAACTTTAAAGGTGTAGGTTAATGGTGGCCCTTATATTACAGTTACCATGGTTACCAACGATGCCTCAATTGATGTCATGGTTGATTATTTTAGTTATTTTTCTCAAATGGAAACTGAATTCTCAAGAAAATACATTATGATCAATCCACCTGATGGTCTAGGGGGAGTAACTCTATCTGAATATATAACTTGCACAGCTGATATATAACACCTGTGATGACCAGTTAAAGTGGCACATAATTTTCAAAACTAACGATAAATTTAAACTGTACTATCACTCACAGAGATACTTATTGATATGAATCGCATTAGAAAGAAAAGGTGTCACCGTTTTATGCCATTTAATAATAAAGAGCATTCATTGTTAGCAATTTCCTTATATCTGGTGCAGTATTAAGTTCAAAACTTATGATAAATTTCTGTCTAGGGAATAAAGAATGCGTATAGTAATATTTAAGGTATCTATCGACCTAACATATGAGAAAAGTTGGTGATTACTAGGTTTAGTTTGAAAATTAAGTTTCAAATTGATGAAAAATAAAATAACAACAAATCCCTACTTACCAGGGAGTATGAAAAAAATTTACATTCTGTTATTTATTAAAATATAAATTAATTTTGTTTGTAATCATTGAGTCCAATAACTGATAACAACATATATAGATATGATAATGCTGATATAATATTGCTTTATTCCCGTAAAACAATTAGCCCCGTGTTCTTAACAGTTGTAATACACTAACAGAATACCGCAAATCTGTATAGTCGTTTTTGTTTCTGGATTTTGTATTCGGTTTAAAAGGCAAACGCACTTTATCAAGTGATTTAGCTAACCAAATTAACCAAACTTGAAAACAACAGGTTATGTTCGCCTGAATGCCTGCATTTGTACCGCTATTGGAACCTCAAACCATATTTTGACCCCCCAACAGGGAGTTAATTGTCTTCTAAATGATGTATTCGTGTAGATAAGTGTATACAAATTTCTTATATATTAAATAGCTTCTATTTTAATGTAGAAATGAAAACTTGCTTGCCAAATGAAATAAATGTTGCCAAATGTGAATTATTTTTGCAATTGGCAAGCGGTAGCACATACCCTGGCTATATTACCCATGAAGAACAAACTAATTATATATATTATACCTGGCCTAAGTAGTTTGACTATACAAAAAATAAATGGGTAGCATTGTGCTAAATGAAATATTGAATTATGCAACATTTATCAATATTTGATTTATAGCACTATACTAGTAGTATACCAGTTACTATACCCCCAAATTTCTTCAAAAATGGGGGAGGGGTACATTTATATTACAGACGTACATGTATATATTGGACTGTCCGTCTGTAGGGCGTATCTCAGCCATGTGTTATCGGATCTGAATGAGATTTGATATGGATGTTGGGCATCATGACCGCTTTCAAAAGAGGGACAATGACATTGTTTGCATTTTCCATTCTAGAGTTATCGTTCTTTATTTATCTGGAAATCTTTTTTTGTCTGTCTGTCCACATAGATATCTCACCCATGGTTCAACATTGTATCCATGAAATTTGGCTCTCGAAATTGGCTGTGGGAAAAGCTGTGGCAACATGGCATCTAACACGTCACAGCATTAATTTTGCCATGGGACATTTTTCCTAATTTCGAGGGCTGATTATTACTACTTATTCAATAGAGCATCCAATGACTTTTGCATTTCCGTTCTAGAGTTATCCTTCTTTGTTTACTTTTTTTAACTCCCTCCTATTTATTATGTATTGACAAGTTAACGAACTATTTACAGGAGGGTATAGATTATCTACATGCAGAAGGAAAAGACAAGCTGCTAGAATTCCAAGGGTTACCTGTTCCAGAGGATGAGAAGGACGACGTTCCAGCCATTCCACGAGATGGCACCATGGCTGCTACTGCTAAGGTATTTTTCACAACAAATATAAGATTGACATTTGGAGGACTATATTGTATTCCACACCAATTGTACTCTCGACTGCCTAATAGTCATACATGTACATTAAAGACATATTATGGACTTGTGCGGGTGCGTAGAACAGACAAATTAGTACCCAGGTGCTATGCCAGCTGTGGGAATGTATCATTATATACTAACATAGCTGCAAAACTCAAGGAAATCGACCACAATCCATAGAAATCATCGCCTGAAGTACGCTTAATGTTAAATATTTACATCTTGATTCTGGACGCAACAATCGGCGATAAACTAATCAAATGATTTTGCCATCAAGAATGACGATGTGTGCTGTAAAGTTTTATTAAAATTCATAAAAATAACTACCTTGGGCAAGATTATTCTCCATTTATATGTTATCACCCAACCGGAGTGTTTCATATCACTTTAATTAAATGACTCATCGAATGGGGGCACACTTCCATTAGACTTTAAACATGGTTAAAAACCACAAGACAAAGTACTAGTAAGTAATATGAAAACAGATGATAATTTCACCAAAATCAAAATCCCATATGTAATTTTTTGGTCCTGTTGGCATCCACTTGTTTTGCTCGATTTTGAAAGTTTGAAGGTAAGAATTTGTCTTATATGGAAACATAGGAAAGAGATAATGCGTTTGGAAACCCATGGTTCCAAGAACTATTAATAGAATCGCATGGAAACCCATGGTTCCAAGAACTATTACAAGAATCGCATTAGCCTGGATGTAGAATGAGGTCCCCAGAGGGTAAATATAGTGACGCTATCCCACATGGTTCTGCTTAGACCTCATCTTCTGGGAAGTATTTATAGTCTCAAATTAACATTTTTTTAGTTACTTTTTCCCTTCTGACAGTTCTGTAACTTCTGTTCAGTTTCTATATCCCCCCTGGGCATTTGCAGAAGATAAAATGCATAATCGAGGTGACCAATGGGCGAACATCACCAACTTCACCTGGGGAACTTCAATCATAATCAATCTGATCCTAGGTCCCATAGAGAGTAGTTACCTGAATTAATCCTGGGTCCCATTGAGAGTACTTACCTGAATTAATCATGGGTCCCATAGAGCGTAGTTACCTGAATTAATCTTGGGTCCCATAGAGAGTAGTTACCTGAATTAATCCTGGGTCCCATTGAGAGTACTTACCTGAATTAATCATGAGTCCCATAGAGCGTAGTTACCTAAATTAATCATGGGTCCCATAGAGAGTAGTTACCTGAATTAATCCTGGGTCCCATAGAGCGTAGTTACCTGAATTAATCCTGGGTCCCATAGAGCGTAGTTACCTGAATTAATCATGGGTCACATAGAGCGTAGTTACCTGAATTAATCCTGGTCCCATAGAGAGTAGTTACCTGAATTAATCCTGGGTCCCATAGAGAGTAGTTACCTGAATTAATGTCTTGTCAGCTGATAAAAACCTGAAACTTTGTGTGTACGATGATGTTGTCAGATTGAAATTAATTCCCATGTTTGTTTGTCAGGAGAATGGAACCCTCTGGGGTTTTGAACCAAATCAAACCTTGAAATAGTGTGTCTAACCCATAGAGAGCCCCATGCAGACTGGAGAAGACAACACTCTGTAGTGCATGGCTGCATGCTTCCATCTGTGTGAGGCTTCCTGTGGGTTAAACATTAAACTTTATCAGTGAGGTTTGAGATGGATGTCTTACATTACTAATCAAGGCTAGAAATAGTGTGTCTGACCCATAGATAGCCCCACACAGACTGGAGCAGACGACACTCTGTAGTGCATGATTCAATCTGTGTGGGGCTCCCTGTGGGTTAAACAATAAACTTTGTCAGTGAGGTTTGAGATGGATGTCTTACATTACTAATCAAGCCTTGTAATAGTGTGTCTGACCCATAGAGAGCCCCACACAGACTGGAGCAGACGACACTCTGTAGTGCATGATTCAATCTGTGTGGGGCTCCCTGTGGGTTAAACAATAAACTTTATCAGTGAGGTTTGAGATGGATGTCTTACAATTTACTAATCAAGCCTGGAAATAGCGTGTCTGACATTCGCAGAATGAGGTCCCAGAGGGTGAATTAGTGCCCAATCCCACAGTGGGATAGGGCACGAAATCACCCTCTGCCACATGATAGCTAGCTAGCATCATCCTCTGGGGACCTCATTCTGCACAGGCCTCAACTACTATGGGAGACTTAAGATCAGACAGAAGGTCCCCAGTTACATTGTAAGTTAGTTCACTCATTAGTCACCTCGATTATGCATTTTATCTTTTGCAAATTAGGGCATTTGGAAACTGAACAGAAGTGAAAAAGTAATTGAAAACAACGTTAATTCCAGAAGATGAGGCCTAAGCAAAACCAGATCCCCACAGGGTGAATTTGGTGATGATAGCCTGATGTGTGGTCAGATGAGATGGAGTTTCTGTATGGGAGGCCAAATTCACATTTATTAATAATTGCGCTTCAGCACAATCCAATTGCGCTTCAGCGCAATTCAATTGCGCTTCAGCGCAATCCAGCTTGATTCATATCAATTGTGCCTCAGCACAATTGAATTGCATTGAAGCGCAATTATTGTTACAAGCTTACACCCCTGAATAGATCATTTTCTATTTGATTTATTCATTAATTAACTGGGGGTGCCCATATATGGGAAAATAATTGCACTTCAGCACAACTGAATTGCGCTTCAGTGCAATTCAATTGCGCTTCAGCGCAATTAATTTTCTATTGGATTTATTCATTAATTAACTGGGGGGTTTAGCCATATATGGAAAATTAATTGCGCTTCATCGCAATTCAATTGCACTTCAGCGCAATTAATTTTGGATTACGCTGGAGCGCAATTGAATTGCGCTGAAGCACAATTATTAATAAATGTGAATTTGGCCTCCCATATTTCTGAAGGGTCAACGGACCTCAATTGGAATCAACCTGGAAAAAGGGTTATGTCCATCTAAAATTTACAAATAGTTGCGCACAAGTTGACCCATATGTAAAATATACAGAACACACATTGTTGATAGCAATTGTGTAACAAAAACAAGAGATTTACCTTGAAAATTTCACTGCAAAAATTTCTTGTAACCATGTGCTCAGACTAAATTTTCAAATAATTATCAAACTTGCTATTCTTCCACTAATATTATCACCCATTCAGCAAATAATCATAATGTAAGTTTAAGTGAATTCAAACAATTATTATTGCTTCTAAAAATACATATTTTGCAGCAAATAATTTCAAGTTGTCCTTTTGTCCCCATTGATATAGGAGGCTGAACAGATTTTGGCTGGAGTCGGAAAACCAGATGAAGATGCAATGACGAGAGGTCAACAAAGAAAGATAGAGGAAATACAGAACGAAACCGAACCAGAGCCTTCTCCCAAAAAACCTAAGCTATCAAAAGACACAACAATGCTCGAGACAGCAAAGGTTTGTCTGCTCATTCCTTGTATTTAAATTCGTGCAGCACTATTTTTCGCTCAGTTTTTAACTCGCCCACCATGCTGCTCGAATTTAAAACTGACAGAAATATTTCCTAAAAGACTGGTGACAGTTTCAGTTTTTAAGCTATATGTGTATATTGGTGTAAACAATATTTATTTCAAATAATCAAACATATAACACAGAAACAAATCACACAATATACATGTAGATACATAGAGATTTATGAAGAGGATTGTATATTAAAGACCACCATGACACAAATTAAGATCGAGTAAATTGTAACCGCATTAACATTGTATTGAGATGATGGGTGGTTATATGCTAAAAAAAATCATTCTGACACTCAAATAGTTATGGACATCAACGAAATGAACTTTATATGAAGAAGTACATGTAAAAGAATCACATATGCAGCTGACCCATAGAGAGCCCCACACAGACTGGAGCAGACGACACTCTGTAGTGCATGATTCAATCTGTGTGGGGCTCCCTGTGGGTTAAACAATAAACTTTGTCAGTGACTTGAGAGAAAAATCAACATGTGGCTGCGACTATTTGAAAAATTGGGCTGACATATTTAACTGAGACTGCAGTAGTGCTGGGCGATATGACAATATATCGGGTATAGTCGGTTTTAAATTTGATATCTCAAAAATATCGTCTGACATAAAAAATTCCCAGGGCTGCTGTATATGTACATTGAAGTCTCACGATGCTCCCAAATACTAATTCACACTAATAAATAGTCTCACAAACAACCAATTCCTCACTAATAAATAAAATGGCAATTTGAAACCGAATGAGGTGGTTAATGTGTAGTGTTAAGCTCTATCGTCAAAGGGATATAACTCTAAAATTTAAGCAATCTGAAAATGCACGTGGGCCTTGTTATATGATAATATCCCTTTGTTTCAACCCATATGCGGATGCTTATCTCTCAATTACTGGTCCATGTTACATGTCAATAATAGGTGCTATATACACGTAGGTAGGTGAGAACTACGCATTCCCCTATTAAAGGATCAAATATGCCAACAGGTTTTTATAAACACGCAGCTCATTTGCCTGATCATTGTTCACTAATTTTATTATTCACTAATTTTGACAATGCGTCATCGAAACGGTGCTTTGAACACTGCTTACAGTTTATATTATGCTTGACCAAATTAGGAGTTGAAAGTTGTTGTGTTCGCCGTCGGCAAACTGTCAGATGTTGTAGACGAGTGGTCATTATACTGTTATGTTACTGATGTACATATGAATCAATGTTCAATAAACATTTACTCAACCTCGCATGGCCCATGAATCATAAATAAAACATAGGGATGTATTGTGGAAAGATGGAACTTTATTCATGAAATATTGCATATGTTATGCATTGTACTTTACCAATTTGTTATATACCAAAATAATATCGTGATAATATCGTTTATCACAATGTTGTCACCATAATATCGCAATATTTTTTTGTCAATATCGCCCAACCCTAGACTGCATGACCATGTTGACCTTCATGGTGGTGGATATGGAGATTGCTTTTGTGTCCCTTCGTATGGGAATATGTGTATTTCTTACAAGTATTGCAACATCGAAGATTTTACCATGATTTGCATATGAATAATGGTGTTGAGAATGCACGCCCGCATGTCAATATGATTGTCTGTATTCAGTCCAACTGTATGTAATGTATGTAAATTAGTGTTGAAACGATTAGCGATTTTAAGGAATCGACTAGTCGCCAGAGGTAATCGACTACTAGTCGGACCCCTTCTAAGAGTTCCCGTTTCTATGCCCATATGACGTATAAAATGGGCCATGTGGCATCGCAGTTTCAAGTATCCAACTCTTCCGTGTCAGAACGTTTCAAGGAAAGCACGTGAACTATGTAATCTCCGTTTTGCCCGTGAGTCTCCCAATTTGATGTATTAAACCCGGCTCTCCTGCAACCTACATATAATCTCACGGTTTGGGGAATGCAGGTAATAAAAACATTTTATTTAAACAAAAATTGTCGCCGGTAACCTGGAAATAAATAGGCAAGTCTCGTTCGTAAGTCTCTCTAACGAGATGTCAGGTGTGTTCTATTGTCTCTCTGAATTGGCGCCTCATGTGTCATGTGGGGGGGGGGGGGGTATGGGTATAAGAATGATCTAGAATTTATTCAGTTACTGAGTTGGCTTTACCAGCTTGACTTGTCGCGAATTATGTTTCGTATATCATTGAAGCCATTTTGTTGCATCATTACTCTAGTATTACACGTGCGACAGTGAGAAGTTATCACTGGTCAATTGCGTCCCATGGACCTAGACAGTGTTCATTCGGCAGCGACACTTTGAACATGTCTTTGATGATCAACATAAAAGAAACTGCGCCTACATGTGCATACATTGGGTTCAGTTCAGGTCATGGAATTCACCGTCCGTGCATGACTGGCAGTGGCATCGTTAAAGGAACAATGCAATAAGGCTTTAAGAAGTTAATATGTGTTATTACTGTTACAGATTACATGATAATATGGCCGTGCAATGGCACTGCTGTCATGATAGCACATAGGTACTGCTTTTTCCCGACTAGTCGACTAGCACATTTCGGGATCGACTAATTTAATAATCGCATCGATTGCGACTAGTCGATTAATCGTTTCAACAATAATGTACATGTAATGTATGTATGTAATGTATGTACATGTATGTAATGTAATATATGTACATGTATGTACATGTAGCTGAGTCTCCCTGTGATTTGCAATAAACTCAGGAGCCATACTATTTTTCTCAGTTTTAAATTCACGCACCCAGAAAAATAGTACTGCGCGAAATTAAAGGTACTCAATCTGATCAGACGCTCCTAAATTACTATTTCTTTGGCTTCGGGGGTAAAACATATTTGATTCGAGTCGAGGAACCCACGATGTTTGAAGTTTGCTATTTCTATTGTTTGTGGACCAGAACCACGTGCTCAAACGGACAAATTGTGGTTGTAAGATGGATAACTCGAAAATCAAGTGGTTGCTATTAACAATAAAAACCACTTGATTTTAGAGATATCCATCTTACAACCACAATTTGTCCATTTGAGCAACTGGTTCTGGACAAGTTCTGGTCCACAAACAATTAAATAGAAACAGCAAACTTCAAACATCGATATCTAATCACTCTGAGCTTTGATGGGTAGGTTCCTCGACTCAAATCAAATATGTTTTACCCCCGAAGCCAAAGAAATAGTAATTTAAGAGTGTCTGATCGGATTGAGTACCTTTAAATACGAGTAAGGTTGTCTCGGCAAAATTGGACATAGGTGTTTTCTTGAGAGGAAATTTATTTTGGTTAGCATAAACACTTAACTTTCAGAATCCATATTATATAAAATAGCTATATTTTCAGTAAATACATACAACAACACCCCTCCCCTCCATAATCCCCTACAAATTTTATTTCGATTGCTGGTCATCCGCAATTTCATAAAGCCATTATGATCATTCACCGCTCTACATTCTGCACAATTTCAAAATTGCAGTCCCCACACAGTACCCACACAGTCCCCACACAGTACCCACACAGTACCCACACAGTACCCACACAGTCCCCACACAGTCCCCACACAGTACCCACACAGTACCCACACAGTCCCCACACAGTACCCACACAGTCCCCACACAGTACCCACACAGTACCCACACAGTCCCCACACAGTACCCACACAGTCCCCACACAGTACCCACACAGTACCCACACAGTCCCCACACAGTACCCACACAGTCCCCACACAGTACCCACACAGTCCCCACACAGTGCCCACACAGTACCCACACAGTCCCCACACAGTACCCACACAGTCCCCACACAGTACCCACACAGTACCCACACAGTACCCACACAGTCCCCACACAGTACCCACACAGTCCCCACACAGTACCCACACAGTACCCACACAGTCCCTACACAGTACCCACACAGTCCCCACACAGTACCCACGTTTTGTGTAGTACTTGGCCATCAAGCTACAGTAATGCTCTAAGTAATCGACTCCTTAACCAGAGCAGAATTATGGGTAATTTTTCAGGATTTAGTCGGAAATATGGCTTGTTGCCATTCATCGGAAAGCTCTCTCATTACTGTACTTGCTTGTGGTCATAGTGCAACTAAAAGTGTGACAAATATAGAATATGTAGCTAGTGCTGTCGCTTAAACAATTTATGTACATGAGGGGTTTTTGAGCATCTATTGGGCGAAGCTCTGCCGAGTCCAATAGATGTAGATGCCAAATCCCCCGAGTGCGCATAAACCGTTTAAGTGACAGAATTAGCTACATATTTTATTTATCCATCGCGCAAAACTTGCCTTTTGTGGGGGAATTCTGTCATTTTCCTAAGTTTTTCATTCGTTACCTCGATGACTCCATTACATTTATAAGCCATAAAGGTCAAGCAAACTAATTAGTATTCATGACGTGTGTAGCTTCGAGCGAAATTGTTCGTAGGCTTTTTTTTACAGTATAAAATATTCTCAGCTGACCTTGTTCTGATGATTTATAGATGTTTTAGAGCTAAAACATATACCCTTTTACTAATATATATCAATAACAGTGAATTATGGACAATAAAAACGTTCTCAAACCCCAACTGATTTCACTAGCAGGATTACGTCGAAGGAAACTTGGACTGAATCAAAGTATTATGCAAATATTGAATATCATTATCTCAGACCAATCAGATGAGTCGAAAGTGAAAAGGAAGCAATGGAAATTGTTGCAAATAAAACAAGATCCTTTGATCACATTTCAGGAAGCTAAAGCACTCTTGGGTAACGAGAAGATCGGTGAATCAAGAGCAGAAACTAAATTGTTACAAAAAAAACCAGCAGCTACCCCGAAAAGAACAGCAACTATGCAACAAACCGTTGATGAAGGTATCTATTTTTTTATTTGTGGTTCTGGTTTCCTTACCGGCTACCGAAACTAATTTAAACCACCTACCTTTAAGTTTTATTTATGGTTCTTATAAAGCAATATTTCTGAAACTTTAAATCATTTGTTATACGCCCTTTTGAAAAAAAAAGGCCGTATTATAGTATTGGTCTGTCCGTCCGGGCGGGCGGGCGTCCGGGCGGGTGGGCGTCCGTTAACCTGTTGTCCGGATGACAACTTTAGTTAGAGTGAACCAAAATTAGTAAAATTTGGTATGTGGGTTTATTAGCCGAAAAGTAAGTTCAAGTTCGAATTTGGGTTCCGCCCGCCAATTTTCACCGGAGTTATGCCC
Source organism: Siphonodentalium dalli (assembly GCA_032622095.1). NCBI lineage: Eukaryota > Metazoa > Mollusca > Scaphopoda > Gadilida > Siphonodentaliidae > Siphonodentalium > Siphonodentalium dalli. The sequence goes on along the minus strand of CP136064.1, from coordinate 285,291,607 downwards.
CTTATTTGACGTTTTTTGACTTAGAAAATCCTTGAAATTTGTTGTCCGGATGATAACTTTAGTATAGTTTATCGGAATGAATCCAAATTTGGTATATTACTTTCTCCCACCAAAACACAGGTCAAGTTCGAACTTGGGTTCTGTCCGACCATTTTTGGCAGAGTTATGCCCCTTTTTCGACTCAGAAAATTCAGTTTTTCTTATGTTTTTTGGTTTCCGGATGATAACTCGATTTTGGAATGTTTATACGCAAAACCCGTATTTTTGTGGATTACATATATCGAAATACAACTCAAGTCCGAATTTCGTTTTAATCCGATAATTTTTGCGACAGTTATGGCCCCTTTTTATACGCCCTTTTGAAAAAAAGGCCGTATTATAGTATTGGTCTGTCCGTCCGGGCGTCCGTCCGTTAACCTGTTGTCCGGATGATAACTTTAGTTAGAGTGAACCAAAATTAGTAAAATTTGGTATGTGGGTTTATTAGCCGAAAAGTAAGTTCAAGTTCGAATTTGGGTTCCGCCTGCCAATGTTCACCGGAGTTATGCCCCTTATTTAACGTTTTTTGACTTTGGTTTCTGGATGATAACTCGATTTTGGAATGTTTATACGCAAAACCCGTTTTTTTTGTGGATTACATATATCGAAATACGGCTCAAGTCCGAATTTCGTTTTAATCCGATAATTTTTGCGAGAGTTATGGCCCCTTTTTATACGCCCTTTTGAAAAAAAGGCCGTATTATAGTATTGGTCTGTCCGTCCGGGCGGGCGTCCGTCCGTTAACCTGTTGTCCGGATGATAACTTTAGTTAGAGTGAACCAAAATAAATAAAATTTGGTATGTGGGTTTATTAGCCGAAAAGTAAGTTCAAGTTCGAATTTGGGTTGCGCCCGCCAATTTTCACCGGAGTTATGCCCCTTATTTAACGTTTTTTGACTTAGAAAATCCTTGAAATTTGTTGTCCGGATGATAACTTTAGTATAGTTTATCGGAATGAATCCAAATTTGGTATATTACTTTCTCCCACCAAAACACAGGTCAAGTTCGAACTTGGGTTCTGTCCGACCATTTTTGGCAGAGTTATGCCCCTTTTTCGACTCAGAAAATTCAGTTTTTCTTATGTTTTTTGGTTTCCGGATGATAACTCGATTTTGGAATGTTTATACGCAAAACCCGTATTTTTGTGGATTACATATATCGAAATACAGCTCAAGTCCGAATTTCGTTTTAATCCGATAATTTTTGCGAGAGTTATGGCCCCTTTTTTGACGTTATTTGACTTAGAAAATCCATGAAATTTGTTGTCCGGATGATAACTTTAGTTAGAGTGAACCGATTTCAATCAAATTTGGTATGTGGGTTTATTAGGAGAAAAGACAGCTCAAGTTCGAATTTGGGTTCCGTCCGCCAATTTTCACCGGAGTTATGCCCCTTATTTGACGTAATTTGACTTGGAAAATCCCTGAAATTTGTTGTCCGCATGATAACTTTACTAGAGCTTATCGGATTCAATGATAATTTGGTATATTACTTTCTCCCACCAAAACACAGGTCAAGTTCAAATTTGAGTTCCGTCTGCCAATTTTCACCAGAGTTATGCCCCTTTTTTTTATCAGTTTCCGCCGATCCAAGAGAGGGCGTATATTGCACGCCCAGCGTAGCTCTTGTTTGACGTAATTTGACTTAGAAAATCCCTGAAATTTGTTGTCCGGATGATAACTTTATTTAGAGTGAACCGATTTCAATCAAATTTGGTATGTGGGTTTATTAGGAGAAAAGACAGCTCAAGTTCGAATTTGGGTTCCGTCCGCCAATTTTCACCGGAGTTATGCCCCTTATTTGACGTAATTTGACTTGGAAAATCCCTGAAATTTGTTGTCCGCATGATAACTTTACTAGAGCTTATCGGATTCAATGATAATTTGGTATATTACTTTCTCCCACCAAAACACAGGTCAAGTTCAAATTTGAGTTCCGTCTGCCAATTTTCACCAGAGTTATGCCCCTTTTTTTATCAGTTTCCGCCGATCCAAGAGAGGGCGTATATTGCACGCCCAGCGTAGCTCTTGTTTGACGTAATTTGACTTAGAAAATCCCTGAAATTTGTTGTCCGGATGATAACTTTATTTAGAGTGAACCGATTTCAATCAAATTTGGTATGTGGGTTTATTAGGAGAAAAGACAGCTCAAGTTCGAATTTGGGTTCCGTCCGCCAATTTTCACCAGAGTTATGCCCCTTATTTGACGTAATTTGACTTAGAAAATCCCTGAAATTTGTTGTCCGGATGATAACTTTACTAGAGCTTAGCGGATTCAATGATAATTTGGTATATTACTTTCTCCCACCAAAACACAGGTCAAGTTCAAATTTGAGTTCCGTTCGCCAATTTTTACCAGAGTTATGCCCCTTTTTTATCAGTTTCCGCCGACCCAAGAGAGGGCGTATATTGCACGCCCAGCGTAGCTCTTGTTTGACGTAATTTGACTTAGAAAATCCCTGAAATTTGTTGTCCGGATGATAACTTTATTTAGAGTGAACCGATTTCAATCAAATTTGGTATGTGGGTTTATTAGGAGAAAAGACAGCTCAAGTTCGAATTTGGGTTCCGTCCGCCAATTTTCACCAGAGTTATGCCCCTTATTTGACGTAATTTGACTTAGAAAATCCCTGAAATTTGTTGTCCGGATGATAACTTTACTAGAGCTTAGCGGATTCAATGATAATTTGGTATATTACTTTCTCCCACCAAAACACAGGTCAAGTTCAAATTTGAGTTCCGTTCGCCAATTTTTACCAGAGTTATGCCCCTTTTTTACCAGTTTCCGCCGACCCAAGAGAGGGCGTATATTGCACGCCCAGCGTAGCTCTTGTTTAACTTATTATCCAAATATTTCCCTCAATAAATATGACTCCTTATGGGAGGCCGTTTTCACATTTATTAAATAATTGGACTTAAGCACATTTAGTTGTACAAAATTGAAATTCAATTGGACTTAAGCACAATTCATTTAACATTATGTGGGCAGCAATTGTGCTTAAGCGCAATTAAAAACTCTCTGAATGGAAGAATCCATTTAGTATAGAAAGGGTTGAATTGCTGTTGCCTAACTGTTTATTGTTTCTTATTTGAAGCTAAATATGTCCTGGAAGGTGAAGAGGTTGATGCTTCGGAGGGTCGTAAAACTCGTTCTCAGAAAAAACCATCTCTGAAACCAGCGGTAAAAAGAGACGGAACAATGGAGCAAACCGCCCGAGAAGGAGAGGAGTTTGTTAATCGACATCTGGGAGATGATGACGACGACGATGAGGAAGAGGAGGACGATGACGAGGAGGACGACACTAACTAGGGCTTACTAGGCATTCATTTGGGCGGCACTCACGCAAACTCATCGTCTCATTCTGCCAGCTAATGTGTCTGTTTAAGGCCGTGGCTCCATACCTGGCACCGTAAATATAGCCGTGGATTTTAACTGTTTCAGTGCCAGGGGCCGATCTCATCGGCTGTAATTTACAGTCTTTAGAGTGCGAGGGGGTTGAATTTTTTTTTTTGGGTATGCTTAAGCATGATGCTATAGCGAATTTAAAAACAAACTGGATAAAACCTTAGGGGCATGTTATAACTCAAAACTATCACCAACTACCACAGGATTTAGTCGGAAATATGGTTTGTTACCATTCATCGGAAAGCTTTCCGATGAATGGCAACAAGCCATATTTCCGACTAAATCCTGAAAAGTTACCCATAATTCTGCTGTGGTTATGGAGTCGATTACTTATGGCATTACTGTATATGTACCCCACAGCTGCGCCAAGTATTCGTTTCTAGGCAATTGGAAGTCCCTGTTGTCAAAACTGAGCCTTGTTGCCATTGTTGAAGAATCAAAACTGCTTAAGCCATAGTTATCTGCATAGTTATGAGAATTGTGTTATCACAGCGTATAGTGATGTCACAGTGTAAATTTAATACCCGTATTGATACTAGCTTGATTCTCATACTCTCCGCTATATTTAGTTCAATCCTCAAAATTGTTTATTTCTATACCCTTGGTGTGAATTCAATTCAGATTGTGCATGCCTGGGACAATGTAGCAACCCATTAAAAAATCACTCAAATATATGATGAAAAATGGCATGGTTTCTTGGTAACCACTAACCAATCATAACTTGCCTTTGAGAGTTTTCTGACATCACTTCCTGGTAACCAGGAGCACACTGGCTGTCAGAATGTTGCTATGAATGTTGCACTGTCCAATCCACTCATTATGTACCATATCATGTATCTGTTATTGTTAGTCACATTTTTAAAAGGTTTTACAGAGAAAATATTATTATTTCACTTCAGTTTTTGCTGTGGAACAATAGATGGACTATGTAGATGTTTGACATCATGCTCAGATTTCACCCGGGCTGTGGAATTCTTTCTTTCTATATATAGACTTTCACTGAATTATGTAGTGTTCAGACAAAGTCTGTTGTGTGCATTGCGTTGACAAGCCTTGAAATAGTGTGTCTGTCATTTGCAGAATGAGGTTCCAGAGGGTGAATTTAGTGATGCTATCCCGTATGGCGGGCTCGCGTCACCAAAGTCACCCTCTTGTAACCTCATTCTGCATAGACCTCAACTGCTATGGGAGACCCAGGATCAGATTGAAGTTCCTTAGTTAAAGTTGGTGATGTTCACCCATTAGTCACCTCGATTTTTATCTTCTGCAAATTAGGAGATATAGAAACTTCCCAGAAGGGGAAAGTAACTAAAAACAATGTTAATTTGAGACTATAGATAACTCTCAGACGAAGAGGTCTAAGAAGAATAAGGTTCCCAGAAGTGAATTTGGTGATGATAGCCCGCTGTGGGACCTCATTTTGCAAATGACAGACAAACTATTTCAATACTTGTGCGTTGAAATTGGATTATAGACAATAACACTAAGGCATTCATACATCCGAGACATTGTATTCGTTAACACATGCAACAAGGAGATTATATTTTCAACACAACTTAAGGCGTAATACATACCTTATATGGCATGCATCATGACGTTTCTTGTTTTCAATCGATAAATGATGGCAGTTGTCTTCGAAGCGAAGTAAAATCGACTTGTATTTATGTCAACAAATTGTTTAGTTTTTTAATTTTACAGGTTTGATATTATCGTAGAATTGCAAATTTTGCAATATTGCATTTATTCCAATATCAAACTTATTACCGGTACCTGTAATTATTAATCAGAAGATCCATATTATAACACAATATATGCACCCATGTGAACAGATCGTGTCAATGCAATGTATGCAACAGATTTGTCTGAATGGTATGGTACATTAGTCATTGTTGCTAAGTTATTGGTGATTTTTGGTATCTGAAAAGTAGTAGAAGACTAGGGCTCTGCAAATAGATTCGATTCAAAAAATTTTATTGAATCATTTCCAACAGGTGCATTGCCATGGTTTCAACAGATCAAAATGTTTGTTTTATTTCATATTCTAGTAATACTGTATTTCTTGTTGCTTTTGGAATCATCACAGAAGATGGTATATTGCACAGAAGACGCATTAATATGGTTAGATAATACAAGATCAACTGAGAATATCTTATCTATATGATATTTTTGATTTGTTATGCATTATGGCTACCTATTTAAATTTTCCGTATCTTCACTCTTAAAGTATTTGATGATAAGAGAACTACTTTTCAATTTCTTGATTAGAGATACAATGCAATGCTCAAAATCATCAAAAACATAGTGACGGAGTGAAATTCAGCTGTACTGTCTCACATCAATCTCATTCTCTTAGACAAATTCTCATAATCATATTCATATTAAAATGTAGATAAAATGCAGCTATATTATATACAAAAACCAAATTTGACTTATTTTAAAGTGATGTGAAACACTCCCGTAGGGTTGTCAAATAGAAATGGAGAATAATATTGTTCAAAGTAGTTATTTTTACAAATATTATATCTAAATTGGCAACACACACCGTCATTCTTATATATTAAGTAAATGCAGTGACTGCCGATCGCGAAAGTTTTCGTTACTTTATTGCCGATAGATGCGTCCCGATTCAAGTAGTAAATATTTACAATTTAGCGTAGTTCGGACGATGTTTTCTATGGAGTGGTACGGTCTAGTTGCTTGGGATTTTCGGTGATGTTGGTAGAATGCTACATTCCCCAAGTTGGCATAGCAACTGAATTCTAACTTATCAATTTCACGCACCCAAATATGTACATAATATGTCTTTAATTTTAACTAGAAAGAAAATGCTCGACTAGGATTGCCTCACATTCATAAGAATTTACTAAGTTACTAGTATGTCTATTTATAGAAAACATTGTAGAGCGTTTACACACAAACCTTGAAATAGTGTGACTGTCATTTGCAGAATGGGGTCCCCAGAGTGTGAATTTAGTGATGCAATCCTGCATGGTGGGCTAGCATCAACAAATTCACCCTCTGGGAACCTCATACTGCTTAGGCCTCAACTGCTATGGGAGACCTATGTTGGTGATGTTCACCCATTAGTCACCTCAATTCTGCATTTTATCTTTATTTATCTTATTTTAAATTAGAGGATATAGAAACTGAATAGAAGGGGAAATGGTAATTTGAGACTAGATACTTCCTAGTAAATGAGTCCTAAGCAGAATGAGGTCCCCAGACGGGCCTGCTGTGCAGGGTAGCGTCACCAAATTCACCCTCTGGGGACCTCATCCTGCAAATGACAGTCACACTATTCCAAGGCTTGACAAGAAACATGGTGCTGGTGGATGGAGTATGTATATAGCAGATCATGCTAGCAGCTTTAGGAACACTGAATGTGTCTGTAAACAATTAGATTATAATTTGTCAAAGTACCTTCGAATCATGTCAATGAATTTAGACGAAACACTCCTCCAATCATTTCATTGAATTTATACTCTGTCAAACCTTGTATGAAGTCATTGTTTGTTGAACGATAACAGATTACCACCTGAAGATCAAATTCTTAACAGGTTCAATTCATGTTTACAGTCAGACTTAAAAGATTTCATCAATTTTGACATGTTTATAAAGTTGAGAGATATTTTAAAAATCTAGATACATATTGGTTGCTTTTATAGCCCACCCATCCAATAGGTGAATTTGACTTACATATGTCAAAAGTGGATCATTTGTGGTGTGGTAAAATATTCCTGTTATTTAGTTGAAAGTACATGTACATTCTATATTGGGTTATCACCCTTCAATACATTATTAAAGGCCCACTTAATTTATAGTGACTTGATATACGGTTTTAAAAACAATCTATGCCATAAAATATGATTAAAATACTATAATTCATCACTATTTGAAACATCTGTGTCTCAGAATATGCCCACAGAGAAATAGAAAACTGCTGAAAACTTAGAATGACTTCCCCCCCCCCCTCTGGTACCCAGAATGCAACAGAATTCAAACTTTTTCAATGGAAGGGGAAGAACTCTATCTTTAATATATAGAGTTATTCCCCCCTGTATTGAAAATAATACTGATTTTTACTTCAATCTTGATGACAAAACGTGTTGGCAACTCAATAAAAAACAACATGTCCACAGTTTATTACACCGGATAAGTTGATAATACAATGTTTTCGAGTTTCCTCTGGCATATATTTTGTATAATGTAATCTGGGGGTTCGAAAATTAAGTGGGCCTTTAAGATTTACTACAAAAGCTGGCAATGTTACTACAAAAATCGTCAGTTACTTCAAAACCTGGCGATGTTTACTTCAAAAGTCATCGTTTCTTCTAAACCTGGCTTTACTTCAAAACCTGGCATTGTATACACTCAACTGTACATTATCCATATCATCATGCATATCAATCAATACATTTCACTCCTCGTCGCTCTCATATCATGCTAGCTTTGGAATTTATAAAGGATTTTAGCTACTTTTACATCAGTCTGATTGAACGCAGGGGACTGAACATTCGACTGTCTGAACTAGAATGAGGGTGAATTTGGTGATACTAGCCCACTGCGGGATAGTATCTCTAAATTCACCCTCTGGGGACATCATTCTGCAAATGACAGGCACACTAAACTTAGGCTTGAGTTTGAACAACTAGCGGGGAATCCCATTTACCTTTAAAAAATTATTGCATCAGTGTCAGCCAATCACAAATTGCGGTAACAGACTCACAGCCAATCAGAAGATTGTGTGGGATTTAAAGATGGTCTTTCTCTTCCTATAACAAGTTTTTATATTGTTTCCTGGGTATAAAATAATAAATATGAATCAAAGACCCCTGTCTGGATTAATATTGATTTTATTTGAATATTCTGGTATAATATACATCAGCTAGATTTGATTGTGAATTTTGATGAATCCTGCTGTCTGGTGTTACCAGTCAGCTAATTTGGAGTTCTGTTTATTTCATAACAAATTTGACTCGTGGAATCTCCAAAAAAATAGCTTCCTTGTATCATATGCATGATTGAATTTCATAATCTGTACAGAATTAATCATCATCAAAACAGATCAATAATACATTTTGGCATCTACAGCAAATTCGAATCAATTTCGATGAAACTGTGCTCTGTATAATTTCTCATTTTATTCATATTTTGATATCCATACCTTAAATTACAGGATAATATAACCGAGACCTACTCAGTCCACTTAAACTGACCATTTAGTGATTTGAATATTATAGTTAATAAGCCTTCATCAGCAAAACCTACTTGGATCAATTGCTGAAAGCCGAATTAAGATGAATTGACTGTAAACGTCTTGGTGAAAGTTACTATAAAATTTGGTTAAGTTTTTGCTACTTTAAAATAACAGGACTATGTGGCTCAGTTTATTCTGGTTCACTCAACAAATATAAGACAAATTCCATCTGAGCAAACATTAAAGGCACAGATCGCCTTCGCAGTGGGTATGCTGTTAAAATAGTCACACCCGTTAAAACTACCACAAACAGAAAGAATATTAAAATATAGACATTCTGTTTTTATACCATTCATAAATATCGAGTAAATAGTATGTTATTGTCAAGTTTGTACTCTGTTATGTAAACAAATACCCACCGCGAAGGCCATTCATGCCTTTAAGTTTTTGTCGATCTGCCCATAAATTTATTAGTTATTGTTCGTTTGTGTTTGTTTCACCCACCTTGGTTGTTCCAAATATTTAAGTTATCCATGAAATGTTTGTTTGAAGGAAAACTGTACCTAAATCTAGCCATACATGGGATCACCTCCTTATTGACAAAAAATTTGCAACAAAAGAATTTATTTGAGTCACAATGCATACAAAATGATTCATGATAAATGTAACAGGGAAAATTAATTTTCTCATTATCATTACTGTGGTACTTTAGTTGGTTATTTGTGTGTGCAAGTGAATGTTCCACTCATCCTTGAATTAAACTAATTCACTTGTTGCTTATGGCCCTTGATCACATTCATATGCTATTTATCGTTTAGCTATTGAAACGGATGACGCGTTATTTGCGTTAAGTTAGTTCTGCCACAGTGAAGCAATACGATATGTGTCAACGCTTTGTTATAATACTGTTGTTCTGACACACTTTCTTGTTTGTTCCCTCTTGACTATGGCTTGATCTTACCCGTGTTAAGTGTGAAGTGTACCTATTTCTTGTTATATAGTTGATGGTTCGTACAATGGCTTAATTGATGTATAGTCTGCCTTTAATGACATTGGCTGTTGTAGATGTGATTTTATATTATTTATTATCAGAAACCACTGTTAGTGGAATGTGATGAACACTCTATTTCAGAGCAGTTGAACATACACACCAACTTTCCAATCATTTTGTAAAATTTTATATTATAAATTAAGAATATATAGACTGTCTGTTGTCACATCATTTAGTACTTTATTCTATATTTTAATTCAATATATTACATTTGGCAAAACTTGTCTTGTTTCATTTTGCTCTCACATATAAGAATTGAGTTGCATGTCATGCACCACACTTACATAAGAAATGTGGGCCATCCCGGTATACAGCAGTCTATGTAAATATACACTCAAGAGTCATACTGCATTACATACTGTGTGTATTGAAGTCTCCTCTCCTCGTCCCCTAAATCAAGTCATACTGTCACCATTTTTTCCTGTGTCGGTGGGTAAATGTATCTCATGCCTACACAGGCTGCACATTGAAAGTGTTTCCAGAGAAAATGGAGCAGAATGTGATTAACTGTATTTTGGGAACCATCAGAGGGGGGCTAAGCATTATTTCAACCACAAAAATGGCAAGAAATACCTCAAATATACTCCTTCCATGTGAAACGGTTCCAATATATACATTCAGAAATCGTCCATTGGTAGGAGGTTATTCCAAACCCTTCAGAAACGGAAACAATGAATAAATAAGGAAATTGTAAAGTCTTTCCCAATTTTTTTTTCAAATTCCCTGATGTGACGTATGGGAAAGTTATTGAATTTGTTCATTGAAAAGTCTTGAAAAAATGATCAGGACGTCTGGAAAAGTTATGGAATTTTGTGCAAAGGTCGATGTATGAACCATGGAATAGTTCCACTCAAAGCAAGTCTAGCTTTCAAAGCTCATCGGACCAAACGGAAAAGAATCATCTGATATATACTAGTAGCTGGCATGACATCCCAAATGTCTTGGCACGGATGAGCCCCCATAATGTAACAGTTCCAAACTTAAGACTCGTTGAAGAAACCGTCCATTGGTGGAAGGTTATTCCAAACCCTTCTGAAACTGAAACCAATTTCAATTATTGATTTAATTTATATATTATGTATACACTTTCATCACTACCCTAGTACCTGGAGCAAACAAGACGCACAATATACACCAATGTCTAACCAAGTCCATATCCAGAAATAACAGAGAGACGAGTAAATCGTCTTTTTCTATCATAAGCCGGACACTAGAGTAGCGATAACAAACAAGTTCAACAAAGAAACACTATCAGTTCACAACATCACTGATTGTGGTGTGAATCTTTACGTCGGCAATACGTCAGATATCTTCTTCTGTGTTAAGTCAATAAAGAGCGTTCCGCCACACATGTGTTGAACATTAATGCAGATTCAGAATATTACCGATGTGTGTGTTCATATACCACAGTTCATGAAGGAATTGAATGTTATGAATAGACCTCTAGCCGACCGCACACGATTCAACAATGTTGGGGAACATTGTTGCATCATGTGCTTTAGTATGTTTCTTGTTGCATGCAACAAAATTTTGATGATCAACATTGTTGCAGCAGATCAAATTACTTCGGTTTTGTTGCGTGTTGTAGCCAATCATATAACCTTCATCCAATCCCATGATTGACGAATGCTAATTTCAGCTCTGGTTTTTCTCTAAATTCATGATTGAAATTTCTTATGTTATTCAATAGTCTACAGTTTGAAGAACGTAATAGAGTTAGGTTATCCCGAGCGATGTTTGAAATAATAAACAACACTTTTGGTTGTAAAATCTTTCATCTTTGGGTACATCTTTCTGTGAATATTTTGTTTCACAATTACAGACCCACAATGTACATCAAGCTACAGTAATTCTATTTCGAACAACTTGGTTGTCAGCTATATTTTAATTAATGATATACATGATTGCATATAATTATAGGTTACAATAAATAACATTATTTCAAATATGATGTTATCAATGTCAACATTTTGTTGTCTGTTCTCTGTTACAACAATGTTGCGCAACAAACAACATGCCTCTACACACGCTGCAACATTGCAGGATCAGACAGCAGAGAATACAAGAAAAAAAATCCAATTCTGGTTGCCATTTTGCCATCCATCTTGTGTGTCGTTTTTAGCTCACCTGAGACGAAGTCTCCGGTGGAGCTATAGTCATCACTCCTCGTCCGTCGTCCGTCCGTCCGTCTGTCCGTCAACTTTTTTTAAAAACATCTTCTCCTCTGAAACCATCATACCAAATTGGTTCATATTTGGTGTGGATGTTCCCTAGGTGACTCTCATTCAGATTTGTTCAAATGAGGTCACTGGGTCAAATAGTTGCGAAACCAGGGCCATAATTCTATTCCTCCACAGTAATTCTTACAACAACTTCTTGTCCATAACCATTGTGCCGATTTAGCTAATATTTGGTATGGAGGGTCCTTTGGTGACTGGTGTTCAGATTTGTTCAAATGAGGTCACCCGGTCAATTAGTTGAGAAACCAGGGCCATAACTCATAGTAATTCTTACAATGACTTCTTCTACAAAAATGTTGGGCCGAATTAGCTTATATTTGGTACTGAGGGACCTTGGGTGACTGGGAATCAGATTTGTTCAAATTGGGTCACTGGCCCAGTGACAATGGGTCAATTAGGGGCAGAGCCAGGGACATAACTCTAAAAACCAAAAAATTACATTTTTGCATTTTGATCATATTTGGGGTGGATGTTCCCTAGGTGACTGTCATTAATATTTGTTCAAATGAGGTCACTGTGTCAAACAGTTGCGAAACCAGGGCCATAACTGAGGGTGACGACCCCCCTTTTCGTACGCCGGATGCGGGGTCTGTTATGGCGTATTCCGGATGCCAGACCACCGTACGCCGGATGCCGTCGGCCACATATATCGGATGCCGGATGCTTCCATTGATAATTTTCTTGACGTTAAACAGCAAAAACACAACGAAATTACGTCCGCTAATTTATATTTCTTTGCTCGGACACTTTATTTTCCACAATTTAGCTAATTTTACGTCTCGTTATCACATCTGACATATCTAAATATAATTGATGTCTGCTTGGCAATAATTTTGAATATGTAATTAATTTTTATTAAATTTTGAAAAATGTAGTTAGAAGCCTGCATGCTACTTCAATTTAATAACACCATTAACAAGACAGTCAATGACTGTGGAGACGTTCACCAAACTGTAAAGACTAGGAAGACTGGGACTCGGAAGACCATAAGAGTTAGTACTTGTCATATTCACTTAAATTAAAAACAAGTAGCCATAAAGAGGGACATAGCCTAGAGGGTCTCCGTTGAGCAGTGGGTGTCCACCTTGAAATATGGTCCAGATCCCCCAACCCCACATAGTCCATAGTCTGCTCCCTCTCAACTGAAGCAAACACACTCCCAAGTTCGTAAAATTCCTTTGCACATGTTGGAATAATACAACTGACACTTCAAGCTTTCCTAACTGTGACAAAGTTACAACCTGACATGCTCCCCTGTTTTAATGGTGGACCCCATTCAAACGAATTTTTATTCCAACTCTCCATAGGCCATTTACACCAAATGCCATTTCTTGATTGGTCGAACCCATTTTAACAAATATGTAACCCAGTCCCAAGTAACACAATGATCCTCCATACTGGTTACTACATATAGGCTAAATATTACTGATGGCTCTTGAGGAGCGCCATTTTAAGAATTACTTTGGGGGGAAGAGTTATGTCAATGGTCGCACCCCTATTTGACCTGGTGAACCCATTTCAACAAATCTGAACCCAGTCACCCAATGACTCTCTATACCAAATGTATAACAAATATGCCAAACGGTTCTTGAGAAGATGTTTTAAAAATGAAAGTGTCAATGACACTGTAACTCAACTTGGAAAGGGAATAATTTCATGTGTTAAAGTCAATTGAGTTATTAGAAATGTGGAAAGTTGAAAGGCCTAGTTATGCAAAGAGTAAAATCTAAGATGGCTGCTGGCAGCCATGTTTTTTTGCCGAATGACCCCAAAAATGATTAATTCCCATCTACATGTCATTGTTAACATCCGTAACAAATTTCATGAAGATCTGACCAAAGATACGACCGGTAGCGCGTGTCAAAGGATTTAGTCATGCAAAGAGTAAAATCCAAGATGGCTGCTGGCGGCCATGTTTTTTTGCCGAATGATCCCATAATGACTCGTTCCCATCTACATGTTAATGTCAACATTCATGACAAATTTCATAAAGGTCAGACCAAAGGTATGACCTGTAGCCCGCGGGGAAGGAAATTGTTGACGGACACATGGACACAAGGACGACGGACGCCAATCCATGGCAATAGCTCAAACTTACAAAGTAAGTTGAGCTAATAACTGATGAGGGAAAGAATTATGTCACTGGCTCTGACCAATTCTGAATCCTAGTCACCCATACCAAATATAAGCTGAATAGGTCTTATGGTTCTTGATAGGAAGAAATTTTAAGAATTACAATGGATGGCCAAGTTACGTCCCTGGCTCCGCCCTTATTTGACCAGGTGACCTCATTTTAACACATCTGTATCCCCGTCACCCAAAAACCTTCCATACCAATTATAAGGTAAATAGTCCCGATGATTCTTGAGATGTTTTAAGAATTACTATGGATGGAAAGAGTTAGGTCCCTAGATTCTTGAGAAGATGTTTTAAGAATTGCTATGGATGGAAAGAGTTAGGTTCCTAGCTATGCCACTTTTTTGACCATGTGACCCCCATTTGAACAGAACTGAATCCCAGCCACCTAGGGACCATCCACACAAAATATGTCTCAATTCTTCATCTCAGGTAAGCTAAGAAAATGCCTCCATCTTTCTCATCCAGTTTCCGATATGTAATCGCCTGAGAAAACAGGTATTTAGTTTTACTGGCCTAACTGTCAGATTCACCATTCACACTTGGCCTTGGGAGTGGAGTTGTTATCATAAGCAGGGTAATTTATATACAAACTCTCTTACAGGCAGAGAAATTTAGGCTATTAATCAATGCTGTCATTCCAAACAGATTTTGTTAACACTGCCATTTCATTTATTACTTTATAATCAATGTGACTTCTATATGGTTTAAGCATGTTCTCGATTTTAGACTGATTTAAACCAAATTTTGTTGTCACCCTGGTGGATGTTATAATGGTGTTATTTTTTTTTAAATTGAGCCTGATTGAGCAAGAAATTAATCTCAATTAAAGTAAAAAAATTAATTTTTTGTTTGTTAAGAGTTGTGTTCCTGGCCCCGCCCACATTTGACCCAGTGACCTCATTTGAACAAATCTGAACCCCAGTCACCCAAGGATCATTCAAACCAAATATGAACCCATTTGGCCAGATGGTATTTGAGAAGATGCTTAAAAGAATTACTATGGAGGGAAAGAGTTATGGCCCTGGCTTCGCAACTATTTGACCCAGTGACCTCATTTGAACAAATCTGAATGTGAGTCACATAAGGAACATCCACACCAAATATGAACTCATTCGGTCCATTGGTTCCAGAGGAGAAGATGTTCAAAGAATTGTTGACGGACGGACGGACGGTGGACGGATGGACGTACTGGCCAAAGTATACTTGTGGGGTGACTGCACATACCCATGAATACTTGTGGGGTGCGATCTTTTGTTTGAGTAAATTGTGGGGTGCAACCCACAACTGACGATTTTTTAAAGAGCGTATTTTTAAAGAGCGGGACCATGAGTGCCCGTGCCTCACAAATGCTTCAATAATTAATCACTGATCAAATTGCATGATATTGCGAGTGTGACATGATGAGGTGTTTGTAAACATGAATTATTATAATCTTAACTCCTAGAGTTATGTGAAATCATAACATTGTTAGATTTATTATACTATACTGCACATGTATAATGCTATACGTTTGTTAAAGGTACTCAACCCGAATCAACGCTCGCAAATTACTATTTCCTTGGCTTCGGGGGGGGGGGGGGGTAAAACATTTGATTCGAGTCGAGGAACCCATCCATCACAGCTCAGAGTGATCAAATATCGATGTTTGAAATCTATTATTTTAGGTGGCCCAATAGACAGTCAAAGAGAAGAATTTCATTGACCAAATTGCGGGTTTAAGATGGATAACTCTAAAATCAAGTGGCTTTTTGTGTTAGATATTTGACAAACGGGCAAAATTTCGTTGAACAAAATGTTGATAAATAACAGGTTTTGTGGAATTTTATACTATAGATGATTGTGCTTTTCGTTATATTTGGGCAATTATTAGATTCTAATAACTGAAGCGGCATTTCAAAATATGTTGTCGTTCTTGTTGGAATGTGATGATATGGAGACCCTCTGATTGAGTACCTTTAATTTGAAATATTAAAGGTACTCAACCCGATAAAACTCCTCTCAATTACTATTTCAATGGCTTCGGGGGTCAAAAATATTTGATTCGAGTCGAGGAAGTCACCCATCAAAGCTCAGATTTGTTAGATATCGATTTTAGAAATCTATTATTTTTCATTATCGGGAATTCTTTCTGGCCCAGAAGATAGTCAAAAATTCGTTATTATTACCCACTTGATTATAGAGTTATCCATCCTTGTCTGTTTGAATAGAATTTTGGCGTAATATCTCGAGCAGGTTACCAAATTGACGGCAGTTATAAGTACTCATCTCGAGAACATAAGAATTTTCAAAAATCAATATCTAATAACTCTGAGCTTTGTTTGATGGGTTCCTCGACTCGAATCAAATATTTTTTACCCCCAAAGCCAAAGAAATAGTAATATAGGACCCTCTGATCGGATTGTTGTTGTTGGAATCTGTTGAGATGGGGACCCTCTTTACGGGTTGAGTACCTTTAAATATTAAAAAGATGTTAGTTTTCTATTTGCGTGTCCCTGGTGTTCAATACTACCGTGTACGACCATGAACGGTCACCCAAGATTAGCTAGGTGGTTTCCGCACATGCCACTACAACTTCGCCTCATTCAGTATATTATACCACTCCTGTCATTTGGAACATGGTTTATGCCTTTCACCCCCACCCAATACGCCATATCATGTCATTAATTCGCGGCCTTATTAGATCCACCATGCAGGTCCGGTTCCGTGGTATCAGAAATTCTTCCATGCAGCCCGGTTGTTTTATTGCTACAGATCAAAGTTCTGGAGTAGCATTTCCATATATGGAGCTTTTGAATATTCATGACTTCCATTTATGTCATATATGGAAATGCTACTGCAAAACTTTGAACTGTAGCACTAAAACCACGGAACCGGACCTGGCGGATCCAATATGGCCGCGAGTAAGTTAGACAGGGCGTATATATGTATGATATGAGATCATACATTTAGTATTTTATTAAAAGTTTAATCTTTCCGTAAAGCTGTTAAATCAAATCATTACTAGCCAATACGGAGACTAATTCCAATACCTCATGCCAACGTTCACTTCGTTCCCGAGTCTGTTTTCAATAAATTTAATCAAATAGTATTCCGGATGCCGCCTCTCTGTTATGGCGTATTCCGGATGCCGGTGTCCATTTTAAGCCGGATGCTGGATGCCAGGGGGAGGGGGGTCGTCACCCTCATAACTATATTCCTCATTGGTAATTCTTATAACGACTTCTTGTCAATAACCATTAAGCCGATTTAGTTTATATTTGGTATGTGGGGTCACAGTCTGGGTGAACGTCGACTCTATATTTGAAATATAGAGTCTGGAGCTAATGTAGCCAAAACCATTTCTATTCAGCGAAGAGCTTCCCCAAAATGACGTCACGGATTTTTAAAAATACATCGATGATTGACAGGTGTCCCCACGTGTTATTTGTTGTGCTTCGCCGACTCATCAACCCACAGAAGGGCTGTGTCGCGACATTAAAACTTACAGAAGATAATATTTGTCGTGTGTGCGACTATTCTTTTTTCGGGAGATGAACTCGCTGCATCAACGGGAAAGCTGCATCCGAGAGCAAAAAATTAGGTCGTCATCAAAAATGATGCTTTAGAACTATTTAAAAGCATAAAATTAAGTCATTTCCTCGGTGTTTGACTTTCAGATGACTTTTTTTTTACGGCAAATAATTTGTCGATTTGCAAACCATGTTGCAATAAAGTAAATAAAAAATACACGGACATGAGTAAAGTTATATTTATATTTATGGGAGGCCAAGTTGGTACCATACGCAGGCCTATCTATCAGGTCCAGCACATCCTTCAAATTAATCGGAATCGTACCGAATATATAATTTCGAAGCAATTTTTTCTGTCTCTGTTGAATTTGCAAGCCTCGAAATTCCGCTGTGTTACTATATTTAGAGCATTCGGCAAACCTCGTCGCGGTCACAGGTCGAGGAGTTCAGCCGCAGAGGTCACAGGTCGAGGAGTTCAGAATGATATTTAGATGTGACATTATGGGAGTCTCCGCCCATTAACACTTGTTTATCAACCCATACGGTTTCATTGGACGGAAAATAATTTACGCAATCAATCAGATTACGGAATCCCGAGGACTTGGAAATGAGATAGCGATGTTATCCGTCAGACCTAATATTCAATGTTGTAATGAATATTTAGGTATGAGTTTACTCAGACTGGTGGGGTCATTGAATGACTGGGGTTCAGATTTGTTCAAATGGGGTCACTGGGTCAAATAGTGGTGGAGCCAGGGCCATAATTCCCCAAAAAATAATAAAAAATTCAGGAACTCCTTGATCAATTTAACATACAAAAAAAATATATCACCCCCCCCCCCCCCCCACATGACCCAGAACCCCACCCCCAACCAACAGCATTCCACCCTATCTCATATCCTAACTCACAGGTAAATAAAGTATATTTATTTAAATTCCCATTACAAGGCAACTCTCCTATGAACTGATAGACATGGCAAGGCAGATAGAGAGATGAAGATTATGCAGCCTTAGACAGAGTCCCCAGGGAGTGTATTCATGTCATCCATAATTTAAATGAGATTAATGGTGTTATCAATGAAGCACCCTTGTTGTTTATATTATCACTCAGTGGTCATTAAAATCAGATTAATTTCATTTTCTCAAAGAGTGCCTGGCAGAGCCAGAATGAGGTTCCCAGAGGGTGAATTTAGTGACGCTATCCTACACAGCAGGCTAGCATAACCAAATACACCCTCTGAGAACCTTATTCCGCTTAGGCCTCATCTTCTGGGAAGTATCTAGAGTCTCAAGATCTCATTCTGCTTAGGCCTCATCTTCTGGGAAGTATCTATAGTATCAAATTTACATTGTTATTAGTTAAATTTCCCTTCTAGGAAGTTTCTGTATCCCTTAATTTGCAGAAGATAAAATTCATGATTGAGGTGCCCAATGGGTGAACATCACCAATTTTAACTGGGGAAATTCAATCTTATTCTAGGTCTTCCATAGCAGTTGAGGGCCTTATCAGAATGAGGTCCCCAGAGGGTGAATTTAGTGATACTAGCCCGCTGTGCAGGATAGCCTCACTAAATTCACCCTCTGGGCAGGGACCAGCCGAGAGGGCGACGTGGGCGAAGAAGTCGCCCTATCGCTGTCCACTTCGCCTTATTTTTGCAGTCGGGCGAAGTTTAAGTCGCCCTCCAATTTTGAGAATATTTTTTTTGTTTTTAATATTTTTTTTTAATTTTTCAATTTTGAGAAGTCGCCTAACAAAAATGGCTAAGTTACTAGCAAACACTGTCTGCAGTAGTATCTCAGTGGTGTCCGTTTGAAGTACCAACACCTCTAACATCAATCACAACGCACCACTCACATATGATCATTGGCACGCGGCGTATTATATGAAACACGTGGCTTCAATTTAAACACCCATTTTGAGCCCCAGTCATTCTTTATTAATACGTCGATAATACGTATTTTCTACTTTATAATGTTCATCAACAGTATAGCACGTGGTTTTAAACACGCATCGATTATATGAAACACGTGGCTTCAATTTAAACACCCATTTTGAGCCCCAGTCATTACGTCGATAAAACGTATTTTTCTACAATCTGTTTATCAACAATATAGCACGTGGTTTTAAAACACCCACGATGAGCCCCACGCATTCTTTATCACAGTGTCGTGACGACATGAAAACAAACGAGCATATTTCCCCCCGTTGGAACCTCCTAATCTCTTGCCACAATGTCTCATTGTTACGCCACCGTAGTGTGGTGTTTCTAGCTTTTGGTTTTTTGATATCGCATGGTCGATCGATAATTCACTGGGTGATTGTACATTCGGCAAACCTCGTCAGATTCCGTCACCGTTTCATCGTACCGATAATTACGAGAGTACAACTAAGATTGGCACATGTGTTTACGTCACCGGTGTAATTGTGGGGACATGCTTCTATTATGAAGGTTTGCTATCCCGAAGGTCCGCTATTCCGAAGGTTCTCTATTCCGAAGGTTTTTGTTATTTTTAGGTTAATTCTATATTTTAAAGTATTGAGACTAATTTGAGAGGGTTCATTTTCACAAAGATTCTTTATATGGAGTGTGCGCTCACATCCGAACTGATCCTGCGCGCACACCGATACAGATACAGGAGGAAATAACTTAACTTAGAACAATAAATGTGATTTTGTTTTGTTTTCGCTGGTTTTCTTGAGATTTTATGTCATTACGTGGGCCCATACCTTTGAATTCTTGGCATATACTATGAATGTTGTGGTATATATGGACCCTCCCGCATTGGGACATGACATAGGTTCAGTTGACTTAAGTGGTGTTCTGTGTGTGCTCCAATTTGGAGTTCAATATTTTAAGGGCCAAGTTTAGAATTTTATGGGTCCATACCTTTGAACTCTGGGCATATAATATGAATATTGGGGGGCATGTCTCTATTCCGAAGGTTCACTATCCCGAAGGTCCACTATTCCGAAATTTCTCTGAATGTTCGCTATTCCGAAGGTTCACCAATCCGAAGGTTCGTTATTCCGAAAGTTCTGTGTTCCAAAGATTTTTTTTATTTTAAGGTTAATTCTATATTCTAAAGTAACGAGAGGGTTCATTATCACGAAGATTCTTTTTATGAAGGAAATAACGTAAAACATTAAATGTGATTTTGTTTTGTTTTCGAGGGTTTTCTTGAGTTTAATGTCATTACGTATGACCTTATTTCTCATTACATATTCACGCCAAGGAGCCCACACAATTGCTATGTTACGATGCGATTTAATGTGATTATGTGTGACCTAATATCTCAATAATCTGAGGCAAGAGTACGCCTGCTAAAGGCGAATTATAACAGTTGGGGGTATAACGCTCAATAAATACTGGAGGCTATAACAAACTGCGCAGTAGAATATCGCTGAATGGACGAGTATGAGATGAGCCTAAATGCAATTGTGACTTTGTTTAAAGGCCCACTTAATTTTCGAGTCATTAATTTTTTATAGTATATACGGTTTTAATAACAATTTATGCCATAAAATTTGAATAAACTACTATAATTCATCACCATTTGAAAGGCAGAATACTTCTATCTCCTAGTTTGAAACACCTTCAAAATACCGCGTCGTATATCTAGCAATTAGCAACCAACATGTCCTCCTCGGCTTTCCATAGAATTCAACGTAATTTGATACTTATGGGTATTTGTGTCCGGGAAGTGTTTTGAACGGGTCAAATCGTGACCCCGACCTGACCTTGACCATTAAAACTGTCAATGCAAGGTCAATTTGGGTAAAACGGACAAATTTCGGCGAAATTTGATACCTAGGGATACTTTGGTCCGAGGAGAGTTTTGAACGGGTCAAATCGTGACCTCGGCCTGACCTTGACCTTCAATATGGCCAATCAAAGGTCAACTCGGATAAAACGGATAGATTTCGACGAAATTTGATACCTATGGGTACTTTTGTCGGGGGGGGGGGTGTTTTGGACGGGTCAAATCATGACTCTGACCTTACCTTGACCTTCAAAATTGTTAATTAAAGGTCAAGTTGGGTAAAACGGACGGATTTCGACGAAATTTGATACCTATGGGTAGTTTTCTACGGGTGGGGGTGTTTTGGACTGGACAAATCATGACCCTGACCTGACCTTGACTTTCGAAATAGTCAATTGAAGGTCAAATCGCACCTTTCACCGGAAAGCAGATGGGAAACAGCCCGGGTGAAGTCGGGCCTATCAGCTTGTGTAATAAAGAAGACAGTTTGATGAAAGTAATGTATGCCACGAGAAACGGGAAAACTTGAAATATGGAAGTACGCAAATTTCCCGCATAAAATTTGAAAGCTAGTTTATAGAATAATTGTATTATTATTTATATTTATGGCTAATAATACGATCTTGGTGGCGTTACCATTTCTGACTATGGTTTTCTTGTCTGTATCTGCTTTGTGCACTTGCTTTGTTATTTTAGCGGATTAATGACGGTGAATTCTTTTGATAACTTTATGACTTCAGACAATAAATTGCCCTAATTAAACCACACCTTGCAATGAAAATTACAACTCACACCTCTCACAATGTGTCAATTCATCACTCCATCTATGGAGTTTGGTTAAAGAAATTTTAAAACAAATTCTTTGTGAAGCATATTAAAAGTTCAAACGGGATTACTAACAGAGCGCAGTAAAAGTGTTCATGATTTCGTTTCGTTTCGGTTTGATAAATATTGTTGGCATTTTTTAAAACCCGAAAAATATGAAATAAAATCCTGTCATTCTCCGGAATTTCTCCCATAATTACGATATAAAATGCTGCTATCCTCTCACAATTATGTTTGGGTATTATTAATAGTTATTAGGGTCATGAAGTGAACATAATGACTCCATATTTCAACCATTGTTTCATAAGTTTAATTGACACATTTCATCTCTCCTATTTTCGTTCTATAGGCTATAGCGACTCCTGTCGTAGTAATGATCAATTTAAATTTTGTAGACTCACTTCGCCCTATAGAACGGCCACTTCGCCTTATTTTTATAGTAGTCATTTCGCCCTGAAAATCGGGTCTAGGCTGGTCCCTGGGGGGGGGGGGGGGGTGTCCCCAACTCAGGTCAAAATTTTCAATAGTTGGAAATTGCATGTCTGACGGAACAGTAGGTTGCAATTGTTCTTGTAGTTTTATTTTCCAACAATTTATTAATGGGAAATTGTTTTTAGAACAACATTTGTATATTTCCTACTTTTGATCAATTTGTTTGATCAATTTGTTTTAATGAAATTGCTATCAGTTGGAAATTTATTGTCATGAATCTCTACTTTGGCTACGTGCCTTGTGTGTAGAAAAGAGTAGATATTTGTGACATGATCTAGGTCCCTCCCTGTCCGACTTTAGACATCAGTTGGACATTTTCCAACCGTCGGGGGTGTCAGTTGGAAATTTCTCTTGCAAAGTTTGAGGCCAGTCTAAATGATAGATATTCTAGCCACGTCCCCGATCCAAAATCTTTCAATCACGCCATTACAATCGTGCGATAAACTGACAACCGGAATACAAACATGCATTATTATTGTTATGTATATTATCTCATACCAAGCATGCACCCATATGCTTGTGACATACACAACGACAATAGTCTTAATTTGTTACTGGTACTTAGTTCAATCATTGCAAGTTCTTAATTTCACAATAAGTTTATTGTTAACCTCGATTTAGGAGAGTATATATACAAATGATAAATATATACATGTTATATAAATATGCATGCAAATGTTATACTAATCACAATATTAATCATACAGTGTTTATGCTATCTCACACGCATGCGGCCAGGTTCTGACATTTTCAAGATTTAAGTGTTAGTGTGGTCGGTGATAATCTAGAGGATTTAGAAATGGGAAGGCATACACAGAGGTGCCCGAATATCAGTTGCCCTTTTAAAACCTGATTAGCAATATCACATGCGTGTGATCGAGCAAAATAAAATTTCCAAATAAACTATTTACTGGACATCAAAGTTGAGTATAACAAATTGAGAATGTTTGCCTCATATTACATTCTCGAGTGAATTTAGACAACGGTTTCAGACATCGAATTCACCAATATAATATGTATCAAAAGTGAGTTATTCTCATTTTGATGTGGAAAGTTAATTGAAAAGAGCAAGTAAATTAAATTAATATTTAGTTCTTGTACATGTATATACATGTATCCACTTTGAGCCTTTTCTAATGATATTAAGAATTTCAGTGCTAGAAAACACACCGGCGAAGTTGATAACATGGATTTCATGGTGATAAGCTGGTTGTGAAAGTATGGAATAATACAATTGTCTTCAGTACAGTTTATTAAAACTTAAAAGTTGAGACTTAAGTCTTAAGTAAACATTTTTGGTAAAAATTTAAATGATGGGTGTCAAACATGTGCAAAATTTTCAGCACGCGAAATTAGGAAAATGTCCAATAGTCTAGAAAATTCAATGCTATGGCATAAAACTTAGGGTACGTCCATGATGCAATCGTAAGTGGAACGATTTCCGTAAAATAATATCAAGTGCTGTTTGATTTTAGATGCGAAATCGTATCGTATCCTTTGTTACCTCCACTTTCGACGGAATTGCAGTCAGAAGAAAGATCGTACGGTAGCAATCAGGAGGTTAACCATGGCTTAAGAACAACCCACTCTACACTCATCTGCGACAACATTGCGATCGGGTGAATTCGTTGTTCATATTTAAATCCGCGCATAATTATATTTTGCTTAGTTTTAAATTTGGCAATTTTGCGCAATTTGAATTTGTGAATTTGGTCAAGGCTGGTGCATATGCAGGATCATGCAGTTGCATGTGCAGTTCTTTATCGATGCTGAAGATAGATTTGTTCCCCATGCACAATACCGGTATAAACTGGCCTATACTATAATACATGGCATTTTTCTCAGTGGCATTTATATGCATTCAAATTAAGTAAACGGGGTGGCTAAAAAACGGTATACATGTACAGGTACTGCTCTTTAGCACTGAGGGCTAAAGAACGTTATACCTCTCTTTAGCGATGAGGGCTAAAAACTAGTAAAGAGAAATACTGATTATAACGTTATACATTGGCGCAATGCACAGAATATCTTTGAAACACACGTGATGCTCGTCCAACATGGACCGCTCTTTAGCGCTGAGGGCTAAAGAATGGCACACCGCTCATTAGCTATGAGGGCTAAAAAGCGTTATGAATTATAACATAAGTTTGGCGCAATAAGCAAAATATCTTGGCAACACACATGCCGCTCATCCAACATGTGCCGCTCTTTAGCACTGAGCGCTAAAGAACGGCACACCGCTCTTTAGCGATAAGGACTAAAGAGCGGTATGGATTATAATGTTGTGTGTTGGCCCAATGCGCAAAATATTTTGGCAACGCACGTGCTGCTCATCCAACATGACCGCTCTTTAACACCTACCGGTACTGCTAAAGAGCAGTATACCGTTCTTTGGCGCCAGGCATGGTATACTGCCTTTTAGCATTTGCCACTAAAGAGCAGTACCGGTATACTGTTCTTTAGCACCAAACGCTAAAAGAGCGGTATACTGTTAATTTAATAGCGTATCAGGACCACATAGCTACAAAAGCGTGGTATACCACTCATTAGCATTTGGTACTAAAGAGATGTATACCGTTCTTTATCCACGGCCATATACATGTATAAGTAAATCTGAAATGACCGTCGATAGGCTGCTGACTTTGAAACGTTGGAGTTACCTCGTACTCTATTAATTTTGGAGAGAATTTCCAACAATAGCTATTATTTGGCTTTGAGACATAGAGCAAAAATTGAAAATTGCTATCACTATTATCAAATTCAGCCTAAATCCCTGCAATCACGATTATCAGGCAATCATGATTATTGGCACCTGAGAGTATGTTACATATTATTAGTATACAAGTAGATGATATCACATTAGTTTCTATTTTATACAAAATTTATGAACCAAGTTCACTAAATTAGATTTGAGCCGAGGTTTACTGAGGCTCAAATAGAATTCAGTGGACGAGGTTGATAAATTACGTATAAAATAGAACGAGTTTGAGAAATCTTTTATCATGATCAAATAAACGCGAAGTATTCATCGAATACAATTTTACAGCAATCAGGTCAAAACAAAATGAATGCATGTTTCCCGTATCAAACATAAAATATAGGGGCGGGTGGTAGGCTTTTCATTTTATTTAATTTTTCCATTTTTTTTGTATAGTCTCGTGTGGGCCATGCCTAATCACCATCAAACACAATACAATGACCCGAGCAACCAACAAATTGGTGATGAAACTGATATATGGAAACAAGATATAATTAATATATATATTTTTACGAAATAAGTTTAATTATTTACCAAACAGTAAATATATCGTAGATATAAAATATCTAGTTTAATCAGCTGGTTTGATGCCAACAAAATGGGAATGACAATTTTGTGTCCCCAGTGAGCAGTATTAATAAAAATATCTCCACGATAAGAAATGTTATCAAGAGTCGGGGTATCACTACATTGTTTACTTTAGTGATAGCCGTCATTCATTTCCCTGGCTGCTGTACATGTAGCTTCCTACTGTGCATGTCTTATAAGTCACAGCTTTTTATGCTCAAATACATGTACACTCAACAATAGTCCATATCAACACGTGCTTCCTGTCAGCGAAGGGCTCTGGGTACCTCATTCTGCAAATAACAGACAGACTATTTCAAAGCTTGATTCAAGGCTAGCATCACCAAATTCACCATTTGGGGACCTCATTCTGCCTAGGCCTCATCTTCTGGGAAGTATCTATAGTATCAAATTTACATTGTTGTTAGTTAAATTTCCCTTCTAGGAAGTTTCTATATCCCCTAATTTGCAGAAGATAAAATTCATAATTGAGGGGCCCAATGGGTGAACATCACCAACTTCAACTGGGGAAATTCAATTTTATTCTAGTTCTTCCATAGCAGTTGAGGACTTTATCAGAATGAGGTCCCCAGAGGGTGAATTTAGCGTCACTAAATTCACCCTCTGGGGACCTCACTCTGCAAATGACAGACACACTATCACACTATTTCAAGGCTTGTTGTATAATACATTGTGTTGCTTGAGGCCAGGCATACACAATGTAGGAACAGACACGCTTTTTGTGATGCTATCCGACACAGCAGGCTAGCATCACCAAATTCACCCTCTGACGACCTCATTCCGCTTAGGCCTCATCTTCTGGGAAGTATCTATAGTATCAAATTTACATTGTTGTTAGTTAAATTTCCCTTCTAGGAAGTTTCTATATCCCCTAATTTGCAGAAGATAAAATTCATAAATGAGGTGCCCAATGGGTGAATATCACCAACTTCAACTGGGGAACTTAATTTTTATCCTTATCAGATTTGTGAAAATGGGATCACAAAGTCAAATAAGGGCAGAGCAAGAGACTACATAGTAATTCTTAAAATATGTTTGCAAGAACTAGTTGGCTTATATAGAATGGAATGTTCTTCCTTGACTGCAATTCAGATTTTTTTAATGGGGTCACCTGGTCAAATAGGGGCCAAGCGAAGGACAGTTTCCCTCTTAATATGCTTCCTTCACAAGGACCATCAGGTCTATTTGACTGATATTTATGATATGTATGAAGGGTTCTTTGGTGTCTGGGATTCAAATTTATTCAGATGGGGTCACCAGGTTAAAAGGGTGGGACCAGGGACATAACTATATGTCTCTATAGTAATTCTTAAAATGTCTTCTCAAGGGATTTTGGACAATTTAGCTTACATATAGTATGGAGGAATCAGGAAGATCCTTTAGTGACTGAGATACAGATTTGTTAAAATGAGCTCAACCTGTCAAGAAATGGCAGTCTATGGGGAGTTAACACTTTTGTGTCCAATAAAATCATAGAAATACCAAATTCATTAAAACATCTACCTTGGAACCACCTGACTGATTGGTCTGACATACATGTATTGTGTTTTGGGTCCATGGATAATTGGGCTTCAAACATGTTTAAATGGTTTTAGAAAAAGGCACTTGTGAGATTGGAAATTTTCAACAATTGAGAAAGTTTGAGGTGTCGGTTGTGAAATTCCAACCTAAACCTTGGGAGTCTGGATCCCGGTCGGGAGGGGACTTGTTGAGCTGGATGAGGGGGGTGATCAGTAGTGTACAGTTGGCAATTTCAAGGTGGTTTTTTACCAAGCTACATACTTGAAGTCTCTCTAGCCACATATCCTGTTTAAATCTACTTCTTTTAAAGTGATTATGAAAAGTGCTCACTGTTTTGGTCTCCAGAGTCCCAGTCTTATCAGTCTTTGCAGTCTGGTGAGCGACTCCACAGTCATTGACTGTCTTGTTTGTCAATAATTTTGGTAAAAAGTCACAACTGGTTTCAAAAATGTAGCAGTTATTCTTGTAAAGGTAGTCAATCCATCAATAAATATCGTGGTGGGATGTGAAGAGTTAACTCCACAAATTCTGACCGTTTGTAAAATTATTTCGACTAAAGGTACAGTTACTCCCCTCGCCACGAGGCGACATGTCGGGCAATTCCGTTTTATATTACGGAAATAGCCGAATGAAACCCGGAAGAAATTTCTGAAGTGATGCATGTGTGTCAAACGTCATATTTTCTTATATTTTCAAATATATAAGTTATAACCCACACAGAGATCTGTATGAGTCAGGTAAATTGTTATTCTTATCAAACAACATCGATTTGTTTTTAACACAACTCGTCAACTCAGACAACTGTTATCAACAGTTATGAGCTTTCCTAATTTCGATTGAATTTGACTGTTTCAAGTGTTTGAAATTGAATTATTTAGGAATTTCAAAATTTTCACTTTCTTCCTGTTTATCGCTTTCTTCCTGTTTATCGCTACTGTTATCCTGTTAGGCACATCCCTGATTTAACTATTATATTCAACATTTATTTATAGTTAAATTTGACAGTATGAAATCCATTTATACTTCCTGTTAATTTTTTTGATCGACCACCCAACAGGTCAGGGAGAATCCAAAATCGATGTACTAAACCTCGATTTGTGTAAACAACCTCGATCGAGGTTCTTCGAGAACATGTGACCACTGGTGATATAGTGTGTAGTATTTTATCTTACACCTATGGGAGGCCAAATTCACATTTAATAATTAATTGTGCTTGATTGCACTCTTGAAAGCACATGTGCCACCGCACACGCAGCGATTAAAATCGTAAGTGGGGAATATCGCAGGAGGAAGCATCCAATGCGCAATACGACAATATCGTAGCCAAATCGTAGCAATCAAGCACTGTTTGATTTTACCAGGAAAATCGTGGCGTGACATTGGCAACGCGCGCGATCGTAGCTGTCACATGACCACTGTCGCAATTGTCATGTTGTAAATACCACGAAAAGAAAACATTCAAAAATGGCGCAATTCATGTTTACAAACTTCTTGCACTTACAAAAACGAGGCCACATTGGTGGAGATGTGGCACGGCAGGCCTATACCACATATCAGACAAGGAGTAGAGGGCTGCCGCAATTGTTGAAATTCAATTGGGGCAGCTGAGCCTATTGAGTTGACAGGTACAAAAATGTCAAAATAAAAAAAATATTCAATTTCACTTGAACTTTCAACATCAACTTGTTAGTTTAGAAAATTGAGATACATGCCATGCATATGTATTTAGTTGCATAATGCGGAGAATGTGGTCTAACGTTTTGCTATCATGTGATTGATCACGTGGATAAAATCGTAGCTGCAAACATCGCAGCACCGTAGCGTCTGCGGGCAAGCTACGATTTCTCCACCTACGATTTTCCCCACTTACGATTTTAATCGTAGCGTCTGCGGTGGCACATACATGTAGGTGTAAGATGAAACACTGTGAAATACTCCACACTACCGTAGCCTTTTCACTTACACTACATTACTTCCATTAGTATCATATTTGGTTTAGAGTGTTTCCCCTTATATCATGGGTGTATGTTTTGACCAGTGGTCACATGGTCTCGAAGAACCTCGATCGAGTTTTTAACACAAATCAAGGTTTAGTACATCAATTTTGGGTTCTCCCCGACCTGCCCAAGTGACGGCACTTTACTGGACATGAACAGATGAACTGATAAAGTCCCAAAAATAGGGTTTTATTTTTAATAAAATTTATAAATCGGTAGATCATGCCATGAATCTCTACTCATGGCATGATCTAATAAATCGGTATACAAGTTATGAAAACTGGGAGAAGATGACAGTCAAAGACGAAGCTCAAGACAGAGACGTCCAAACAGCTCTGCTAGATGTATGCATCAGGCATGGATTATCACAGATGAATGAAGAGCCAACTAGGGAAAACAACATCTTAGACCTAGTACTGACAAACAATCCTTCCATAATGAAAAATTCCATCACAGTCCCTGGGATATCAGACCATGCCATGATAGTAACAGATTGTTACCCAAGACCAAAGAACCACAACAGGAAGAACAAGAAAAACTATACATTCAGCAAGGCAAACTGGATTATCATCAGCGAAGACATAGAAAAGGCCACCAAAGAGGTCACAACCAGAGCGAGTATGAAAAAGGAAACAGTGGAGTCACTATGGAACTATCTCCGAGATGAAATAAAGGAAATCATAGACAGGAGGGTACCAACAGCCTCAAGCAGAAGAAGAGAACAACTCCCATGGATAAATAGGAAACTAGCTCGCATGCTCAGGAAGAAAGGAAAACTCTATCGGAAAGCGAAGACATCAAAGAAATGGGATAAGTACAAAGATTTCCAAAAGTTGTGCAGGAATGAAATGAGAAGCAGAACGATCACACATAAAAGAAATCATCAAAGAAAGCTCGGAAAAAAAGAACAGCAAACCATTCTGGAAATTCCTGAAGTCTAAAAAGAGAGACACCACTGGGATACCACCTCTCAAAAAGAGTACCACACTCACGGATAACAGCGCAGAGAAAGCAGCTCTACTGAATACTAGTAAACAATTCCAATCAGTATTCACCAAAGATCAGAACACGCCTACAGCAAAACCAGCAAGCACCATACCGGACATTCCTGACATCGAAATCAAAGAGGAAGGTGTATACAGGCTCCTTAAGGATATAAAAACATCCAAAGCCCCAGGCCCGGACGGCATACCAAACAAGTTCTCAAGATTTGCGCTAACCACATAGCTCCTGCATTAACAGCCATCTTCCAACTATCAGTGGACACAGGAGAACTCCCAGTGCAGTGCAAATATATCTCCCATCTACAAAAAAGGTGACGTGCACAACCCAGAGAACTACCGCCCTGTCTCACTCACATCGGTTCCCTGCAAAATCCTGGAACACATCATTTGCAGGCACATACATGTACTAGTAAGAGACCACCTGGATGAACATAAAATACTGACAGACAAAAACCATGTTTCAGATCCGGCCACTCATACGTCACACAGCTACATGTAGTCAATGTCACAGGGGACCTCCTACAAAACCTGGACAAAAATATACAAACAGACATAGCCATCCTTGATTTTTCGAAGGCCTTCGATACTGTACCAAACAAGGGCCTCCTATACAAACTACAAAATTATGCCATAAATGGCAAAACTCACAAATGGCTGGAAAACTTCCTCTCAAAAAGAGAGATGCGAGTGGTACTTGAAGGAGAAGCGTCACCAAACGTACCAGTGGAGTCAGGCGTCCCACAGGTAACAGTACTTGGACCACTGCTGTTCCTTTGTGACGTGAACGACCTTCCGAAAGCAGTAACCTCAGAGGTAAAATTATTCGCAGACGATTGCCTCCTCTATAGACAGATCACAGACCAGTCCGACCACCATGCACTACAGAAAGACCTCTTCTCGCTAGAAAAATGGGCCGACCAATGGCGGATGCGTTTCAACGCAAAAAAATGCTACATCATGTCTATAAAGAACAAATCAACTCACATGTACCAACTAGACAACCACATCCTCCAGTCAGTAGATGAAACACCATATCTTGGACTCACCTTTACCAACAATCTAACCTGGTCATCCCATATCAACAAAATTGGGGCAGAAATATGGGATCCATACTTGCAGAAGGACATCGACAACATCGAAAGGGTCCAGAAAAAAGCTGCAAGATTCATCACCAGCAATTACAAAGACAGAGAAAAGGGTGCAGTCACATCCATGATGGAGATAGAAGGGTTAACACCAATGAAGATTAGAAGAGAAGTAAAAAGGATGTCACTGTTTAGCAAGATAGTAGAGGGGTCTGTTCCGGCTATCAATACACATGACTTACTAACACCAAGAAGCAAGGAAAAAAGGAAAATCACTGCTAAAAAATTCCCAGGATTCGAGACAACCAACATTATTAAGTCACATGAGTGTACCAACTCACTTTCCTGTGAAACAATAAGGACAAATACGGCTCAGTATAAAAACTCATTCTTTGTCAAAACAATCATTGAATGGAACCACCTTGAGGACACGGACAGCGCATGTGATTTAACATCAACAACAACATTAACAGCTTAAGTCGTCCAACGGTGAACCTACAGCCAAATCAAGGCTCCTACACCGACCAACATACAGATACAGAACATTACCAAATAGCGGCCATCTCAAATAAAAGCACAAAACACCAGGCATATGTCGCATGTTTCCTATAATTTATAAATAAGATACTCATCTACAACTTTGTGGCGATAAAATCATTCCTGACGCCAAATTAACGGAGTTTGAAACATTTTTCACCATTTATAGCGATGAGTGACTCATTGCGATCCATATCACCATTTTGTTTTCTATACTAGTACATGTTCATTTGGAAGTTGGAAAGACTGGTGTTCTGCAACTAATAGTTTTATTTCAGAACACCTGTTCCCTCACCATGCAATTATGCTTAGAAACAAAATGGTGAGGCCTAAAAAAAAAGATGTTTGTTTCCGCTAACCCGACCGACCCTATTTAAAAGTGACGACCTAAACTTTTCTTTGCGATCGAAAAACTGACTTAAAAAAAATAAGGGTATCTGTGAATGTTTCACGGTGGTCGCTTCCGGTGGAAATACCCACATACTATAAATAGATACGTATCTCCCATTGAAAACAGCCGGTGCTTTGGAAAGTAAACATAATTCACACCACAACAACAGTAACAATGGCTACCCCGCTGGACAAAAGAAGTGTCCATTGCCACCGGGGTGTATTTGCCGTTAGGCCGCTGTGTCAGAGTTTGTAACTGCAGTTGAGCACTGGCCGAACGGCAAGTACACTGTGGCTGAACGGCAAGTAAACTGCGGCCGAACGGCAAGTACACCACGGCCGAATGGCAACTACACCGCAGCTGAACGGCATGTACACCATGGTTAGATTTCTGGTTTGTATCGTCTTTTTTTCAGTTTAATGAACGTACACCGTGGCAACTACACCATGGCCGTAGGGCAAGTTCACCGTTGTTAGCCGGTGTAGTTGCATTTCGGCCACGGTGGCAATGCTAACCGCACCACGGTTAAGTGGACACTTGTTTTGTCCAGCAGGGTACCTCTGTAGGCCAGCACGTTGTTGTGGCTATCTATCTGGATTATGTGTCCACTGCGGAAGCAAAAAAGAGATCAGATCGATAGACAACGAAGCCAAAATTGAAGAACTCTTCTTTTTTAATTATAATCCACTCGGATAAGACTGACTTCAGTAAGGTTAAAGTGAGGTGCCGTACATCGGCTGAGTCAGCGCCATTCGACATAAATGTTGAAATGAAAGTTAAGGAGTTGTCAGCATTCAACATAAATCATATCAAGTTTGTTTGTGATGATAGAGAGATCGTGGAACAACAGATCGAACATGATACTATGAAAATCACCACACAGCGGAATGCATTTAATATTCTTATGAAGAAAGAAATATATATCATCTGTAAAATTTGAGTTTCTTGTTTCTATATTCCATGGGTTGACCACCTTGAGACTTAGATGTCCATAATGTGGCTCATATCAAGTATTATACACGTATTGTTATAAATATAAAAAAATAAAAATATTTAATAAAAAAAAAGTTTTTACCGCCTACCGTCCCTATTTTTTTCCCAGCTCATTAGCGGAAAAAACGTCTTTTTTTGTAGGCCTGATATGGATGGTGTCGAGTCACTCGTCGCTAATGGTGAAAAATGTTGCAAACTCCATTAATTTGGCATCCGTAATGATTTTATCACTGCAGAGTTGTAGATGAGTACTCTCGGGCTGTAAATAATAGTGCATTCTCTTGATACATGTGACCCGCCATATCAAATCCAGTCGTAAGTCGGGATTTTTTTTTACCCTGTGCCAATGCATTCTCTTATATATGCAAGTCGACCATAGGTCGCCTCGCATACCGGTATATAAGAGAATGCATTGGCCTAACAATTTTTTACAATTTTAATAATATTTTCTTGTATTCTTTAACAATTTTATAATTTCACCCATACAGAGCCGCAGACGACACTCTTCTATATGCTTCTATATATGTGTGGGGCTCCCTGCAGGTTAATGGATGTTTTTTATTTTATGTCCTAAAAAATTTAAGTAACATTTATTTAAAAACAAATGATAAAAAATTGTTAGGCCAATGCATTCTCTTATATATGCGATGCGACCTATGGTCGACTCGCATATATAAGAGAATGCATTGGCACAGGGTAAAAAAAATCCCGACTTACGACTGGATTTGATATGGCGGGTCACATATGTTATCCTCTCATGGCACCAGGGAAGATTCCAGAGATAATTTGGGGACACCTGTTTCCAGCAGAGGATATGTACCGGTATCCCAATATAAATT
Source organism: Siphonodentalium dalli (assembly GCA_032622095.1). Classification (NCBI taxonomy): domain Eukaryota; kingdom Metazoa; phylum Mollusca; class Scaphopoda; order Gadilida; family Siphonodentaliidae; genus Siphonodentalium; species Siphonodentalium dalli. The sequence goes on along the minus strand of CP136064.1, from coordinate 285,257,235 downwards.
TAAAATACGGCTTCTACACTGAACCGACACAGATACACACGCATATATTATAAATATGACATAATATTTCTGATTTAAAAATTCAATATGCAAATGAAGGCTGTATTGCAACTGCAGATTTTTTATTTACAGCGCATATTGTTGAATTGCCTTGAAAATTCAGGTTGACTCAATACTGTCCACTAGGAATTTGGGGTCATTTGGGCTTCTCAAGTTTGGGTGCCCATACCTGTAACAGGTATCAAAACAGCCCTGGAAATTTCCCTGGCAGGCACTGTATCTGTATCTGTATATATACAATGAAGGAGCCGATTACGGCTTTAGGTGCATTGGTGGAGGAGGATGGTGCTAGGTGGATGCTGATTGGTGGAGGAGGATGATGATGTCAGGTTGATGCTGGTGCTGCAACAGGATTGAAAAGTGTCTGGTTGTTCCCTTCGCAGAGCAGATAAAAAACCATCAGTGTCACTTACATGTATATCAACAACCGACTGTTCCAGGTGGTTCCATTCCACAGTTGTTTTAACAAAGAAGGAGTGTTCGTATTGTGAACTGCTACTACTCAGATGTTGGAACGATTCTGTATTGTTACATACCTCCTTCTCCACCGGATTTGGCTGACACAGTCCTCAAATTTTATTATACCCCCACTTTCGAAGAAAATGGGGGGTATACTGGATTGACTGCGTCCGTCCGTCCGTCACGCTTTCTCCGTCCGTTCGTCCGTCCGTCCGTCTGTCCGTCCGTCCGTCCGTCCGACCTCATAACTCGAACAACTATGAACCGATTTCATTAATTTTTTGTATGCAATCTCCTTAGGACGGTCTCTCCGCATGACGCTAATTGCGGTTCGGTCTGACTTTTGTTTTTCAAATTACGCCTCTTTTTCGACTTATTTTGACTTAGAAAATTCTTTCCGACTTAATAACTTAAACAAATATGAACCGATTTCAATAATTTTTGGTATACATGCTTCTCACAATACACTCTCTGCATAATGCGGCTAGGGATTGGCTCAGACTGTTTTTCGTAATATTACACCTCATTTTCGACTTAGATCTGTCTGACTTAATAACTTTAACAAATATGAACCGATTTGAATAATTTTTTCTGTACAAGCTTCTTGTGACACCATATCGATATTATTAGTCCGAATTTTTCTTTAAAGTTAAAAATCTTTTTGGTTGAGTTTACGGATAATGCGGGTTGAATTTGCCACGGTGGGGGTATGCTAGCACTCGAGTGTACACCTCTTGTTGGCTTTATTTTTCTTGTGTCTTTTTCTTGTGATAATCAGGTTTAGGAAGAGCTGGGACCAATTTAACCCCTTAACTATTTTGTGGTATTGAACCAGTCGCTGTTCCTTCCTTCTTTCTTCGAGGGGTGGGAGCTTTAGCTCAGACAGCATGCCTGTGACTGATCCATCATCTCGTCTGTATTTGTTTTTGATGAAGCGTGCAGCTCTTCTTTGCACCTTCTCTAGCCTGGTGATGTCGGTCTGGTGGTGAGGGTCCCAAATGACAGCACATATATTAATTTCCAGTCAAAATTACCCCCCCCCCCCCCCCCTCCCCAGCACACACTTTATTTGGGTCTGCACTTTTATTGTTTTCGAATATTTAATTAGGAGGTTATAAATATTAAAAGTTCTTATTATTGTTCCAAGTTAGACCAAGTTGTCAATTATTGTGTTGGATTGTTGTGAAGAGAACCATGTAAGTCTTATAAGACCTGTTTTGAGAACCATGTAAGTCTTATAAGACCTGTTTTGAGAACCATGTAAGTCTTATAAGACCTGTTTTAGTTCAATTTACCGTAAGTCATCTCAATCAAGAATAGATACTTAGTAGTAAATTATTTATTAAAAACTGAGATGAATTCCACCTTGCACTATTATTTGGGTCTGCACTTTTATTAAATTGGGTTAGGATTTCCTCCCTGCACATTTATTTGGGTCTGCACTTTTATTTGGAGCCCAAGAGTATGTTATTTATAGGAAACCGGTGACATATGCCCGGTGTTTTGTGTTTAGTGTTTTTATTTGAGATATGTTTGTCTGGAGGAATTTGTTTTTTTTCATCCCTGTGTGCGAATTTTGTCACAATAATAGCTTTAATTTTAGTTGTCTTGATCATTTTCAAATTTTGTATTAGCCACATGAAAATTCAGGTCAAGTTTGAATTTGGAATCTGTCCGCCCATTTTTTCCCGGAGTTGTGGTCCTTGTCGACTTTGAATTTGCCAATTATTTTTGGTTTCCCGGTGATAACTTTTAGTTTAGTTTTCTGATTGTTTCAAATTTGGTATATATGGATTACTCATCTGAAAATACAGGTCACATTTGAATTTGAGTTCCGTCCGCCTACATGTATTTTAACTGGAGTTATGGTCCTTGTTGACTTATAATTTGATGATTATTTTGGTTTCATGGTGATAGTTATAGTTATCTGTTTGTTTTCAAATTGATTACTCAATATGGCCCTTCAATTGTTGAAATTACCATGGGCATATTTTGCCACATTCTAGCGATGCTCTTGATTTATATTGGCCTTAGTATTTATTAACAAAAGAGTTAAAGATGAATAATCTGATTAAGCGCCCTTCAATTACTATTTATTTGATTTCGGGGACTAAAAAAATATTTGAATCAAGTTGAGGAACCCACAGTTACCCACCTATTAAAGCTCAGAGTTATTAGATGTTGATTTTTTAAATATATTATATTTCACCATCGAGACTTATTAGTGGCCCAGTAAAAAGTTGACGAGCCGACGGTCTCGGACCAAATTGCGGAAGAAAATGAATAACTCTAAAATCAAGAGGCTTTGAGTTGATAATAAGGCCAAATTTCATCGAACATTTTGAACATGTTGAGAAATAACACGTTTCTTGCAATTTTATACTATAGTTGACACTGGTTAGCATTATTTTTGGTCAATTAATTTATTCTGATAACTGAAGTGGCATTTCTAAAAATGGTTGTTGTTAAATCTGATTATATGGGACCATCAAATAGGATTGAGCCCCTTTAATCCAGCCATTGATTACTTGTAATTAAAAAAAAATAATTACCTACCTACATGTACCTACTCATTCTTGAAATTTTGGGTTGGATCAATTATTTTTAATTGTGGACTAATTATGTCATTCTTTAATATTTATCATACAGATCATTGAAATGAAGTGTGGACTATTTTATGATTACATCCTTCTTTAATCTTTATCTTACAGATTAATGAGATGAATAGAAGACTATTTTATGATTATGTTGCAAGGTAAATCCTTCAAAAATGATGACATAAGAATTTGAGGATCACAAATAAAGACCATGCCTCCGGCGATCGACACGATAAATATCCCTGATATTGCAAATGCAATGAAGGATTCTGGGCAAATACAGTTGGACATTCTTCTTCCAAATGGAATATTCTTCCCGCTTGAAGTTGATTTTCATTCCACATTTGAAGTCATTAAGAAGGTGAGTATATAGAGGCTTATGTACCCTATAGAGATCTATATTTGTCTGTCTGTCTGTCTGTCCATACAAACAGATATCTCAGTTGTCGGATCTCAATGACATTTTGTATTGGATGTTTACATGTAACACTGTGGGGATGTTCAGAGGAGTGTTCTTAAATCATTAGAGTTATTCACAAGCCTAAAAATATTTTCTGTTATTCGCAGAATGAGGTTTCCAGAGGGTGAATTTAGTGTTGCAACCTTGCACAACGGGCTAGCATCACTTAATTAACCCTCTGGGGACCTCATTCTGCTCAGGCCTCATTTTCTGGGAAGTATCTACCTGTATACAGTCTCAAATTAACATTGTTTTCAGTTAATTTTTATCTTCTGTTCAGTTTCTATATCATATAATTTGCAAAAGAATCTGCCGGAATCCTAATACAGATGTAGATTCGCCACATACCGGTAGCTAAAAATAGAGCCAGTTTGATCGTCAGATATGCAGGCAATATCTGTAATTCATTAAGCTATGTGTGTGCTGTGGCATCATACTGCATTGGTCACATAAGAAGTTATTTATAGCGACGCATGTATTTGGTTATTTTCTCCAGACGTAGTATGCGTAGCTGTTCAAGTCGGTTTACCCAGAACTGTATTGACATCTGCCAATTAATGAATCGGCAAAAGTTTTTCATCCATTTGGGTCTAAAATTATATATTTCTAACTAGAATTCTATAATATTATTTGCTGACTATTTTTTTCAGAATGTTTGGAAAAAGGCGGAGGATTATCCACTGTACAATCAGCTTAAGAGACATGATATCTACTCATTTCTATGCATCAACCAACATGGAAAAAGAGTGAGTCATAGACCCATAGAGAGCCCCACATAGACTGGAGCAGACCCATATAGAACCCCACATAGACAGGAGCAGATGACTGGAATATATAAAATATTATAATACCACTAGTTTGTTTGTTGCAGAAAACAAAGATCTAATTGGCTATAACTTTTATTATTAATTTTTGGTTTATCCAAACATTTCCGGCAGACACATATAATTCATGTTGAATTGTTGCATGCATGACCACAATAGAAGTACAAAGGGGAAGTCGGTGGCCGAGAAGTAGCGTACTGGTCTCTTGTGCTATCGGACTGGGGATCGCAACCTGGTCAGGGTATTCTGACAAAAATCAGAACTCGGTCAGATACCAAGTTTGTCAGGCTGAAAAGTCTCATTCGAGATCACTGAATAAAGATCCGAATGCAAAAATGCCGACTTCCCCCCATTACAACACTTGTCCAGGTATATTGTCGTGGGTGCAGGACGCTGTCCGATCGGGCACGGACATTAATGGCTGACCCGTGTACACGCCTCTGTGTGTGACTGTGTGCACGTTAAAGAACGCTACTGGAGTCACCACAGGGTTATAAAGTTACTCGGCCATGGTATCACCTGGACCTCCACATAATCCTCAGCACATTGAGGGCGATGGAGTATCAATTAGACAATGTATATATCTCAATAGAAGTACAATGTATATATCTCATTCTTGGTATGGTGGTTCCATTGAAAACACAATTTTACTGAGGAATGTATAGGTCTAAATTGTGGGAACACAGATTATTAAACTGCCATCAATTTCTTCGGGGGGAAACAAGCGTTCTCATTCAGAATTCCATAAGCATTTTTTTTATGCCCGTTCCCAGGAAACGTGACAGTTGACATCTGACAGTTGACCTCTGACATTTCCCATTAACAGAGAACAGTAGTACAGGGAATGAGCATGTTGACAAAATTAATGTTAATCAAAGACCTACACATGTACATCATGCTTTATGAGTTTTTCCATCTAAGAGTTCTTTCCATCAATGTATCGCATTATTATAATCAATAAATTTGAAAAATGATCAAGGTAATATGGGTTGATACAAAAATTGGACTTGGCACTGAAAGGGTTAAATAGGGGTGCCACGATTAATCGTATAATCGATGAACCATTGATAAAGCCGATAATCGATTACCATTTCCATAGTCGATTAATTTGTGTTATTTATTTCGGACGTCGGAAAATGACGGATATTATTGAATACTGTGTTTGTTTTACAGTTAAATCTACAACCGAAGGGTTAACAATCTTTGATCGCGTATCAAAGAGATTCGGACAACATGAGTACAACTAACTTATGTTGCAAACAGTCGGCAATTCATTTGATGATGTGACATGGTAATCTTCGGGTCGTTGTATATTCTACAAATTGGCGACACTGCAGCTTTGAACTTATGGCGACGTCGTTGTATATTTATAGTTGAAAGGCGGCACTATGTCTTTGAAATATGCCGACTGCCACCGTGTTCAATGAACCGTATGCACTCACCCTTGAATCTGATGGGACCAATGGGGAGTTGATTGACATTCTCTGGAAACCAGGGAACCTACGGCATTTTTATCAGCTATGTCAGTTGCGACGATACTTTGTTTGCATAAGTATACTTAGATGTTACTATTCCAGTCTATCGCGTATCATGCAGTGAATGCTGAATGAAACTCAATATTATCAAATACTTAACTTGTTCTGAGTCCTGAAATTTGCAGGTGGGGCACACCTTTGTGATTGTTATCCATGCTCTGGAAGTTTGATTAAACTTATAGTTTCCTTTTTAGGTTGTGCATTCCTACTTTTATATTGTTTCATAACACTGAAATTAATTGCTACATTTGTTTTAATGAACTCAAATATATTATAACCATAACATCGGCGAGAACTGTGATGGTATTCAATACATTGTGTTCATCGGTCAATAACAGTGGTTTATGATGCACTTTATTAATGTAAAAATTACGTCGGCCGATGCCTCAAACAACCAGCAACAGTGCAGTTAACTAGCACCCAGCCATATTACGGAATACTTCCACTGATGTTATTAGGTACGATTAATTAATCGATTATAGTCGATTATTGATGACCGATTATCAATTATAAAAATCAATAATCGTGGCACCTCTATTTTAAACAGTGCTCACTAGTAATGGGCAAGAATTGTGATTAGGAGTGGGGGGAATAAGGATATGGGTATAGCAATATAATTCTCGGCCGCAGGTACTGACCAGTCGACTTTGACTCGACTTTTGGGGTTCGACAAGTTGACTCCAGAAACCTCAGAGTCGTTTCAACACTAATCTTCGTCGATATTATGAAGCAGTTCCTGACTATTTTTCTGCTACCATTTTGTGTTGATATTATGAAGCAGTTCCTGACCAATCTTCTGTTACCATTTTGCAGGAAGAGATTCATGATGAAGACCAATGCCTGGAGGATGTAAATCCATCCGGAACATTCCTCAAGGTCACAGAGAGAGCTGGTTCTGATAAAACCAGGAAGTCGATGGCCCGAAAGATCAACAACCTTATCGGAAGAGGTCTGTAATCAATGTAGTCAAGTTTAATTTTACAGACATGTAACACCCCTGTAAATTGTTTTTTTTCCCTGGCTCAGTCGACCCATAAAAATGTTTTGTTTTTTTCCCTAGCCTGTTCGATCCAAGTTACATATGTAGGATTCAACTCCATATGTTCATTTACATTCAATAGGGTTGATTCGCCCCCTGTAATATCCTTTACAATTAACATTTTACAATCTATTTAAAGTGATGTGAAACACTCTGGTAGGGTGATCAAATAGAAATTGAGAATAATCTTGCTCAAAGTAGTTATTGTTACGAATATTAATCCAAATTGACGATACACACCATCATTCTCATATATTAATTAAATGCAATGACTATTGATGGCAAAATCATTTGTGTTAGATTATCGCCGATGGTTGCGTCCCGAATCGAGATGTAAATATTTACAATTGGGCGTAGTTCAGACGATTTTTTCTATGGAGTGGTATGGTCGATTTCTTTGAAATTTTCGGCGATGTAATCAGATTGCTACGTTCCCCAGGTTGGCATAGCACTAGAGTACTAACTTATCAATTTCACGCACCCGAACAAGTCCATAATATGTCTTTAAGATTAGCAAAATATACATCTATATCATAAGAGAATCTGAAATTAGTGTTTAGTACTTTAATTACAGTATATTTGTTATCAACAGAAGCAAATGGGCATTGTGATGAAATATACCCTGTGCCAATGCATTCTCTTATATATGCGAGTCGACCATAGGTCGCCTCGCATATATAAGAGATTGCATTGGCCTAACAATTTTTTACAATTTTAATAATGTTTTCTTGTATTCTTTAACAATTTTATAATTTCACCCATACAGAGCCCCAGACAAACATGAGCAGACGACACTCTTCTATATGCTTCTATATATGTGTGGGGCTCCCTGCAGGGTAATGGATGATTGTGTTTGGGTTCGCAAGGTCACAACTTGCATTCAATTCAACCCCTGATTGGTCAAAAATGTCAATCAACTTTATGGGAGTTTATAATGATTGAATTATTCAAATTCAGTAGCCTCCGTCACCTGGCTATTCTAATTTGAGGATCCGGTTGTGTGGGGGGAATATAGGGGGCAATCGAGTTAATCCTGAAAGTAGACCTACTAGGCATATAAAATATGTTTTCAGATCGCCTTTTAGCAAGCAAACAATATGACATGACAAAGAATCTGACTATTTGTCGAATGCATCACTAAATATCAATTTGAGGGAGGGTTAAGTTTTTGCTCTGTATTCGTGTTACATACACCACAGGGCCACATTGATACAACCATCCAATAGCAGATACATGTACATTGTATACCACAAATCACAAAAATGCTAACATTTTTCAATAAAATTTTCAATAAACGGAGTTGAAACACACACATTTAGCTGAATCAGTGAAAACAGATATGTTCATAGTTGACGAAATACAAAACAAAGTACAAAACAGTCCACATAGAATGAGTTCCGCAGAGTGTGATTTTGATGATGCTAACCTGCCGTTCTGGGTAGCGTCACTAAATTCACCCTCTGGGGACCTCATTCTGCAAATGTCCAGCACCATATTTTGAGGCCTGTACACTATCTTTAAAGATGGTCTATCTCTTCCTATAACAAGTTTTATATAGATTCCTCAGCGTTCCTGTGAATAGAATATATCAATCAAATATCAATCGAAGACCCTTGTCCGGAAACGCTTCTTAATCAGTTAATATTGATTTTATTTCGAATTTTGTATAATACATTCAATCAATTTGAGACATTTTACGGCTTGCAGAAACATCATTAGCATACATAGGAAGCGGAATCTCTATCTCTGTCTCAGATCACATGAAAGATTCATGACTGTCTGTTTCTAAAAATAGTCATGAAAATTATAAGCATGTCAATACATACCCAACGATCACACTGATCGATTATATATGAATAATTAGAATGGCTTCAGATACAATGCTTCCCACATCCCGATCAAGCGTATGCACGAGCGAATACATGTGGCTTGTTTACCCATGCATGCAAGTTCGGTTCCCTGGCAATGAGTTTACAAGTGTGTATATATAAATTTATTTATCGTGTCTTATATAATTTTAGTCGTCCAACAAAATGTGTTGTACCATGCTGAAACGTGTTATAAAGCTACTATGATATAACTCGTAGTCGGCACCTGGGACAATTTACCAGCGTTCATCGCTGGTGCCAGCTATGAGTTATCTCATATGTAAATACATATTACATTTGCGATGTCTTAGATGATTTAGATTTGTACCAGGGTTTATATATATAAATGCATTTACCGTGTCTTATACACCATATTCTTACACCTGCATAGCTCCTTGCATTATCTAAGTCATCGAAAGTGTAATATTTATTTACCTACGAAATAACTTGTAGCTGGCACCAGTGATGACACACTGGTAAATTCTGTCCTAGCTTACGACTATATGAGTTAACATGCAATCCCATAGAGGCATATGTGATGTAATTAATTACCCATTGGTTTTCGGCAGTGAACTTGTTAACTAGCAATATCATTTTCTCCAGGGCATTATGAAGTGAGCAGCGTCATGAACAAAGAAATACAGGATTTTGAGAAGAACACGGATCAATTCTGTCAGAAAATAGTCGATACGAGGAACAGGATATCAGTATGTTCTATAATAACACTTTCTTTACTAAATGAATTCTCCCACTCAGTATGTTCTATAATAACAATTTCTTTACTTAATGAATTCTCCCACTCAGTATGTTCTATAATAACACTTTCTTTACTTAATGAATTCTCCCACTCAGTATGTTCTATAATAACACTTTCTTTACTAACTGAATTCTCCCACTCAGTATGTTCTATAATAACACTTTCTTTACTTAATGAATTCTCCCACTCAGTATGTTCTATAATAACACTGTCTTTACTAAATGAATTCTCCCACTCAGTATGTTCTATAATAACACTTTCTTTACTTAATGAATTCTCCCACTCAGTATGTTCTATAATAACACTTTCTTTACTTAATGAATTCTCCCACTCAGTATGTTCTATAATAACAATTTCTTTACTTAATGAATTCTCCCACTCAGTATGTTCTATAATAACACTTTCTTTACTTAATGAATTCTCCCACTCAGTATGTTCTATAATAACACTTTCTTTACTAAATGAATTCTCCCACTCAGTATGTTCTATAATAACACTTTCTTTACTTAATGAATTCTCCCACTCAGTATGTTCTATAATAACACTTTCTTTACTAAATGAATTCTCCCACTCAGTATGTTCTATAATAACACTTTCTTTCCTAAATTAATTATCCCACTCAGTATGTTCTATAATAACACTTTCTTTACTAAATGAATTCTCCCACTCAGTATGTTCTATAATAACACTTTCTTTCCTAAATGAATTCTCCCACTCAGTATGTTCTATAATAACACTTTCTTTACTAAATGAATTCTCCCACTCAGTATGTTCTATAATAACACTTTCTTTACTAAATGAATTCTCCCACTCAGTATGTTCTATAATAACACTTTCTTTACTAAATGAATTCTCCCACTCAGTATGTTCTATAATAACACTTTCTTTACTAAATGAATTCTCCCACTCAGTATGTTCTATAATAACACTTTCTTTACTTAATGAATTCTCCCACTCAGTATGTTCTATAATAACACTTTCTTTACTTAATGAATTCTCCCACTCAGTATGTTCTATAATAACAATTTCTTTACTTAATGAATTCTCCCACTCAGTATGTTCTATAATAACACTTTCTTTACTTAATGAATTCTCCCACTCAGTATGTTCTATAATAACACTTTCTTTACTAAATGAATTCTCCCACTCAGTATGTTCTATAATAACACTTTCTTTACTTAATGAATTCTCCCACTCAGTATGTTCTATAATAACACTTTCTTTACTAAATGAATTCTCCCACTCAGTATGTTCTATAATAACACTTTCTTTCCTAAATTAATTATCCCACTCAGTATGTTCTATAATAACACTTTCTTTACTAAATGAATTCTCCCACTCAGTATGTTCTATAATAACACTTTCTTTCCTAAATGAATTCTCCCACTCAGTATGTTCTATAATAACACTTTCTTTACTAAATTAATTATCCCACTCAGTATGTTCTATAATAACACTTTCTTTACTAAATGAATTCTCCCACTCAGTATGTTCTATAATAACACTTTCTGCACTAAATTAATTCTCCCACTCAGTATGTTCTATAATAACACTTTCTTTACTAAATTAAATCTCCCACTCAGTAATTTCTATAATAACACTTTCTTTACTAAATGAATTCTCCCACTCAGTATGTTCTATAATAACACTTTCTTTACTAAATGAATTCTCCCACTCAGTATGTTCTATAATAACACTTTCTTTACTTAATGAATTCTCCCACTCAGTATGTTCTATAATAACACTTTCTTTACTTAATGAATTATCCCACTCAGTATGTTCTATAATAACACTTTCTTTACTAAATGAACTCTCCCACTCAGTATGTTCTATAATAACACTTTCTTAACTAAATGAATTCTCCCACTCAGTATGTTCTATAATAACACTTTCTTTACTAAATTAAATATCCCACTCAGTATGTTGTATAATAACACTTTCTTTACTAAATTAAATATCCCACTCAGTATGTTCTATAATAACACTTTCTTTACTAAATTAATTATCCCACTCAGTATGTTGTATAATAACACTTTCTTTACTAAATGAATTCTCCCACTCAGTATGTTCTATAATAACACTTTCTTTACTAAATGAATTCTCCCACTCAGTATGTTCTATAATAACACTTTCTTTACTAAATGAATTCTCCCACTCAGTATGTTCTATAATAACACTTTCTTTACTAAATGAATTCTCCCACTCAGTATGTTCTATAATAACACTTTCTTTACTAAATGAATTCTCCCACTCAGTATGTTCTATAATAACACTTTCTTTACTAAATGAACTCTCCCACTCAGTATGTTCTATAATAACACTTTCTTTACTAAATGAATTCTCCCACTCAGTATGTTCTATAATAACACTTTCTTTACTAAATGAATTCTCCCACTCAGTATGTTCTATAATAACACTTTCTTTCCTAAATGAATTCTCCCACTCAGTATGTTCTATAATAACACTTTCTTTACTAAATGAATTCTCGCACTCAGTATGTTCTATAATAACACTTTCTTTCCTAAATGAATTCTCCCACTCAGTATGTTCTATAATAACACTTTCTTTACTAAATGAATTCTCCCACTCAGTATGTTCTATAATAACAATTTCTTTGCTAAATTAATTCTCCCACTCAGTATGTTCTATAATAACACTTTCTTGACTAAATGAATTCTCCCAATCAGTATGTTCTATAATAACACTTTCTTCACTAAATGAATTCTCCCACTCAGTATGTTCTATAGTAACACGTTCTTTACTAAATGAATTATCCCACTCAGTATGTTCTATAATAACAATTTCTTCACTAAATGAATTCTCCCACTCAGTATGTTCTATAATAACACTTTCTTTACTAAATGAATTCTCCCACTCAGTATGTTCTATAATAACAATTTCTTCACTAAATGAATTCTCCCACTCAGTATGTTCTATAATAACACTTTCTTTACTAAATTAAATATCCCACTCAGTATGTTCTATAATAACACTTTCTTTACTAAATGAATTCTCCCACTCAGTATGTTCTATAATAACACTTTCTTTACTAAATTATATCTCCCACTCAGTATGTTCTATAGGATTCATACAATTGGTGGGAAATGTTCAGATAATAAGTTCAACAAATGACCGTTGATGAACTTATTATCTGAACATTTCCTATATCCATATAATGTAACATTTTATATGATACTTTTACCTCAAAATTGTAGAGAACATCCCGAGCATTCTATCCATTGCATTCCGATTTGCTGCCAATCCGTAAAATATTATTCCGGTCGGGTCATACTCAAACCAGTGAAAGTTGGCAGATTTTGGTCTGACTAGCATGTTTTATTCCAACGCGATTCCCAAATAGTGTGTCTGTAATTTGCAGAATGAGGTCACCAGAATAGTATAATGTTTTTATTAAATGCTGGGAAATAAGGTGTATTACTTTCAAAGTATTTAACTTATCAAACTATTATTCACTTCCCAGTTGAATTATTATAAATCATACATTTAAATCCACGTTGATGAACGTGATAATCATTCCCACTCGATAACAGTCCTGGAAATAATGAGTTTTCCCACATATTCTGTAGATTAAAGATAGCGTAGAATGATACAAGCATAAATTGCAATTGTTTAATATTGGGCTGCATTTTCAATAAATGATAAAAGGGGATGAATCCACATAAAGGGCACTCCATAAACTTGCACATGCATGCACAGACTAGTAATTTTAAAGTTGTTGATCAGCGCGTACTCCAGCCCAATTTACAACAATGCCCCCCATGTGTCTCCTAATACTTACTCGCTGCCTGTGGTTCTGTTTTCAATGAAATACTGTGTAAAGAAACCAAGCAGTTTCTGCTTATTCCAATAAAGGTAAACCACTATTTACCAAATAAGGGGCCAGTATGACCTGTAACCGTGATAATACTGTATTCAAGGTTTACCAATTATGAAATAACAATGGGAACAGTATTGAAAATCTTAAAGATTATAATTAGTATATAGAGGATATGAAATGAGTGTTTCTCTCATATGATATTTATGAAACGAGTCTAAGAATTTTCAGTTTTCTCGAGCCTACGGCGAGAGAAAACTGAAAATTCGTGACGAGTTTCATAAATATCATATGAGAGAAACACGAATTACATATTCTATTTATCATATGACACCTATAAATTGATTATGATGTCCAAAACGCACACAAATTACTAAATAGCTATATGACATCGGCAGCAAAAGGTTAATGTGACGTCACTTCATTGCACCGGAAGCCCAATTACACCTGGTGAACTAGCAGAAATAATATGCACGCGAAGATATAGTGCGCTATTCTGTTCTCAGTTTGTGACATTATATCGTATGTTTATTAGATAAATACGAATTACATATTCTATTTATCGTATAACAATGTCCAAAACTATATATTTCAAGATTATAATTGCGACAATTTCGGCATCGCGTTGATTGACGCGCACGAATTTGACCTGCATTTAGTTAGAGATGCGGCTCGGCTCAGGCTGCCATTCAGCCAATCAGAACACACTTTTTGTCAACAAACCAATCAAATTATCGGAAGGTGATATGAACTAGTAGTTCATATGAAATTGATTTATGACATACTTTCCAACGTAAATAATGATTGAGTCATATGATAAAACAAATTACCGCCCAGCGCTAAGAGAAAGATCATCATTAACTCTTTATTTTCTAATCAGGGCTGGAAACAACGACTTATGTACAAGTCATTTCCACGGATCCGGAAGAGTCTGGTCATGTCACAGGAGTTTGAGAGCAGATTAATAGACCAGTGTTTCATATTCAATATCTTAATAGCAGACCTCAATGTGAGTATTTACTGTTAGGACAGGTACTGTATCGCTCAAGGAGCCCATACGGCAATCAGTCCACATCATGGTTGTAAAATGGTTTAATTTCTTTCTACCTGCAAACACGAATAAACACAAATTAGAAAAGCCACCCAGCTTGTGTACACAGCCCGACATCACACTTTTATAAATAAACAAATTATACGTAATCATAGACAATACACAAAAAAATACACTCACACATTGATGGGAAAATATTATAACTAGACGATTGACATGTATTTATAAATATAATCTCCAAGATTTGTATGTTATAATGCAGATTATAATTGATTCCATGAAATTCTCAATAGCCTTGACATCATATCAATTGTTCTGGTTGTTAAAAATTTTCTAACGAAAATATTTCCGAGTAACAGGAATGAGGAACAGAGATACAAGCTCAATTTTCTTGCATTTTACGCAACGAAACAATACATGTCATATATAATTAGAAAGCTTAGCCTCTCCACTTCATGAATAATGCAACATTTAAACACTACTTTTGACCACTAAGCGTATATTTGGCCAGGAACGTCGAGCGGTGATTTACGCACTGTCACTTATCAGTAAATAGACTTTAAATATGCTGTTGGGATTTATGCATACTGGTTTTCGAGAGAGAAGTCACTTCTCCCTGGGACAAAAATAGGAAGAAGTGACACATGTGTTGGGACCAAGAAAAACTCCGAGGGACCGCCACCAGGTGATAGTACTGAAGAGTTAAGATTGAGCTATTGTCATGGGTTCATCCATCCATCCATGCATCAGTGATCCATCAACAATTTCCTTTAACAAACCCTACAGGTCAGTTTTCTCACCCGATCGTCACAATACTTCATACGGATCATCGGGGTGACTTCTAGGTTACACTGGTGTAAATAAGGTTCCGAGCGACATCTAGCGGATGCGGGAGGAATATATAGGAGAGAATAAAATAGACACTGGGCCATGATTGGTCAATAGCCTTGTGTGCTTTTCACATAAAAAAATCATCACACCTCTTCCCTATGATTTCCCATAGGTAAAATAACAATTGGCACAGGAATTAACCCTTTGTAGTGAAGTTTGAATTTTTTGGTGTGGTCTAAAATATGACTATTTTTTTATGCGGTTCTGACACTAGTTACGAAAACATAAGATTTAAAGGCGAATTCCTTGCTAGACAGACATGATTTTTTTGTGTAAAAAGTTTCCCAAAATGTCAATTTTTCAGATTTAAAGAAAATTTTGGACCCAACATTTATATTGCTGGGAGATAAATGCATCGCGATTTATCAATGTTTATGATACTCCTCGAAGTCATTATTTAATACTCTACGATTGTCAGAGTCTGCATCGAAAATCATCAAAGGTCAAACTATGTTTACGCTCATATGCAGATGAGCATCTAATTATACCGCGAGCGTACATAGAAAGACAGCAGTTGGTGCCACTAGATTTGCATAAGACGGTATCAAGATTCCCAGACTAGAGTAGTGCAAATACCGTAATTGAGAATAGACAGTTTCTACATCACCAACCAAGATATCTATAGAACTAATGAAATCACGGCACTCCGTAGTGACGTCATGAAATATATATTAAGAACCAATCAAATCCTGATTCTAGCTTAATGATGTCATTACTTCATGAGCACTTTTACAAATATGGAATATCTCAGATTCTCTTTGTCTCAGAATTTATAGCATCAACAATCCATTCTTTCCCAAGCAACAAAATTACGGATAGACTTATATTTGTTAACGCATAGTGGGTGAGATATTCTAAGTAATGTCAATCAAAGTATACCCTACCCGCCGAACGACATTGAATAAAACATTAATTAGATGGACAATGCGATCTCCCAAATCTGAGTTCAACTTCGTAAGAAAAGTATCTTTACTGTCGTTGGTCGGCTTAGGGTATACTCATGTAGATAGTTTTCATAACCTTTTTTTTTTATATGGTCGGTTTCACCTCATCTTCAAACTATCTTGTATACATGTGCTTCTTATTTCCTTCCCCTTTAAAATTTTATTTCACAAGTAGCATAATCATGTACCCCTGATGGTGGTTGGGTAAAACACATGCAGGCTCCTTCATTTGGGGCTCTCCGCTGGTACCCAGCTCCGTTTGGGTAATTCGTCCAACGATAGCCCCTAACTCAGGAGCTAATCTGTGGAGTCTTAATCCAGAAATGATTCAAAGAACATCATTTCAGTGTTACGTAATAGTGCAAATTAAAATTGTAATTTCATTTAGCAAATTACAGTTTTAAGTTCATATTACCATATATAGAAGTTTGTACCAGCAACTGAGAGCCCCATTCTTTCCCCAAAAATATATTAATTGAATGAAAACAGCATATGCATAAATTTAGATATTCTGCGTTCAATGTATAATAATGTAATGTACTGTATGTTGCCAACTCGATCATTTATATTCAATAAATGTTTTTAGGCAAGAATATATTCGTTTGATACATAAGGCATGAACATGGGTGGAAATGCATCCTGTCCTCTGGTTCTTCTGTTTGAAAATAAATGATGGCTTTTCATATTAATTTACAAGGTTCCATCTGAGGGGGAGATCATAAACAACACTATACGCTAAAACGTTAGCACTCCACAGATTAGCATAAAAATCATCACACCTCTTCCCTATGATTTCCCATAGGTAAAATAACAATTGGCACAGGAATTAACCCTTTGTAGTGAAGTTTGAATTTTTTGGTGTGGTCTAAAATATGACTGTATTTTTTTATGCGGTTCTGACACTAGTTACGAAAACATAAGATTTAAAGGCGAATTCCCTGCTAGACAGACATGATTTTTTTGTGTAAAAAGTTTCCCAAAATGTCAATTTTTCAGATTTAAAGAAAATTTTGGACCCAACATTTATATTGCCAACACTATACCGGTACGCTAAAACGTTAGCACTGAGGCCTATGGAAAACATTTACACCAGTGTAACCTAAAGGGAAAATATAGCTTTTTATCATTTTTGATTCCTGGGAGTCACTTTAAAGCATTTTAATGCATTTTACAGAGCCTGGTCTTTCAGTCCAATGAATATCTCATGCTTGGTGTGGCTATTCTTGCTGCTGATGTCTTCTTTCACTAACATCAGCCAAAAAAAAAGTAAGATTTTTCATAAAAAATGCCAATTTTTCAAGGTATTTTCAAAAAATTTCAAGGTGGTAATAGTCACATGATAATGCAAATGACCCATAACATGAGCATGTCAACGACACATATATCAATTGTTATAAGAACCTAATCTAACAAGTATTTTGGATTTTATAGCCAGTGATATACAGATATATATCATAAAAGTGTGTCATTTCCACTGGTGGGTATGGTCATTTGAAGGTTAATAGCACTAAAACTTGGACACATTTAAGAAAATGCTTCAGCAATTCAAAGAGAGCATATCTTTATTCAACTAATGCAATATACACCCACATACAGTTATCTTGGATCACCCTTGCAGACCTGAAAATGTCATATTTTATTCTTCAATGTGCTGATAAAGTCATGCGCTTGATGCTCAGCTGATCAGATCTGGACTCAATGACCTCACATCACCAGAAGTTCTCTCATGGAAAGAATATTGTACAGTCTTCCATAGCTGATCCAAGTTTGCAACACCAGACCCCTAAAACTGAGTGAAAATGGGGCCTGAACATGACTGGTGGTGGAAAATTGTGCTTTTTTGATGAATAATTTGTTAAAGGGGGTGGGGTTAAATTGTGTGTGATAAATAAAGAACCACAGAAGTGATATTGTTTTTGAACACATTTTTTCCATTGACGGGCAATTCTGAAGAAATGTAGGGAGTTACAATTATTCCGCGAAAAAGCGGGCTATCGCTTTAGGTTACACTGGTGTAAATAAGGTTCCGAGCGACATCTAGCGGATGCGGGAGGAATATATAGGAGAGAATAAAATAGACACTGGGCCATGATTGGTCAATAGCCTTGTGTGCTTTTCACATAAAAAAATCATCACACCTCTTCCCTTAGTCCAAGTCTTCTTGTACTAAAACCAGCTAAGATATTGGGATGGCGATTTGCTGTTTTTAGTCCAAGCCCGCTTGCATACCAATCCTATCACACGAGTTACGCCCACGATCTGTGGCGGGAATCTGTGGTGTATTTTACTCGATTTACCTAATGAATCAATACATGATGCTATATACATCGGAAAGAGAGACATCTTATGGTCATAATGGTGTATAATAATCTAACTTTCATGTTAAATTACGCATAGAATATTCCGGTTGATTGTCACCAACATCGCTGTTTTTTCTGTTTGTTTACTTAACTGAAAGCCGAACTCAGGTTCCGAAGAACTTCGGCATTGTCCGGTGTTTGTTCTGAGTATTCTAGTTTCCGTTTCTATATATAGCGCGGGGTTTTCCGAACAAAATAGCGAAACCCGATCGCCACAAAGTCCAGTTTCCAATGTGCTTTGAGAACAATTCCCGCACTAAAAACTTAATGACATAATGGAGGATCAGAAAGGTAGTTTTGTTGACAATTTTCGCAAGCAACTTGTCAAAATTGGAGCAAATTAGAACTCTTGTGTCTGACTTGCCATGCGTGTGATTTTCATCCATGTGCATTTTGACTTTTGTGTTGATAAAATAATCGGAGAACCGAATCACACAGTTTCGAAATATAGTTCTTCCGTTTTAGTGGGACTTTTCAAACTTAAGGTTAAAAATTTATACAAATTTTGTTTGATTTTTTGAGTGCTTAACAAGAGCAGTATATTGCTCTGTTCGCTTAGTATATATCTTAATTTCGCTGAAGTCCACCAAATGTGGGAAATGTAGCACCATATTATTTATTCTAATGGTCGTTGTGTTTACACTGTTTTAAACTTTGAGAGGGTTGTAATTCCCCGTAATTTATTTAATGTATTACATTTATATCTTCAATGTTTAATTAATCTATTTATTTTTTATTTATTGACACACATAATTACGATTACAATGGAGAATTCATCGTAATTTGCGTGGTCAGTCGAAAATCTACGGAATATTTTCAACGGAAAATGCCGAACACAGTTCGCGAGGTCAACTGAGTTCGCATACTTTTAAAAATTTGTAAACATTGCGGTAAATGTCTCTTTTCGCATTAAATTACCGCTTTCAATTCACAACTGATGTGGGTTTCAGATCAAATAGCATGTCTTCTGCGGAAAATATCCGTTTATTGTCGCAATTGTGATATTTTATTTCATATAATTGTGGTTTTATTTGAGCGGGTCACAAACGCTTAAGTCGTGTCATAAAAATGCATGGGCCTGGAACTCGGACTAAAGACCGGCACCTCCATCCCAATATCTTAGCCGGTTTTAGTACGAGAAGACTTGGACTACTCTTCCCTATGATTTCCCATAGGTAAAATAACAATTGGCACAGGAATTAACCCTTTGTAGTGAAGTTTGAATTTTTTGGTGTGGTCTAAAATATGACTGTATTTTTGTATGCGGTTCTGACACTAGTTACGAAAACATAAGATTTAAAGGCGAATTCCCTGCTAGACAGACATGATTTTTTTGTGTAAAAAGTTTTTCCCAAAATGTCAATTTTTCAGATTTAAAGAAAATTTTGGACCCAACATTTATATTGCCAACACTATACGCTAAAACGTTAGCACTGAGGCCTATGGAAAACATTTACACGAGTGTAACCTCTAGATGGGAGCCATCAAATTTTTCTGAAATTTGTTAAAAAACATGGCCACAGCAGCCATCTTGGATTTCACATTTTAATACTATGCATAATTTTCAAAATTATTCCCTCTCCATGTTGACACTTTCTTTTTCTGTTATAGAACAGTAACAGGATGGGACTCTGTCCAAAACAGGACTGAGTTGGCTCAAAAAACAATCTGTGCTCGAAACAGGCAACACAGTAAAGATTGTGTTGACGGACATGCATCTCATATACCTAATTTATCACCATAATTAGCCCCTAAACCCGGCCTCACTTTGTTTAGTAAGACACACATGTATTATTGTCATGCACAGTGATGAAAGAGCTTTGCGTAATGATGTTGATGTCAATGCCGGAACTTTATTACTATGTTAATTAGAATATAATTATGATATTTGATTTGTGTTGGGTTATTTAGTGTACTATATTTTTTCTTAAAGGTGTCTTTACTTCCTCTGGTTGTGATAAGGAAATCAGTATTATTTTTGTTTTAATCACAGCCATTTCGAGATCGTTTTTCCTTGCTAAAATTAGATTATTTGATCAAATGGATCTGAAATTTGTCGCGACTCATTAGATATCCTTATTTATTCCTCCATTTTAGGTAAGTTTTAAGTTTAAAGCGAACATAATGTCCACAGCAAATGATGTCGTTAAAATGGCAATCAACAAATGGTCTTCTCAAAGTACAAGTAACAGACAATTTGTCGACGACGACTACATCCTTAAGGTCTGTGGCATCGAGGAATATCTCCAAGGCGACTACCATATGCTTCAATACAAGGTAACTATAGCAACCACCACCTGATTCAATACTTGGTAACTATGGCAACCACCACCTGCTTCAATACAATGTAACTATAGCAACCACAGGTAATAACATGTAGCTATAACAACCACCACCTGCTTTAATGTGAGGTAACTATAGTAACCACCATCTGCTTCAATACCAGTTAACTATAGCAACTGCCATCTGCTTCAATACAAGGTAACTATGACAACCACCATCTGCTTCAAAACCCTGTGCCAATTCATTATCTTATATATGCAACTTTTCCATAGGGAGCCTCACATATATAAGAGAATACATTGGACTAAAAATATTAACCTTGACCTCGTTAGCCAGTGCATTATATATATGCAAAGTATCCCATGGAGACTCTCATATATAAGAGAATGAACTGGCACAGGATCTTTAATGCTGCACCAAAGAACCTCCCATTATGAAAGTGTTAATGTATGCTTTTGTCACATTCCAGCAACATTTCCATGAATCAAAATCAGTTGATAAATGCATATACAAGCCTGGAAATAGTGTGTCTGACAATTGTTTTAGTTACCTTTTCTCTTCTGTTCAGTTTCTATATCCCCTAATTTGCAGAAGATAAAAATAGCAATTGTGGCTT
The DNA here is from genome assembly GCA_032622095.1 of Siphonodentalium dalli. NCBI lineage: Eukaryota > Metazoa > Mollusca > Scaphopoda > Gadilida > Siphonodentaliidae > Siphonodentalium > Siphonodentalium dalli. Next base: position 285,235,656 of record CP136064.1, on the reverse strand, counting down.
AAGCAGAATGATGTCCCCAGAGGGTGAATGTGGTGATGGGATATTGTCACTAAATTCACCCACTGGGGGCCTCATTCTGCAAATTAATATATCCAGACTTGGTCAGTAATGTAAGAAATCCATCTCAAACTTCACTGATCAAGTTTAACCCATAGGGAGCCTCACACAGATGGAAGCATGTGAGTGTTATCTGCTCTAGTCTATGTGGGGCCCTATATGGGTTCAAACACACTATTTGCAGGCTTGTGAATTTATAATCCACAGAAAGACAAAAAATTCAAATAATAGAACTTCAGAACTGTCACAATAACAGCACAATGGGTATTTATCGACATATAATCTCCACGTCACTCACTAACAAATTGCATATATGTGACCCGCCATATCAAATCCAGTCGGAAATCGGGATTTTTTTACCCTGTGCCAATGCATTCTCTTATATATGCGAGTCGACCATAGGTCGCCTCGCATATATAAGAGAATGCATTGGCCTAACAATTTTTTATCATGTTTTTTAAATATATGTTTCTTACAATTTTAGGACATAAAATAAAAAAACATCCATTACCCTGCAGGGAGCCCCACACATATATAGAAGCATATAGAAGAGTGTCGTCTGCTCATGTTTGTCTGGGGCTCTGTATGGGTGAAATTATAAAATTGTTAAAGAATACAAGAACAAATTATTAAAATTGTAAAAAATTGTTAGGCCAATGCATTCTCTTATATATGTGAGGCGACCTATGGTCGACTCGCATATATAAGAGAATGCATTGGCACAGGGTAAAAACAATCCCGACTTACGACTGAATTTGATATGGCGGGTCGTATTTAGAGTGCTCAGAGACCTGATTTCTCAAGTTATATCATTACACTCCCCTGATCGAACACGCGCCGCTATATAATATACCCTTTCTGCACTAAAGCATCACATGAGCAGACGACACTCTTCTATATGCTTCTATATATGTGTGGGGCTCCCTGCAGGGTAATGGATGTTTTTTATTTTATGTCCTAAAAATTGTAAGAAACATTTATTTAAAAAAAATGATAAAAAATTGTTAGGCCAATGCATTCTCTTATATATGCGAGGCGACCTATGGTCGACTCGCATATATAAGAGAATGCATTGGCACAGGGTAAAAAAATGCCGACTTCCGACTGGATTTGATATGGCGGGTCACATATATAATTGTTTATGTTCAAGCAATGTCCATTTAATTCGGTAGTACAGTAAAACCTCTAAAAACCGATCACCCTTCGGACCAGCCGTTCTGTTCGGTTTAGAGACGTGTTCGGTTTATAGAAAATTGCGCTACGATCGGAATGTATTGACGTCGTTACTATGAGTTTTCGAAGTACAACCAATCATTGTTGATTAAATTAGCTTTATTCAATAAAGTACCAAATAAATATAAATAACAATAGATAATACATGGCTATAATAAAATGCACCTAAATTATACCTACATGTGTTTACTAATTAATCAACTCTTCCCTAAATGAGCCCGTAATAGTGTACATTGAAAAATGGAGGCAGGAAAATTACCTACGTGATGTCCATTGACAACGTAATGGGAATGTCTGTTGGTGCTTGCAAGTAAACAATTGGATTAACTGATCTCTTTGCATAAATCATTGTGCCCATAATTATGTCACAAAAGATCTCCATTAATCCTAAAAGTTTGGTCACTTGTGTCAGCCCAACTCGTGGCAAAGTGTGATAAAAAGTTCAAACCAACTGCGCAACTTTTGAATTAATGCCACATTGTGTTGATCGGTACTGTAGATACAATACGGAAATCAAGCAAAGCGTGACATGTCCTCATGACGTAACACTGCATAGTTACTGCTGGTGATAAGATGATAAGATAAACTGAGCCGCGATTCCTTTGAGGCTGTATGGGCTAAGTGAAGAGTGAATACAGTAATGATGAATAGAGTTTAATGTCACTTTGAATAGTGGTTGCTAATTAACAAATAAAATCACTTGAGTTTGAATTCAGCTGCCAATTACTTAGTGAACAATGGGGACGTTGTCAAAACATTGGGATAAACAATGTGTCTGGGCCGGGTATATTTACATATTAAATTGTAAAGTACCGGTATTATACATAATTTGAAATCCAGTTTTCTTATTTATTGTTATTAGGCTGTGCATAATTGGTTCAGTCGCGGTGGTTTGTATTGTCACCAAAACAGTTTTAATTAACCAGACATCTAAACTTAAAAAGGATGACTAGTATATATATGTACCAGCAAGAGCTCAGCATCAAGTATGTCAATCTACCGCACGTGTGTTCGTTCGGTTGGTATCGCTTTCCGCGTTCGGATTTCGGAGGTAAAAATTAATTTATTCGTTCACTTGTGGACTAGAAAAGCCATCCAATGTTCGGAGTACAGAGGTTTCGAATTACAGAGGTAATCATTAGTGACAATGCACTTGGGTAAATTCGGGACCGAACAATTCGTTCAGAATGGAGAGGAATTCGGATTGTAGAGGGTCCGGATTGTAGAGGGATTCGGATTGTAGAGGGTCCGGATTGTAGAGGGATTCGGATTGTAGAGGGTCCGGTTTGAGAGGTTTCACTGTGTAGGCTCTGATATAGGTCATATTTTAGTATCACACAAAGTCAAGTCAATCGCCTCGCATATATAAGAGAATGCATTGGCCTAACAATTTTTTACAATTTTTTCTTGTATTCTTTAACAATTTTATAATTTCACCCATACAGAGCCCCAGACAAACATGAGCAGACGACACTCTTCTATATGCTTCTATATATGTGTGAGGCTCCCTGCAGGGTAATGGATGTTTTTTATTTTATGTCCTAAAAATTGTCAGAAACATTTATTTAAAAAAAATGATACAAAATTGTTAGGCCAATGCATTCTCTTATATATGCGAGGCGACCTATGGTCGACTCGCATATATAAGAGAATGCATTGGCACAGGGTAAAAAAAAGTCAAGTCAAGAGCCTTTTTTAAAATAAATTTCTAATGGCCAATTATCTGGGTTGGTATGTAAGCATTTGTTTGATCAAAACATATTCAGCGCTTTGTTAAAGACATATTATGTACTTGTTCGGGTGCGTGAAACTGTTAGTATTCAGGCGCTATGACAACTGGAGGAATGTAACATTCTACTAACATTGTTGAAAATTTGAAGCAAATCAACCATTCCACTCCACAGAAAACATTGTCAGAACTATGCTCAATTGTAAATATATACTACTCGATTCGGGACGCATCTATCAGCAGGAAACTAACGAAAGCGATTTCGCCATCCACAGTCACTGCATTTAACTCATATATAAGAATGACGGTGTGTGTTGTCAATTTGGATATACTATTTGTTAAACTTACTACTTTGAACAAGATTATTTTCCATTAAAATGTTATCACCATACCAGAGTGTTTCACATCACTTTAATGTTCTAAATTTAGTAACAGGAGACATTTATATGGCAACAAGCCTGATTAAATTGTGTCTGTCATTTGCAGAATGAGGTCCCCAAAGGGTGAATTTAGTGACTATCCAGCATAGCGGGCTAGCATCACTAAATTCACCATCTGGTGACCTCATTCTGCATGGCCTCATTTTCTATGGGAGACATAGGCTTGAAGTTCCCAAATGGTGAATATTGTGATGTACACCCATTGGGAACCTCGATTATGCAATTTGTTGTCTGCCAATTTGGGGATATAGAAAAACTAAACTAAAAAAGAAATAGAATCTATGTGAAGAAGTTTCTATAGAAATTTGATAATAAAGTACATTTCAGAGAAGCCTAAGTGAATGAGGTTCCCAGAGGGTGAATTTAGTGATGCTAGCCTGCCACTTAATTCACCCTCTGGGGACCTCATTCTGCAAATGACAGACACACTAAATTCAGGCTTGTATGACAAGTTTTTAACTTTTTACTCTCTTGTTAACAGCAGACTTTTTCTATGGGAAGTTCCTAGATGCTTTTCTCTAGTCTTAACTTTGAAATATGTTTTTTTATTTTTCAGTACATATACGATTGCATAGCGAATGGCGAGATACCCGAAGCACACTTACTGTCATACGACAATTTCTCAGATTCTGGTAAGTAGGAATCAGTTCTCTAGCTTCATTTTGTCCTACGAAAATAAATGTGGGGGCGTACTAGAGAAGTCACAAGTGTGTGGTTTCTGGTAGAGCGTCCCGATATTGACTCCATATTGAAAAATTTATATCACGATATGACTAAATATCATGAATAATTTTATTTGTCAAAATCATCAGAATTATTTCACATTTATGATGAACTCATTTAGAATTCAGGACAAAAAAATTTATGAAGCCAACGTCTAGTCAACACCGAAATGGGAAAACTACTGGGTGTGTCACTTACATTCTTAAATTTACTGGGCATCACTGACGATTATAGAAATAACATACTAATTTGTCTGTATCGTACTTTAATTTGTCCATTTTAACTGAAAATTGAATGCCTAACTCGGCCTACCATATATGTGACCAGCCATATCAAATCCAGTCGTAAGTCGGGATTTTTTTACCCTGTGCCAATGCATTCTCTTATATATGCGAGTCGACCATAGGTCGCCTCGCATATATAAGAGAAGGCATTGGCCTAACAATTTTTTACAGTTTTAATAATTTTATCTTGTATTCTTTAACAATTTTATAATTTCACCCAGACAAACATGAGCAGACGACAGTCTTCTATATGCTTCTATATATGTGTGGGGCTCCCTGCAGGGTAATGGATGTGTTTTATTTTATGTCCTAAAAATTGTAAGAAACATTTATTTAAAAAAAATGATAAAAAATTGTTAGGCCAATGCATTCTCTTATATATGCGAGGCGACCTATGGTCGACTCGCATATATAATAGAATGCATTGGCACAGGGTAAAAAAATCCCGACTTACGACTGGATTTGATATGGCGGGTCACATATGGTTATAGCTACATGTATATAATTCTTGGCTGCAGGTACTGACTAGTCGACTTCGTCTCTACTTTTGGGGTTTGACTCCCAGAGTCGTTTCAACACTATATATATTTGAATATGAGTTATTGGACTTATTATACCCTCACTTTCGAAGAAAATGGGGGTATACTGGATTGACTGCGTCTGTCCGTCCGTCACACTTTCTCCCTCCGTGTGTCCATACGATCCATGTGTCCATCCGTCCGACCTCATAACTCGAACAACTATGAACCGTTTTTAATAATTTTTTGTATGCAATCTCCTTAGGACCACCTCTCCGCATGATGCTAATTGCGGTGCGGTCCGACTTTCTTTTTTTAAGTTACACCTTACTTTTCGACTTATTTTGACTTAGAAAATTCTGTCCGACTTAATAACTTTAACAAATATGAACCGATTTCAATAATTTTTGGTATACATGCTTCTCACAACACCCTATCTACATGATGCGGCTCAGGGTTGGCTCGGACTGTTTTTCCTAACATTACACTTCATTTTCGACTTATTTTGACTTAGAAAATTTTGGGATTTTTTTTGTGTGGATGCTATCAAGTTAGGATATTTTCTGGAAGTTTCTTCGAATAGGGTTCGGAACACTTGACAGATAATGCGGGTTGAATTTGCCACGGTGGGGGTATGCTAGCACGCGAGTGCACACCTCTTGTTGAATTAGACGTTACTCTGGTGTCGAATCATATGTACTCAAAATTCATTGAATTTGTGTCTTTTTCAGAAATTGTACCTCCAATTCCTCCACGAACCAAGTCAGAGTCCGAGTTATATCCAGTGAAGCGAGGACGATCGGTGAAAATTACTACCGCTAGCACCTACTGTCTGTGGGACATACTCGATAATTACTACATCAATCTAAAGGACATTAACAACCTCGACTTACAAGATGGATCCAAGGTTTGTTTCCAAGTCTGAGTTTAGTGTGCCTGTCATTTTCAGAATGAGGTCCCCCAGAGGGTGAATTTAGTGATGCTATCCCGCATAGTGGGAAGCATCACTAAATTCACCCTCTGGGAACCTAATTCTGCATGGCCTCATCTGTTATGGGAAACATTGACTCAGATTGAAGTTCCCAAATGGTGAATATTGTGATGTACACCCATTTGGAATCTCAATTATGCAATGTGTCGTCTGCAAATTTGGGATATAGAGAAACTAAACTAAAAAAGAAATAGAATCTATGTGAAGAAGTTTCTACAGAAATTTGATAATAATGAAATTTTCCGGAGATGTTCAGGCCAAAGCAGAATGAGGTCCCCAGAGGGTGTATTTTGTGATGTTTGTTATTGTTATTTCTCGAGATTTGCAATTATAATTGACCCAGAAACACATGGTCAAACGGACGGTCTTGGACAAAATAGCGGATGAAGATGGATAACTCTAAAATCAAGTGGTAATACAGCCAAATTTTTTGATACTTCGTTGAACAAAATGTTGATAATTAATACGTTTTGGGAACTTTTATACCATAGTTGACAGTGGTTAGCATTATTTTGTTGCAATAAATTGATTCTGATAACTAAAGTGTATCTTGAAGAAATGTTTTTGTTGTTGTATCTTGATGATATGGGACCGTCTGATCGGATTGAGTACCTTTAAATTTACTGCATGTGGGGACCGTCTGATCAGATTGAGTACTTTTAAATTGACTGCATATGTGGGGACCGTCTGATCGGATTGAGTACCTTTAAATTTACTGCATGTGGGGACCATCTGATCGGATTGAGTACCTTTAATTTTATTATATTGTGAAGGATGTTCATATTTTGCTATTTATTTTTAGATAACGCTGTTCGTGGGATTATATTATGGAGGCGTTGAGTTGTGTAAGATCCTTAAGACTGATGAAACTGTTGTCTCAAAGGGTCATGCAGAGTTCAACTGTCAGCTGAACTTTGACATATCGGCTGTTGACCTTCCACTGATGACGAGAGTCTGCTTTGCTGTTTACACGAGGCTTAAAAAAAATAACAGGGTTTGTATAATTTACACGAGGCTTAGAAATATAATAGGGTTTGTATAATTTACACGAGGCTTAAGAAAAATAACAGGGTTTGTATAATGGTATACCAGTACTATGTTTATAGTTTAGTGGGTTTACTGATTTCGTTTGGGTTAAGCTCTTCAGGTGTTTGTCGATAAGATACCAAATTTTATTAAAATCTTGTGTGTAAAGATTTGAAACTGTCAAAGCATTGAAAAATATTATGAAAATCAAATTCAAACTAAAATATTTGAACTTACTGTAGCAGTATCGTTTACATAACAGTGGCATCAACACACAAAATTAGTTATTGGAGAACTATCAGTAATGAATATTAGAACAAAGTTTATATATTTCTCCATGTTCTTTTAATGGTAACTTATTTTATTCGCACATTTACCCGATGTAAGTGCCTTGGGTCCCTTTAATAGTGGTGGTGTTTTTAGAGACTTGTATATTTTTTGCACATTTACCCACTGTGAGTGCCTTGCGTCCCATTAATAAGTTTAAACATAAGCTTAACCCTTTCTATACTAAATGGATTCTCCCAGTCAGTTAAAAAGTGTACATGGGAATGATCAATTGTTGATTTTGAGGGATGTACAGTAGCCCCATGCAAATATTGAATATTTCTTTTGTTATTCAATTTGACCTTGTCATTCGATTCGAATTCTATTCGACTTTGAAACAATGAATAGTAATTTTGAATTCTTCAAAACAGCCAACGTGAGGGTAATGAATTTGTTGGTAATAATCACAATCACATCTACTGTGAAGTATAAAAAGTAGATACACTCTACCGTTTTAAGTTAACTTTAACTGTCCTAATTATCCTGGTTCGCGACCATGAATTTATCAGATTATAAAGCGATGGAAAGATAACTCACAATTCTGTTGAACAGTGCATCACGTGACTGCTCATTCATGCTATTAGATGTTTTATTAGTCGAGTTTTTCAAAAACTCGACTTATGGTTTGACGAGGGACGTTTGGCGGGCGTGCGGGCGGCGGGTGGACCTAAATAATGCCTTATAACTTCGACATTTGTGAACGGATTCAAAAACATTTTGGTATGTGAGTTGCTCCCAATGACTATTTACTGCCTGTAGAAAATGGGTCACATCCAAACTTTTTGACAAGATGTGATGACTTTTTTGCAATTTTATCACCTGTTAGCGCGATAACTCAATAAAATATTAACTGATTACAACCATATTTGATCTATGAGTCTCTTGCAACAATATCTCAGACGAGTTTGTCCGATTTTTTCCCCGGAGTTATGGGGCCTTAGTTTGTCTATTTTTAGCATTTTTTTCACCGTTAGCGCGATAACTCAATCAAATATTAACTGATTCAAACCATATTTGATATATGAGTCTCTTGCAACAATATCTCAGACGAGTTCGAAAACCAGGTTTGTCAAAATTTTTCCCCCGCAGTTATGGACCTTAGTTTGTCTATTTTTAGCATGTTTTTCACTGTTAGCGCGATAACTCAATTAAATATTAACTGATTCAAACCATATTTGATATATGAGTCTCTTGCAACAATATCTCCCCGAGAGCTTTCCGATGAATGGCAACAAGCCATATTTCCGACTAAATCCTGAAAAATTACCCATAATTCTGCTGTGGTTATGGAGTCGATTAATTAGGGCATTACTGTATTTTACTGTGCTCGACAAAAACTGTCCACCGAGTAATGTATTGAAAGCATCACGTAAGTTTATCAAAAATATAAATATCATTTGACGATAATACCCGCTCATATCATGTATTATGTTTACCTGGCATAATGAGAAATCTATGTACATGTTGCTATTCATATACTACTGGTATCAACCTAATACTAGTCTATTTTTGTTTCTTGCCAGGAAAGTAATGCTGTTGTTTGGGTGAATCTGCCACTGTTTGATTTTCAATCGAAGCTTCGGTTCGGTGATGACGAGTTGTGTATGTGGCGTGCATCGGTGGACATTCAGTGGGACGATAAGCTCAACTACATAGGTAAATAGTAAATATACTCTGTGGTAGAGATGGGCGGTTGTGAAATTTTGCCTCGGTTTCGGTTTCGGTTGTGGAAAAAGAGTTGAGTCTCGGTTTCGGTTTCGGTTTTTATTAATAAAAATTACTAATGTGAACAAAATCTAATTATGCTTCATCATATTACAAAGAAAACACACCAATTGTATCACCATAACTTGTGAGGTACATGTCCTTTTATAATATTAAATTATGTATCATATTGTTACTATTACATGTATATTGTTAATGTCCATGTCGAGCGGCAGTGCTAGAATGCAACAGAGTCTGTGTATTGTGTATGACTGCAATTCAGCATCATATGATCATAAGTGTGAAATAATATAATGATCATTTATATTGGCATAAAACTAATGTGTGTGACTAGATATATGTATATAGTTATGATTTGAAAAATAAAATTTGAAATAAACAACAAAATGAAAATAAAACATGACTAGAATCTCTAAATCACATTATCTGGCTATATGCCTATTACCATATTTAGGAAACATAATATTGTACACACTATACATCATACATGCATCCAATACAAGTCACCTGAATGAGTGCTATTTCACAACAGTTTACCGACAAACGGTATAATTCATTCCGGCTCCGATTCCGGCATAACATTTTTAATCAACGGCGCACAAATATATTTGACGATTTAACATCCAAACAGTGATAAAAACTAATAGGGAATGCGGGTAACAATCATTGATACCTTTTCATATCGTATCCTCGTTATCAAATTCACCTTTCAGAGTATTTGTACGGCCTTAATGATTAAAATAACATGAGAAATAAACTGATTTGCGTTGTGTTTACTACGGCGAAAATAGGTGTACACGGAAGCAACGTAATTAATTCGTTGCGCGATTTCACCATACGAACTCCTTTCTGCATATATTACAGGCGGCACACTTAGATTTCTTATCTTTCTTTGAAAAATATTTCCACACAGGACTCGTTTGTTCGTCGTGTTCTGCCATGATTACAGGAAGTTGTGACAACCGAAACAACGTGTTTTCCCAACTTACCACGGTTGTCATTTCCGGTTTTTCCCGACAACCGAAACCGAACTGATTCCACGGTTAACCGCCCATCTCTACTCTGTGGGACGTTAAGCTCAACTACATACAGCTATACTTAAAGTAATTGACCACCTCTAACGTGGTGTCATCCCGTTAATACCGCTGTATTATACCCCAGTAACGTCCAACACCGCAGTAAGGTTACTGCTTCAACACTGAGCCGGTTGGGGGAAAAGGATATCCATGTACTACGGGTTTCATCCATTAATTTTTACCAGAGTTTCGGCCCTTTTTTTACTTGGAAATTTGTGAATTTTGTGTCTGAAAGTACATTTCAGCCTGTAACTCACGTGTTAATTATCGGATTTCGTTGTCCTTTGGTATGGTGGTAGCACAGGTTGGGGGGAAAGGATATCCACGTACTACGGATTTCATCCATTAATTTTTACCAGAGTTTCGGCCCTTTCTTTACTAGGAAATTTGTGAATTTTGTGTCTGAAAGAACATTTCAGCTTGTAACTCACGTGTTAATTATCGGATTTCGTTGTCCTTTGGCATGGTGGTAGCACAGGTTGGGGGGAAAGGATATCCATGTACTACGGGTTTCATCCATTAATTTTTACCAGTTACGGCCCTTGTTTGATTTGGAAATTTGTGAATTGAGGATTCGGGGGTATATAGTGGAGACCTTTGTCCGTCCGTCCTTCATAGTGCAGGTTTTTTTTGCACTTTTTTCCAGAGTTATGACCCTTTGCCAGAGATATAACCTGGGGTTTGTTTTGTCTGCACTTTTTTCCAGAGTTATGACCCGGGGTTAAACTGAGAGAAATGCCCACTATTACTTCATTTTCTCACAAAATATAGCCAATATTGCGCATACAGTCAGTGGCATTGGCATATGTGGTATACAATGTCGCCATTGATATGCATTGTTACAATGACTGCATGTGTCCATAAACCAAACAGACAAAGGGATGATTAAATGTAAACACAATTTACTAATTACCTTTTGCTGCTTCATGCAACGTGATAGCATCTACATACAGAGCTTGTTACAAATTACTTATATAAACTGTACCAGCCTCAATGTAAAATTTACAGAACATCGCGTCGTTCCGACTCATAGTTTAACTCTTTGAGTTAACGGTCTGTAAAATCAGTCCTATGCTTGGGTATGCTTAAGCATGCTATAGCAAATTTAAAAACAAACTGGATAAAACCTTAGGGGCATGTTATAACTCAAAACTATCACCAAGTATTCATAGTAATAATTTTGATGCCCATGAAAAACGTAAGATTCCCTGGCACTAAACCTACAAAATAAGTCTGTTAAAGAATATAAGAAAAAATTATTAAAATTGTAAAAAATTGTAAAAAATAATAACAATTGATGAAAAATTGTTAGGCCAATGCATTCTCTTATATATGCGAGGCGACCTATGGTCGACTCGCATATATAAGAGAATGCATTGGCACAGGGTATATGAGTTGATACAAAAATCGGACCTGGCACTGAAAGGGTTAACCACAGCCTATTAGCCGTTTAATGAAAGATTGTGACAGAAAGAAGAGATTACCATTTTGCGAACGCTTAAGAAGTTTACATATAACTTTCTGTATAGCACTAAGTTGATAGATTTCCCTTTGTATTGTCTTAAGTCGGCACACGTAACGAATATCCCCCTTTCGATGATGTTTTATGACTAGGTATTACAGCCGATAATTACAATCCCACACAAGTGATTCTTATATTTGATAACAATATCATATGATATGCACAATATTTTAAGCAAATAATGTTATCCTATCTTTCTAGATTAAAAACTTTGAATTCGTAGCTTTTATTCTATAAATCATTTTATGTTTGTTCGAGTGAAATAAACTTCAAAATTAGCCAGCCAATCAAATCATTGTAACTAGATTCTAAGATCAGAGAAGGCCAACTATATATTTCAGTGGTTTGTATAATCAGTTGTCATGAGGAATTTTCAACCCTTGGAAGTCGATATTCACCTCGGTCCTCGACCTCGGTGAATTTTTACTTCCTCTGGTTGACAATTTTTCATGTCAACTTCGAAACAATGCGATAATTGTATAATATTATGATTTCAGGTGCAGTTACTCCGAATCCACAGGGTCAAATGAGTACAATGATAATTGTATAATATTATGATTTCAGGTGCAGTTACTCCGAATCCACAGGGTCAAAACAATGCGATGATTGTATAATATTATGATTTCAGGTGCAGTTACTCCGAATCCACAGGGTCAAAACAATGCGATGATTGTATAATATTATGATTTCAGGTGCAGTTACTCCGAATCCACAGGGTCAAAACAATGCGATGATTGTATAATATTATGATTTCAGGTGCAGTTACTCCGAATCCACAGGGTCAAAACAATGCGATGATTGTATAATATTATGATTTCAGGTGCAGTTACTCCGAATCCACAAGGTCAAATGAGTACAATGATGAGGATTAGCTTACCAAGCTTTAATGTTCATAAAACTGTGTACTACCCTCCATTCGAGAAGGTAAATAAGTATTAGTGTACTGAAATCTTTATCAGGGTTCAGTGTTCACAATTGCTGGTAAATTGTGTTGGCCATAATCTTAGGATCGCGAAAACTGAAATTAAAACAAAAATAAAAGAAACAGCACAAAAATTGGTGATAAATTTTTAGTTGGACACAAGTGACAATGGAATCGTTGAAACTGAAATATGGGTCTAGTTAACGTATATCGGGGACATAAATCGCACTGATTCGCCTACATTTGTTTTATTTTGAAACTACAAAGCTGTACAAAGCAGTCAAGTATTGACACTTGATTAACCCTATAACATGGCTTCTCTTGGTCAGTACTGAGTACAGATGTAAAATGTCGCACTTAATTGAGTGCACTAGCAGTCGACCATCAAGCCTTGAAATAGTGTGTCTGTCATTTGCAGAATGAGGTCCCCAGAGGGCTATGCGGGGTATCATCACTAAATTCACCCTCTGGGGACCTCATTCTGCAAATGACAGACACGCTATTTCAAGGCTTGTTGACCATTATTCATAACTGGAACTCAGATATTGGGGCATCGGAACAACTGTTTCAAACAGTGTATGATGTTATGTGATTGAGAGTGATAAAACTATTAATAGCCTTTTAACTGAGTCAGTTTTTGGTTTTCCTGATATTCCCATTATATTTTCCACGTCATCAGCCCAGCACTCGACGTCATTAGCAGTGAAGAGGTTTAGAAAGAACACCGTTATTTATAGCCGCTAATCATAGTTGTTTTGATAAGAAAGCATGTATGACTTGTTATTCATACACAGGTGAGTAACTGCTGATTATCTCAGATTATCTGTTAACAAATTTATGGTTTCGTGGAGATTTGATGATAATGGGAGAGGTGATTGCTGATTACCTGTTAATGTATTAAGGGCTTCATGGAGATCTGATGATAATGGGAGAGGTGATTGCTGATTACATATAACAAATTAATTAGGGGCTTCATGGAGATCTGATGATAATGGGAGAGGTGATTGCTGATTACCTGTTAATGTATTAAGGGCTTCATGGAGATCTGATAATGGGAGAGGTGATTGCTGATTACCTGTTAATGTATTAAGGGCTTCATGGAGATCTGATGATAATGGGAGAGATGATTGCTGATTACCTGTTAATGTATTAAGGGCTTCGTGGAGATCTGATGATAATGGGAGAGGTGATTGCTGATTACCTGTTAATGTATTAAGGGCTTCATGGAGATCTGATGATAATGGGAGAGGTGGTTGCTGATTACCTGTTAATGTATTAAGGGCTTCATGGAGATCTGATGATAATGGGAGAGGTGATTGCTGATTACCTGTTAATGTATTAAGGGCTTCATGGAGATCTGATGATAATGGGAGAGGTGATTGCTGATTACCTGTTAATGAATTAAGGGCTTCATGGAGATCTGATGATAATGGGAGAGGTGATTGCTGATTACCTGTTAATGAATTAAGGGCTTCATGGAGATCTGATGATAATGGGAGAGGTGATTGCTGATTACCTGTTAATGTATTAAGGGCTTCATGGAGATCTGATGATAATGGGAGAGGTGATTGCAACATCTAGTTACAACAGCAACACATTATATATTATATCATAAAATGATTGAACCAAATCTTCAATTTTTTTGCCTTTATATTTACAGGTTTTGGAGTTTGCAGCAAACAATGTGGAGACACCTGAAACTCCTGGATCTATTGTGAGTATTTACTGATTAATTATGGATTGATTTAGTCGGGGAGCCAATAAGGTCCAGCTGGGGGGGGGGGGTGCAGGTGGACCTTATATTGGCTCCCCGACTATATACTGATTAATTATGGTCGATTGTGAGTATATACTGATTAATTATGATCGATTGTGAGTATATACTGATTAATTATGGATTGATTGTGAGTATATACTGATTAATTATGACAATTAAATAAGTATGTAGAAACCCATGAAATACAAATGATATCAGCGATGGATCCAGGACCCTATTCATACCGGTAACCAGATTGGGCGCCCAAACTGCAGTAGCCCAAAATATTTGTTTTTATTAATTACAAACAAACAAATCTGCTAATTCCTGACTTTAGTTGAGGAAATATTACCCAAATAAATCAGTGGAGCTATATTTTACTCAGTTGTTCAAATACAGAATATGTTAAATTAATAGGCAAACATCTTTCTATTCTAAATACTTATTGACCAGTAGTTATCCTTAACCCTTTACCCAACAGAACGGCCCTGTGCCAATGCATTCTCTTATACATAGGTCGCCTCGCATATATAAGAGGATGCATTGGCTTAACACATTAAAAATTATAAAATTGTTAAAGAATGTACGAAAAAATGGTAAAAAGTGTTAAAAAAAGATTTTTTTTTAGGCCAATGCATTCTCTTATATATGCGAGGCGACCTATGGTCGACTCGCATATATAAGAGAATGCATTGGCACAGGGCATAACTGTAACCATCACAATGTGGTCAATGAGCCGGTTCCAATGATATCCATATTTGTATGGTTTTATTGAGACAGACCCAAGATAATTTAGGCTGTTGCAGCTTTATTTGGCCGTTTTTGGCCGGTTTGTTGGGTAAAGGGTTAAGGAAATATGTCGTTTGTTGAACTTATTATCTGAACATTTCTCTCGAATAAATATGAATCATTCTGCTCGTCTATTATCTTTTCCCCCATATGTCGTCTGCTTTTATTACCTGAACATCCCTTCAAATGAATAATAGACCATTCCAATGTATATTTTTATTAATGAATGGGAGAATTAATTTAGTATAGAGAGGGTTAACAGGGGCCTGATCCAGGCCGTTTTCGGCGCCGGTTTGGGGACCATTTGAGCATTTAATATATTCAAATTTTTTTATTTTCATTATTAGTAGCCCCACTACAACCTGGAGGGGGACACCCCCCTCCTTGACCCCCCCCCCCCCATTTCAGGCCACCGGCCTTCGGGATATGCCTCTGGCATATCGTGCTAGGTCCCCAAATGAAAATATTCCGGTGTCCCCAAATAAAACCTGGATCAGGCCCTCGTTAAAGTGATGATGTTTTCAGAACGGAATAACGAAGAATCGGGCCAAAATAAGTTATTTTCATAAATTTGATATGAAAATAGGCAGAAAACAAGGTGATTGTTATAGACGAATTATATGCAGTGACTATTGTGGGCGGAATTATATGCAGTGACTATTGTGGGCGGAATGAATTATATGCAGTGACTATTGTGGGCGGAATGAATTATATGCAGTGACTATTGTGGGCGGAATGAATTATATGCAGTGACTATTGTGGGCGGAATGAATTATATGCAGTGACTATTGTGGGCGGAATGAATTATATGCAGTGACTATTGTGGGCGGAATCTCTGCCGTAATGTAATTATATGCAGTGACTATTGTGGGCGGAATCTCTGCCGTAATGTTTATGCCAAATTAAGTGTCTCGAATAAAGTATTAAATATTTTCAGTTGTATGTAGTTCAAATGTTGTGTTCTCTGAAATAGAGCAGTCGATGTGGTTGGAATTTTTGATAATCTTAGTTGATTGCTACATTCATCCAGTGGAGATAGTGTTTGGATAATAACTTATCGGTTCAATGAAGTGAGTCCATGATATGTTTTTCAAGTCTGAGTTTAGTGTGCCTGTCATTTGCAGGATGAGGTCCCCAGAGGGTGAATTTAGTGACGCTATCCCGCATAGCGGGCTAGCATCACCAAATTCACCCACTGGGGACATCAATTTGCTTAGACCTCATCTTTGGAAAGTTTCTATAGAAACTTCTTCACGTAGATTCTATTTCATTTTTATTTTAGCTTCTCTATATCCCAAAATTGGCAGACGACACATTGCATAATCGAGGTTCCCAATGGGTGTATATCACAATATTCACCATTTGGGAACTTCAATCTGAGTCTATGTCTCCCATAGGAGATGAGGCTATGCAGAATGAGGTCCCCAGAGGGTGAATTTGGTGATGCTAGCCCACTATGTGGGATAGCATCACTAAATTCACCCTCTGGGGACCTCATACATTGATGCCTTTAAAGGCCCACTTAATTTTCGAACCCCCATATTACTTTATATAAAATATATGCCATATTATATACCATTTGAAAGAGGAAGCTCCAAAACATTGTATTATCAACTTATCCGGTGTAATAAACTGTGGACATGTTGTTTTTGTTGAGTTTTATCATCAAGATTGAAGTAAAAATCAGTATTATTTTCAATGAAGGGGGAACAACTCTATATATTAAAGATAGAGCTCTTCCCCTTTCATTGAAAAAGTTTGAATTCTGTTGCATTCTGGGTGTCGAGGGGGGTAGTCTTCAGCAGTTTTCTATTTCTCTGTGGGCATCTTCTGAGACACAGATGTTTCAAATAGTGATGAATTATAGTGTTTTAATCATATTTTATGGCATAGATTGTTATTAAAACCGTATATCAAGTCACTATAAAATAAATAATCGGAGACTCGAAAATTACATGGGCCTTTAACATTACAGCAGTGGGAGCCTCATGAGAGCACTAAGGAGGAGCTACAGCAGGCGTTATACAGCGACCCCCTCACTCCGTTACACGAGCAGGAAATGGACTTAGTTTGGCTGCATAGGTTCACGATCCAGGAGCAACATCCCAATCGTCTTTCAGTCTTACTCTCCTCCATGAAGTGGAACAACCATGTCATCGTAGCCAAGGTAACTGGCCTGGAAATAGTGTCCGACATTTGCAGTATGAGGTACCCAGAGTGTGAATTTAGTGATGCTACCCTGCACAGAGGGGATACCATCACAAAATTTCACCTTCTGGTGACCTCATTCTGCTTAGGTGCCATCTTCTGGGAAGTATTTATGGTCTCAAATTAACATTGTTTTTATTTACTTTTTCCCTTCTGGGAAGTTTCTATATCCCCTAATTTACAGAAGATAAAATGCATAATCAAGGAGACTAATGGCTGATCATAACAGTTTCCAATTTCAATTTAACCCTTTGAGTGCCAGGGGCCGATCTCATCGGCCCTAAACCTACAAATTAAGTCTGTTAAGAATATAAGAATAAATTATTAAAATTGTAAAAAAAAAACAAATTGTTAGGCCAATGCATTCTCTTATATATGCGAGGCGACCTAGTGCTGGGCGGTATTTAACCATAAAAATACCGCGGTAATCCTAAAATAATACCGCGGTATACGGTATTACCGATTATTTAAACTAATCCCTTAAAACCCCCGTTTAGTAGCATTCGTTTGGTGCACAGGTCGACTGTTTATGGAGGGAAATCTAATCGTTACCCAGATTACATAAAACAAGGAAATTTACGCTCCGTTTTATTAAATTATGGAATGCAATCAATGAATGTATCATTATCTGCATGCATGGATTCATGAGCTGATCTTAAATACAGCCTATTATACAGGTAATAATTGTGATTTATACAATTTAATGCAAGCATCATTCAGCGAAGTTGGATACACCCGAGAGCTTTGAAACAATCCCCAACTGACAGTGCCGACTTGCAGAGCACGTGCTGTGACGTTGATATTGGAATGTTCCGCCGGGTGTGAATGACTTAAGAATAAGTACGATGATTTTATTAAATGCCGGGAAATGAAGTGTATTACTTCCAAAGTATTTAACTTCTAGAACTATTATTGACTTCCCGTTGCATTATTATAAATCATACTTTTAAATCCAGGTTTATGAATGTGATCAATTATTCCCATTCGATAACACCCCTGAAATAATGAGCTGCCCCATGCATTCAGTCGATTAAAAAAGGCGCAGAATGATGCAATCATACCTTGCAATATAATGTTGGGCTGGATTTTGTCCCAGGTGGGGAAGGAATGCATTTTGTTTGGAAATGACATAAACTTGCACACGCCAATCATTGAAACGGACTGGTCATTTTAAAATTGTCGATCAGCACGTGCATGGGGCACACAATGTAAGTCTTGAAATATATTTGCGCCAATTTCGGGGATGACTTGGTAAACAGAATCCGCAACGCTAGTAGCTACTCCAGCCCAATTTACAGCAACGCTGCCTCCTGACACAAACTCGCTACCTCTTAATTGTGATTTCGATGAAATACGATGTAAAGAAACGAAGTAATTTCTTTGTATCCCGACAAAGGAAAACCACAATATACTCGGTAATGGGCCTGTATGATATGTAACCGCGATAATACTGTCTTCAAGGTTTACCGATTATGGGAAAGAATGACGGTAACGGTAACGGTATTGAAAATCTTACCGACTATAATCGGTATACCGAAATACCGCCCAGCACTAAGGCGACCTATGGTCGACTCGCATATATAAGAGAATGCATTGGGACAGAGTATATGGGTTGATACAAAAATCGGACCTGGCACTCAAAGGGTTAATGTAACAGAAGAACTATTTTGTTAACTACGATGTAGTTCTGCTATGGATATAAACATTTGACCCATGAAATGACATTTGAAATTTACACCCACATTAGAAATTTAACCCACAATAGAAATTTATACCCACAGTAGGGTGTAAATATGAAATTTACAAAATAGGTGTTACACAAAGAATAGAATAGTCCATTGTGGTATAAATAGAGTATCTTCCACGAGTCCCCAGTTTATAGCGGAATTTACGAAATGAGTCCAGTAAATTAGGTCTGGACCTAGCCTTTGATGAGGTCCAGGCCTAATTTACTGGATAAGTTTTGTAAATCCTGCTATAAACTGGGGACGAGTTGTAGATTCTATTTATTACATGATCCAAAACCTTGACAAAACATAATTAAAGCAACAAGTGGGATGCAAAACTAACATCGGCTTCTATAAGGCATGCGATTACATTTCTCATAACTATGTGATGTTTGTCCCAGACAAATGAAGACTCTAATGGTATATTTAATAACGTGTATCTAATGGTAAATTTAATAACGTGTATCTAATGGTATATTTAATAACGTGTATCTAATGGTATATATAATAACGTGTATCACAATGGTATATATTTAATAACGTGTATCTAATGGCATATATTTAATAACGTGTATCTAATGGCATATATTTAATAACATAACTTTTCAAACTCTTCATTCATTAGTGATTTTTGGAAAAATATTGGAAGCCATAGTATTTTGAGGCGTGGCATACGGAATGTAAAAAGACGACAAAGCAGAAGTCAAAGGTCACCTGTCACTATTTCCTGTTATTAAACGAACGTTGCATAACAATTCATAGAATGGGTTTATTGAATGCAATAAGGGTAGGATCATGTCGTAAATTAATCTATTTAAAGTGATATGAAACACTCCGGTGGGGTGATCAAATAGAAATTGAGAATAATCTTGCTCAAAGTTGTTATCTTTACGAATATTACGATGGCGAAATCAGTTATGATAGTTTATCGCCGATAGTTGCGTCCCGAATAGATGTAAATATTTACAATTGAGCATAGTTCAAACGATGTTTTCTGTGGAGTGGTATGGTCGATTTCTTCGAAAATTTTGGCATTGTTAGTAGACTGCTACATTCACCAGGTTGGCATAGCACCTGCGTACTAACATTAGTTTCACGCACTTGAACAAGTCCTTAATATGTCTTTAACAATGCCCTAAATAATTGGCTCCTTAACCACAGCAGAATTATGGGTAATTTTTCAAGATTTAGTTGGAAATATGGCTTGTTGCCATTCATTGGAAAGCTCTCACTGACTAAATCCTGAAAAATAACCCATAATTCTGCTGTGGTTAAGGAGTTGATTATTTAGGGCATTAGTGTATAATCCATTCATATTAGGATTAAATTTGAATGTTTCAGATGCAGGCACTTCTACAAGCGTGGCCAAAGCTCGAACCAGAAGTAGCTTTAGAGTTGCTCGACTTTGCATTTCCAGATGTTTTTGTCAGGAAATTCGCCGTGGAGTGCCTCGAGCCATTGACGTAAGAGCATTATACTAATTATTTACAAATTAGTGGGTAAAATTATCAATAGTGTTCACTTCACTAAGCATTGAAATAGTGTGTCTGTCTAACCCATAGAGAGCCTCACATAGACTGGAGCAGACGACATTTTGTAGTGCATGCTCCCATCTGTATGAGGCTCCCTGTGGGTTAAACATTAAACTTTATCAGTGAGGTTTGAAATGGATGATTTACAGAATGAGGTCCCCCAGAAGGTGAATTTAGTGATGCTACCCCACACAATGGGCTAGCATCACTAAATTCACCCTCTGGAGACCTCATTCTGCTTTGGCCTCATCTTCTGTGGAGTATCAATAGTCTTAAATTAACAATGTTTTTAGTTACTTTTTCCTCTCTGTTCAGTTTCTATATCCCCTAATTTTCAGAAGATAAAATGCATAATCGAGGTTACTAATGGGTGAACATCACCAACTTAAACTATGGAACATCAATCTGATCCTAGGTCTCCCATAGTAGTTGAGGTCAGCAGAATGAGGTTCCCAGAGGGTGAATTTGGTGACGTTACCCCATCGTCACTATTCACCATCTGGGGACCTCATTCTGCAAATGACAGACACACTAATGCAGAAAGGGTGAAGTCAACTTTTCGGTGAATAAAGACAAGGACCAGTCTATCGCGCGAAATACGACAACAACCGTCTTCATTTCTATTTCATGGAAGTAAAGGTACATTTTAATGAATGATATTCGTCTTCTTGGTGCATGAAAATTGCTATCTGGCTGTCGTCTGTCACTGTTTTTGCACGCACTCAATATCTCTTGTTGAATAGACTGGTTCCTGGTCGATTCAACAAAATTCTGAAAACGTAGTAACCTGACTCCTCCAGCCACAATTTCTAGTGATAAACTATTGTATATTCAGATGGAAGCATGCGCTATATAGTGTCGTCTACTCCAGTCTATGTGGGGCTCTCTATTGGTTAGACACATTATTGTATATTTGTGTTGTTTCTCTCCAGGGATGATCAGGTCAGCATGCAATACAGAGTGTCGTCTGCTCCAGTCTATGTAGGGGTCTCTATGGGTTAGACACAATATTGTATATTCAGATGGAAGCATGCACTATAGAGTGTCATCTGCTCCAGTTTACGTGGGGTTCTCTATGGGTTAGACATACTTTTGTATATTCAGATGGAAGCATGCACTACAGAGTGTCGTCTGCTCCTGTCTATGTGGGGCTCTCTATGGGTTAGACATGTTATTGTATATTTGTGTTGTTTCTCTCCAGGGATGACCAGGTCAGCCTTTACCTCTTACAGTTAGTGCAGGCACTCAAGTTTGAGACATATCTCCGCTGTCCGCTCGTCGACTTTCTTCTCGAGCGAGCTCTTATGAATCGCCAGATAGGGCACCAACTATTCTGGCTTCTCAGGTATGTTCCAATATCCACTCATCGACTTTAACCCTTTACCCAACAAACCGGCCAAAACCGGCCAAATAAAGATTCAACAGCCTAAAATATCTTCGGTCTGTCTCAATAGAACCATACAAATATGGATATCATTGGAACCGGCTCCTTGACCACATTGTGATAGTTACAGTTATGCCCTGTGCCAATGCATTCTCTTATATATGCGAGTCGACCATAGGTCGCCTCGCATATATAAGAGAATGCATTGGCCTAAAAAAAATCTTTTTTTACCATTTTTTCTTACATTCTTTAACAATTTTATAATTTTTAATGTGTTAAGCCAATGCATTCTCTTATATATGCGAGGCGACCTATGGTCGACTCGCATATATAAGAGAATGCATTGGCACAGGGCCGTTCTGTTGGGTAAAGGGTTAAGGCATGTCAGTTGATAATCAACAGACAGAGAGAACAATGCACTGGTGACTGTGGTCTGCTTCGGTCTGCGTGAGGTTTCATACAGGAGCGTTATATAACCCTTTCATGAAGGGAGCTGTGCTGGTGCAGCATTAAAGATCATGTGCCAGTGCATTCTCTTATATATGTGAGTATCCCACAGGGAGCCTTGCATATATAAGAGAATGCACTGGCTAACAAGGTAAATATTGTTAGGTAATTTTTTTCTCTTATATAGGGAGACTCGCATGTATAAGAGAATGCATTGGCACAGGGTTTTCAAAAAATGTCCATTGATTTGTGATTCCATCCTCTCTCTACCATTATCTTACTTACTTACTTACTTCTTTATGCTCACATATGAGCAACCTCCTTTTGGAGTAACCAGGTAATTCCATGTATTCCACTACCACATCACATCAATATCTGAAATGTCCTTTTCAACCTCACCACCGCATATATATACACTAAATACATACCACCGCTGAGTGTGTTCCACCACAACCACCGAAGAGAGATAACTCTATTACACCATCACCTGAAATGTCTACCAACTTACGCCCCGAAGGTAGGAATTTTGACAGGAAATTTTGCCATTAACCCATGGATCGTTGCCCACAGTAGGGTTCGTTATCCTGCACACATGATTGTACATGGGACAGCCATTTATGTCCCCACCCGATGGGATGACGTGATCAAACCAGTGTCATCCCTGTACATGACACCGGGCTGGAGAGGATTACCGCTTAACGACACCTCAGCGAGGCATTCACGGTACTTTATATAGACATACTCGGAGCTCCCGACTTTTGTTTTGTCGAGGATCGAGGTGAATCGATCCGGGGTCCAAGCGAAACCTCTGGCTGGTAGTCGAGCAGGCTAACCACAAGGCCATCTAACTGCCTGACAGATCAACAGATCGTTCCTCCTATGATCATCCATACAACCATGCATTGATTTATCTAAGTTCTTTAGAAACTCGCGATTCTATTTGCATTATTTGACTGAATCTATCATTCACCATTTGCCATGTGCTTCATCAACAGCCACCTCACTTCCTGTGTAGTAGAATTATCCCTCTTACTCCAGAATGCAGATTGTCCATAGAGTTACTGCCCATAGTCTATACACAAATCAATCAAGCTTGCAAATAGTGTGTCTGTTATTTGCAGAATGAGGTTCCCAGTGGGTGAATTTAGTGATGCTATCCTGCATGGTGATCTAGCATCACCTAAATTCACCCTCTGGGGACCTCAACTGGTGAACTTAAATCGGATCTTATGTCTTCCATGGCAGTTGAGGCCTAAGCAGAATGAGTTATCCCTCATACTCCAGAATCTGATTCAAGTTTATTGGACGGGGTTAATAATTTTTTTATATATTATAAATTGCGATGAATTTGGGATAAATTTTATCACATAATCTCTTTTTAGCAAAATAGAGTTCCATTTTAAATATGTCTTTTTATGTTGACAAAAATGTTCAACCACCCTTATCACCCATGTTTATCTCAGTCAACACTAAATAACCCAACACAAATTAAATATCATAATTATCGCTGGGCGGTTTCCCGATTAATCGTCAATACCCGGTTAATATTTCAATATCGTCTAAACTAAAATAATCGTAATATCGTCGGCAATTAGAGGGTGCCAGACCATCATAAGCCTATACAAACAAATAGTTTAACTCAAGCCTAAATTGAGTTATTTAAGTTTTAAATTTCAACTAAATCCCTGTGTCCTGACTTTTTCAATATTCAATAATCATAGTAAACAACGTTTAGGACGACTACCGAAATTAGGGGGAATATGAAAACCCAGAATACGTCCCCCTTTCGCTCACAATATTACACAAACCCTCCGACTTCCCTGCGTACTTTTTATTACAAGAGAATTCACCAAATGAATTGACGACTGATCAGGTGATAGATCAAAATGAATGTCAGTTTTGCCACGCCTCTTCCTTCAGTACAATGATGCACATGCACCGTCAATCAAAATAGTAAATGAGCGAAGATACCGCCCCCTGCTCGTCTAGAAGAAACCACTCACGGCGATTGGTTAAAACCAAAATGATAGAATTACGGCTTCAAACCCGCCCAAAAATACATGGTGTCCTAGACGGTAAACCACATTTCCATTTGTCAATTAAGTGACGCAAGTGTCATCGGGAACAACATGTATTTACTCAACATGGTTGAATATACCGAGTTAGAAAAGGATACTATGGTATAGAACACTTTTAGTTTTGGCATAGACTAGATAATGGTTTTATTAATTATTGGTATATACCAGAATTTGTCAAGTCACTGGAACGAAATTGTCCGAATAGCGGAATTTAACCGGTGAATTTACTTTTCATTCCGAATATCGATCGAGCATGAGGTTGTCACTGGTTGAGTGGTTGTGTATGTTATTATTGACGTCAACTTGTCAAAATTAATGACAATGATGTGATTCTAGCGAACAGTGAGAAACTGTTTTAAGTTACTAGTGTCTGATGTTTTAAAAAACCGCGATTATATCGTTAACCGCGGTTTTAATTTAACATAATCGCGGTTTTTATTTTCGTTAATATCGTCCAGCCCTAATCATAATTATATTCTAATTAACATAATAAGATAAAGTTCCGGCATTGACATCGACATCATTTGCGCTGAGCTGTTACATCACTGCATGTGCTGATAATACACATGTGTCTTACTAAAAAATATGAGGCTAGGTTTAGGGACTAATTATGGTGATAAATCAATTTCTCTAACATGCCCGATTAACTTTGTAGATCTGAAATGGAGGACCCATCTGTTAACATTCGATTTGGTCTGATTCTCGACGTCTACCTGAGGGCGAGTCCAGAACACACGGAGTGTTTATTGAAGCAGACATCTGCGCTGAGCAAACTGTTGTCAATCAATCATCTAGTCAAGAATGAGAAATACAACCTTAATGATCCGGTAAGTAATCTCATATACCAGGGCTTATATTTCTACACGAATCCATGAATTGATTCCCATAAATAAACCTTAATGGTCCAGTATACCAGGCAGGGACCAGCCAAGAGGGCGACTTGATACAGAGAACACATTGGTTAAGCAGGGAACCAGCCTAGAGGGTGACTTGGGAGATATCTTCTCCCTAAAATGTGCCACTTCTCCCTATTTTTGTCCCAGGGAGAAGTGACTTCTCTCTCATATATCAGTTCATGTATATTCGAGGTTCGAGTTTTACCTTGCGGCATGACAAGCTCATGCAATAATGTTAACATGTTCACAAAACTGTGTTGTTCTATGTTTATTGCACGTTCTAAAGATTGTAGCGTGTAATATGCTAAAATTTAGGTCGATATTGTTTTATCTAATTAAACAAACATGTGATTTATGTAGTCTGTACCTCATAATTGCATCAAGATATTTTCTGTTAAAATTGACGTCATGAAGGATGCGTCAGCGTAATCGGTCTGAATTGTTCAAGGAAAAGACAAATTTAGTTATTATTGAACATTTTGAAATCTTTTGTATTTTATTGTATTTCGCAAAAATAAACCGATCGTGTGCAATAAATATTTTTATGAGCAAAACACAATATTTATATTTGTTTTGCCTTATTTCTCAATGACTGATAGATATCCCACATATAATTTAAATAACAGATATCCCACATATAATTTAAATAACTGTAGTTATCCCACATATAATTTAAATGACTCTAGATATCCCATTTTATATAATTTTGCAGAAAAGTAAGGCGCTTGCACTAAGTGATATGATAACGGTGTTTAAACAGAAGAGTTATGCTGAGGTGCTCACCGACCTGTATAGTCCGCTGTGTTCACTACAGAAACTCAAAGAACTAAAGTAAGTATATGCTCACTTAAACCCACGTGGTGGTTTGATGCCTGTACTATTGCTCACTTTACCATTCCATGACTGGATCTTCCTGAAATTTTGCAAACAATCCTGTGCCAATGCATTCTCCTATATATACGAGCCTTGACATAGAGTGTCTGTCATTTGCAGAATGATGTGCCCAGAGAGTAAATTTAGTGACGCTACCCCGCATCACTAAATTCACCTTCTGTGGACCTCATTCTGCTTAGGCTTCATCTTCTGGAAAGTATATATAGTCTCAAATTTACATTTATTTACTTTTTCCCTTCTGGTCAGTGTTGATATCCCATAATTTCCAGAAGATAAATTGCATAATCGAGGTGACTAATGGGTGAACATCACCAACTTCAACTGGGGAACTTCAATCTGATCCTAGGTCTCCCATAGCAGTTGAGGCCTCAGCTGTGTGGGATAGCGTCACTAAATTCACCTTTTAGGGACCTCATTCTGCAAATGATAGACACATATTTCAAGGCTTGGCCCGTGGGTCATGTATTGACTACAGTGCACCAGTATGGGGGAAGGTTGTCCATACATACATTATTTATTTTGTCTATTCACACACAGTTATCACAATTGTAATACTTAAGGATGGATTGTCTCTTCCTGAATACGTTTTATATAGTTTCCAGGGTATAAAATTATTAATGAGTAGAAGACACCTGTCCAAAATGTTTCTATCAATTAATATTGATTTTATATCGATATTTTCTAATAGCGCCCGATCTCCCGCGGCAAAGCCGCGGAAGCGAAGCGAACTAGGGTATAGGTATGCGAATATGAGATATACTAATCGACTTTTTCGGCCCACTCTAAAAATAGATTGAACTTACCTAAAATAGGATAATTTATTCATAACTCATGGGTCAGCCGAGTCCAAAAATTATTTTAGGCGACGGCCGCCATTTTGTATTGATTAATTCCACCTCGAAATGTGTAATTGGGCAAAATGCTTCAGGGCAAAAATAAAAAACTTTTTTCCGGTAAATGTTAACTATACTTCATCATACATAGGAACATCATGCTCCTAAAGCCAAAGATATTTAAAAAAAATTAATGTAAATTAAACCAAAGCCCTGGTTAACAAAAACTGAAATTGCATTAAAAAGTTTTGTTTACATATTTTATAAAAATTTTAAAAATATTTGCCCCAAAGAGGATTCTATTTGCCTTACTGGCCGTTTAGATTTGATCTTCCATTTTCTAACGGTATTTCCGCTAAAAGATTGAAGAAATATTCTCAAAGTTCAAGGCCGACAAACGGAAACTATAAGTTCCGATTGAAAGATCGCAGAATCCTTTTAAGATTGCTTCTTGGGAAACCAGTAAAGGCGTCATGACATCAAGACGTACATCATGACGTCACAACCTACATCGGCGCGCAAAATGCCAGACAGGACAGCGTCGATGGCCAGACAGCTGAGACTCATATTACACGGGCAGGCTAAACATCCACATTTACATTATATGTGATTATTTTACATACATTGTATATATTATTTTCTTGTGCCCCGTTAGGGTATATCATCAAATCCTTCTAATCCGATAATCCCATGAACAGTAACAAGCGGTGAAGCGGGCGCAAATTACGTTTACGTATGCTCATATTATAATGATATTCAATTTGGACATTTTTTCGTTACTATTTTTAGAACCTGCCACTCAGACGATCTCAGTTAGAGATAGAGGTCTCCCGCTTGCGACACACCGAATGTTTCCGCACGTAGTAAGATGTCCCTAATGATTGTATGATTGATTCAATGATTGTTACCAGAAGGTTCAAAATAAAATCAATATTAATTTATCCAATTTTCAGGACAGGTGATTCAAATCTATTATTTTATACCCCAGAATCTACATAAAAATTTATGGGAAGAGGTAGACCATCTTTAATTAAATAGCACTCCCGTATGGAGCCCCTCACGGACCCAAGCAGATGACAGTCATCAGTGCATTGTTCTCTCTGTCTGGGGCTCCATAAAGGGTTATATAACACTCCCGTATGGAGCCCATCACGGACCCAAGCAGATGACAGTCATCAGTGCATTGTTCTCTCTGTCTGGGGCTCCATAAAGGGTTATATAACACTCCCGTATGGAGCCCATCATGGACCCAAGCAGATGAC
Organism: Siphonodentalium dalli; assembly: GCA_032622095.1. Lineage (NCBI taxonomy): Eukaryota > Metazoa > Mollusca > Scaphopoda > Gadilida > Siphonodentaliidae > Siphonodentalium > Siphonodentalium dalli. Next base: position 285,207,277 of record CP136064.1, on the reverse strand, counting down.
AGTCATCAGTGCATTGTTCTCTCTGTCTGGGGCTCCATAAAGGGTTATATAACACTCCCATATGGAGCCCATCATGGACCCAAGCAGATGACAGTCATCAGTGCATTGTTCTCTCTGTCTGGGGCTCCATAAAGGGTTATATAACACTCCCATATTGAGCCCATCATGGACCCAAGCAGATGACAGTCATCAGTGCATTGTACTCTCTGTCTGGGGCTCCATAAAGCACCCATCATGTAAGGGTTATATAACACTCCCGTATGGAGCCCCTCATGGACCCAAGCAGACGACAGTCATCAGTGCATTGTTCTCTCCGTCTGGGGCTCCATAAAGCTCACATCATGAAAGGGTTATATAACACTCCCACATGGACCCAAGCAGACAACAGTCATCAGTGCATTGTTCTCTCTGTCTGGGGCTCCATAAAGCTCCCATCATGAAAGGGGTTATATAATGCCCCTGTATGAATCCCCACACAGACCCAAGCTGACGACAGTCATCAGTACATTGTTATCTCCATCTGAGGCTCCATAAGGGAGCTACTCGTCAATGAGTATTTAGTATAGAAATGGTTCCTTTATATAACACTCCCATATGGAGCCTCACACGAACCCAAGCAGGCAACAGTCACCAGTGCATCGTTCTCTCTGTCTGGGCTCCATAGAGCTCCCATCATGAAAGGGGTTATATAATGCCCCTGTATGAATCCCCACACAGACCAAAGCTGACAACAGTCATCAGTGCATTGTTCTCTCTGTCTGGGGCTCCATAAAGCATCCATCATGAAAGGGTTATATAACACTCCTGTATGAATCCCCACACAGACCCAAGCTGATGACAGTCATCAGTGCATTGTAACTTGTTCTCTCTGACAGGGGCTCCATAAAGGGTTAAAGAATATTTTACTCTGTCTTTTTGCAGGTATGATAGCTTTAACATCATGAATTCTAAGATGCGGCCGTTGTGGCTCGTTTTCAATAACGATGATTCCAAGGGAGATAATGTCTACATCATTTATAAAAATGGAGATGGTGAGTAGACAAGCCTGCTGCCCATTTTTACTGTATTTATGGTCCTTGTTGACTTAGAATTTGATGATTATTTTGGTTTCCGGATGATAACTTTAGTTTTAGTTATTAGATTATTTTCAAATTTGGTATATGGATTACATACATGAAAATACAGGACAAATTCAAATTTGGGTTTGGTTCACCCATTTTTACTGGAATTATGTCATTTTTGGACTTAGACTTTCCCCAATTATTACAATATCTGGATGATAACTTCATAATTTACTGATAATTTTGATGACTAATCAAATAAAACTAGGTGTGTTAACTTAAAAATATAGACAGTTGGAAGCAAAAACTGATACAAAGATTGTTGCCAGAATAAAAATTATCATTTCTAAAAATCCACCTTTATTAGGGGAAAATGTGGCGACCGTTTGTTTCAATTTGGCACCATGGAGTATATGTCAGCAGTCATGGTTCAACATTTAGTAGTTATAAGTATTACATATTGAACAAAGCAATGTCTTTTTCGACAGATCTTCGTCAGGACATGTTGACCTTACAAATTCTTCAAGTGATGAATTCAATCTGGCAGGAAGAGGGACTAGACATGAAGTAAGTCTTTATTAAATCTATCCCTTAAATTTTATGCCCATAGCTGCATCAATATTTAAATCGCCCAATAAATTCCCTGAAGTATTATGACCTATGTACATGTGCTTGAATATCTATGCATATTTTAGAAACAGGTCAGTTCTTGTTAAAATACAAATTAATAGGTTGCCAGAAATGTTGAGCTGTACAAAATAGAAATCTATGTATTCTGTTTGACTTCCACCATAAAAAAAACCTACATCGTTTGTATTGTTATTGTATGGCGATACACGACGGTATGGTGTATTATACAAACACAAGCTCTGAAGAGCTTTTGACCGACTGTAAAACAAATACATATATAAATTAAACACATACAAATTATCATATCAATTTTAAACAAGTTAAAATAAGTTATCCTAGATAAAATACCTAACTGTATTAAGTTGTAACAGTTAAAAACTTTATTTATCGAGTAATAAAATAACTATTGTTTTATTTTTTTTAAAAGGAATTAGTCGGTCAAAAAAATTATACTAATAATATATGTCTAACAGACCCATTTCGCCAAGAAAATTCTAAATCGAGCAGATAGAATTTTTATTATTATGATATTTAAAAAATTGCGGAAATATCCGAAGTGTAAGTCACGTGAGTGCGATCACATGACCACAACGCGGTCACATGAACGATCATCTGCATCGACGCTTACCGGTGACAGCGGTGGGTGGAGCTTGAAATGATTCCGCCAATCGCGTAACTAGTTGATAAATTATATATAAAATATTGCAGTCGCCGGTTAATTACCTAGGCCTTTACGATAAATAGCGATCACGGAATAAAACTGTTTGAATGTGCTGAATTATGAACTGGATTTGCTAGAATAATGATGGCTAAAATGCACTTTTGAGGCGACAAAAGTTGTGTGAAATGAGATTAATTTATGCAGAAATGCAATGAGCGAGCGGAATTTCGTGCGAAACTAATTTAACTGTTTCTGAAAGAATACAAGTTAGGCCATATAGCTTCTTCGTTGTTTGGTACCAATTTCGGAAGCTATTTACACACTAGTGTCATCCCGTTGTGCGCTATAGGAGTACAATTAAACACAAATGGGGTGTGATTAAAAAGGTGGTGGTTTTTATACTAATTGTGTATCATGATGGCTTATATTCGTCATAATAATGTTCCTGTCTGTTTCTTCACACGAAACATTTCGTGTGGAGCAGTGCACGACTGTGAACAGCTTGCTAAAATCCTTCCAGTCAAGATCGATAAGTGCTTAAACAAAATAATTCACTCGAATACACAACAGACTGTCGAAATTACAATAATTATTAATTAGGCTGCTGTTTGGCATAACGACATTTTTTTTTAATTGGAGGCTAGCCTGGCATTGTTTGTGTTTGTGTTTGTTGTTCGTTGTTCGTTTTTTTTTTTCGTTTTTTTTTACGTTTTGATGGCAGATATTGACTTTCTAGAGAGGATTTTTTTTAATTGTTGGCCTAGAAAAAGTTCAATGATTGCCTATAATAAAGAGCGTCCATGCTTTCATCGTGGTATAGACAATAAAGAGCGTTCTCAATTATGAACGTGCTCTATTTCGATATGTCATGGGTGATTTTGTATGTGGTATTGTGACATTTAAATATAAAGAGCGTCAATGCTTCCGTCTCCAAAAAGCGGTAGACAATAAAGAGCGTTCTAAATTACGCACTGTGTTGTCTTTTTGGAGGTACTTAATAATGGATCGCTAGCCTGCCCACAACCGAACACACTACATCTACTAGGCATCTTGATATATGTGGAGATGACAGATACTCGGGATATTTATATCGAAAGTAAAACAACAACAAAACAAAAAACAAAAGCGCCTAAATAGAGTTAACATTATTCAGCCCAGTGTTTATATAACATTTGGGCGCTTCTTATGTATGACCAGGTGAATGGGATCCTCCGTCGCCCTTTCTATTCACTTTGGGGCATTTTACAGTGCAAACAAGTTCGCGACTGACACTGATGAATAGTCACTGAGTGATTACAAATCACCGAGTGAATACGAGACAATCAAAACACTACTGCCATCTATTCAACAAAGCAGACATGTGGCGCAGAGATGAAAGTTTTCCGGAATTTGACGGAATTCCGGGATTTTCAAAATAAAATCACAAGTCTTCCGGAATGAAAATTAATTCCGGAATTATTTCATCAATATTCATTACTAAGCAGCTTTGGGTTATTGTTTCTTAAGATAACTACAAATCCGAATGAAAATTATATGGGGTGAGGTTTACGAATTGAAAATCGGACATCGATTAAGTTCGCCGGCGATTTGTTGTTCTTGTAAAAAAAAAGCCGGCTGTTATTACGAGCACCGGCTAACTTTTCGATTCACCGGTCACAGACAAAAGTTATTTACGATGCCTCTGTTGATTGGTGCTGCTATTACAAGAGACTCTGCGATGCTTCAATATCAGCCAATCGCGATGGATTATACATTGAAATTACGGTGCCGATCTGGCGCCAATATATTTCCAAGAATTTGAAGAGTTTATTGCTCGATCGGCGATAATTATTTTGTGTTATCGGCAATAAATGATGGAATTGATAAGTCAGGAAGATCTTTCGAAAAAGGAGGAGAATATTAAAATAAATTTAAATGGAGCTGGCTTCAGGAAAAGGATGCCAATGGTGACTATTTGTCTGACTGTGCGAAAAATTTACCGTCCTGGCTTCGTAAAATGTTTGTGGTGCAACAAAGATATCAGCTACGGAAACGAAGGAAAGAAGGCCTTAAAAGTACATTCAAACTCAGTGCTACATCGTGGACATCGTAAAAACATACAAACAAATCAGTCTCTACCTGCAACTTTCTTCAATGTAAAAGTCAAGCAGGGCATAGTGCAACCAGAAGACAAACAATCCCTTCCTGGTGGTGATCGTGAAAGGTGCACTCTCCCCTATGGGGCACCTCTTAATGTGCATGATGGAAATATGTGTTCCAATAACATTCGGAAGCCAGATGTGAAACCTTTTGTGAACATTATTGATAGAAAATCGTATGCAGAAGGCCGAACATTGGCATTTTTGTGTGAGAATTCTCTTCCGTTATTACTTACACCACATCTGATAAAATATGCAAAGGAGATGGTTAGGGACCGTGCAGTACTTGGGGAGTTATCCATGGAGCGAACAACTGCAAGTTATAAACTGATGGATTGGCAGAAGCGTACCATAAAGCGCTTGTTCGTGACATGAAATATTCAACATTCTCCCTGAACAATGATGAGTGCTTAAGCAACAAAAATGAGAAGGTACTTTCCATCCTTGTGTCGTATTTTAGTGAAGAGGAGCAAGTTGTTGTCAAGTACTATGCTTCAGTTTCGATGAAAGTGGTGAATGCTGAGACTCTTATCATTATGGTTCTGGACTTATTCGATCAAGATGACATTCCTCTGCATAATCTGATCTCAAACTTATCCGATTCAACTAATTATATGCGAGGTAAAACCAGTGGCTTCGAAACTCGCCTTCGCGAGGAGGCATCACATCTGCTTGACATAGACGGTGATGTTTGCCATCATGTTCATAATGTTGTTAAGCATTTCACAAGCCATTTTGATGACTACATCGAAAAACTCACTGATGATGTCCACATTGACTTCAAATGGTGCCCAGATTTACGTGACTATTTGGAGAGACTATGCTCACTATTAGGCATTACTTACAGTTCACCGAAAGATAGGATTGAACACCGGTGGCTTTCAGTTCTTGATGCTGTAAATCCAATTTTGATGATGTTGCCAGCCTTAAAACTTCTTTACACTGCATGGTTGACAAAGGACGATTCACAATGTTACCAAATAATGATATACTCTGAACTACTCGATGGACTAAGTGAAGGTGGCAAAAAAGAAGTTAAAAGGATAATAAACCTAGCTCACAATAAGAAGTTGACAGTAGCTGCTAAAGAGAGGAAAGTGAGAATTATTGAGAAGATTTACCACACTGATACAAAAACTGAACTTTATCTCAGCCTGTATTCAGAAATTCTGCCACTTTTCAAATCATTCATCCTGACGTTTGAACAGAAGGAACCGTTAGTTCACAGACTTTATGACGAACAAGTGGATTTGGTTAGACACTTTCTGTCATGCTTGATCAAGCATGAAATAGTGCGAGATGTAAGCGATTCAAAACTCAAAAGTTTAGATGTACATGATGATGAGTCTCACCATTCATTACATAAAATGTATTATGGTGCAAATACAGAGATGCTGTTGAAAAAGTTCCGAAAATCAGACAAAGATTCTGGTAATAATTTCATGGAGAAGGTGCGAGATGCCTATGTGGAAACCTCCGAATATATTCTGAAAAAGTTCCCCCTGAACAACAGGTTCTTGCGATATGTGTCGGCAATTGATCCAAAGGCAATTGGTCATGGAGTGACAAATGATGCACTCAAGAAATTGTGTACATTTTTCCCAAGTGTTCTGAAGGATTGTGATAGAAATAACTTCTTCATGGAATCATCAAAGATCCAGTTAGATCCTACGTTACCAGATGCTCTGGAAGTTGTGGATGGCCAACGGAAACCGGTCAGACTAGATTTGTGGTGGGCGAAAATATTCAAGGATAACAAATATCCCACAGTTAGTAAGATGGTAAAAGCCTGCCTAAGTATATTTACATCACCACATCTTGAGCAGTCCTTTAGTAGTATGAACTACATCGTAAACAAAACGACAAATAGACTGCACACGAGAACCTATTCGGCTTATCAAACTGTTCATTATGAACTCCGATCGAAGAATAAATCTTCACTGGAGTTGTTCCATCGTGATGACATTCATCATGACAAAATAGACAAGAGTGTTTGTTACCATCTTCAAACCTCGTATGGTCGGTATAAGAAACAGTTGTTAACTAAAAGAAATGAAAAGAAGGAGGAAACTGCTTTGCTTGAACTGCCAAAAATTTCCAAAAAAACAAAAACCACACATCAGAAGGCAAAACTGATAAAGAACTCAATCATGTCTGTGAGGAAATATGGACAAATCAAGGAAAACATTTCTGCTACTAAACCACAATCAGTTCATACAGTGACAGGTTCCATGCAGTTCACTAAAAAACTACACAATCCCAAAAAGAAAGAAAATGGAAAAGTAAACTTATGTTTACCATACCTGTATGTACAGTGTATAGATGAGTTAACTTTATTTAATTTGCAACTTCAACTGACTCTAAAGGAACTTTCCAATGTGTGTTCTATCTATGTGAAATTACTGCAGTACCTGTATGCACAACAGCACCTCTGTATAAATGCAAATGGTCTCAATCATTACTTTTTGAGGTATGGTTATCATTTTATCAAATATTTGTGTATGTTCTTAATCTAATAATATAATGAATTGGAGGATCCCCTAAAATATTGTGATATAGACCAAAATTTTGAACTTTCCAGCAAAAATTGCCACTATAATAAAGCCAGAAAAGCTGCCAGGAGAGGCTGAGAATCAATCTCAGAGCTTCAAAAACCCTAGAGCTTCCAGGGGCCTATGCGGCCCCTGGACCCCGGCCAAAATTTGTTTTCGCCTCGCTGCTGGGCTTCACTGCGCTCTGTTTCAGGGATTTTAAGAGATACCCTCTTTCATCTCTGACGTGGTGGCATGTTATTATTGGCTACAAAAACAACCATTCTAGGCGCTACTAATTACTTTATTCACATACTTATTGTTTTCTATTCCAGATAAACGGCCAAAGCGGCCACTATCTTCATTAATTAGATAACACATTGAATAGCGACGTAATCTATACACCACACGCGCACATACGACTCCGCATTTTAGTATCGGCTGACTTACGATTACGTCATCGTAGTCAGCATAATAAACCCGGCTCCGAATCTGTGTTTTTAATTTGCTCGCCCACAACTACGTCACTCGTAGTCAAGTCACGGAAATCTCCGAATACCAGGTGGTGGTATTATTTATTTATTTTACAGGTTATTTATTATGCGATCGGAATGGGACTTGGGTCATTTTAATCATAACAGGGAGGGCTTTCCGATTGCGTTTTGTAGTTTCTAGACCGAATAAATCCTTTAAAGATGGATTATCTCTTTAAATAAATTTTTTTAAATAGTTGCGTGGGTATAAAATAATAGATATGAACTGAAGACCTATGTCCGGAAAAGCTTCTATCAATTAATATTGATTTTATTTTGAATATTAAATCGGGCCCGTTTATGTTACTATTTTTAGAACCGACCATTCGGATGAGACCGTATTGCGATATAGAGTACTGGGCTGTTCCTACGGCTACGCAACGAATGTCAAATGTCACAGATTGGTTGTTTGTATTGTTTTGTTCCACAGATATAAGCGATAATGAGTATAATTAACGTTTATTTGTGACAAAATTGCACAATATAATTTCTGGTCTCTGTTAACAGTAACCACTATTGTGCGTTAGCTGAACAAACACACCTTTTTAGACCAGAAAATATTCGAAATAAAATTAATATTAATCGATAGAAGCATTTCCGGACAGGATTCTTCGATTCAAATCTAATATTTTATACCCCGGTAACTATATAATACATGTTTACAAAGAGATAATCCACCTTTATACCCCGGTAACTATATAATACATGTTTACAAAGAGATAATCCACCTTTATACCCCGGTAACTATATAATACATGTTTATAAAGAGATAATCCACCTTTATACCCCGGTAACTATATAATACATGTTTACAAAGAGATAATCCACCTTTATACCCCGGTAACTATATAATACATGTTTACAAAGAGATAATCCACCTTTATACCCCGGTAACTATATAATACATGTTTACAAAGAGATAATCCACCTTTATACCCCGGTAACTATATAATACATGTTTACAAAGAGATAATCCACCTTTATACCCCGGTAACTATATAATACATGTTTATAAAGAGATAATCCACCTTTATACCCCGGTAACTATATAATACATGTTTATAAAGAGATAATCCACCTTTATACCCCGGTAACTATATAATACATGTTTACAAAGAGATAATCCACCTTTATACCCCGGTAACTATATAATACATGTTTATAAAGAGATAATCCACCTTTATACCCCGGTAACTATATAATACATGTTTATAAAGAGATAATCCACCTTTATACCCCGGTAACTATATAATACATGTTTACAAAGAGATAATCCACCTTTATACCCCGGTAACTATATAATACATGTTTATAAAGAGATAATCCACCTTTATACCCCGGTAACTATATAATATGTTTACAAAGAGATAATCCACCTTTATACCCCGGTAACTATATAATACATGTTTACAAAGAGATAATCCACCTTTATACCCCGGTAACTATATAATACATGTTTATAAAGAGATAATCCACCTTTATACCCCGGTAACTATATAATACATGTTTACAAAGAGATAATCCACCTTTATACCCTGGTAACTATATAATACATGTTTACAAAGAGATAATCCACCTTTATACCCCGGTAACTATATAATACATGTTTACAAAGAGATAATCCACCTTTATACCCCGGTAACTATATAATACATGTTTACAAAGAGATAATCCACCTTTATACCCCGGTAACTATATAATACATGTTTATAAAGAGATAATCCACCTTTATACCCCGGTAACTATATAATACATGTTTATAAAGAGATAATCCACCTTTATACCCCGGTAACTATATAATACATGTTTACAAAGAGATAATCCACCTTTATACCCCGGTAACTATATAATACATGTTTATAAAGAGATAATCCACCTTTATACCCCGGTAACTATATAATACATGTTTACAAAGAGATAATCCACCTTTATACCCCGGTAACTATATAATACATGTTTATAAAGAGATAATCCACCTTTATACCCCGGTAACTATATAATACATGTTTACAAAGAGATAATCCACCTTTATACCCCGGTAACTATATAATACATGTTTACAAAGAGATAATCCACCTTAATACCCCGGTAACTATATAATACATGTTTACAAAGAGATAATCCACCTTAATACCCCGGTAACTATATAATACATGTTTACAAAGAGATAATCCACCTTTATACCCCGGTAACTATATAATACATGTTTACAAAGAGATAATCCACCTTTATACCCCGGTAACTATATAATACATGTTTACAAAGAGATAATCCTCCTTTATACCCCGGTAACTATATAATACATGTTTACAAAGAGATAATCCACCTTTATACCCTGGTAACTATATAATACATGTTTACAAAGAGATAATCCACCTTTATACCCCGGTAACTATATAATACATGTTTACAAAGAGATAATCCACCTTTATACCCCGGTAACTATATAATACATGTTTACAAAGAGATAATCCACCTTTATACCCCGGTAACTATATAATACATGTTTACAAAGAGATAATCCACCTTTATACCCCGGTAACTATATAATACATGTTTACAAAGAGATAATCCACCTTTATACCCCGGTAACTATATAATACATGTTTACAAAGAGATAATCCACCTTTATACCCCGGTAACTATATAATACATGTTTACAAAGAGATAATCCACCTTTATACCCCGGTAACTATATAATACATGTTTACAAAGAGATAATCCACCTTTATACCCCGGTAACTATATAATACATGTTTATAAAGAGATAATCCACCTTTATACCCCGGTAACTATATAATACATGTTTACAAAGAGATAATCCACCTTTATACCCCGGTAACTATATAATACATGTTTACAAAGAGATAATCCACCTTTATACCCCGGTAACTATATAATACATGTTTACAAAGAGATAATCCACCTTTATACCCCGGTAACTATATAATACATGTTTATAAAGAGATAATCCACCTTTATACCCCGGTAACTATATAATACATGTTTATAAAGAGATAGTCCACCTTTAAATAACTAAACACAAGAAAATCAGTCTAATTTAATTTGCCACTTCCCATAATAAAAGAGAACAGGAAATTGGAATTTGCTTGAATTTCATGTTTCTGAGGTTTTGGGGTAGCGTCACTAAATTCACCCTCTGGGGACCTCATTCTGCAAATGTCAGACACACTAAACTCAGACTTCATAGTTTCTCCTTGTTCTTCTTGGTGGTGATGTTTTTACAGACTTTTATATTTATTTCAAATTTACCCACTGAAAATGCCTTTGGTCTCTTTAATTGCAATTCATTCATTTCATTTTTTAGGATGAATCCCTATGGCTGTATGGCATCTGGTGCAAAGACAGGAATGATTGAAGTTGTGCTCAAGTCGAAAACCTTAGCACATATTATGAAAGGGCGAAAGACAAGTTCATTCGACAAGACATCAGTTTATGAATGGCTGAAATCTATCCACAAAGGAGATAGGTATGTTAAGATAGGCTGAAATATGTATCCATAAAAGGTATGTTAAGATGGTCTGAAATATATATCCACAAAATGTATGTTAATATGGGCTGAAATATGTATCCACTAAATGTACGTAAAGATTGGCTGAAATATGTATCCACTAAAGATATGTTAAGATTGGCTGATATGTGTATCCACTGAAATACTGTCAAGGGGTGTGAATCGGTTCATAACCTAGCAGGTGTAACTATAATAATAGAGATTAATATTATTCACCATAAGGTGTCTGACCTGTTTCTGCCCTCTGGATATTATTAGTTATCTTCGGCAACATCGGGGGTACATGGAGATTTAATACCTGGATGTCGATTTTGAACCCCGAGGCGGAGCCGAGGGGTTCAAAAAGAGACATCCAGGTATTAAATCTCCATGTACCCCACGATGTTGCCGGAGATAACGATTTTGTCCCCACAACAATAACCATGTCTCCTTAATTTAAGTGTGTTTTTCATAAGTTCTCCGATTAATTCACACCAATGAGAATAATTCAGTAGCTGACCTAAGGATCCGGCGTCAGGTGACGTCAAATTCAGCGTGCGAGAGCAACGTCGTCATTGGTGGAAACTGCCAGTTCAAGGGTCATTCATATACCCCCGATGTTTCACATGCTCATATACCCCCGATGTTTGGTGCACGTTCTCTTATACCCCGATGTCAAGGGTGACGGGGGACATGGTGATTTAAACGTGGCGTTATAGCCAATCAGATTACTAGTTATATCCAGTTATATTCAATGTTTCTCTGATGTCGTGTGTTCGTCTCGGTATATGGGTCAGTATGTGAGACTTCTATGACACAATATGAGAGCTCACAGTTGTTGTGTTCTCCTTCATTTATGGTGGCTTTGTATAAAGATATAGCCTAATTTGTGTTGGAAGATATTGACCTTCAATGTGGAAGTTTATCATGTGTCTGGGCGGGAACTGTTAATCGTCATTTTTTGGCATTCATAAACTCTGTGTTTGTGTTAATTTCCCTTAGCTGTGTCGGATTGTTGGACATGTTTCTGAGGTGAGCCATAAATCGCTGAAGGATGGTGTGGGCGTATTGTTTGTAGCCATATACTAAGTAGTTGGGGTGATTAATTACAAGATTATTGTTTAGCAAGGAAAGCCTAACTGTCTTAGTAAAGCGTAGGTCGTTATAACTTGTCATAAGTTGCTTGTTAAATACGATAACTTAGGGTATTAGGTATTTGGTGTACCAATACTTTTTGTATTAAAATATAGTGTAACTGATTTCGCTTGTGTTAAGCTCTTCAGGTTAATTTTCATGTCAATTGTATTGGTACACCAAATACCTAATTGCCTAAGTTATCATACTTATCAAGCAACTTACAAAAAGTTATACCAACATACGCTTTACTAAGACAATTAGGCTTCCCTTGCTAAACTATAATCTTGTAATAATAGGGTTGATGAAAACAAACAGAAGAATCCATTTTGTTGTTGCTCGATACCATGGATACTTCCCTTGCGATTATGACTATCTTTTTCTGTATAGGTGAGACTGGGAATCATGCTGTTGTGGGCTAGCATGTGTAACCATGTAATAAAGTTGATTATATTTTTCAGTCTTGATAGAGCTGTGGAAGAATCCATCTTGTTGTGCGCTCGATACTTGCCTTGCGATTATGACTATCTTTTTCTGTATATGTGAGACTGGGAATCATGCTGTTGTGGGCTATTACAGGTGTAACCATGATTATATTTTTCAGTCTTGATAGGGCCGTAGAAGAATTCATGTTATCCTGTGCTGGATATTGCGTGGCGACATATGTGCTCGGTATCGGTGATAGACACAATGATAATATAATGCTCAAAGAGTCAGGCCAGGTAAGCTTATTAGATGTGAACAAGCCTGAGTTTAGTGTGTGTCTCATTTGCAGAATGAGGTCACCAGAGGGTTAATTTAGTGATGCTATCCTGCATAATGGGCTAGCATAACTAAATTCACCCTCTGGGTCTGGGAACCCCATTCTGCATGGCCTCATCTGCCATGGGAGACAAAGACCCAGATTGGAGTTCCCAAATGGTGAATATTGTGATGTACACCCATTGGGAACCTCGATTATACAATGTGTCGTCTGCTAATTTGGGCATATAGAGAAACTAAAGTAAAAAAAATAGAATCTATGTCAAGAAGTTTCTATAGAAATTTGATAAGAAAGAAAATTTCCAGAGAAGATGAGGCCTAAGCAGAATGAGGTCCTCAGAGGGTGAATTTAGTGACGCTAGACCGTTATGTGCTCGGTATCGGCGCAATAAAACCGTAAAACCTCTCCATCTGTTGAAAATGTTACTAAAAGAGTGATTCTATAGATTACTTCAAAATTTCTAGAATTTTCTATATATTTTCATTAATATATATTTACACACTAAGTGTTGTCATCACTAAATCCAGCATTCTGGTTGGCCGGCTCCCACGTGGCTAGTTGCAGTTATTTCTCGGTGAATGCGCAACGCCTCATAACACCAAGCTAATAACACCATCGATACGTCATTAGGTTTGGAAAGACGAACGCGTAATGTTTTGGGCGCATTTGGACTCGCGCAGGACTGACTTAATACATCATTGGGTTTCAATATGAAGAGAAATTGTTCCTATTAACTTTTGCCAATGGTCACTATTGGGTATTTTGGGCTGATCTTGTCACGATACACTTTTCGATTTAAATAAATTTACAACAGTGGCTTTTTCGCTAAATGTATATAAATATAATGATTAACTGTCATGTGGACTATTTTTAGCTCAACTTTACTTTGTAAAGTTTGAGCTATTGCCATGGCTTGGTATCCGTCGTGCGTGTGTATGTGTGTGCGTGATTCGTCAACAATTTCCTTTAGCACGGGCTACAGTTCGTACCTTTGGTCCGATTATTATGAAATTTGTCATGGATGTTGACATTGACATGTAGATGGGAACGAGTCATTTTGGGGTCATTCGGAAAAAAAACATGGCCGCCAGTGGCCATCATGGATTTCAAAATGCAATCCATTAGCACGGGCTACAGGCCGTACTGTTTGTCTTATTGTCATGAAATTTATTATGAAATTTGTCATGGATGTTAATATTGACATGTAGATGGGAACGAGTAATTTTGGGGTCATTCCGCCAAAAAACATGGCCGCCGGCAGCCATCTTAGATTTTACTCTTTGCATGACTAAATCCTTTGACTGTCATGGTTGTACCTTTGGTCTGATCATCATAAAATTTGTCATGGATGTTAACAATGACATGCAGATGGGAACGAGTAATTTTGGGGTCATTTGGGCAAAAAACATGGCCGCCAGCAGCCATCTTGGATTTTACTCTTTGTATGATTAAATCCTTTAGCACGGGCTACAGGTCGTACCTTTAGTCTGATCATCATAAAATTTGTCTTGAATGTTAATAATGACATGTAGATGGGAACGAGTCATTTTGGGGTCATTCGGCCAAAAAACATAGCCGCCAGCAGCCATCTTGGATTTTACTCTTTGTATGACTAAATCCTTTAGCACGGGCTACAGGTCGTACCTTTAGTCTGATCATCATAAACTTTGTCATGGCTGTTGAAATTGGAATGTAAATGGGAACGAGTCATTTTGGGGTCATTCGGACAAAAAACATGGCCGCCAGCGGCCATCTTGGATTTCAAAATTTAATCCATTAGCACGGGCCACAGGTCGTACTGTTCATCTGATCATTATGAAATTGGTCATGGATGCTAATATTGACATGTAGATGGGAACGAGTAATTTCGGTGTCATTCGGCCAAAAAAAAAATGGCCGCCAGCAGCCATCTTGGATTTTACTCTTTGTATGACTAAATTCTTTAGCATGGGCTACAGGTCGTACCTTTAGTCTGATCATCATAAAATTTGTCAAGAATGTTAATAATGACATGTAGATGGGAACGAGTCATTTTGGGGTCATTCGGCCAAAAAACATGGCCGCCAGCAGCCATCTTGGATTTTACTCTTTGTATGACTAAATCCTTTAGCACGGGCTACATGTCGTACCTTTAGTCTGATCATCATAAAATTTGTCATGAATGTTAATAATGATATGTAGATGGGAACGAGTCATTTTGGGGTCATTCGGCCAAAAAACATGGCCGCCAGCAGCCATCTTGGATTTTACTCTTTGTATGACTAAATTCTTTAGCATGGGCTACAGTCGTACCTTTAGTCTGATCGTCATAAAATTTGTCATGGATGTTAACGATGACATGTAGATGGAAACGACTCATTTTGGGGTCATTCGGCCGAAAACATGGCCGCCAGCAGCCATCTTGGATTTTACTTTTCTCTTCATGTCAATAAACTAGTATTAGACAATCAACTTTCCACATTTATAATCGCTCCATTGACTGTAATACATTAAATTATTCCCTTTCCAAGTTGAGCTACAGTGTCATTGACACTTTCATTATGGAGATGTAACGGTGAGGTAAGTGGTCATAACTTGTATGTAAAACCCTTCGGGTTTTACACAAGTTATGTCCACTTACCTCACCGTTACATCTCCATAAAAATAGTCCACATGACAGTTAATCCTTATTTGAAACTTTTGGAAAAAGCAAAAGTAAAAAAGCCTCCCTACATACATACTAGTATCAGGCTTTGAAATAGTGTGTCTGTCATTTGCAGAACGGCAGGCTAGAATCACCATATTCACCCTCTGGGTGCCTCATTCTGCTGAGGCCTCAACTGCTATGGGAGACCTAGGATCAGATTGAAGTTCCCAGACAGTGACGATAGTGTATGTGCACCCGTCGGGTACCGCGATTGTGCCTTGTATCGTCTGCCAATTTGGGTGATATTAAGAAACTAAACTAAAAAAGAAACTTTCTGAAGAAGTTGTAAAGAAACTAAAAAACTAATTTTACAACAAAGATATTTTTTTTTGGCCCTGTGCCAATGCATTCTCTTATATATGCGAGTCGACCATAGGTCGCCTCGCATATATAAGAGAATGCATTGGCTTAACACATATTAAAAATGATAAAATTGTCAAAGAATGTAGAGAAATATTATAAAAATTGTTAAAAAATGTAAGAAAAAATTATTAAAGAATGTAAGAAAAAATGGTAAAAATTGTTTAAAAAAAGATTTTTTTTAGGCCAATGCATTCTCTTATATATGCGAGGCGACCTATGGTCGACTCGCATATATAAGAGAATGCATTGGCACAGGGCATAACTGTAACCATCAAAAACTAATTTGATAACAAAGATACATTCTAAAGGAGATGAGGCTTAATCAGAATGGGGTCCCCAGAAGGTTAATTTAGCGATGCTAGTCCAATGTGCGTGGCAGCAGCACTAAATTCACCCTCTGGGGACCTCATTCTGCTAATGTCCAGCACCTTATTTTGAGGCCTGTTCTGTTTATTTATCTTTGAACATTATAGATTTCTTCTAATGACTGCCTGTTTTTAAAATCTCTTATTTCCAATTATTTCCAGTACCGGTATATTCTTTTTATATGCCTGTTTTAAAAAAGGGACATATTATGTTATTGGACCATCGTCCATTCGTTCACTTTTGGTTTCCTGATGATGACTCAAGATAGTCTCAATTGAATGGAATGAAATTTGGTATATGGGTTTACAAAATACAGGTGCTGTTTTATTTCTGGTTCAGCCCGCCAATTTTCACCATTCTGTTATTTACCCATTGTTGGAATTACCACAGGCGTATTTTGCCATGGCCTAGCGATGCTCTAGTTTCCAGTTATTGCACAGTAATTCTGGTTTCCAGTTATTGCATTGTAAATTCTTTTTTCCAATTGTTCCACAGTATATTCTTTTTTCCAGTTGTTCCAAAGTATATTCTATTTTCCAGTTGTTCCACATAGATTTTGGACATTTCCTTGGCAACTTCAAAAGTAAATTTGGATTCAAGAGAGAACGGGTGCCATTTGTGTTAACGACACATTTCATCTATGCAATCACACATGGTAATACAAGACTACAAAATGCTGATAAGTATGTATAAACTAGAAGCATGTCCAAAGAAAATGGTCTTGTTGGTAGCATATACAGTAAAACCTCTCTAAACCGAACCCCTTCTGACCTGATTGGTTTATAGAGGTAATCGGTTTATAAAAAATCACACCATTGGAATATATACCAAGAGTGATCAAGTAACCAACACAATCTCAATGCCTCGCCCATGTCCGTTTTCATATGGAAATAACCTCTCCCATAAATAGACACTGTATCTGCCAGATTATTTCAATCACATGATTGATCATGTGCATACTACTGCGAAATATGTCTGTTGAATGACATATGTTAAATTTGAATTAATTATTGTTATTTACCACTACTTAATGCATGATCAAGTTTGGTACAGCCCAGTTCTGATTAAAACGCAGACTGGACAGCTATCGCAGACTGAGTCAGCCCAGTTAAAACACAGACTGGACAGCTATCGCAGACTGAGTCAGCCCAGTTAAAACACAGACTCGACAGCTATCACAGACTGAGTCGGCCCAGTTAAAACACAGACTGGACAGCTATCGCAGACTGAGTCAGCCCAGTTAAAACACAGACTGGACAGCTATCGCAGACTGAGTCAGCCCAGTTAAAACACAGACTGGACAGCTATCGCAGACTGAGTCAGCCCAGTTAAAACACAGACTGGACAGCTATCGCAGACTGAGTCGGCCCAGTTAAAACGCAGACTGGACAGCTATCGCAGACTGAGTCGGCCCAGTTAAAACACAGACTGGACAGCTATCGCAGACTGAGTCGGCCCAGTTAAAACACAGACTGGACAGCTATCGCAGACTGAGTCAGCCCAGTTAAAACGCAGACTGGACAGCTATCGCAGACTGAGTCAGCCCAGTTAAAACGCAGACTGGACAGCTATCGCAGACTGAGTCGGCCCAGTTAAAACGCAGACTGGACAGCTATCGCAGACTGAGTCGGCCCAGTTAAAACGCAGACTCGACAGCTATCGCAGACTGAGTCAGCCCAGTTAAAACACAGACTGGACAGCTATCGCAGACTGAGTCAGCCCAGTTAAAACGCAGACTTGACAGCTATCGCAGACTGAGTCAGCCCAGTTAAAACGCAGACTCGACAGCTATCGCAGACTGAGTCAGCCCAGTTAAAACACAGACTGGACAGCTATCGCAGACTGAGTCGGCCCAGTTAAAACACAGACTGGACAGCTATCGCAGACTGAGTCGGCCCAGTTAAAACACAGACTGGACAGCTATCGCAGACTGAGTCAGCCCAGTTAAAACACAGACTCGACAGCTATTGCAGACTGAGTCGGCCCAGTTAAAACACAGACTGGACAGCTATCGCAGACTGAGTCAGCCCAGTTAAAACACAGACTCGACAGCTATCGCAGACTGAGTCAGCCCAGTTAAAACACAGACTGGACAGCTATCGCAGACTGAGTCAGCCCAGTTAAAACACAGACTCGACAGCTATCGCAGACTGAGTCAGCCCAGTTAAAACACAGACTGGACAGCTATCGCAGACTGAGTCAGCCCAGTTAAAACACAGACTCGACAGCTATCGCAGACTGAGTCGGCCCAGTTAAAACGCAGACTCGACAGCTATCGCAGACTGAGTCGGCCCAGTTAAAACACAGACTCGACAGCTATCGCAGACTGAGTCAGCCCAGTTAAAACACAGACTGGACAGCTATCGCAGACTGAGTCAGCCCAGTTAAAACACAGACTGGACAGCTATCACAGACTGAGTCGGCCCAGTTAAAACACAGACTGGACAGCTATCGCAGACTGAGTCAGCCCAGTTAAAACACAGACTCGACAGCTATCGCAGACTGAGTCGGCCCAGTTAAAACACAGACTCGACAGCTATTGCAGACTGAGTCGGCCCAGTTAAAACACAGACTGGACAGCTATCGCAGACTGAGTCAGCCCAGTTAAAACACAGACTCGACAGCTATCGCAGACTGAGTCAGCCCAGTTAAAACACAGACTGGACAGCTATCGCAGACTGAGTCAGCCCAGTTAAAACACAGACTCGACAGCTATCGCAGACTGAGTCAGCCCAGTTAAAACACAGACTCGACAGCTATCGCAGACTGAGTCGGCCCAGTTAAAACACAGACTCGACAGCTATCGCAGACTGAGTCAGCCCAGTTAAAACACAGACTCGACAGCTATCGCAGACTGAGTCGGCCCAGTTAAAACACAGACTCGACAGCTATCGCAGACTGAGTCGGCCCAGTTAAAACACAGACTCGACAGCTATCGCAGACTGAGTCGGCCCAGTTAAAACACAGACTCGACAGCTATCGCAGACTGAGTCGGCCCAGTTAAAACGCAGACTCGACAGCTATCGCAGACTGAGTCGGCCCAGTTAAAACACAGACTGGACAGCTATCGCAGACTGAGTCAGCCCAGTTAAAACACAGACTGGACAGCTATCGCAGACTGAGTCAGCCCAGTTAAAACACAGACTGAGTCAGCCCAGTTAAAACACAGACTCGACAGCTATCGCAGACTGAGTCAGCCCAGTTAAAACACAGACTGGACAGCTATCGCAGACTGAGTCAGCCCAGTTAAAACACAGACTCGACAGCTATCGCAGACTGAGTCAGCCCAGTTAAAACACAGACTTGACAGCTATCGCAGACTGAGTCGGGAGAATTTGAGTGGATTTCAATTTCCACAGCAAGCATTAGCTCTGTTTCGCTATAAATAACTTCTGCATCAAATGCATGCAGTATGATGCAACAGCGCACATCTTCATATAATCACACGCCCTCTAGATTCACACAATTAGTGTCCATAGGAATCAGTACATTTCGCCTTACAGTTCACATGAACGTTTCAGATGTTCATAAACCAATTACTGAAGTCGACACTTCAGTTATTGGTTTATGAACATCGGAAACGCATATGTCGCTTCAAGCCAAATGTGAAATACGAAATAACGGTGTCCTCACAACTACGGTATTGTTTGTATTTCTGAAGAAATGTACCCACAACGTATGCAATACGAACAAGGGTGTGTGTGTATGGGAGGGAGTGTGTGAGAGAGCGAAATAGAAAGAGGGAGAGAGACAGAGCAAAATAGAACGAGAGAGTGAGAGATCTGCTACATGTGAAAGCGATCAACAATAGTCGAATCCACTTGATTGGACAATCTTATAACACTACAATGTCTCTCGCTGAGTATTCTTATTGGGAGACGGTGTTAGAATTTGAACAATTTGTTACTTATAATTTGGTAGTTTTGAAAAATTATTAATGTTCTATTAAAATGTATTAAAATGTACTGGTATATGATTATAAGGAATGACTTGCATCGATCTGCAAGTCATTTCTTAACCCTTCCATGACCAGAGCTTCCTGTAGGGAGCCCCATGCAGGTGGCAGCTTGTATTGCTGAGTGTCTGCTCATGTCTGTGAGGGGCTCCATAAGGGTAGTTTAACCCTTTCAGACTGTTGCTTCCAGAAATTTTGCGAAAACCATGTGTCAATTCTCTTATATATGCGAGTCTCCCATAGAGAGCCTAGCATATATAAGAGAATACAATGGCCTAATAATATTTACCTTGACCTTGTAGGCCAGTGCATTCTCTTACATATGCGAGGTTCCCTATGGAGACTCGCATATATAAGGGAATGCATTATCACAGTGTTTTTAACCCTTTCAATGCCCGGTCCGATTTTTGTATTAACCCATATACCCTGTGCGAATGCATTCTCTTATATATGCGAGTCGACCATAGGTCGCCTCGCATATATAAGAGAATGCATTGGCCTAACAATTTTTCATCATTTGCTATTATTTTTTTTTTAAATTTACAATTTTAATTATTTTTTCTTATATTCTTTAACAGACTGTAGGTTTAGTGCCAGGGAATATTACGTTTTTCATGGGCATCAAAATTATTACTATGAATACTTGGTGATATTTTTGATTTTTTTTTTTAGGGCCGATTTTATCGTCCCTGGCACTCTACAGACTGTAAATTAGGGCCGATGAGATCGGCCCCTGGCACTGAAAGAATTAATACTGCACCAGCGCAGCTCCCGTCATGAAAAGGTTAAATATACCTATCAACCACTTACAGGTTCTTACAGTACTGCATTAAAGCTTACCTGGCCTTACGGAAGAAGGGTCACTTGATCATAACCCTGTTCATGATGATGTTGTCGTCAAGGATACCGGAGCTTAGCAGTGTTCGTGACGTGTATTATTTGAGGGACACACTCGTGCTCGAATTAACAGAGGAGGAAGCTGTGAAGCAGTTTAAAATAAAGTATAATGCTGCGTTGCGAAACAGTTGGAAGACGAGCATGAACTGGTGGTTTCATATGATGGCGAAAGAATAATGGATAGGAACAAAACCTCCATATGTTAACCCTTTCAGTGCCAAGTCCGATTTTTGTATCAACCCATATTTCCTTGATCATTTTTCAAATTTAATGATTATAATAATGTGATACATTGATGGAAAGATCTCTTAGAGCTCTTTCCATCAATGTATCACATTATTATAATCATATAAATTTGAAAAATTATCAAGGAAATATGGGTTGATACAAAAATCGGACTTGGCACTGAAAGGGTTAAAGACACTTGTCATCTCCAGCTGTTAAAGACCCACTTGATTTTCGATTCACCGATAAAATATGATTAAAACAGGCGGGAGTCGAAAATCAAATGTTTCAGTAGATAAATAAAAAACAATTTACATTTAAAGGGATGAAATTTAGAGGATTTTTAATGAGTCGCAATTCTATACAAAATTTATTAACCGAATACACTAATTCAATAAAAATTTAGTGGACAATGTTAATAATTTTTTTATAAAATTGCGACAAATTTGAGATCCATTTTATCACATAATCACATGTTAGCAAGGAAAAACGATCTCGAAACGGCTTGGGTTAAAAAAATAATATTGATTTCCTTATCACAACCAATGAGGAAGTAAAGACACATTCAAGAAAAAATATAGTTCCATTTTAAATGTGTCTTTTGATGTTGAAAAAATTGTTCAACCACCCTTATCACCCATGTTCTTCTTCTTCTTCTTTTGGATGAGATTCCCCCGTTGATTATGCAAGGCACTCCAGTATTGGATAAATGTAGAATATTCCTCCGTATTGAATAGATTCCATGAATATACAGCTGTGTATATATTTACATATGGCGTCGGTTAAGAGCCTTCTATACCTAGAGAATACTTAAGGGACTTTGAGCTCTGTTTATGTTTATCTCACAGTCAACACTAAATAACCCAACACAAATTGAATATCATAATTATATTCTAATTAAAAATATAATAAATTTCCAGCATTGACATCGATATCATTGCTCTAAGCTCTTATGACAAAGTGCATGCTGATAATACATGTGTGTCTTACTAAACAATATGAGGCCAGATTTAGGGGCTAATTATGGGATAAAAATTAAATATTTGTTTATCATTATATACCGAAGGATTTCAATCAAAAATCAAGAAATATGCTTATGTTCTATATTCCTATAATAACTTAATATAATATGAATCATATGTGACACGTAGTGGAGCAACCACACACGCTGTGCCTCGGATTTGCGTAACAAGCAGTGGCCCCGGTGGCGATGACATGACAAGTCTTGTCATGGATTGTGCAATCTTATCTGGATTATGACCCGCCAAAATGACGTCATGGCATACAGTAATGCTCTAAGTAATCGACTTCTTAACCACAGCAGAATTATGGGTAACTTTTCAGGATTTAGTCGGAAATATGGCTTGTTGCCATTCATCGGAAAGCTCTCCCCGAGAGCTTTCTGATGAATGGCAACAAGCCATATTTCCGACTAAATCCTGAAAAGTTACCCATAATTCTGCTGTGGTTAAGAAGTCGATTACTTAGAGCATTACTGTATGCCATGACGTCTTTGCTTGTTTTCATTAAGCTAACGAAATTGGTCTATATTGGGAATTCTTCAGAATTTGTGAAGTAGCCAATTTTATTTTCATCTCATTTGTCCATTGCTGCTTCCGCACTTTAGCAATCTGCTTACTCCTCACAGTTGCTAACCGGAAGTCACGTGACAATTTCTCCAAAATCCATACCCGCGATCTTTGAAAAATCAAAGCAGGCTTGCATCACAAAATTCACACTCTGGGGATCTCATTCTGCTTAGGCCCCATCTTCTCTGGAAAGTTTCACAATATTCACCCTTTGGGAACTTCAGTCTGGGTATATGTCTCCCATTGCAGATGATAGCATGCAGAATGAGTTCCCCAGAAGGTGAATTTGGTGATGCTAGCCTGCTGCAAATGCTATTATAACTTGATAAATAACTTACAGTTTTGGGGCATTTCGTCGTCTTTTTTGTCTCAAACGAGATGACGTCAAATATCGCGTCGTAAACAATGGAATTTGAAAAGCTAGCTACGAATGTGATGGGTGAATTGAAAATGACCCCATCAGAAGCATTGGTGGGGTCATTCACATTGGTGGGGTCATTCACATTGGTGGGGTCATTGGTCATTCACACCAGAACAAGTGATAAATGGTATACAGGGTTTTTAATATGTGTTATAACATACACAATTCCTGACAAAATGGCCTAATAATATTTTACTTGAAAGTATGTACATGTATGGTGATTGTGATGACCTGTGGTTAGAATATTCTGTGATTGTAGATAATTCTCTTGTGCAAAGGAAGACTACAGTCTTACAGCAAATACGCCGCTCGCAATGCACATTGGTCATGATGCCATCAACGTAGGCCTTTATATAACCAAACCTTCAAATAGTGTGTCTGACCCATAGAGAGCCCCACACAGACTGGAGCAGACGGCACTCCATAGTGCATGATTCAATCTGTGTGAGGCTCCCTGTGGGTTAAACATTAAACTTTATCAGTGAGGTTTGGGTGGATTTCTTACATTACTAATCAAGCCTTGAAGTAGTGTGTTTGAACCCATAGAGAGCCCCACATAGACTGGAGCAGACGACACTCCATAGTGCATGATTCAATCTGTGTGAGGCTCCCTGTGGGTTAAACATTCAACTTTTATCAGTGAGGTTTGAGGTGGATTTCTTACATTACTAATCAAGCCTTGAAGTAGTGTGTTTGAACCCATAGATAGCCCCACACAGACTGGAGCAGACGACACTCTGTAGTGCATGATTCAATCTGTGTGAGGCTCCCTGTGGGTTAAACATTAAACTTTATCAGTGAGGTTTGAGATGGATTTCTTACATTACTAATCAAGCCTTGAAGTAGTGTGTTTGAACCCATAGAGAGCCCCACATACACTGGAGCAGACGACACTCAGTAGTGCATGCTTCAATCTGTGTGAGGCTCCCTGTGGGTTAAACATTAAACGTTATCAGTGAGGTTTGAGGTGGATGTCTCACATTACTAATCAAGCCTTGAAATAGTGTGTCTGTCATTTGCAGAATGAGGTTCACAGCGGTTGAATTTAGTGAAGCTATTCCGCAAGCTTGACTAGCATCACCATCTTTGAAATTGGTGATATTCACCCCCATTAGTTTATAGTCACCTCGATTATGTTTTTTTTCTGAAAATTAGGGGATATATAGACAGAACACAACGCGCTTCTTAATCGAGACTCTTTTATCGAATGAGTTGGGGATGGCGCAAGGAAATATAACTTTGCGGTGTTCGCAACGAGTTCGATAAAAGATTCGAGATTATGATGCAAGTGGTGTTCTGTATTTATTCTACACCGTTCAGTCAGATAAGTTCAATACATGAATGTCACGTTCATTGTTGCTATATCTACCTTTATTGTGATTTAAGTCTGACAAATGACCAGTAATTATGGGGGGAATCACCTGAAGCGAATGGTCGACGTAATGTACGTCATCTTTCTTGGCGACAACGTCAACAAGAATAGTTCCGACTTGTATTCCACTAGAGGTATACACTAATATGTATTCAATGGCTGGGATTCCGTTGAATACATGTGATTCGCGTCAATGGGTGTGGAATAAAACAACTTAACAGAAGGGAAAAAGTAACAAAAAACAATGTTATTTTGAGACTAGATACTTCCCAGAAGATGAGGCTTAAGCAGAATGAGATCCCTATAAGGTGAATTTAGACAGAGTGGGGGGCCAGCATCCTTAATTCACCCTCTGGGAACCTAATTCTGCAAATGACAACACACACCATTTCAAGGCTTGTATATAACTACCATTCCACAAGAGGATCAGGTGATGGATAAGATCACTCGATCTGTTTGACCATTCCGGGCACTGTGCGCCCAAACACTCTCCTCTCAGGATCAGCTCCCCATTTATATTTGTTAACTGTTTGCGTAGATTATATATGATAAGGCCAAACAAAAAAAGTGTTTTGATTCTCGGGCATAGCCGCGTCTGGAAAAAAGGCTTGCGTTGAACCATTTTATTACGATTTTCAATTTGACCGAAGCTGTCAAATGATAACACGAAAATAGGAAACTAGAAACAGAAATTAGTTATGTTTCAAACATTGAATATGATAGACATACAATGGTGTACATGTATGTGTTGGTATTCAAAAACAGAAACAAGGCAACGATAACTACCAGGTATATTGTCACCACAAGCTGCCCAACCCCCAAGTTTATTAAGTCAAATGTGTTCAAATATTTCGGCATTTTAT
The DNA here is from genome assembly GCA_032622095.1 of Siphonodentalium dalli. NCBI lineage: Eukaryota > Metazoa > Mollusca > Scaphopoda > Gadilida > Siphonodentaliidae > Siphonodentalium > Siphonodentalium dalli. Next base: position 285,181,578 of record CP136064.1, on the reverse strand, counting down.
CAATTCAAAAAGGTAGATAACCCACTTTTCGTGCGGTAAACAATTCTGAGATTTCCAATTTCGGGAACGCAAACTGGAAAGAAATATGGTGCGTATTGGCGATGTGTATGCTGGTTTAATATAATAGTATTTGAAGTTTTTATGGCTAGCATGTATAGTTACTATAGTATAGATGGATAAATATTAAAGTATATAGATAGATATAAATAGATATATACTATAAAGGTACATACATATATCAAATATATCAACAACAGTAAATTGAAATATACATTATATATATATATATCATTCTGGTAAATCCCTATATGATGTACGGATAGTACAATGTCATATATTTATATTTACACACTAAGTGTTGTCATCACTAAATCCAGCATTCTGATTGCTCGGCGCCCACGTGGCTAGTTGCAGTTATTTCTCGGTGAATGCGCACCGCCTCATAACACCAAGCTAATAACACCATCGATACGTCATTAGGTTTGGAAAGACTAACGCGTAATGTTTTGGGCGCATTTGGACTCACGCAGGACTGACTTAATACATCATCGGGTTTCAATATGAAGAGAAATTGTTCCTATTAACTTTTGCCAAGGGTGCTATTGGGTATTTTGGGCTGATCTTGTCACGATACACTTTTCGATTTAAATAAATTTACAAAAGTGGCTTTTTCGCTAAATGTATATAAATATAAGGATTAACTGTCATGTGGACTATTTTTATGGAGATGTAACAGTGAGGTAAGTGGTCATAACTTGTATGTAAAACCCTTCGGGTTTTACACAAGTTATGTCCACTTACCTCACTGTTACATCTCCATAAAAACAGTCCATATGACAGTTAATCCTTATTATGTCATTCTTTATTTCAGATTTGATGTACGGGTAGTACAATGTGATAATTGGTCATTCTTTATAGTGGAATACATTAGTTTATATCAAAACAATGTTCTCCTTACATTTTCTTAACCTGGGAAGGTATAATAAACCCATGCTAACTATGGGCATTATCCCCATAACAAAAATAAAAATAAAACCCTCGCTCCCTCATCGATTCTCCAAAAAAATTGCCTGAGAATCAAAACACTTTTTTTGTTTGGCCTAATTATGACATGTTATTCACTGCAGACTGTTTGTTTCCATAGATTATATATGATATTTATGACATGGTATAATCACAGACCGTTTGTTTGTGTAGATTATATATGATATTTATGACATGTTATTCACTGCAGACTGTCTGTTTCTGTAGAATATATATGATATTTATGACATGTTATTCACTGCAGACTGTCTGTTTCCGTAGAATATATATGATATTTATGACATATTATAATCACTGCAGACCGTTTTTTCTGTAGAATATATATGATATTTATGACATGTTATTCACTGCAGACCATTTGTTTCCGTAGATTATATATGATATTTATGACATGTTATTCACTGCAGACTGTATTTCAGCTCTAATCTCTCTTCACAGAAGGTCTGATTTGTACATAACACTGTCATCATTCAGCAGCTCATTTTAGTGTCAGTCAATTTGAAAATAATTTATAAAATTATCCTTCTTTGTTTTCTTGTAATAGTGTTTTTTTTTTTGTCTGGCGACCTGAGTATCTCAGCCAAGGATTACCGATATATGATCTCGATGAATTAAAATAATTTTCAAAAAATCTCAATATCAAATTGAAGAAAAATTCATTTCTTTATAACCAATGTATGCTATAATACTATAAAAACACATGTTAACTATATGAGAGATATGTTCTAATTAAGTAAAAAAGTGGTTTAAACAAAATAAAAACAACAATTTTCAAGGCTGGTCACTAGAGAGTTTGACAGGAAATATTTGCAAAAATCGCACTGCATTATCTTGCTTATGATCCAAACAAGGGTATGCGCTCAGTTTAAAACATTTTTCGTTGCATATTTTAGTATATCTGCGGCCATTTGCAGAACTATTTTTTTTGGGAAAAGTAACCATAAAACAACATAATGTCTGAAAAGATGAATCCGTATTGAGACAAAAAAATAGTTCTGTCCACCAAAAAACTAAACTTTGCAATGAAAAATGTTTTATTTATTTTCTCGCATAGACAAAGTTTTGTTTTACTACTATAGCATACATTATAGGTGTTGTTATAGTACAATAGCATACATTTACTATGGAGGATAATAAGCTCATTCGAACCTGCAACACTTACGGCACACCCATGACTTATTCAGTCACTCACAGCACACCCATGACTTGTTCAGTCACTCACGAAGCACCCATGACTTGTTCAGTCACTCACGAAGCACCCATGACTTGTTCAGTCACTCACAGTGCACCCATGACTTGTTCAGTCACTCACGAAGCACCCATGACTTGTTCAGTCACTCACAGTGCACCCATGACTTGTTCAGTCACTCACGAAGCACCCATGACTTGTTCAGTCACTCACGAAGCACCCATGACTTGTTCAGTCACTCACAGTGCACCCATGACTTGTTCAGTCACTCACGAAGCACCCATGACTTGTTCAGTCACTCACGAAGCACCCATGACTTGTTCAGTCACTCACGAAGCACCCATGACTTGTTCAGTCACTCACAAAGCACCCATGACTTGTTCAGTCACTCACGAAGCACCCATGACTTGTTCAGTCACTCACGAAGCACCCATGACTTGTTCAGTCACTCACGAAGCACCGATAACTTGTTTAGTTGGATATTCAGCCCCTGAAATATGCTAAACCTGTGACTTTTATTCATTCAGCAATAATTGCATGATGACAATTTATTACATTGCATCTAACTTATAAACACCTATAACTGTCAACTGCTTTAATTCCTTTATAGATGCAAAATCTGAATTAACGCATTTGAGTCAAGGAACCCATCCATCAAAGCTCAAGAGTGATCAGATAATGATGTTTGAAATCTATTATTTATCACCACCGATAATTTTAAGTGTCCCAGTAAACAGTCGAGCAATTACGCGATTCTGATAACTGATAATATGGGGACCATCTAATCGGATAGAGTACCTTTAAATGCTATCACTTACACTGTGAGTGTCCCCCTCATAGAGCGCCACGTCACCAAATAGGGACCAGCCCAGAGGGCGACTTGGGAGATTTTCTCCTTCAAATTGATAGTTTGAAATTGAGACAGGGACCAGCCTAGAGGGCGACTTGGGAGACGGGGACCAGCCTAGAGGGCGGCTTGGGAGACAGGGACCAGCCTAGTGGGAGACGGACCAGCCTAGAGGGCGACTTGGGAGACATCTTCTCCCTAAATTGTGTCACTTCTCCCTATTTTTGTCCCAGGAAAAAGTTAATTCTCTCTCAGTATGCATATGTTCCAACAGCATATTTAAATTATATTTAATGATTATAATGGTGTTCTTACTGATTATAATCACTATATAAATGGGTTCATGTATTGCTTAACTAAGAGCTCTTTCCATCAATGTATCACATTATTATAATCATAGAAGTGTGATGTTTAGGTGTAAATTAAACTTGAGCCATTAATGATTTCTCCTTGATAACAGTTCACTTCTCCCTAATCAAAGAGGGGTAAGTGACTTCTCCCAATTTGAAACCTCAAGGCTGCTGGAGCCTGCCATATGCCAGTTCTTGGTCCCTTTACCGATTTCGATCAAACAAATATTTCTGGTTATTAATTTTATAACTGGCATTTAATAATCAGCAAAATCATTCAAAGAAAAACATTCAGAAGTTTAACCCTTTATGGAACCCCAGACCGAGAGAACAATGCACTGATGACTGTCGTCTGCTTGGGTTCATGTGAGGCTCCATACGGGAGTGTTATATAACTTCTAGGCTGGTCCCTGGCTCAAATCATCCTCACAGACCAAGCCTGAGCAGAATGAGGTCCCTCATAGCGGGCTAGCATCACCAAATTCATCCTCTTTGGACCTCATTCTGCATTGCCTCATCTGCTATGGGAGATATAGACTCAGATGAAAGTTCCCAAATGGTGAATATTGTGATGTACACCCATTGGGAACCTCGATAATCAATGTGTTGTCTGCCAATTTGGGGATATAGAGAAACTAAACTAAAAGAATCTATGTGAAGGAGTTTCTATAGAAATTTGGAAGATGAGGCCTATGCGGGATAGCATCACTAAATTCACCCTCTGTAGACCTCATTCTGCAAATGACAGACACACACAAGCCTTGAAATAGGGTGTCTGTTATTTGCAGAATGAGGTCCCCAGAGGGTGAATTTAGTGATGCTATCCCGCTATGCGGGGTAGCATCACTAAATTCACCCTCTGGGGACCTCATTCTGCAAATGACAGACACACTATAATCAGGCTTGCTCACAGAACATAAACATTTCAAGCTACAGCACATGTTCTGTATGTAATTATGGTGGAAAGTCGTTTTAATAGATATAAAGGCAGCTAGCAGTACATATATATTTGGCTTTATTATCTTACCTGTGCCATAGATTCATCTCATGCTATACATGTTTATTCATTGATTCATCTCATGTTTATTCATAGATTCATCTCATACTCCTCATGTTTATTCATCTCATACTCCTCATGTTTATTCATATCATACTCCTCATGTTTATTCATCTGATACTACTCATGTTTATTCATCTGATTCTCATGTTTATTCATCTGGTACTAATGTTTATTCTTCTGATACTAATGTTTATTCATCTGATACATCTCATTATCTCATCATCTCATGTTTATTCATCAGTATTATCGCTCTCGTTTATTATGCTGCCGTTATCAGGGCCAGGAACCATTATCATAATTTGCTCTAAAATTGCACCAAGATTTCTCACATTGAAGTGAATATTCATCATCTTCTTCACCTACAGTAATGCCCTAAATAATCGACTCGTTAACCACAGCAGAATTATGGGTAACTTTTCAGGATTTAGCCGGAAAGATGGCTTGTTGCCATTCATCGGAAAGCTCGGAAACCTCTCAGTGAGAGCTTTCCGATGAATGGCAACAAGCCATCTTTCCGACTAAATCCTGAAAAGTTACCCATAATTCTGCTGTGTTTAAGGAGTCGATTATTTAGGGCATTACTGTATGTAAATAACTCAACCAAAAAAGATAGCGAATGATCTCACTTTGAAGCCCGTCCCCCAGGATCAGCCACACGTACGTGTAACTTGTAACCAGACCTGTTAACTCTCCCGGATTGTGCGGGAGACTCCCGGATTTGAGCACGATCTCCCGCACAGGCATGACAATCTCCCGAATTCAGCTGCTGTAGAAAATCACGAAAAATAATTTCTTTATATCAACACATCTCTGATATCCAACTGCCACATCATTGTGGAAATTAACACCCATGATTAATCTGGGGTCATAAAATCAACATTGTTCCCACAGCAGGGGCACCAGACAATAAAACAACAAACACCTTCTAAGTTCTATTGAAAGGGATCACCAGACTGAACAAATGTGACCTGTTCTCAATTAACTCAATTAGCAACCCACTAGAGATAAGACCTGAGGTTATATGAAACTACCATTAAAGTTTATTGGTCTGATAAAATTCAAAAGAAGCACATGTTCTGGCTTTAAACTTTTGGAATCCATTCCTGAGTTGTACATTTTAATGTGACATTTGAAATCTTTGAAATGTTTCTGTGTGATAGCTGATCATATTTTTTGAATTTTTGTGAAATTATGAAAATTCAAAAGGAATCTGAAGGAATAATTTTTTATTAAATCTCCCGGATGATGACCACAATCTCACGGAAAATATTTTGTGAGGTTAACAGGTCTGCTTGTAACATATGTTACTATAGTATTGCTATGGAAAAGTCAAGTCATTTTACGACACCAAAGCTACGCGTTTATAGATATCGACCAACTTCAAGTGAAACTTGTAAATAATAGATGGATATAGAGAAAGTGAGGCAACTCTATTTTGTTGGTCATCTCTGCCTGCACAGCACTGATTGTTCATTCGATAAGATAAGATTTGATTATTCCTATTTGCTTTGTAAAGCTAGATGTTTGGGTCATGGTTAAGTGAGTCAGGAAACATTCAATGACAACACACCTAACAAGTTACACATACCTGTGTCTGATCCTGGCTATCATGACAATTGAGGAGATATGTGACCCGCCATATCAAATTCAGTCGTAAGTCGGGATTTTTTTTACCCTGTGCCAATGCATTCTCTTATATATGCGAGTCGACCAATTTTAATAATTTTTTCTTGTATTCTTCAACAATTTTATAATTTCACCCATACAGAGCCCCAGACAAACATGAGCAGACGACACTCTTCTATATGCTTCTATATATGTGTGGGGCTCCTTGCAGGGTAATGGATGTTTTTTATTTTATGTCCTAAAAATTGTAAGAAACATTTATTTAAAAAAAAATTGTTAGGCCAATGCATTCTCTTATATATGCGAGGCGACCTATGGTCGACTCGCATATATAAGAGAATGCATTGGCACAGGGTAAAAAAAATCCCGACTTACGACTGGATTTGATATGGCGGGTCACATATTAGTGTTCAAGTGGCTTCGAACATAATTTTTCAAGTTTGAAATTTTAATACCAAAATAACCTTAAAACAAATCTGTTTGATAAGCTGTTTTTTGCCGTATCCGAGATGAGTTGGGATTTAGAAAATTTCTTATTAATATACTCAACAGAATATATGCAACAAATGAATGAGCAGTGTTCGCGCTGCCACTTGCCAAATTTGCCAGTGGCAAAAATAATTCACATTTGGCAATAAATATTTTCATTTGGCCAAAATTTTGGTAAGTCACTTTTGATTCATCAAGAATGTTTATTAATATTTGTCACTCAATATCGATCATTTCAGGAAACTCTTTCATTATTAATGGTATTAGTGGTGATTTATAAGGTTATGAAAAGTTAACACCTCTATCAAGATGCAATTAACCGGATATCATTAGTATCGATGGGAGGGGGATTGTTATGTCTGGTGGTGGTGTTTACTAGTACATACATGTAGCTAATCCTCTTTGTTTCGATGTGCCTTTCTGATGAAGAAACCCTTTTACAAGTTCATTGTTATGTTGTTGGTTTATTGTTCTATGATAAACCCAAGTATAGAGGCGAGAAATATTAATAATAACTGCTTCCTGTCAATATCAAAGGTCGCTCAAGCAGCGATTGTCGAAATAGACAAAATAGAAGAAACAATGTAGAAACTGATAGCATTTGGCAACTTCTAACAGCATTTGGTAAAAAATATTTTCATTTGGCAAAATATTTGGCAAAAGTAAATTTTGGGCCAGCGCGGACCCTGTGAATGAGTGCACAATACACTCATTTACTTTATAATGATGTAAACCAACATGGTAATTATAATGAAAATGAGTTTATGGCTGGAGTCATTAACTCATTTCCATTATAATTACCATGTTAACATTGTTCATAGTGTACATGAGTGTATTTTACACACACCCATGGCTCAAATTAATTCATTTGTTGCATATATTCTGCTGAGTATAATAGGAGACGGTCCCATAAATGGCTGGATTTAATGTACAGTACCACTTTAAATTACCTTGTTCATGATCACCTTATTTGCTGAATTACTATTATTAATTATTGTTATTTACCACATATCTCAAGTACAGTTTAGATATATATGATAAATTGCATGCCATCACTATATATCAAGTTAAGTTTAGATATATACTTGTATGATATTTTGCACACAATCACTGTATCTCAAGTTAAGTTTAGATATATATGATAAATTGCATGCCATCACAGTGTCACTTGTAAAATGATATATAACAGAATTTGAAATTCCCGCACTGCAATGTTCTCGTACTGGAATCCTCGAAAGTCTTGGAATTTTAAAATATAGCTTCCAGGCCTGTAAAAGTTACACCTAACCCACAGGGAGCCTCGCGCAGGTGGAAGCATGCACTACAGAGTGTCATCTGCTCCAGGATATGTGGGGCTCCCTATGGGTTGAGACACTATTTGCAGACTTGCAAAGAACACTGAACTACACTCCAACATACTGTTAGCAATCCTGAGTTTAATGTGCCTGTAGTTTGCAGAATGAGGTCCCCAGAGGGTGAATTTAGTGACACTATCCTGCATAGTGGGCTAGCATCACCAAATTCACCCCCTGGGAACCTCATCTGCATGGCCTCATCTGCTATGGGAGACATAGACTCAGATTGAGGTTCCCAAATGGTGAATATTGTGATGTACACCCATTGGGAACCTCAATTATGCAATGTGTCGTCTGCCAATTTGGGGATATAGAGAAACTAAACTAAAAAAGAAATAGAATCTATGTGAAGAAGTTTCTATAGAAATTAGATAATAAAGAATCTTTCCAGAGAAGAAGAGGCCTAAGCAGAATGAGGTCCCCAGAGGGTGAATTTAGTGATGCTTGCATCACTAAATTCAATCTCTGGGGACCTCATTCTTCAAATGACAGGCACACTATACTCAGGCTAAAATCCCCCTCTTCCGATGTCGATCTGGAAAAGTCATGGAATCGCCTTAAAGTTGAAGTACATGCGTAAAATTCATATTCAATAATCACTGTCGCAAAAGTTGATAATTTTAAAAATATATTTCGAAAATACTTGAATTGAATTGTTTAAGACAAATAAACTCTGGGAAGCTGCAGTTATCGGGAGAAATAGATCACGGACCCCGAATACTCGGCCTAGATAGACTAATTTAACCAGATCACGACCACGATTACTCGGCCTGGATAGACTAATTTAACCCTTCCATGACTCGAGCTTCCTGAATTTTTTAGAAAACCCTGTGCCAATGCATTCTCCCATTAGGAGCCACGCATATATAAGAGAATATATTGAACTAACAACATTTACAATGACCTTGTAGGCCAGTGCATTCTCTTATATATGCGAGACTCCTTATGGTGAGTCGCATCTATAAGAGAATGCACTGGCACAGGATGCTACACCAGCGTTGATCCCGTCATGAAGTGGCATATTTTTGGCCATCAATCAGAAAACATGGTCACAAGCTAGCCTTCTATGATTTTCATTCTATAGCATACATTATTGCATATTTTTTGAACAATGTGCCATTTTAGCATTCCTAAAATATTTTTATAGTATTTCTTTTCAGCCATATTTTCTTTCATAAATAATTTTACATTTGTTTCTCATTTTTGATGCCAAATAGATTTGTATAAATGTGTCTGACATTTGCAGAATGAGGTCCCCATTTAGTGATGCTATTATTATTATTATTATATTTACATTTAACCCTTTACCCAACAGAACGGCCCTGTGCCAATGCATTCTCTTATATATGCGAGTCGACCATAGGTCGCCTCGCATATATAAGAGAATGCATTGGCTTAACACATTAAAAATTATAAAATTGTTAAAGAATGTAAGAAAAAATGGTAAAAAGTGTTAAAAGTGTTTTTTTTAGGCCAATGCATTCTCTTATATATAAGAGAATGCATTGGCACAGGGCATAACTGTAACTATCACAATGTGGTCAAGGAGCCGGTTCCAATGATATCCATATTTGTATGGTTCTATTGAGACAGACCGAAGATATTTTAGGCTGTTGAAGCTTTATTTGGCCGGTTTTGGCCGGTTTGTTGGGTAAAGGGTTAAAGAACGCATTCTACAATATTTAGTTTCAATGCGCTTTACAGTCATATTAAGAACACAACATAAAATACATACAGGTGATTTTAAATACAAAAAGTATACAACTAGGATAAAACAATACTAGGTTAAAAAAAATTAAAAGTAAAACAACGAAACAGTGAGACTAGATTAAAAAATACAGTACAGGTTTCTAATAAAACGACAGAATAAATATAAGATAAATGGTGCTTGTTCTAAAAATAGTTAATTAATCCAGTTTAAAACACAATTTAAATAAGTGTGTCTTAAGAGATTTTTTAAAACCAGAAACAGTGTCTGCTCTCCGAGTATCAAGTGGGAGCGAAAATCCCACACATATATGCTTTATTCTCTCATCCAAGTTAATACATGTATAACATAAGGATATTGAGATATAGAATTATATAAACAATAGACATATAGAAATATTATACAATAGACATGTACATATGGTTCCGGTCGATGTCATGTTGAAATTCGATGAATATATTACGAGTTTTATTCTGACACCGCTACTAGCTTATTTTCGTCAGGAGTAATGACGGCGCAATCTCGTGTGAAACCTTGTCGGTTGGAGCAAACTAATTGATCGCAACGCGGAAATAAAAGGTTGATTTCTTCACGGTCACACACGTGTGTTTAAATTTAGTTACAAATAATAGGTTACTACATGTAGATCGTCAATTTTAGTATTTATACCATCGATGATTGCCATATCGCTCACTCGTGTCTATCGTATAGTTTATTCCGGGACCACACATATATACTAATATACCCACATAGAAGTCAAGTATTAATATCATGACGTATGACTATTTAAATAATCAATTATAACTGATATAAATGTAAATATATCTGAATACACAGTGGGCTAACATCACCAAATTCACCCTCTGGGACCTCATTCTGCTTAGGGCTCATCTGCTGGGAAATATCTAGTCTCAAATTAATATTGTTTTAGTTACTTTTTCCCTTTTGTTCCATTTCTATATCCCCTAATTTGCAGAAGATAAAATGCATAATGGAGGTGACTAATGGGTGAACATCACCAACTTTAACTGGGGAACTTCAATCTGATCCTAGGTCTCCCATAGCAGATTAGGCCTAAGCAGAATGAGGTTCCCAGAGGGTGAATTTGGTGACACTAGCCCACCGTGTGGGATAGCGTCACTAAACTCACCCTCTGGGGACCTTATTCTGCTATTGTCAGACACACAAAATCTAGGCTTGTATTTATTATATGCACACTATGATATATTATCTGAATCTGATAAAACATATTTGAAGCGAACTATCTGTTTTGTTAAAATAAGCATCGGATGCAAGGGTGGAGGGCAGCAGAAAGAGTGGGCAGCAGAAAAAGGAGCAGTGGGTGGGGGCAACAGAAAGAGTGGGCAGCAGAAAGAGGAGCAGTGGGTGGCGGGCAGCAGATATAATGGGCAACAGAAAGAGGAGCAGTGGGGGGGGGGGGCAGAAAGAGTGGACAGCAGAAAGAGGAGCAGTGGGTGGGGGCAGCAGATATAATGGGCAACAGAAAGAGGAGCAGTGGGGGGGGGGGCAGAAAGAGTGGACAGCAGAAAGAGGAGCAGTGGGGGGGGGGGCAGCAGAAAGAGGAGCAGTGGGTGGGGGCAGCAGATATAATGGGCAACAGAAAGAGGAGCAGTGGGGGGGGGGGGGCAGAAAGAGTGGACAGCAGAAAGAGGAGCAGTGGGTGGGGGCAGCAGATATAATGGGCAACAGAAAGAGGAGCAGTGGGGGGGGGGGGCAGAAAGAGTGGACAGCAGAAAGAGGAGCAGTGGGGGGGGGGGGGTAACAGAAAGAGTGGGCAACAGAAAGAGGAGCAGTGGGGGGGGGTAACAGAAAGAGTGGGCAGCAGAAAGAGGAGCAGTGGGGGGGGGGGGGGGGGTAACAGAAAGAGTGGACAGCAGAAAGAGGAGCAGTGGGGGGGTAACAGAAAGAGTGGACAGCAGAAAGAGGAGCAGTGGGGGGGGGCAACAGAAAGAGTGGGCAGCAGAAAGAGGAGCAGTGGGGGGGGGGGGGGGGGGGGGTAACAAAGAGTGGGCAGCAGAAAGAGGAGCAGTGGGGGGGGGGGGGCAGAAAGAGTGGGCAGCAGAAAGAGGAGCAGTGGGTGGTGGCAACAGAAAGGAGCAGTGGGTGGGGGTAACAGAAAGAGAGGGCAGCAGAAATAGGAGCAGGGGGGGGGGGGGCAGCAGAAAGAGTGGTCATCAGAAAGAGAGGGGCAGTAGTAAATCATATTTAAGGAAGCTTAGAACTACTATTTTGTACTGACTTGTGGTCTTCAGTCTTAGTCTTTACATTCAGGTGAGTGGCTCAACTGTCAAGGCTCAAAATAAGTGGCCGGTCATGGTCATTGTCTGATGAAAAATAGCTTATGTCCAGTGCACTTCTGTATCTGTCGGACAGTTTGACCAATGCATATTTTTAAACAATCTGTATCTGTTTGAGTACGGCCACGGAGCCACTACTGGCCAAATAGGACATTGAAAGTAAAAAATAGTTATTTTTAATTTCAGATCAATTCAGAGTGAATATAATTATGTTGTTTGTGAATTGCATGTGTATTTATTAATCGAAGTAAAGTTTTGGAACTTTTGAAAACAAAAATAACATAGGTTTTTCCCAGGTGGCGATTGGACGCTCACTAAAATGTGCGCATCATTGACGAATAATTTGTCGATTGTAAATTTAAATACTCTCAAACAGTATATCTGAAAAATGACAGGCACCATTTTGAAATGACCAACACCATCAATTTGGTGCCTGTCATTTTGACAGGCAGTAAACAAAAAATTATTTTGAGCCTTGTCAACTGTCATTGACTATCTTGTATTATCTGAACATTTCCGACCAATTAATATTAATCCTTCTGTACTTGTATTATGTGGGCATCTGTCGTCTGTTTATATTTCCTGAACACCCCTCCAAATGAATAAGACTATTCCAATGGATACTTTTATAACTGAATCGCATTCAGATATGGGACCAGTGTAATATCGTAAATTTCTGTTTGGAAGAGCCCCTTTAAGCCAATGAAACTCCTGATTATCGTATGTGGATTATTTTTCATCAATTGTTCACCCCCACCCCCCCCCCCCCCCCCCCCGGTACATTAAAAGTATAAAGCGTGCTTAGATCATTTAAAGCCACTCTGGTGTTGGAGCGGTGTATTGTACCTTGATAGTATGTGCCACATTATGTATGTAGCTTGTGTCACATTCTATATGTAGCTTGTGTCACATTCTATATGTTACTTGTGTCACATCCCCACATGGTTCTGGATGTTGTAATTTTTATGCATGGAAAGACTTGCTTGTAAAAGTTATATAATTTAGAGAAAAAAAATTCTTTAGCTTGGAACAATCAAGCACGTTCGTCATTAGTCAATCCTTCGTATATTGTTAATAAGGAGCTTTAGTCATTAGTCAATCCTTGATATATTGTTAATAAAGAGCATTCGTCATTAGTCTAGTACTGGTATATTGTGAATAAAGAGCGTTCGTAATTAGTTCATAGTCTGCTAAATTGTGAATAAAGAGCGTTCGTCATTATTCTAATCTTGATATATTGTGAACAAAGAGCGTTCGTCATTAGTCAATACCTGATATATTGTGAATAAAGAGCGTTCGTTATTACTCTAGACTGTATATATCGTGAATAAAGAGCATTCATCATCTAGTCTTGATATAATATTGTGAATAAATAGCGATTGCCTCATTTTTGTGCGAAAATAAAATTTAGCTGGAAAATGTAACTTCCGCACAAGTTTTTGAGCTATATAAGACATATATAGATCGGAATTAAGGGTTAGGGTATAAGTATATAAGGCCTATATAGGGGCGTTGTGTGTAAATTTATCGGTCCATATTACAATATTACGTATTAATAAATTTGTTTGAACTTCAATATCCGTTGGAAGTACTTCAAAGTTGTGTATACCCTTTATATACCTGGTTCATATATCGGATGTACCCGCTATATATATACGATCGCTCTTCGCTACCCCGATTCTATTAATTACCAATATAGAACCACGCAGGGTGTATGAAGCATGTTGTTCTCTATCTATTATCTAATATAAATAGCTATATATTATAACACACCTCGTTATATACTGAATACTTCGCGCTATGTACGCTCAAGTGTGCGATGTTCCCAAAAAGCTAATTTATTGGAAGCTGTTATATTTGTGGGCAAATGGACCCGTCTACCCCATATACGATTATGACTTCATCATTCGTAAATATACATGTAGGCATCATGCTGCAGTCAGATCCTCTTTTCTCTGCGGATGGTAATGCTAGTCGCCATACCCACGTTCCTTCCTCACAACCAACTATGCAGTATAAGGCAAGTGTGGCCAAGAACATGTAAGACAGTGCAAGATGGCTATATATCAGTTATGTTCCTATGGGCTTATTTCCAAGACACGAAGAGTTGAACCTGATAGAACGACATCGGCAAACCAACTGGCAGAAACGACCAAAGACCACTATTGATGGAATCAGGTTCAAATTTTGGGCTGGTTTAAAAAATATATGGGCGTGATCATTTTGGGCGGAGCTTCTTCAAGAACTCTCAATGAGAAAACCAGGCCCATTCATAAAACATATACGCTATTGTTGATATCTTGATGATGGGACTCCATGTCGGAATCCCCGGCGGCAAATTGCCCATATAACCAAATACACATACTCCATCCGCATCTCCTTTAACGGACTGGCATATTGTTTCAACAAAAAACATGGGTATTTATTAAGAAAAGAAAACAAATTTCCAAGAAAGAATCATGGATATCATAACCAACCATTAAATATATCCCACCAACTATAAATATTCTTGTCTCAATAGTAAAACACCTATTATTTATATAGACTATATTTATGTATTCGCAAGATTACAGTAACAAGACACCTTCGATTCAGGCCATAAACTTTCTCTTCCCAGCGTGGAACTTTGTTTTGCTTGGTTTTATTAGCTGTTATCGTCTGCGCTGGAATTGGCGGCTACCCATTTTACCATGTGAAGAGAGATACGCGATACCTTCCCGGCTGTTACAAATTTAACTCCCCAAATATGGAACCTCTGGGTATCACTACCACATCCCCACCACCACATTTTAGGCAAATTTGGCAGACAGAACACATTTCATCGTAGCCAGTATGTAGGTCTCATTGTTACCGAGTTCTTCAGACAGACCGAAAGATTTGTAAATTCTCTGAGTTATATATTTTGTGGTATATCTACCATTTTGGAACTTTATATTTGGAAAGGTTTTCTGCGATTCTTTTTAACATATTATTGCTGTTGTTCTATTGCGTGTTACGTTCGTTATTTTAGGAAAGTAGGACAAGGATTTTATGATTCTGTCGGTTAATATCTTGAGGTTTACATCTTTATATCACGGAAGAAAACAATGTCCCATAGACGAAAAAATTCTCATCCGACGATGAAAAATAAAAGGATTAATTTTACGAACGGGGATGACAAGACGATGTCCGATATACATGTAAGTTTTTTCTATCTTTAATATTAGCAATTCTATATCACGTAATATATTTACACATGTTTAGATGGAATTTTGAAACATTACATTTGTTATTGTATTCCCTTATAACACGCATTGTTTCCTTCACGAACGTAAACAACATCATGTTGCAATGTGGGAATAAAAATTTAAATGATTTTAAGCACGTGGCAGCACATGTCATTTGGAGGTAGGCCTACACGAATCATTATAGTGTGTCGAATAAACATATTTTATTTTCAAAGAACATTGGAGAGTATATATCTGTGCAACATTCGCATTGATGATCTATCAATACGTGGTTTCATATATACAACATGCACAGGGACGTGGTGACAAGGGTTAGGGTGACTACACCCCCACCAACCCCAAACTGTTCAACAGTTGAAAATTTCATGCCTCACAATATTGTTTTTTAAATTGTTCTCATTGTTTGATTTTCCAACCAATATTTAGTGGGCAATTTGTTTTTATGTCAACAGTATCATAGTTTTCCATATTTAGTCAAAATTATGTTCTGAAATTGCTACCGGATTGGATATTTCCCAACCCAAGGATGGTGTCAGGTTGGAAGTTTCCAACCCAAAGGGTGTGTGTGCACGTGGACCTTTGATTTAAATCTGGTTCAATTAATGGGAATGTATTTGCAAATTTCAAGCCCCCCCCCCAAACGGACACCGTCTAGCCATGCTGTCAACACATGCCCATAGGCTCTAGCCACGCTGCCAGTGCATGCATATCATCTGATCATAGCAGGGTGTGCATGCATGACCCCCCCCCCCCATACCCACAGTTCGGTTGTTTGTTTGTTTTAAATACACCTGCGACTGTCGGCTCTCATGTCTCACGCCGATAACGCCCGTAGAGATCATATTCCACCAGTACAAAACCTGGGAACTTTTTGAAGTTTTGACAGGGAACCTTATAAAGTCAAAAAAATAACACGGGGAATATATTTCTTAGTGATTATCTGTTCCTTAATAGTGTACTTCACTGTATGTGGAGGTCCCAACTCGAAATTGCATGTTTTTCTGTTACTTTTGTGAGCCAATATCGCAATAAACATTGAATTACTTACACAGGAAAAGTTCCATAATTGTAAGAACGCAAAGCAAAATCTCCCACAAAGTTACTTAAATCGTGAAATTTCGAGTTGGGAACTTCACCTACAGTGAGGTACATTATTAAGAAAGAGATAATAACAAAGAAATATATTCCCTTTGTTATTTTTTCGATTATATACCGGTAAGGTTCCCTGTCGAAACTTCAAAAAGTTCCCAGGTTTTGTACTGGTGGAATATGATCATGCATAGTCGAGATTCATGGCATGATCTAGGACAGTTTATATGGCCATGTTTAGAACATCACTACATTAAAACGAATTGCCTGTAAATGTGTTGTTGTAGAAAGTGGTGAGGAAATGATAGAGAGTTTTAATGCTTTCAACTTTCCACATACATGTAGCTGTGAGCCTAGAAACGCTCTTTATTTCACCATATCAGGAAACTTTCACTTGCTTTGCGAATAAAGGGACTAGGTTTTTAATTACGAAGCTCATAAATTCGTTTTCAAAACGTTTGCTAATATGGTATTAAATCAGACAGGTAACACTTTGCATATAAAGAGCGTCATGCTTTTATTGCCAAAATGGTCGGATAATATTAAAGAGTTATCTCAATTAATTAATTTCGTATGTATCATTAGCCATGCATGGGTATGGGACGCCAAATTGACATTTATAATAATAAATAATTATTTTGTGATTGTCTGTTTTCCAAAGCATGTGCTGAATAAATTTCTCTTATAGATTTTTTTTTACCCTGTGCCAATGCATTCTCTTATATATGCGAGTCGACCATAGGTCGCCTCGCATATATAAGAGAATGCATTGGCCTAACAATCTTTTACAATTTTAATAATTTTTTCTTGTATTCTTTAACAATTTTATAATTTCACCCATACAGAGCCCCAGACAAACATGAGCAGACGACACTCTTCTATATGCTTCTATATATGTGTGGGGCTCCCTGCAGGGTAATGGATGTTTTTTATTTTATGTCCTAAAAATTGTAAGAAACATTTATTTAAAAAAAATGATAAAAAATTGTTAGGCCAATGCATTCTCTTATATATGCGAGGCGACCTATGGTCGACTCGCATATATAAGAGAATGCATTGGCACAGGGTAAAAAAAATCCCGACTTCCGACTGGATTTGAAAATGGCGAGTCTATTAACCCACAGAGAGACCCACACAGCCTGGAGCAGACGACACTATGTAGTGCATGCTTCCATCTGTGTGAGGCTCCCTGTGGGTGATATTATGACACATATTAGATCATTCATGAATCTCTACTCTGGCTACGCATGTAGAGATTATATTCCACCCGTTTAAAATATGGGAACTTGTTGATGTTCTGAAGGGGAACTTCAACACACAGAGCAGGGAATATATTTCCTTGTTAGCACTTGTTCCTTAATAATTTATTTCACAGTATGGCCATGGTACCAACTCCAGATTGCATGATTTTTTACAACGTTTGTGAGTCGATATCGCAATAAACATTGAATTGATTACCCGGAAGAAATTCCACGATTGTAAAGGCTGCAAATCAGACTTGGCTAAACAAATTGACCTATTCTATTTAATGCATGCAATCTCGAGCTGGAACCCACAGAAACTAAATGGACCCCACCATGGGTCAACTATATAAGAGCAGGCTTTGATGGTCATAATATGTGACCCGCCATATCAAATCCAGTCGTAAGTCAGGATTTTTTTTACCCTGTGCCAATGCATTCTCTTATATATGCGAGTCGACCATAGGTCGCCTCGCATATATAAGAGAATGCATTGTCCTAACAATTTTTTATAATTTCACCCATACAGAGCCCCAGACAAACATGAGCAGACGACACTCTTCTATATGCTTCTATATATGTGTGGGGCTCCCTGCAGGGTAATGGATGTTTTTTTATTTTATGTCCTAAAAAATTTAAGAAACATTTATTTTTAAAAAATGATAAAAAAATGCATTCTCTTATATATGCAAGGCGACCTATGGTCGACTCGCATATATAAGAGAATGCATTGGCACAGGGTAAAATAATCCCGACTTACGACTGGATTTGATATGGCGGGTCATAATATCGACTCTCAGAAGAAAGAAGTTTTAATAAATTTTTGTCAGGCGAGAAAAAAGATTCCAATTATCGTCTCTGATATATAGAGAGCGTCCCATGCTTTCGTTTCCAAAAATCGGTTCATAGAGAATAAAACCCTGCGGGTTTAGCCAGAGTATCATGATAAAAAATGATGATCTTCTCTATACTTGTTTTCAACGTAAATTTGGTGGTCAATTTTGTTATCGGTTGATATTAGCTGATTCGCTGAAAATGGCGTAGGAAATATTCACTATGAGATTATATGGACCGCCTTCACGAATCAGCCTCTTCGGTCAGATACGGCATTAATTATGGTAACGACAGTAACACAATCGGGTTGTCCTGGCACACCGTTCACCATCTTCACTATATCATGTAATGAATCTATATATACCATAGCTACGCCCGTATAGAGATCATATTCGCATATTCCACCAACTGGTGCACAATTTGGGAACTTTTTGATATTCTCACAGGGAACTTTATATCATTGAACAAACAAAGCGGGGAATACATCTCTTTGTTAATACTTGTTCCTCCATAGTTTACTGCACATTAGGGGTGGTACCAGCTCGAGATTGCATATCTCTTTTTGTCTTTTGCCGACATCTCAATAAACATTAAATTGTAAGCGACACCAAAGCAAAATCGCTTACAAAGGCCACTTAAATCGTGAAATTTCGAGTTGGGATCTTCACCTACAGTGAAATACATTATTAAGGAACCGGCACTAATTAATAACTAAGCAATATATTACCTGCACTGATTTTTCAATGTTATACACTGCCCTACATCAAAGCGTTCCCAGATTTTGTACTGGTGAGTAACATGATCTATAGTAAAATCTTCAGACGAACAGAATTTGTTGAGAATTTGAATTTGGAGACTGAACTTTTAGGTTGGGAATATTGTTTTCAGTAACATGAATATATGTGACCCGCCATATCAAATCCAGTCGTAAGTCGGGATTTTTTTTACCCTGTGCCAATGCATTCTCTTATATATGCGAGTCGACCATAGGTCGCCTCGCATATATAAGAGAATGCATTGGCCTAACAATCTTTTACAATTTTAATAATTTTTTCTTGTATTCTTTAACAATTTTATAATTTCACCCATACAGACCCCAGACAAACATGAGCAGACGACACTCTTCTATATGCTTCTATATATGTGTGGGGCTCCCTGCAGGGTAATGGATGTTTTTTATTTTATGTCCTAAAAATTGTAAGAAACATTTATTTTAAAAAAATGATAAAAAATTGTTAGGCCAATGCATTCTCTTATATATATATATGCGAGGCGACCTATGGTCGACTCGCATATATAAGATAATGCATTGGCACAGGGTAAAAACAAAATCCCGACTTACGACTGGATTTGATATGGCGGGTCACATATGGTCTCCGTTAGGGAGGTGTCCAAACTATAATTCCCTACTGCGCCCACGCACCCCATCCATGAACCAGGCACACATTACAAATCTGGAAATTCCATTTGCACCCGTGGATTGGAATTTCCAACTGTGCCTCAAACTTTCGGACCTGGAACCCCTCTATATAGTATATAGTTCGATATTCTCCCAACAGATTGATATTTCATGTACACATAATGCCAACGTCCGAATCAACCATCCGTCGTTAGTCTATCTGTCCGTTGGCACATTCTTCATCTGTATGGATTTTGGTATTGATTAATAACCCTTATACTCTTGAACCAGGGTTAGTAATGAACATTCTATAATACACGGATGTAATAGTTGTATAACATTAGGTGTGATGCATGTACTATAATGATATCAATCAATTATAATATGAACATCCAATATCTAATGTTGAGAGTACATATAGTATACATGTAACCCCAAAGCCACTTTAAAAGCTATACGGTGCACAACTATATTTAAAATTAATGGCATTCTCTCTTGGTGTCATTCCATATGAAATCCATTAAAGATGGATTATCTCTTTAAATAACAAATTTGAAATAGATTCGTGGGTATAAAATAATAAATATGAACTGAAGACCCCTGTCCGGAAAGGCTTCTATCAATTAATATTGATTTTATTTCGAATATTTTATCGGGACCGTTTATTTGTCTATTTTTATAACAGACCATTCGGGTGATACCATATTATAGCTATAGAGAGCATTAGGCTGTTCATACGGCTACGTACCGAACGTCAAATGTCCCAGATTGATTGGTTGTATTGTTTTATTCCATAGTTATAAGCGATAATGAGTATAATTAATGTTTATTTGTGACAAAATTACACCATAAAATTTCTGGCCTCTGTTAACAGTGACCACTATTGTTCGTTAGCTAAACAACGACACCGTTATACACCAGAAAATATTCGAAATCAAATGAATATTAATCGATAGAAGCATTTCCGGATAGGAGACTTCGTTTCAGATCTAATATTTTATAACCCGGTAACTATATAATACATGTTTACAAAGAGATAATCCACCTTTAATGAGTAATGACAAAGAAAGCTCTGCTATTCTGGCCAGTGGCTTTATTGAGGCAAACATAAACATTGCTGATGATTAATTGTTTATCGTATATAAAATGTGATTAATAGGATGACACTATTGTTCCTCATATTCTATTGAGATGTCATTACAGGGTTTCTGATGACAGACCCCGCACCTATATAAGTGTCTTGTATGTTTCCATTGATCTTTAATAGACAATAATTATACCCCCACTTTCGAAGAAAATGGGGGGGGTATACTGGATTGACTTCGTCCGTCACGCTTTCTCCGTCCGTTTGTCCGTCCGTCCGACCTCATAACTCGAACAACTATGAACTGATTTCAATAATTTTTTGTATGCAATCTCCTTAGGACGGTCTCTCCACATGATGCTAATTGCGGTTCGGTCCGACTTTTATTTTTCAAGTTACGCCTCTTTTTCGACTTATTTTGACTTAGAAAATTCTGTCTGACTTAATAACTTTAACAAATATGAACCGATTTCAATAATTTTTGGTATACATAGTTCTCACAATAACCTCTCTACATGATGCGGCTGGGGATTGGCTCAGACTGTTTTTCGTAATATTACACCTCATTTTCGACTTATTTTGACTTAGAAAATTCTGTCTGACTTAAAGGGGTACTGTACCCCAATTTCAATAAATTCCCGGTGACAATAGCGATCTAATATGAATATTATATTATAAAATAACTAATTTGAGTCGACGATGTCTACTGAAAACGTTCCGGTTAACAGGCTATCGTAAAAGTTAAATTGAATTATTTAATATAAATTCATTTATGGCTGGAGTCATAAAATGGAGAATTATGCCATTACGAGTTACCGTTCTTGAAATCGCATATGTTGCGTGTCTTTTATCGACGGCCGTTCGCGAACATTATTGAGTTGCAAACAAAACATGTTACCTGCAAAAGAAGGCCCGTTATAACCGATTCGGAAAAAAAGGAGAAAGAAACAAAGAGTCATAAAGCGTCAAGTATTTTATAGTGAGTGAGATTGTTCGATGGAAGAGATTGAATGCACCAATCGAAGCTGTGAGCAATGAACTTCCGGTTCTTCCTGCGACCGCGTCTTCTCCGGTGAAGGTCAAAAACATGGCGCGTAGTTTGAAATCGTAATATTTTTGTTTCCAAGATCAATATTTTCTTCGCTAAATTAGGTTTATACGAAACTCATATGACACGAACACAATCTAACTTGAAAGTTATTTCAATGGGAGTAAATACAAAAATCGCCTATCTTTGTGTACAGTACCCCTTTAATAACTTTAACAAATATGAACCGATTTGAATAATTTTTTCTGTACAAGCTTCTTGTTAACCCTTAGCAAGGATTCCATAGACATATTCTATGCATGGGCTCCTCCTCATATCTCTCACCTAGGTATATCTTTGCATACTTTTTTTTTGTATTGATTGATTAATTGATTTTGAAAATTATATTAACCATTCACACCCACTACATGGAGACATGCTATCCATATTAAATTAAAATGGCTGCTCGCCAATAAGAATTATCTTTGCAATGGGTAACTGGCAAATAAATCTACATGACTATAATTGTTTAATTATGCAGAAAGATATTAAATTAACCCTCTTGTTGAATCGGTTCATTAGTTAATGAACACTCAATAAGACACCTAATGGATATTCTTATATAATGGTAGGTGATGCCTTGTTTTGTAAATCCCTCAAGTACATGCGCTTTGATGTCAATAAATTAATAAGCTTGAAACCTGGTGTTTAGACAAGGTGTGGATCATATTTTTACTAGTATATATTTGGCCTCTTTTGTAAACACATGGTATTCTATGGCATTACTAATAGGATGGC
This sequence comes from Siphonodentalium dalli, assembly GCA_032622095.1. NCBI lineage: Eukaryota > Metazoa > Mollusca > Scaphopoda > Gadilida > Siphonodentaliidae > Siphonodentalium > Siphonodentalium dalli. Next base: position 285,158,893 of record CP136064.1, on the reverse strand, counting down.
ACCAGTCGGATGTTTTTTATGAACTATTTTGTATTCATCGATTTAATGTTTTTTGGAAATATTAACCTCTTCCAGCGACCATACACATGCTATCTGGTTTGATAACTCAATTATCAGATTGTGTTTATATTTCATGGCAAAGTTTATGATGACACACGTCTGACCTGTTTAGTTGATATGATTTGTTTGATTTGATCGAAAATATTAACCCTGTACACACATATTAACCCTGTTTCGAAGACACATACTATACAATGTGATAAGTCAAATATTGTTCATCCGATCACTCTTATAATTCACAGCCAGATTAATCTTCTATTCACACACTTCACACCTTGGTAATTGTGGCCCGGAAAAGATAGACCATCTTTAAAGGTACTCAATCCGATAAAACTCCTCTCAATTACTATTTCAATGGCTTCGGGGGTCAAAAATATTTGATTCGAGTCGAGGAAGTCACCCATCAAAGCTCAGATTTGTTAGATGTCGATTTTAGAAATCTATTATTTTTCATTATCGGGAATACTTTCTGGCCCAGAACGCAGTCAAAATTGCGTTATTATTACCACTTGATTTTAGAGTTATCCATCCTTGTCTGTTTGAATAGAGTTTTGGTGTACACATCTCGAGCAGGATACGAAATTGACGGCAATTATTAGTACTCATCTCGAGAATATAACAAATTTCAAAAATCAATATCTAATAACTCTGAGCTTTGTTTGATGGGTTCCTCGACTCGAATCAAATATTTTTTACCCCCAAAGCCAAAGAAATGGTAATATAGGACCCTCTGATCGGATTGTTGTTGTTGGAATCTGTTGAGATGGGGACCCTCTGTTCGGATTGAGTACCTTTAAAGGTATTATTTTGTCCAAAAAAAAAACATTTCTCTTCATAATACTAATTATATATGTCTTAAAGACCCATTTCGCCAACAAAAAAAAATCAAAATCGAGCAGATAATATGGTTTACTATTTTGATATAAAAAAAATAAGTATCCAAGATTTTACTCCGGTAAGTCACATGACTGATTAGTTCGATCACATGACTACAATATTGCTCACTCTCTGTCCTCTTTACAGGTCGAATCATCAGACGAACACAGCGGAAACGATACAAATAAAGAAGAGAAAGACAAACATGATCGCCAGATGATCGCCATCCCGTCCGATCTCGCAGACGACTTCGAAAAACTCAAGAATATCACGAAATTAGATTCACATGCTCTGATGAGAAACCTGCTCAAGGATTACCAAAGGTTCGTATCATAGTGAGGCACCCCCTACCCCCTCAAGGATTACCAAAGGTTCGTATCATAGTGAGGGTACCACCCCCTACCCCCTCAGAGTATACCAATAGTGAGGGTATATACAACCCCTACCTCCCTCAAAGATTAGCAAAAGATGAGAAACCTGCTCAAAGATTACCAACGGTTCGTCTCATATAGTGAGGGTACCACCCCTACCCCCTCAAAGATTATCAAAGGTTCGTATCATGGTGAGGTACCCCTACCCCCTCAAAGATTACCAAAGGTTCGTATAATGGTGAGGGTACCACCCCCTACCCCCTCAAAGATTACCAAAGGTTCGTATCATGGTGAGGGTACCACCCCTACCCCCTCAAAGATTACCAAAGGTTCGTATCATGGTGAGGTACCCCTACCCCCTCAAAGATTACCAAAGGTTCGTATCATGGTGAGGGTACCACCCCCTACCCCCTCAAAGATTACCAAAGGTTCGTCTCATATAGTGATGGTACCAACCCCCCCCCCCCATAGTGATGGAAACCCCTTAATATATTGTTCTAATCATATCAACGTTATGTGTACAGGCGATGCAAACAGCTGATGGTCTATATACGCTTAGTGATGTGTCACGCGTACATAGACCCCCCCCCCCCCCGAATCCAGTCCAGAATAGGTTTTAAAAAGTACATGGAATCCAGTTTAAAGGCCCAGTTAATTTTCGAGTCTCCGATTATTTTTTTTATAGTGACTTGATATACGGTTTTAATAACAATATTTGCCATAAAATATGATTAAAATACTATAATTCATCATTATATGAAACATCTGTGTCTCAGAAGATGCCACAGAGAAATAGAAATTGACACCTAGAACGCAACAGAATTAAAACTTTTTCAATGAAAGGGGAAGAACTCTCTCTTTAATATATAGAGTTATTCCCCCTGCATTGAAAATAATACTGATTTTTACTTCATTCTTGATGACAAAACTCAACAAAAACAACATGTCCACAGTTTATTACACTGGATAAGTTGATAATACAATGTTTTGAATATAGCATATATTTTACATAAAGTAATCTGGGGATTCGAAAATTAAGTTGGCCTTTAATTTTTCGAATATATTCCATATTATATAACTTTTGAAAGAGGAAGGTCCAAAACATTTATTTAAATATCAACTTGTCCGGTCTAATAAACTGTGAAAATGTTTTTGTTGAGGTACCGACGTCTTTTCTGCGCTTAAGTTTCATCTGGATTTAGCAGCAAAGCCGTATTATGTTCAATGGAAGGTGAATAACTCTATATCTTAGTTTGAATTATGTTGCATTCTGGGAGCCAAAATGGGGAAATGTTTCTATGATTTCGGCTATTTTATATTACTCTATGGGCACCTTCTGAGACACAGACGTTCCAAATGGTGATGAATTATAGTATTTTAATCACATTTTATGTCATGGATTGTTATTAAAATCGTATATCACACTCTTAAAACAATAGGTACTCCCGAGTACCTACGTAGATACTGAACTTGTCCGGTGGGGAGTACCAAATTGTTGGTACTCTGGATTGCCAAATTGCTGGTACTCTGGAGTACCAAATATTGTTGCTACTCTGGAATACCATAAATATGGTACTCTTGAGTACCAAATACTGTTGGTACTCTAGGGTACTCTGGGGTACCAACTATCAAGACAAGTACTCTCTAAGGTTGTTGTGCCATGTTATCTCCAATATGTACTAAGAATACAAAGATGCAAGCGTCTGGTGCGATACTTTTTTGTTTGTAAATATAAACATTCCACAAATTGGAATGTCGTCAATATTGAATGGCAAATGACAGATAAAGCTATAGCGTGCACCTAATTCATCATTTGGGAACCTCATTGCTTTATATGTGACCCGCCATATCAAATCCAGTCCTAAGTCGGGATTTGTTTTACCCTGTGCCAATGCATTCTCTTTATATATGCGAGTCGACCATAGGTCGCCTCGCATATATAAGAGAATGCATTGGCCTAACAATTTTTTACAATATTAATAAATTTTTTTGTATTCTTTAACAATTTTATAATTTTACCCATACAGAGCCCCAGACAAACATGAGCAGACGACACTCTTCTATATGCTTCTATATATGTGTGGGGCTCCCTGCAGGGTAATGGATGTTTTTTATTTTATGTCCTCAAAAATGTAAGAAACATTTATTTTAAAAAATGATAAAAAATTGTTAGGCCAATGCATTCTCTTATATATGCGAGGCGACCTATGGTCGACTCGCATATATAAGACAATGCATTGGCACAGGGTAAAAAAAATCCCGACTTACGACTGGATTTGATATGGCGGTTCACATATGTCTCAACTGCTATGGGAGACCTAGGATCAGATTGAAGTTCCCCATTTAAAGGCATTTTATGTTGGTGATGTTCATTCTATTTAATCATTAATTATGGATTTTGTCGTCTGCAAATTAGGGGATATATAAACTGAACAGAAGGGGAAAAGTAACTAAAACATTGTTAATTTGAGACAATAGATACTTCCCAGAAGATGAGGCCTAAGCATAATGAGGTCCACAGAAGGTGCATTTTGGTGATGTTAGCACGCTGTGTGAGGTAGCATAACTAAATTCACCCTCTGTGGACCTCATTCTGCAGATGCGTCCATGCAACTTTGTTCGGAGCAGATACAGTGCTATAGTGGAGAAATTATACTCTGAAAGACTTAACAAAATAGAAATATTTATGAGTTGCTAAATTAAATCTTTCGGGAGATGGACTAGATAAGTTGAAATTAATTCACCCTTGATCCCTTTGTATCCAATATATATTTTGGAACTTCTGTCTGTCTGTGTGTATGTGTGTGTCTTATAGACTCGAAAACTGCTCGACCGATCCGACTCAAATTTGGTATGTAGGCTTACTTTGATCCCGGGAACAACATGGGTGGGTCCAATTTCACGTGCGACCGTGTCATTGACCTTGACCTTAACATCGCTCATATACGCTCATATAGGCATGTTTCTGGACCTCGACCGATCGGACTCGAGTTTGGTAAATAGGCCTACTTTGATATCGGAACAATATGGGCGGGTCCAATTTCACGTGCGACCATGTCCTTGACCTTGACGTCGCTCATATACGCTCTGACGCTGTATATTATGTCCAGACAGATGCGATCACAAAGAAATCCCTAAATAGCCCGGACGAAGTCGGGCACATCAGCTAGTATATAAATAAAATATGATCAGTGTAAAGCGATATTTCTAGTGCATGCCCTGTTATATGCTAGAAAAGGCTGGACGTTTCAAGTTTAGTGAAAACTGCTCTCATTTCCATTGCAGACTATCAGAAGATGCTGCATCGAACCAACACAAACAGGACTCTTCGCCAGAGGACGAAGTAAAATCAATCGGCTCTGCTCAGAGTCCAGGGAAAGCAGAAACCAACAACAACAACGACACTGAGCTCCAGATTGACGAAAGCGCAGATACGCGGCCGATTAACGACGATGTCACGCGGCCGATTAACGACGATGTTGACGCTGTTAGCTTGGCTTACAGGAACCCGGAGTCACCGGAGAAGAAACGTGTCGAGATATCATTTGATGAACCTCTTGACTTGAGTGTGATGAAGGAGGAGTATAATAAAATGGCCGAGTCGTCCGACGGCAGGGATTCCTCGCGATCATCTCCGATGGTTCCAAAAACTGTAGTCAATATCATGGAAACGGAAAATTGTGTTCCGTGTCCTGTTCCAGTTCATACCGAGACGCCAGAACAACCTTCAGATATCGCTGTGCCTAGAATAGCTGCACCGTTTGACATATCGAAGTTGATAGCTTCGCAATTTGACCTATCAAAGCTGATGGCTCTAGATCCGTCAAAGGTCGGACAACAACCTCCTGATTTATCAAAAATGGACCTGTCAAAGATTTCCGCCAGCTTCATACCAATATCTTTACCTCAAGCGTCGTCTGGATGTAGCATGGTGTTTTATCCCTTCCCTGTTACCACCGCTTCTGCAAATTCCCAAAGCGTGACGCCCCCTAACGGCAGCCAACTCGGGATTACCACCAACGCAGCTAGATCTAATGTTGAGCTTACCACAACCGTTTCTTCGTCTGCTCCTGAAGTCACGCAGGCCCAGCGCGTGGAGCAGTTGCCAAAAGCTCCATATCATCATAGGCGCGGTCCTGGGAAAAATGGACGGAAAGAGGTATCCATCGGGTCAAGGTCAAAGCAAAACAAAACAAATTCTCAGAAGACTGGTAACATGCGCGTTGTTTATGAGAATACTACGTTGCCAGGTGTTTACACGAGCATTTTGAAGTTGCCATGGAGCCGCAGATCTCGCCATAAGGTTCATCCTGCTCAAAATCAGCAACAGAATCGAGGTCAACCCAAGAATATGCACTGTCAGCAACAATCTATTGCACCAACCAACGGTACATCGTCTCAACTTTTCCTGTCGACCACATCGAAGGATCCTGCTTTCTTGGGGCGACCTGAAGATATAAAACTCGATGACGACATTCAATGTAACGTGTCTCATGCGAACGACTCAATGATGATGGTTTATCGAAATTCTTCTATGACGTCCACTGATCGACCAAAACGCAGAGGAAGACCTCCTAAGTTACCAGTGTTAGCAAACCTACTAGCTGATAAGCAGGCACAAGCAGCAAAGACTAAAGAGCATCAACATGGCCTCCTGGCAGCAAGTCGTGCTCAGGTGGACAACGGACTACTTTCACACAGCGCTCCGTCGATGGTTCCACCTCGAGCTGAAATAATCTTGAACGACCCTATGATTTCACAAGGGTCGCCCATTCAGAATTTCTTGCAGAGTCACGCTGACACCTTAAATGGAAGTCCTTACAACATCACGGATGTAGGAATACCGACAGTGCTGTCGCCTAGCCGCGACGAGATCTCAGATAACCCACAAACTGTTAAGCAGGTGTTTAATATAGGCAAGGATCAAGGCGCTGGCCGGACTGAGAATGGATCGTCTGCTGGTCCAGACGGCATGTATCATGAGATGGTTTTGTCTTCTAAATCTCTCGTCACTGCAAAACCCAGAAAACGGAATTTTCCTCCTGAGCTGTTGAAACCAAATGATAACTTCCTATGCACTTCGTTCCGATTCCGTCCGAGGAAAAGGCGATCGTCTGGTGACAACGCATCGTACGCCCAACAGGCGCCAACATACGCCCAACAGGCGCCATCCTTCATGGAACCTTTGACTGACGCCAACGGCCAACAGAAGGGATCCAGAGACTCGCATGAACAAATCGACAGCAATTTAGACGGTCACGTGATTCCGCAAATGAAGAGAAGTAAGAAGTCACGACATATGTTTCATGAACTGTTTCATTGTAAAATCTGCAACGATATCATTTCAGGGGAAGACAAGAGTGACCACGAAAAATTGCATTTGGGGAAGCTACTGATTTGTCAAAACTGTGAGGACGAGTTTGAGTGCTCTACCTTGGAAGAAAGCTCTACGACTGATCATTGTTTGTGTCCGAAATGTAGGGACCTGCAGGACGAGGGTTCCGTTAAACGTCCAGCAAGAGGAGTCATCTGCGACTTATGTGAGGAACGATTAAAAACGTACTTTGAATATTGCATTCACTTGGAACGAGTTCACGAAATCGCCATTAACTTCGAGGACGAACATTATGTGTGTAATTTGTGTGGAAAGGTTACGTACAGCGAAGATGACCGCGAAGCACATCAAAAGGCTCACTCCGGTTACGAAATCGAGTGCACCTTCCAAAACTGTGATGAACGTTTTGTTAGCAGCGTCGATTTAGAACGCCATATTCTGGAACAGCACGAGACTGAGAAAGCGTGGGAATGTGTATACGACGGGTGTGATAAGCAGTTTGATAAGAATGTCGATTTACAGGAACATATCAGGCTGAGGCATAGTAACGGGTACCACTGTCCTTGGCCGGGGTGTGATATGGAATTTACCACACATAGGGCTCTCAAAGTTCACACCTTGATTCACACCGACGAAAAGCCACTAAAATGTGAGTTTTGTGAATACAGATGCAGACAGCGGAACGCGCTGAACTGGCACATGCGCAAACACCCGGAAGCTCCCTATAGATACAAGAAGTTTTCGATGATGACACAGGATGGTTGAACTTTATATCTACCAGTTGTGTAAATACAAACGTTTTATTTTTGGAAAGTTGAAATATTAAATTGCATCTTATGCCATTCATGAGTAATCAGTACTGCCAATTGGAATTCCACAAACATGCCCGTCTTCGGTTGGATGGATCGCAGATATTAATGATGATTTATATCTTCCTGGCAAGATAGATCATGCCATGAATCTCTACTGTGGCCAACGCCCGTTGAGGTCATATTCCACCAGTGTAAAACCTTGGAACTTTTTGAAAGTTTGACAGGAAACCTTATAAAATCGAAACAATAACGCGGGGAATATATTTCTTAGTTATTATATGTTTCTTAATAATGTGCTTCACTGTAGGTGAAGGTCCCAACTAAAACAATTCACGATTTAAGTGACTTTGTGGGCGATTTTGCTTTGCGTTTCTTATAATTATGGTAATTAATTGAATGTTTATTGCGATATCGCCTCAAAAAAGTCACAATATAAAGCATGCAATTTCGAGTTGGTACCTTCACCTACAGTGCAGCACATTATTAAAGAACAGATAATAACTTAGAAATATATTCCCAGTGTAAATTTTTATAAGGTTCCCTGTCAAACTTCAAAAAGTTCCAAGGTTTTGCACTTGTGGAATATGATCTCTACGGGCGATAGCCACAGTAGCGATTCGTGACATGACCTACTGAACACCCGTATGGTGCCCCTCACAGACATGAGCAGACGACACTCAGTGATAGATCTTTATATCTGTGTGAGGCTCTCTACGGGCGGTAGCCACAGTAGAGATTCATGGCATGATCTACTTGGCACGACAGAAATTCCAACAACAATGTTTATGAGACTCCCTTTCAATAGAATATAATTAATCAGAACAAAAATTCAAAATAGAAACATGGGAGGATTCACATATTTCATTTAAAAGTGTTCTAAAAGTTAGATTTGCAATCAAAACTGATGCAATGTTCTAAAAATAGCCACATTTTCTGCCCTAGTTTATTGAAAATATTGGGGGGGGGCACTATTCCCTACAGTGACAGAAGCTCGTGTAGTCTGGTTTCGCTGACTCAAATCTGTTATTTTATAGCCCAGCATCCACAATGAAAGTTTACAGATAGCCCAAATCGAATGTTCGGGGAAATTGAATTGAATTGTTTATTTGCAAAGTCAACATGGAAGTTGCAACATGCTACTACGTATATATACACAATCGTTAAATGTGAGAATGAAATACAAATGTCGTATCCAGGTTTTAACAATAGCCCAAATCGAATGTTCAGGGGAAAGATACATCATCTTTAACTGTGTGAATGAAATACAAAATGTCATATCCATGTTTAAATATAGCCCAATCGGAAGTTCATGGAAACGATACGTCATATTTAACTGTGGGAATGAAATACAAATGTCCTATCCATGTTTAAATATAGCCCAATCGGAAGTTCGTGGAAGAGATACGTCATATTTAACTGTGGGAATGAAATACAAATGTCCTATCCATGTTTAAATATAGCCCAATCGGAAGTTCGTGGAAGAGATACGTCATATTTAACTGTGGGAATGAAATACAAATGTCCTATCCATGTTTAAATATAGCCCAATCGGAAGAGATACGTCATATTTAAATGTGGGATTCAAATACAAATGGCGTATCGAGGTTTAAATATAGCCCAATCCTATTTGAAGACATTAAACAAGAATTTAAACGTTTTGTATGACCAAAAACAACCTAGTGTAAATAATACACTTGATCGGAATATGTCATTATCGCATGTACGGATCTTGCAAAAAGACACTCAGGATTTCTCAAACGTGCAAAAAGGCACCCATGATCTCAAAGTATTGCTCGTCTGCGACAGTTGAACTAAACGTGGGTGGAATACCCTTCGAATTCCCTTGAAATTTCACTCTAAAATCACAAACAATTAATTAATGTAATAATAATTAACATGCAACTTAATTAAAATCGATTTTTTTTTTATGAGATTTTGAGATGTTGTGTGACTTTGTGCACATTTTGTGAGACCCTGGATGTCTTTCTGACTTAGACTTCGCTGATTATTTTGTTTTCTGGATGACAACTCAAGTAACAGTAACTGTTATAATTATCCGACAGCTTTCAAATTTATTACTTAGTATATGTGGATTAGTCACAAGGTACGGTCCGACCATTTTTAACGGACATGGGTTTGCCCCATTTTTAACTCAAATTTTTTAATTTTTTAATTTTTATTTTGGTGTTCGGGTGTTAACAAAAGTTAACAGATATCGCTTTTGCTTTCATATTTTATTATGTGGATTAATCACATGAAAATAGAGAATGAATTTCGGTCCGGTCCAATCATTTCTAACAAAAGTATGCTCATTTTAGACTTAGAATTTAACTGATTAGATGTATTAACAAAATGGGCAGTTGGAAATAAGTTTTATTCAAAGATTGTTCGCATAATCTTATTTGTTTCATTCCTAAAAAAACCACGCACCTGTAGGGTTCTATATATCAAGCCAATATAGCGACAATTTAATATGGACCGCCTATACATATACACTATTATAGGAAGGAAATTTTATAATAATTTAAATGACATTTCTCAATGAAGATTTAGAAAACGCGTGGTGTAAATTTAAATTACTATCGATATTTTATCTCCCCATACTTAACTTAATATAGATGGTCATGCGTATTTTTGGGACAATGATATAACATGCATTAGACTATAGCGCGGTTATAGACCATGCCTACGAACATAGGCAGTAGAATCTAGGGTAAAACCCAGTATACTCATAACTACGCAACTGCATTGCGATGATAATGAATTCGATAATACAAATCCGTGTTTTTCTTCTTCCAAAATTGGCCCATCAACGTGTGGATATTTTGGGACACAATTTCATCATGAAATCGAATAACTTGATCGTACTGGTTTTTACTGGTTTTTCCTGAATTTTGTGGTCAATATATTTATGATCGATTCACTTTTGCCAATATCTTAACCCTTTACCCAACAAACCGGCCAAATAAAGCTGCAACAGCCTAAATTATCTTGGGTCTGTCTCAATAAAACCATACAAATATGGATATCATTGGAACCGGCTCATTGACCACATTGTGATGGTTACAGTTATGCCCAATGCATTCTCTTATATATGCGAGTCGACCATAGGTCGCCTCGCATATATAAGAGAATGCATTGGCCTAAAAAAGAAAATATTCTTACATTCTTTAACAATTTTATAATTTTTAATGTGTTAAGCCAATGCATTCTCTTATATATGCGAGGCGACCTATGGTCGACTCGCATGTATAAGAGAATGCATTGGCACAGGGCCGTTCTGTTGGGTAAAGGGTTAAATCAGTAAGCAACACAGCGACGAAATATGTGGAATAATATAAGCATAGGGGAAAATTAGGTCCCCTGATCAGATGGTGTCACATCGGATTGAACATCTTTAACCATTTCTTTACTAAATTACTCATTGACGAGTAGTTACTTTCGGAAATGGTTAGATAATAAGTTCAACAAAACGGCCATAATAATGTTGGTTGAACTTAATTATTATCTGAAAAATTCCCAACAAAGAATATGAAGCCTTCAGGACACGTATTATCATTTCGTCAGACTGTCGTCTGCTCAATTATCCTGAACACCCCTCCGAATGAATAATAGTACATTCCAATGTATATTTTTATCACAGTTGTTGGAAATTTGTGTAAAAAAACCCGAAAAAACATATATCCCCAGTCCCCACCCTACTTATTATATCAATTATATAATAAGTAGGGGTGCATGGGGATATATGTTTTTTCGGGGTTTTTGACACAAATTTCCAACAACTGTGATTTTTATAACTGGGTTTTATAACCAATTTAGTATAGAACGGGTTATAATAAGTTTTTTTTTCACTAATTATCTTGATAACGATGCTGACTGGCATATTGGCCTGGCTGGTCCAGATCAATTATATTCGATATATGTTTTTCGATTGATTAGATTTATTTTTATTCTACAAACCATGATTATACAGAGGAATCATGAATTGTAACTTTCTCAGTCCCGCGCTCTCACTCTGTTATCGATGTCAGATTTCTCTTCGGGTACCTCTTTCATTCTCTTGGAGACTAATTCTTATATCTCTGGTATAGACCTATGGTCTATATATAGACGGTGTTTGGTAATATACGCAGTAAGGCGTTTGTTCAAGCAGCCGCTGTAAGAAACGACAACAGAGCTGTTCTCGAGCCGTGAGCAGCAGATGATTAGATTATTAGTAGCGCGCTTAAAGCAGACGATGGTCGTACACCCAAATACGGAAGTGGATCAGGTTCCAAAAATGCTTCTCGTTTCGTTTCGTTATGTTCATACCACCATCCTCCTTCCTGCGATGTTAGTGTTATCGGCGGTCTGTTAATAATTCACACATGTGTGCTCTGCTTGGGTATACTATAGAGTATATATATATCACACTATAATATATTATTGTTCCCATATAGGACTGGCAGTCGGTATGCAGGGACGTACGGTCGTACCGACATGGGCTTGATGGTGTCCGGACCACCCACTCTGAGCAGTGACCATGCATTTTGAAGTTGCGAAGGGTCTGGTCATCACGTTAATTAATAGTGATTTCCCAACTATATGATGAGGCTTTTGGAACAATTACCTTTTAATTGAAAAATAAGTCAATTTATATACGAATTTCGATTCAAATATAGGCATATGTGAATCCTGTTTACATACTTTAAATTGTGTTCGAGAATTACCTCTATATAATTATGGGAGACGAATGGATGTTTTTCTTACCATCAATATTCCATCATTGACTGTGACTATAGGACTGGCAATCGGTATACAGGGGCGTACCGACTTGGGCGTGAGTGTGTCCCGGCCACCCCCCCCCCCCCCCCCCCCCCCCCCACCGGAACATGCAGTGACCTTAACTTTCAACGGTTGGATATAGATGTAAGTGTTTTATTTACACAATAATTATTACAATTTATTGCATGGTCCTACCCTTATTCCATTCAATAAACACATTCTGTTCGTTTAATAACAGGAAATAGTGCCAGGTGACTTTTGACTGCCGGTTTGTCGTCTGTATACATTACGTACGCTACGTCTCAAAATACTATGGCTTCCAATATTTTTCCAACTCTAATGAATGAAGAGTTTGAAAAGTTATCTCATTAAATATACGGCATTACATACGCCACAGAGACTTTATTAATCTGGGACTATTTCTTTGTGCGGGCAAACAACGCACATTTACGTGAAACGTCATCGCATGCATTTTAGATTGATTTAAGTATGTTTTATCGAGGATTTGGATTATTATGTAATAAATAGAATCTACAACTCGTCCCCAGTTTACAGCGGAATTTGCAAAACTCGTCCAGAAATTAGGTATGGACCTGGCCAAATGCTCGTGAGTCTATCCAGACCTAATTTACTGGACTCGTTTTGTAAATTCCGCTGCGATAATAGTAAATCCCGGGTGTAAATTAACTGCAAAATAACACCCTTTTAGCTCACCTGAGACGAAGTCTCGGGTGGAGCTATAGTCATCACCCGTCGTCCGTCCGTCCGTCCGTCCGACCGTCAGTCCGTTAACAATTATTTAAACATCTTCGGCACCATAATACCGAATGGATTCATGTTTGGTGAGGATGTTCCCTAGGTGACTCACATTCAGATTTGTTCAAATGAGGTCAATGGGTCAAATAGTTGCGAAAGCAGGGTCACAACTCCATTCCTCCATAGTAAATCTTAGAATGACTTCTTCTCAAGAACCATTGAGTCAATTTAGCTTATATTTGGTATGGAGGATCCTTGTGTGACTGCATGGAGTTCAGATTTGTTCAAATGGGGTCACTGCGTCAAATAGGGACAGAGCCATGAACACAACTCTTAATTTTTCTTTTAGATTGAACTCTATGTTCAATTTAACAAAACAGAAACAAAACAAATAAAAAACAAACACAATTGATTTAAAAAAAACATTAAAATTAATCTTTTTTATTTTAATTGAGATTAATTTCTTGCTCAATTAAAAAAAAAATAACACCATTATAACATCCACCAGGGTGACTCAACCAAATTTTGGTTCAAATCAGTCTAAAATCAAGAACATGCGAGCAGCAGAAACTCGGAGCTCTAGGAGATATGAGGAAGGTGCCTGCAATCACAGAATGTTTACTTAACACAATATAAAAGTCACATTGATTATAAAGTAATAAATGTAATGGCAGTGTTAACAAAATCTGACTGGAATGACAGCTCATTTTCTAATAGCCTAACATCATCTGCCTGTTCGAGAGTTTGTATATAAATGACCAATGACTTATGATAACAAACTCCCAAGGTCAGTAAAACTAAATACCTGTTTTCTCAGGCGATTACATTTGGGAAACTGGATGAGAAAGAAGGGGGAATTTTTCTTAGTTTACCTGAGATGAAGAATTGAGACATATTTTGTGTGGATGGTCCCTAGGTGGCTGGGATTCAGTTCTGTTCAATTGGGGGTCACATGGTAACAAAAGTTGCATATCTAGGGCCGAACACTTTCCATCCATAGTAATTCATAAAACATCTTCTCAAGAATCATCGGGGCTAATTAACTTATAATTGGTATGGAAGGTTCTTGGGTGACAGGGATACAAATGTGTTAAAATTAGGTCACCTGGTCAAATAAGGGCGAAGCCAGGGTAATAACTTGTCCATCCATTGTAATTCTTAAAATGTCTTTCTATCAATAACCATCAGGCCTATTCAGCTTACATTTGCTTTGGGTGACTAGGATTCAGATTTGATTCAGAATTGGTCAAAGCCACGGACATAATTCTTTCCCTCGTTAGTTATTTTTAAAACATCTTCTCAAAAAAACATGGCATATTTAGCATACATTTTGGTATAGAGAGTCCTTGGGTGACTGGGATTCAGATTTGTTGAAATGGGTTCACCAGGTAACATAGGGGTGCGACCAGGGACATAACTCGCCCCCCATAGTAATTCTTAAAATGGCTCCTCAAGGGCCATCAGTCCTATTAAGCTGATGTGTAGTAACTAGAATGGAGGGTCCTTCTGTTACTTGGGACTGGGTTACAGATTTGTTATAATGGGTTCGACCAATCAAGAAATGGCATTTGGTGTAAATGGCCTGTGGAGAGTTGGGATCAAAATTTGTTTGAATGGGTCCACCATTAAAAATGGGGGCATGTCAGGTTGTAACTTTGCCACAGTTAGGAAAGCTTGAGGTATCAGTTGTAAAATTCAAACATGTGCAAAGGAATTTTACGAACTTGTGAGTGTTTGCTTCAATTGAGAGGGATCAGACTGCGGACAATTTGGGGTGGGGGATCTGGACCATATTTCAACATGGACACTCCACTGCTCAACGGAGACCCTCTAGGCTACGTCCCTCTTTATGACTACCTGTTTTAAGTGAATTTATGGTCTTCCGAGTCACAATCTTCTCAGTCCTTACAGTCTGGTGAGCGTCTCCACAGTCATTGAATGTCTCGTTAGACTCATGAGATATATTATTGTGCAAATATAATGTTACACAACACACGAGGTTTCGATCCTTCTTGAGACTTTTAAATTGGGCGCTCTGGTCACTCTTTGGCGCTGGATGTTTGTGTTCTTAAATTGTTTTCGAGACTTACCTATATATAATTATGGGAGACGAATGGATGTTTTTCTTACCATCAATATTCCTTCATTGACTATAGGACTGGCAATCGGTACAGAGACGTGGCGACAGGGGGGGGGGGGTTGGTCAAAATTTTCAACAGTTGGAAATTTCATACCTGCCAAAACATTAGTTGGAAATTTCACACCAAAAATAGGTTGAAAATGTTCTTGTAGTTTGATTTTCAAACAATTTATTGGGGAGAATTAATTGTTTTTGGACCAATATTTGCATATTTTCCTATTTTTTGTCAATATTTTGGAATGAAATTGTCATCAGTTGGAAATTTTCCAACCTTAGGGGGGGGGGGGTGACAGGTTGGAAATTTCCAACACTTGGAAAGCTTGTGTCCTGGTCCCTCCCCCGTGGCCAGTCAACACTGCTAGTTAATTTAAGAAAACAATATTGTCATACATTTGGTCAGCATTGTCATTGGAATTGTCATCAGTTGGAAATTTTCCAACACTAGTGGGGATGTCAGGTTTGAAATTTCCAACTCTAGGAAGGCTTGATGCTAGTCTAGATGGTAGGATTTTGCGATTTTCTTGTTCAGATTTCAAAATTTTCGCGCACCGGGCCGAACCATGGTCGGCCCGGTGTGTCATTGTCCCTGTGGCCAATAAAAAAACTGCTAATTACTTTAACAAAACAATATTTTACTACATTTGGTCAAACTTGTGGACTGAAATGGTCATCAGTTGGAGAAATTTCCAACCTGAGGGGGAGTATTATAGGTTTGAAATTTCGAACTCTATAGGAAAACATCAGTTGAGGCCAGTCTAGATGCTATAGGATTTGCGATTTTCTTGTATAGTTTTAAAACATTTCTCATACCGGGCGGAACAACCATGGTCAGCCCGGTGTGTCCTGGTCTCTTGTCCGTAGCCGTGTGCATTTGTCTGGAGTTAGACCACTAGATGTTAGGATTTATTCAATTTCTCAGGTTTAAATATCTGAATGTTCTCATGCCGGGAACTTAGAACCATGGTTTATGGATATATAGGATATTAGGCCTGAGGTGCAAGGTGGTGCAAATGGAATTATGCAAAACTTGTGTTTGGTCCGAATCTGATTCAATGGGGGTGTGTGCAGTTGGAATTTTCCAAGGTGGACACCCCACCCCCAACGGAAACCCTCTAACCACGTCCCTGAATCGGTATACAAGGGCGTACCGACATGGACGTTGGTGTGTCCTGATGGGACCTAATTACTGGACTCGTTTTGTAAATTCCGCTACGATAATAATAGGAGAATATATCCCCATCTTCCCTAGAAGGATCGAAAGCTCGTGTATTGTGTAACATTACATAAATAAATAGCGTTCTTGTTTCCGTCTCACAAACGCGGTATAGTTAATAAAGAGCGTTCGTGCTTCCGTCTCGAAAACGCGGTATATCTAATAAAGAGCGTTCGTGTTTCCGTCTCGAAAACGCGGTATATCTAATAAAGAGCGTTCGTGCTTCCGTCTCGAAAACGCGGTATATCTAATAAAGAGCGTTCGTGTTTCCGTCGCCCCAAAGCGTTCTAAACTATTATCTTTTGCGATCGTTTAAACGGACATGGCTCATTCGATTGTCTTTTCTCCGTATACGTTGAAAGGGGTATAAGATATGTTGACAAATACTCGAAATGTTGATAAACCGGTTTCTTATGGTCTGAAAAATACTTGCCATGCCATTTTCCATCTGTTTTAATTTTTTCGTACAGAAGTCAAATAAACGCTCTTTATTTCTTCCATATCAGGAATAGACTAACACGGAACGAATTGTTCTGTTCCATGCCAGGTAAATGGCTGTTTTGTTTGTTTGTTTTTTCTTTTGGGACCCAAACATCGTGTTGAAATTTTGTATGACTTCCATGAGTCTTTTTGTGACATATAATGCTCGTATAGAAAGATCTAGTTCGATACCGGTCAAAAGCGAATATTATTAGGTTGGATCGCAAACCACCAAGTGGCTTTAACCGCATTGCAATTTCACGACCGGTGACTGTTTGATATGATGGTGATATTTCGCGGTGACTGATTGATATGATGGTGATATTTCGCGGTGACTGATTGATATGATGGTGATATTTCGCGGTGACTGATTGATATGATGGTGATATTTCGCGGTGGCTGTTTGATATCATGGTGATTGAACGTATTTTTCATTTTAATTTGCTTTGTGAGCGGAAAATTAGCTTTGAAATTCTTACTTATTTGGGTATTAAATCGGACGGATGTCAAGTAATTACCATGTCTACTGACTCCTATTAATAATTTGACAATAAAAGTTGGGACCTGACAACTCTCAACCTTTTGCACTTTGGAAGAAGTGATCGGAATGCAGACTTACAATATATTATATAGTTGATAAGTACCGTGCACCATTCAATTTCAAACAGTTACATATTTACATTTATCAACCCTAGACAAATCAGTGTAACTACTTGACTGGATTACTATAATCAAGTTCTTTAATATATTTTGTTTATTTTTGGTAAAATATACCAGTTTATGTTCTAGTCATACCTCTCGGGGTCCATTGTATGTAAATTCATGCATTTGGTTTCAATAAATCTATCTATCTATTCGAGGAACTTTTCATTTAATTTTATTGTCTTCTCCGAAGAATCTATATTGTGGGAGACTTTCTGAAAAGGGCAACAAGAAAAATCTGATGCGTCGTGTAATGACATTTACATTGATATATAGACACCTCAATTTGTGTGTGGGGGGGGGGGGGGTGCCATTAAATTATAAACGAATGATATATGATAACGCATATTACAATTGACGAGCGTAAACTCTATAGAAGAGTGGAATGTATATCTTCGATGTATAAATGTATAAATAATATATAACAACTATTATTATACTTTAATTTTCCTACAAAATATAAATTACAAACATATGTACAGGCTAAACGTATTTTTTATGTAGATACACACATAACAATATTCCATATTTATACACGTACATACAAATCCTACAAATATCGTGCATGCATGTATAAGCAAATAATACGCCCTCTCACTAACTCGCAGCCATATTGGATCGACCAGGTCCGGTTCTGTGGTTTCATAGATTCATCCAGCTCGTGGTTTCAGTGCTACAGGTCAAAGTTTTGGAGTAGCATTTCCACATGTGGAGCTTTTTAATTATTCATGACCCATATATAGAAAGCTAAGTAAAACCACGGAACCGGACCTGGTGAATCCAATATGGCCGCGAGAAAAAAAAGATATCATGCATATAGGAATCAGGGAGCTAAATGTGTTCTAGAGTCGGGGAGCGAGTACACCGTGGAACCCTAAAGGTGAAGGTAACTGAAGAATGACCTTCACCTGATACATGCGACACGTTATTAAAGGATGACATCGCGTTTATTTGATTTGTACATAATATCTAAATAATTTAAACTGGTGAATGAATGGGGGAACGGATTTTTGTGAGCGGAAAATGTATTTAACTAGCTGTTGTAGATCTGGGTTTTTCCAGATCAAATTTGGCTGTGAGATAGCCCTGTCGTACACTTGGGGATTTATTTTAAAAAGTAAACACATGACCTATGATTTTTCTTGCATTTTCGTGATCAACTGGTGTCAATCTAGCTGGGTAAACATCACTGGTATGGCCTGCAGGCTTCAATTCAGCGAATTTGGCCGAAACGTTAACACTGTCGCCTATGGGAAACCATTTAGTTCCGTGATTCCTATACGCAATTCAACAGAAACAGTGCAACAAATGAATGAATTTGAGTCAGGGGTGAGTAAAAAGTACGCTATTTCCCAATGAACTATGGAAAACAAGATGGTAATTATATAATGAAAATGACTAAATGTCTTAACTCATTTTCGTTATACTGATCACGTTGTTATGCGTGGTTCGTTATACTGATCACGTTGTTATGCGTGGTTCGTTATACTGAACACGTTGTTATGCGTGGTTCGTTATACTTATCACGTTGTTATGCGTGGTTCGTTATACTTATCACGTTGTTATGCGTGGTTCGTTATACTTATCACGTTGTTATGCGTGGTTCGTTATACTTATCACGTTGTTATGCGTGGTTCGTTATACTTATCACGTTGTTATGCGTGGTTCGTTATACTTATCACGTTGTTATGCGTGGTTCGTTATACTGATCACGTTGTTATGCGTGGTTCTTTATACTTATCACGTTGTTATGCGTGGTTCGTTATACTTATCACGTTGTTATGCGTGGTTCGTTATACTGATCACGTTGTTATGCGTGGTTCGTTATACTGATCACGTTGTTATGCGTGGTTCGTTATACTGATCACGTTGTTATGCGTGGTTCGTTATACTTATCACGTTGTTATGCGTGGTTCGGTGTGTACGTGCGTGTGTTCAACTCTCATTCCTGACTCATTTATTAATTCTTTTATTGCTTATTTCATGTTGACGTAATATTGTACGAAATTGCCCTTTAAGTCGAAGGAAACTCGGATCAACAGTTTTACTTTCGACTTGAAAATGTGTGAATGCCACACACATGGATAACAGTTAAAGGCAGATAACTCTACATAAAGCAAGACAGCCAAATATTGTTTACCGCGCTCAAGTGACTATTAGTGTGCGAGAGAGAATATACTTCTTAACTCGGCTATATGACAATAATAGCCAGTATGTCAATTTAAAGGCACATTATTAGGTTTTCGCAGTGGATATATGTAAACAATCATAACCGTGTCTACAACGCACATATTACACAACCATGAACTGCATTTAAGTATATACAGGTATAATTTGAAAACGAAAGTGGATTACAGTGCAAGTGGGTAAACAAAACACAATCATAACAAGAAAACCATAGTCAGAAATGGTAACGCCACCAAGATTATAGTATTACATATAAATAGAAATTATAAAAAATACTCAAAATATTTTGATAACAATTGCGTTTAAACAAGTAATCCTTCAAATTATTACTAACAAAGGAAGTAAATGACTGTGGGGTCACTCAACAGATTATAAAGACTTGGACTTAGTATACTGTAAATACTGGGAATGTATATTTTTAAATTTTAGTCTAAAATTTAAATGAAATAATTAAAAGATAAAATTTAGCAAGTAGTAAAAGTTAATTTTCTCATTTAATTTTTTTTTTTTGGTTAAATAAAGGAATAATTTAAATGTAAAATTTGGTTTAAAAAAATGATTGACCGTGGCTCTTCCAATAATTGCGCGACTGACCTGGTCAATTGTTCTTAAGAAGTTGTTTTGAGAATTACTATGGAGGGAAATAGTTATGGCTGTGGCTTCGCAAGTAATTGACTTGGTGACGTGATGTTAACAAATCTGAACTCCAGTAAACCAAGGACGCTCCATACCAAATATAAGGTAAATAAATAATTCTTTAGAAGTTGTTTTAATATTTACTATGGAGGGAAAGAATTGTGGTGCTGGCTTCGCAACTATTTGACCCCATTGTAACAAATATAAATATTAGTCACTCAGGCAATAGATGTATCTATTCTGTATATTAAGTTATTGGGTCTTACGTGTCTTGAGATGTCTAAATATGTTTTGATGGACAGATCGCGCAAGCGCAAGGGACCCCCGACAATCTTATCTGTTGTGATTCCAATTGTTGACAATATGCACATATACTTAAGAAACAGTCGCGCGCAAAGCGCGCTCCCGTAGGTCGGTGTTTGGATCCCATTTAATGAAAATATCATTGAAATAATCGGTTTCCCCCCAATAAACATCCATATATTCAATATACATGTTTTTGGAGCAGAATTAGGTAGACCATATTGAACGCCATAATTCTGCTGTGGTTAAGTGGTCAATTACTTTGGACATTACTGTATGTAGATGGAGTTATCATTAGACCTCACATCCTTATACAGTAATGCCCAAAGTAATTGACCACTTAACCACAGCAGAATTATGGGTAATTTTTCAGGATTTAAAATCCGGAAAAATTACCCACAATTCTGCTGTGGTTAAATGGTCAATTACTTTGGACATTACTGTATGTGGATGGAGTTATCATTAGACCTCACATCCTTATATGGGCTACAGTAATGCCTAAAGTAATTGACAAATTAACCACAGCAGAATTATGGGTAATTTTTCAGGATTTAAAATCTTGAAAAATTACCCATAATTCTGCTGTGGTTAAGTGGTCAATTACTTTGGACATTACTGTATGTAGATGGAGTTAAGCCTCACATCAGTTTGTTGGGGATTTGGACCTTGACTTGGGACCTTTGGTTTTTAACGCAACAAATGCGAGTACACCTTATACACAAATTTCTGATGTAGCCAGAGTTTTTATTGGATAATATGAGTTTGAAGCCTGCTTACATTTCAATATGTTTTCAGTTTTGTATTGTCTGCAGCAGCTAGAACTCGGCGCGTTGAAGCAAAAGTTATAAAAGAAAAATGTGTACGTAACGAGACTATAATACAAATGAAAAAATAAATTGAGGGGGGTGGGCATTACAGGGAACTAAGGGTTGAACCGATATACATATGTAGAGCGATAACGACCAATGTTGACATATTATGCATCTCAACTCTACTGTTGCAACAAGGTTATAAAATAGGGGGGGGGGTGTCAGAATATTAGTCATCTCTATATAGTGCCAGAATAGTCATTTATGGACTTCTATAGTGGTACAATACAAATTAGAATCAAATGATAAAAATATGTATGTAACACAACTATACCGATGAAAATAAAAATAATAATTTAAGCCGGGATAAGATGTTGGGTTGGTTATATGGACTCGGAGAAAAAGGGGTTCGTACCGATGAACTGACATAAATTAGTGGAGCGATGTTGCCATGTAATGCATCGCGAATGTACTAAAGCAGCAATGATATAAAATTAGGGGGGGTGTCAGAAATTATCTGTATCTCTATAGATGACACCAGAATTATATAGAAAGGAATAGCAATTGATATACGTATACAGTATACTATAGTAATACCATAGACATATAAGTACAAGTATCACGCAATAAAATATTTCGTAACGTGACTATATCGATGAAAAAAATTAATAAATTGGACTGGGATTAGAGATTGGGTTGGTTATATGTGGATAATTGGATATGGAATTCATACCGATGAAATGATACAAATTAGTGGAGCGATAAAGACCAATGTTGACACTTAGTCAGGCTACGCGGAGGAAATAGGGGTTGATACGATAGACCGAAATAAATTTGTCGAGTGATAATGACCAATTTTGACGTATAAAGTAACGCGACTGTACTGTTGCACAATTATCATGTAGAACCAGTCAAATATGGACTCTGGTGCCAATATGGAACATCTCAGAAAACATTTGAAGGGCCCTAAAATTTATTTAACATGGGATCTGCCATACAAATCGATTTATGTTGATAAATCTCTTATTTTTCAAAATTTTAAGCTCAGACTTGGTGTGTCTGAGTGGGATCCGTATATATTCCTAAAATGATTGGATACAGCACATAATTATGTTTTAGGTGGAAGAAATGAATTTTTTTCGATGATAAAATTTAACATGGGATCTGCCATACAAATCGATTTATGTTGATAAATCTCTTATTTTTCAAAATTTTAAGCTGAGACTTGGTGTGTCTGAGTGGGATACGTATATATTCCTAAAATGATAGGATACAGCACATAATTATGTTTTAGGTGAAAGAAATGAATTTTTTTCGATGATAAAATTTACGGGTTTATCGAGTACGCTATTTTATAAACAAACTTTTGTCAAAAGCCGTTTTGGTCAAACTAAACCTTTTTCGACCGGGAAAGCAGATCCGAATAGTAGCTAAGATGTATTTAGATAGAATTATCAAAAGAATTTGACCGATCAGGGTGCATTTTAAAAGAATCGAGTGTAGAAATCTTGGTGACATCGCCGATAATTCCAGAAGATAAAAGATGGCGGTTATCACAATAGAACAGGCATAATATTACCCATAATTCACCTCACTACACCAGGGGGCTTACCCATAATTCACCTCACTATACCAGGAGGCTCCCAATGGGTTATATATTATTTTCAGGCTATCAGATTATTTATATTTTCGACTTTAAGTTTACAATTTGAGCCTGTCCTCACTCTATCGATACGATTTATCATAAACATATTATACACCAGTGGCGTTAACTTTACAACTTCGGCATCTACGTGATTATATCGGTACGATTCAGTAAGGTACAAACAATCTCCATAAAATACCCACAATTCAGTTCACTACATGCAGGGGCTCCCAATAGGTTATTCCCATTTATTATGGGCTCCCAATAGGTTATACAATATTTTCAGGCTATCAGATTATTTATATTTTCAACAACATATTATTACACCGGTGACTTTAAGTTTACAATTTGAGCCTGTCCTGACTCTATCGATAGGATTTATCATATTTTCATAAACGTATTATACACCGCTGCCGTTAACTTTACAATTTCGGCATCTACGTCATTATATCGGTACGATTCAGTAAGGTACAAACAATCTCCAAGAATACATTCGCCCTGTACTCCATGCGATATAAAAAAACCAAATGCTAGAAACACCACACTAGGTGGCGTAATTATAGTTTTCTAGCTGGATACGCAATTCTACGGAAGCCCATTGCTGTGCTTTATATAGATATTGCCCACATGTAGCTACAGCGTCATTGACATACGTTGACCCCTCTAATATTGGGAACAGACGCAAAACTGCGAATACAAGCAAACAATTTACGTGTTAAACGAAATCAAATATATGTTATATAAGGTTAAGTGTGACCGCAATAGCTTTCCGTATAATAGCAATAGATACGCTTTATTTGTATTTTGTTTACCCATTAGTAAATTAATCTACTTTCGTTTTAGCTTTATATACCTGTATACATGTATGATTGTGCAATATGTGTGCACAATTACCCATATAAAAATCCCCCTTGGTGCCACCATGGTAAAACACCATGGTAAACCATGGTAAAAAAAACCGAGATATTTTGGCCGCCCATCGTGGTGTCACCATGGTGGTTTACCATGGTTTTACCGTGTTGGTAATACCGTGGTGGTTTACCGAGGTGTTACCATGGTGGTAAACCACCATGGTAAACCACCTTGGTAAACCACCATGGTGGCACCACGATGGGCGGCCAAAATATCTCGTTTTTTTTTACCATGGTGGTATACTTTGGTTTACCGTGGTGTTACCATGATGGTGTACTGTGGTTTACCATGGTGTTACTATGGTTTACCGTGGTGTTACCGTGGTGGTATACTGTGGTATACTGAGGTTTACCGTGGTGTTACCATGATGGTATACTGTGGTTTACAGTGATGTTACCATGATGGTATACTGTGGTGTTACCATGGTTCACCGCGGTGTTACCATGGTGGTATACTGTCGTTTGACTTTTGATAGAACCTGGAAAAAGAAGCGTTGTTCGATGAGTAGTTATTTCGCGAAGGGCGTCTGTTGTGGTTTGAATGATCATCGTTAGCACCAGGCTTCTCTGATTGCAGGTGGCTCCGTTTATTGGAGTGTCGAGTGTCTTCTGTGGAATCGTGGTGGGTGTCGTCACAATCATCCACAGGAATATCACGGAGGTCATGATTGGATTGTTGGTTGTCAACGTGCGTGTCACGATTAGCGTGACGCGCATAGTTAATAGAGTTATTCTTCTTGTCGAGTGGTGTGTTTGTCGGCTCTTTATCTGTGCGTTTAACGTGAGAAGAACTTGGTGTAGACGTTTCCTGCGGGTTGAATTTTGAAGCACTAGGTATGGGTGAAGATGGGTGCTTGCTAATACCAACCAGCTGAATGTCTGCATGGCTAACTGACGGCGATTGTGGGTATCCTCTTGTATCAATTGGGTTTTGCGATCGGTTAGCGTGGATTGTGTTCCATGTCAAGTGGGCGAATTTGTTGAGTTCGCCATATATATGGCCGACGAAACTTTGCATATCAGCTTTGAGGTTCTCTGTGCAGCGATGTTCACAATCACAATTGGCATTGTCAGATGTTTTTTGTGAGTTCGATTTGCCCTTCAAGTTGTTCTTGTTGTGTAACTCTTCGAGTGTTTTAATCCTTCCACCAATGGATGCTATTGAGCCTTTGGTTGAGTTGACTTGAGTCAGAAACAGTTCACACTTATCCAAGATTGTTGAAATGTCTTGCTTCATTGTTTTCATGTCGGCCTTCATTTTAGCAATGCCATTGCATTTATCGCTCTCGATGCGCTCCACTGCAAGGCTGTTTGTATACGATACACGTTAAACTGCTTCAAGTCTGCGTAAAATATCTTGTTGTGAAACTTCATTGGTGCTAACTCGAGCTGAGAGGTCGGACGAGAAGGTATCAATCTGTGTTTGCATGACGAACGAATATGACGGAATGAATATGATGAATGAATATGACTCTATTGCATGTAAGGATATACGCACCGCCATGCAATAAACACTGTTAAAATATATTTCGGCCAGTTTGATCGACCGAAGTTGAATTTTACAAAAAGTGAGCATATTATATCATCACTATTGAAACAGGTATTCCACGAAGCACCAGACCAGATATGGACTCCAGGAGGACAATGCGAGCCCATGTAAACCTTCCGGGAAATGAATAACGTATTTGTGTACCGTATATCTTAGATTTTCAAACCAGAGCTGTTTTTCCCCGAAAAGAGTCATAATTGTGGAAATATCTAAAATACGTAATTGTGAGATGCAAATTGTACATATTGATAAATATTGCCTGTTGTGTTGGAAGCAAACAGTACTAAATTATAACATTATAAAATATGTATTAAAGGTAAACAAAGTCTTCCAAACAACTCCATTCAGTTTAAATTTTATTCCATACTAAAACATATTCCTATTAATTATTACATTATATACGTTTGTTCGTTAAAAGTTATAACTGAGATATCATTTATAATAATTAATAATATCTTCACCTCGATCTAAACATTCTTATATTATGGGATACAGCATTGCATATACAACTATTGACAATGCAGTAGAATAATAATGTGATGTAGTATGTAAACCTGCTACATGTATACTGTGACAAGCTACGTATATTGGTACAATACGGCAGCATGTTATAAACAATTAATGACTCACCATATACCATTGTATATATTGTAAATAATAAATTAATCGAAGCATGTAAATACCATTGTAGATGCACGAGACCCACAACATGGTAAATAGCATTGTAGTTGAAGGTCAAAGTGAAATGTAATAGCGGTACCTTGATTGAAAACTTCACTGGTGCTGTGATACCACCGTGGTTATACTTGGTGAGACCATGGTTCACCTTGGTAGAAAAACTTTACTGTCCTACCACCGTGGTGATACCTTGGTGTCACCTTGGTAGAAAAACTTTACTGTGCTACCACCATGGTGATACCTTGGTCGGGTTTGGTCCACCATGGTTTTACCTTGGTACAAAAACTTTAGTGTGCTACCACCGTGGTACCACCTTGGTGCCACCATGGTTTCACCTTGGTGCAAAAACTTTACTGTGCTACCACCGTGATAACACCTTGGTACCACCGTGGTGTTTTCACCGTGATGCCACTTTACTGTGCTACCACCATGGTGAACCAAGATGTCACCATGGTTAACCAAGGTGGTACCTTGGTGAAACCATGGTTTCACCAAGGTGACACCAAGGGGGATTTTTATATGGGATATAGGCTCGGTGCTTTTAGTACAACGATATACGACACTATACATGCATACTGAAGTCAGTTGTTATAAATTCTTATGAAAGTATGCATTAACGCACCGATGCTGCTTCTCTCTATTAATAAGGGATGAGTATGTGTTTGGCTAATGGTGTGAACAAATATTCGATTTGAGTCGAGGAACCCACCCACCAAAGCCCAGACTGATCAGATATCGATTTGTAAAATCTGTTATTTTTGGCGGCCTAGCAAATATTCGACGAGCCGACCGACATATACATGTATACTCTCGATACCAAATTGCGCTGAACACAATTTTGATATATAACACGTTTTATAAAATGTTATACTTGAGTTGGCAGTGGTTAGCTCAACTTTGACGAAGTACCAAGCTTGCGCTATAGCCATGCCAATTTATTGGGTTGTGGGTCCGTGCGTCCGTCAACAATTTCATTCGACTCACGGTACAGACCGCATTTCTCATCCGATTATCTCCAAACTTCATATGGATCGTCGGGGTGACCTCTAGATGTGGATCATCGATTTTTTTTCCGAAATTCGTTAAAAACAGCATGGCCACCGAAAGCCATTAGTTTATATCAAATATGAGCACATCGGCAGACCATGCATGCAGCCCGCATTTATTGGAGAAAAGTTTTGAAAATTTAAAAGCATGATTAGGATCACCTCTAGATGGGAGCTATCGAATTTAAGCCAGGAAAAATCTTGTAATTTATTCTTTGCATGACTGAATCCTTTGGCACGCCCTACATACCACACCCGTATCTGATCGCCACCAAACTTCAAATGGATAGTCGGGGTGACCTCTAGATGGGATCCATGGATTATCTCTGAAATTCGTTAAAAACATCTTTGATTTCAAATTTGAATCCATCGCCACACCCTGCAATCCGCATATATCGAAGAAATGTTTTGTAAATTTACAGGCATGATTAGGAGCACCTCTAGATGAGGCCATGTTTTTCATCGAAAAATTTGTCGTAGAATCGTCGAAACGATTGTGCCGTGTGATAACGTTTCATTAATTTGTAATAAATATCTTCACTTAACCCTTTACCCAACAGAACGGCCCTGTGCCAATGCATTCTCTTATATATGCGAGTCGACCATAGGTCGCCTCGCATATATAAGAGAATGCATTGGCTTAACACATATTAAAAATGATAAAATTGTCAAAGAATGTAGAAAAATATTATAAAAATTGTTAAAAAATGTAAAAAAAAATTTATAAAATTGTTAAAGAATGTGAGAAAAAATGGTAAAAAGTTTTTAAAAAAGAACGTTTTTAGGCCAATGCATTCTCTTATATATGCGAGGCGACCTATGGTCGACTCGCATATATAAGAGAATGCATTGGCACAGGGCATAACTGTAAACATCACAATGTGGTCAATGAACCGGTTCCAATGATATCCATATTTGTATGGTGTTATTGAGACAGACCGAAGATATTTTAGGCTGTTGAAGCTTTATTTGGGCGTTTTTGGCCGTTTTGTTGGATAAAGGGTTAAGTCAAATTCATGGTATGAATCATCTGACGCGTCTTCTTCTTGTTCTCTTTTTTGTTTGCGTATTTCGATGGAGCGGCCATCGTTTTTTGTTGTCCATTTTCTATCAGGGATTGACCCTTCGCAAACAAATATGTCGCTGATATGTCCAGAATCTTGTAATTGTTGGAAGACATATAACCGTCGATTATCCCGGGAGTACCAGTTGCCGTACCATCTTTCCACAATTATAGTTGGAAAATCTTCAACAGAATATTGTCTTCTTCGAATCGCGATGATAGTTTCTCTTACTGAATTCCCATTATCAAAGTAGGGTTTGATACTATGCTGGCTATAACGTATATCCGATGGACGCAAACGAAAAGATCCAGATGAAGCCAAACTAATATATTCCCTGAGAGTCATCTGACGCGTGTTCTTTTTTTCTTTACTTTTTTGTTTGCGTATTTTGATGGAGCGGCCATCGTTTTGTGTTGTCCATTTTCTTTCGGGGATTGACTCTTCACGAACAGATACGTCGCGAATCGGGGACGATCGCGAATTTTGATGGGATTTCGACGAAATTTGATATGTGGGGTTTCTTTTGTCCACTGGGTGTTTTGGACGGGTCAAATCGTGACCCCACCTGACCTTGACCTTCAAAGTGGACAATTCAAGGTCAAATCGCGCAATTCGCCGAAAAGCAGGGGGAAAACAGCCCGGACGAAGTCGAGTCCACCTGCTAGTCTATATATATACACGAGTAGGATCTGTCCGGATTTTTCTCTCAGACCCCTGGACCGAGTTCAACCAAATTTTGTGCATGATGACTCGGATTATCCTGGCGGATGTTTTTGAATTGAAAAAACTAAAATAAAATCAGTTTTGTTAAATTGAGCAACGACTCCAAGGAGTTCAATCTAAAACAAAATTTAAAACAATATATATAAATCAAAATGTTTCAATGATCAAAATGTGCTTGAAGCGCACAAAGGGGCCGCCACTGAATGAAGGCTCTGTCTAAGATAAAAAAAAATGTGCGCTATCCCACAAAGGGGGCCACATAAGTCTCTCCGACACTAGCTTCTGAAACAGGTTAAGCTATTATTTGAACTAAATGGGATCATTCCCCAGTCATATTAGTGATATCAGTAGAGTTTTATGCAGTTTTAAACCAAATTTAGTGAAATTTGGGGGTGGGTGTAAAACAAATTAGGAGTAAAATGTTTTTGTTTTTTGTTTTTGCAGGTTTGGGGTGGTGGGTCCCCGAAAATGACATATGCCAAAAAACGGCAGACCTTCCTGCAAACGTTTTACTACCCCCCCCCCCCGGCCTGAGATGATGAAACGGTTGTCTTGGTTTCCATTATTTTGCGTATAAACATGGGCCATGTTCCGAGGCTCTCTGACTAATCAAAGACGCTGCTTCTTGTTGGAGGCGGAACATATCCTCTTTGGAGATGGAATATATTCTCTTCGGAGGTGGAACATATCCTCTTTGGAGGCGGAATATGTCCTCTTTGAAGGCGGAACATATCCTTATTGCAGGCACGGAAAATATCCTCTTTTCGCCATTTTCCGTAGATTTTAAGAAAACACACATATAATCCAGATGGATAGTCTCAGAATAATTCTAATATTGAAAAGCAAGATATCGTAGTCAAACTAATTCATTATAAACATCCTATCTACATGCAGATGAGTCGCAGTATGACTTTTCTCGTAGTGTGTATATCACATAACGCCACATGTGCCAACATCAAAGCCCAAGCTATCATCCGAATCCGAATCGGAATCGGATTCCCCATAGCGTATGCGGACGGAGACGCCGTCGTTTTTCGTTGTCCATTTATATTTGGGGATTATCCCTCTCTTCACGAGGACATCGCTGATATTTCCAGAAGCCTCTACTGCTTTGAAGACATATAACCGTCGATTATCCGCTGTGTACCATTTTCCGTCTTTTTGTTGAACTGTTAAAATTGGAAAGCTATTAACAGGGTAATCTCCCCTTCGAATCCCACTGATTGTCTCTTCCAGTGTTTTTCCATTACGGAAGACGTCTGAAATACTATCTTGAGAATAGCGTATCTCCGATGGCTTCAAACGAAAAGACATTGTGAATATAGTCCTTGTGTACAACTCTGGACACAATCAATCAAATATCATTATATTTATACGAGTTTAGTATTTGCGTTGTGAATATTCTCGACTAGAATCTACGATATAAATTATGACAGTTATCTAAATACGCAATTGCAAAGGCGGAAACTCGATAATCATTGCTGGGATGTGGTTCTTCCGTGTTTCACTTTCGGTTTCTACATGATTAGCGAGTTTGCGATACCCGTCGGACGGGTACGGGTACCGGTAGATCCAGGTAGATCGGTGAAAATCGTCACGGTCATTTGCGTACTTTGAATGCAGCACATAAAGCGATAGGGATTTGGAACGGGTAGATGTATCCCGTTGACTGGTAGTCTTTCGCTAAAGTTTTCTCACTCAAAAGTACATTAGTTCTACGAAATAACAGTCAGCTATGCATTAATCTATTTATTGCACGATATAATTGCCAAATCTCATTGATACATTTGTCATATAAGCCATGTTTTATGTTCAAAGTATCGAGGCGGCTTCTAGCACTAAGATAACTATGGAACGCCGATTTGTTTACTGACAACTGTCTTCACTCAAGTAATGACATGTTATTTTTTGGGAATGTGATTTGGGGGGGCTAACCCCGGGATTCTCGACATGTTATGATTAAGAGAGTGAGTTGGCGGTGCTATACGCAGTCTCGACACAGGGACGTAATTATAGGGGGTCTCCGCGTTGAGAAGGTGTGTCCACCTTCAAATTCCCAACTATACACCCCCTTAAACCACACCAAACAGAGGTTTGTGCGTAATTCAAATTGTGCACGCCGTTGGGCTCTGATTCCCCCCATGCAACTGATCCTTCACTGTCCTGAATATTATTGTGGACTGTTCTAAATGGATCAGTAGTCTTGTTGCAGAAGTCATGTGATGGGGGGTTCCACCTTGCCGACCATGCAGTACGAGAACAGTTTTGTAGATATGAACCTGGAAATTGCAAAATCATAACATCTAGTGGTCTAACACCAGGCAAATTCACGCCCTGGTTTGTTTTTCACAAATCAATGATCAGTATTGACGAGCCACTGCATGTGGTTAGACCAGGGCATACCGGGTCGATCATGGTTCGGTCTGGTGTGAGAACGTTTTGAAATCTGAACATGAAAATTGATAAATTATTGACTTATCTCAAGCTTTACATGTGTTGGATATTTCCAACCTGCTGTTGACCATATAGCCCGAATGTTTTTCTACCAAAAGTAGGAATATTTGCAAATGTTGGTCTAAAACTAAAACAAAAAAACCGCACTAATACATTTTTGGAAAATCAAACTGAATGACAGAATAATTTCAACGTATGTTTTGGTGTGTTAGGTATATGCAATATCCAACTGTTGACAAAAGTTGGGGTGATACACCCCACCCTCTCGCCACGTCCCCTATCGACCCTTTGTGCATAAGTACACCGTGAATGTGTTACACGATTGAATACAACCGTTCAGTTAATGTACCTTATGTGGTGGTGACTGATTTCTCATTTTAATATAGATATTTGACTTTTGAACGGACATGGCGCATTTGAACCCCAAGACTGTTGTATATTGTAGTGGCCGATAGTGACACCAAATACTGATATACACACCTCATAGTCGGCACAATCTTACCGTCATCAGATCGACTTTTAGCTGTTTTCTTTGTTTCGCATAGACGTGAAGCAAACGCTCTTTATTCGAACCATATAATGAATAGGGTACCATTAAACACCCTTTATATTTAACAAGTTTGATTTTTATACGCCCGTTTGAAAAAAACGGCCGCATTATAGTATTGGTCTGTCCGTCCGGGCGTCCGTCCGTTAACCTGGTTTCCGGGTGATTACTTTAGTTAGAGTGAACCAAATTCAATAAAATTTGGTATGTGGGTTTATGAGCCGAAAAGTAAGTTCAAGTTCGAATTTGGGTTCCGCCCGCCAATTTTCACCGGAATTATGCCCCTTCTTTGACGTTTTTTGACTTAGAAAATCCTTGAAATTTGTTGTCCGGATGATAACTTTAATATAGTTTATCGGAATGAATCCAAATTTGGTATATTACTTTCTCCCACCAAAACACAGGTCAAGTTCGAACTTGGGTTCTGGCAGAGTTAGTTAGAGTGAACCGATTTCAATCAAATTTGGTATGTGGGTTTATTAGGAGAAAAGACAGCTCAAGTTCGAATTTGGGTTCCGTCCACCAATTTTCACCGGAGTTATGCCCCTTATTTGACGTAATTTGACTTAGAAAATCCCTGAAATTTGTTTTCCGGATGATAACTTTACTAGAGCTTATCGGATTCAATGATAATTTGGTATATTACTTTCTCCCACCAAAACACAGGTCAAGTTCAAATTTGAGTTCCGTCCGCCAATTTTTACCAGAGTTATGCCCCTTTTTTACCAGTTTCCGCACGCCCAGTGTAGCTCTTGTTCTACCTACATCCGGGTTTAGACCCAGACAAATATCCAAGTTCTTGGGATGAATATTCCCTTGCCCGACCCTTCGAAAGATTCCAACCCATTACCAGTTATATGACTAAATATTCCCCAACTAATATAAGGGGCAATTTCGGTCTGATATCTGACTAAAAGTGCATGCATGTAGGACATTCTTGGACCCTGGGTCTAAACCAACACATTTTACACCGAATAATGGTTGGATTATTAAATTAGCGTAATTGTATATTTGTGCTATCATAACATATTTTCTCAGTCAGAAAATTCCATCTGTTCTAGACGACACTCGAACGGTCTGGGAAATTACTTATGAAAGCTAATTATTGAAAATGTTACCAAAATGAGTCAAAGAAAGACGCCAACCCCTTCCACTTTCGCCTCGTCCCTGGTTAATGCAATCCATTATCCACGCAGATGTCCATCATATAACCATAACAACAAGTATAACGTCGGCCAAGAAAGCGAATGCGGATAACAATTTCTCTACATCATATATATTGTGCTGCAATTGGCTCACCATACACTACCCGTCGATATGCTTAATTCTACCCGTAAAACAGTTTGCGATTTCAAAACGTGTACCGGTACGGGTAGCTACCAGTACCCGTACCGGTACCCGTACCCGTTTGAAATCGCAAACTCGCTATTATTTAGTATGACAGTTGTAAGCTGCTTTCCGCTTCGCAAGATTCTCGTGTTTCACGCCGACCAATGATCTGATTGCCATTAATAGATAAACATTAAGGTCAAAATTTATGGCGATAAAAATTTAAGGACTTAATCTCAGAGTCATCTCCAACATCGAGGAGCCGAGAAATGATTACGATTACGAGCTTTGTTGAAAATTCAAAACCGTAATTGAAACAACCGATAGGGAAACGAGTAAAAAGAACACAAATTATAGTGACGTAGTACCCTATATTCGTAATAATTATCTGTTGTCGTTCATTGTGCGAAAGATGTCTATTAACGTATATGTTCTGCCGACAGACGACAGTCAGGTCATTCACAGAAAGTTGACATTTATTCCGAAGAATGATCAGCAGAAAATGTAAAAAATCTCATATCTCCATGGCGTTATTCAACGTCAATGATGTTATGAAAAAATCAGGCCTGCAGGGAGAGACGATGAAACGATCGTCTTGGTTTCCATTATGTTGACGGTTCTAGACGTAAACGTGGGAAATGTTGCGCGGCTCTCTGACCAATCAAAAGACGCTGCTTCTTGTTGGGGGCGGAACATATCATCCTTTTCCGTAGAATTTACATGAACTGTAAGGAAACACACATATAATCCAGATGGACGGTCTCAGAATAATTAAAATATTGAAAAACAAGATATCGTGCAGTCAAAATACATGCAAATTAGTCGACGCATCACCAGTCATCTGAATCATATGAATAAGAATCGTAATCGGCACCGCACATGCCAAAACGGACGTCATCCGAATCATATGAATCGGAATCGGAATCGGAATCGGGACACCCATAACGTAAGCGAATGGAGAGGCCGTCGTTTTTCGTTTTCTTTTCTGGATTGACCCTCTCTGTACGAGTACATCACTGATGTGCCCAG
The DNA here is from genome assembly GCA_032622095.1 of Siphonodentalium dalli. Classification (NCBI taxonomy): domain Eukaryota; kingdom Metazoa; phylum Mollusca; class Scaphopoda; order Gadilida; family Siphonodentaliidae; genus Siphonodentalium; species Siphonodentalium dalli. The sequence goes on along the minus strand of CP136064.1, from coordinate 285,124,474 downwards.
AAGCCTCTAGTGCTTTGAAGACATATAACCGTCGATTGTCCGATGTGTACCATTTTCCGTCTTTTTGTTGAACAGTTATAATTGGAATGCTATTAACAGAGTGATATCCACTTCGAATCCCATTGATAGTCACTTCCAGTGCAATTCCATTATCAAAGACGCTTTTAATACTATCCTGAGAATAACGTATCTCCGACGGCTTCAAACGAAAAGACATTGTGAATATAGTCCTTGGGTTTTATTTAACGGATCAACTCTGGACACAATCAATCAAAATATCCTTATTTTATACGAGTTTAGTATTTGCGTTTTGAATATTCTCGACTAGAATCTACACAAAAAGTAACGGGTTCGATATATGACAGTAACTGTTATCTGAATACGCAATTGCAAAGTCGCAAAACTCGATAACCATTTCGCGGATGTGGTTCTTCCGTGTTTCACTTTCGGTTTCTACTAAATGGGAAATTGCGAATTTATTTTGAAATCGAAAGTGAACTGTGATACACGAAAGAGCCACAATTCCGCGAGATTATCTCATATATATTTTGAAGACCTCTGTTTGTCTGTCTGTCTGTCCTTTACAGAATCGAAAACGGGTTGACCGATCGAGACCAAACTTCCTATCCAAAGGTAAAATCCCACGGGAATCGTCGACGTCGCATTTTGGAGAAGCCCAGAGCACCCATTCTCCACTCTCAGTCACAAAAACGGCACTGCGGTGGTTAATCAAGTGATAATTTAATGAGCGTTTGTTTTTGACGCATCGCTATAAAGAGCGTTTGTTTACCATTCAACGTTATTAGCATCTGCAGAGAGATATACGGGAACAATACTTTTGAGCGGTTTCCTATGCGGGGAGATTTATTGGATGCCATAGTACTCTTACAACATCATTGTTATAGTATGTATGACACATAGGTCAGGGCTTGGGGGGGGGGGGTAGTTAGTGTGGATATATGCATAATGCTTCTCAGAAATCCCGGTTACAAACCAACACTCACAATTTCGTCTTTTACATCAGATACCAACACCTCGACCGATCGGGACGAAACTTGGTACGTGTGTGTAGTTTGACCAGGTGGTCGTCGTTGTCGTATTGGCGAGCCCATGCGACGCCCGTGCAGCACATGCGCAGACGAGATCTCGGAAACGGGTGGAGCTATCGGCTTGAAATTTGCTATGTGAATGTATCTTGCCCCAGATACGATTTTTATCGGGTCGACGAGCCCGTGCGACGCAAGCTTCGCGACTTCGTATATATGTACTTCATAGAATCGAAAACGGTTCGCTCGATTGAGTTCAAACTTCCCATCTAAGGGTAAAAAGCCACGAACACCGTAGTTGTCGGGTTTTGGAGAAGCTCTGAGCACCCTTTATCCACTCCCAAATCACCGCAAAGGCACGGCGTGGGTTAATCAAGTGATTATTTAATGAGCGTTTGTTTTTTGACGCATCGCTATAAAGAGCGTCTGTTTGCCATTCAACGTTATTTGCATCTGCAGAGAGATATACGGAACATACATTAAATTTAAAAAACATTTGTTTCTGACCAACCCTGCGAGCACGGATGGCGCGCTTTGTTTTTACAGTATATAGTTATATACCGAAATCATCCCAGATAATCTCGAATATAGCATCACATTTCTCCCCAGATATACCGTTATAAAGCTACTGGAATCTGCCCACGGCAATGTCGGCTTATATGACATCTTTACTACACATGACAGCCGATGGACAATTGGTCTCTATATATGTACCAAAATTACGCCGCGTTGGTGACTGGGAAATTCCAGGGAATGCCGATTGAGCTCAAACTTGCTACCTACGGGAAGTGTCATATATATGAGTGTGTCCTTTATAGACTCGAACCGATTGAGCTCAAACTTGCTAAATATTGACTGGGAAATTCCAGGGAATGCCGATTGAGCTCAAACTTGCTACCTACGGGAAGTGTCATATATATGTGTGTGTCCTTTATAGACTCGAACCGATTGAGCTCAAACTTGCTAAATACGGGAAGTGTCATGGACGGGTTCATAGAAAAACAAAAAAAAATCGGGTAAAATTGAAAAACAAAATTAAAAAGGCACAAATAACTCCTTGAAAAACCAAAAAAAATCGGGTAAAATTTAAAAACAAAAAATTCAATTAAAAAATTAAAAAGGCACAATTAACTCATTGAAAAACAAACAAATTAACTCATTGAAAAAACAAAAAATTTAATTAAAATTGTCATGTTTCTGACTATTGCCGAAATTTGGTGCAAATGCAGCACAAGTGTCTCGGAACCTGTTGCAATTGCTTTTTCGAACAAAGCCATGGGACGAATGCCGCCAGTGGCGGGCTAACCTGCTAGTCTCTTCTATATATTTTGAGAACTCCGTGTATTCGAGAGATAGCCCACACCCTCCGGACCTCAATGATATGATCGTGAATGAGTATTGATATACCCCACTAAACTTTGACAAACACCAGTAATGGTGTGTAGATCATTTACATATATCTCCTATATATTTTGATACAATCTATCTAATTTACATATCTCTCTTATATATTTAAGTTTGTGTGTGTGTTGTACTTCATACAAATCTACGATTCTCGACCGATCGGGACGAAACTTGGTACGTGTGTGTAGTTTGACCAGGCGGTGGTCGTTGTCGTATTGGCGAGCCCGTGCAACGCCCGTGCAGCGCATGCGCAGACGAGATCTCGGAAACGGGTGGAGCTATCGACTTGAAATGTGCTATGTGAAGGTATCTTGCGCCGGGTACAAATTTTATCGGGTCGCCGAGCCCGTGCGACGCCCGTGCAGCGCATGCGCAGACGAGATCTCGGAAACGGGTGGAGCTATCGACTTTAAATTTGCTATGTGAATGTATCTTGCGCCGGGTACAAATTTTATCAGGTCGCCGAGCCCGTGCGACGCCAGCTTCGCGCATGCGCAGACCAGATCTCGGAAACGGGTGGAGATCCCGGGTACAAATTTTTCTTATTGAAACGCGTGGAGCTAAAAATTAACAAAATATATAAAAAAAATGTCATGTTTTGGACAAGCCGCCGGTGGCGGGCTAACCTGCTAGTTCTATATATTTTGAGAACTCCGTATATGTGTACTTCATAGAATCCAAAACGCGTGTAAAGATTGAGCTCAAACTTCCTATGTAAGTGTCAAATTCCACCGACACGACCGTGGTTGCGGTTTAGAGAAGCTCAGAGCACCCGTTCTCCAATCTCAAATCACCACAAAGGCACGGCGGTGGTTAATCAAGTGATTATTTAATGAGCGTTTGTTTTTGACGCATCTCTATAAAGAGCGTCTGTTTGCCATTCAACGTTATTCGCATCTGCAGAGTTATACGGGAACGCAAACGTTATCGCTCGAAATTTATACCCTTTGAGCACGGATGGCGCGCTTTGTTTTTACAGTATATACCTTCGGATATATACCGAAATCATCCCACATAATCACGAATATAGCATCAGATTTCTCCCCAGATATACCGTTATAAAGCTACTGGAATCTGCCAATCTACGGGAAATTCCAGGGAATGCCGATTGAGCTCAAACTTGCTACCTACGGGAAGTGTCATATATATGAGTGTGTCCTTTATAAACTCTAACCGATTGAGCTCAAACTTGCTAAATAAGAAAATAGCCCACAAGCCGTAAATATCAACAACAACGATATTGCTACCTACGGGGAGCAACGTTATTAGCATCTGCAGAATTATGCAGAGAGAAAGTGCTTTCCTATTTTTAGAACGCAACACATGTTTACGTCGCGTTGGTGATTGAGGTTCACAACGGGGTTAATTGACTGTCCGCTCTTTGCGACGATGAGGTTCACGGCGGGGACTATTGACCAACACTCACAATTTCGTCTTTTGCATCAGATACCAACACCTCGACCGATCGGGACGAAACTTGGTACGTGAGTGTAGTTTGACCAGGTGGTCGTCGCTGTCGTATTGGCGAGCCCGTGCGACGCCCGTGCAGCGCATGCGCAGACGAGATATCGGAAACGGATGGAGCTATCGACTTGAAATTTGGTATGTGAATGTATCTTGCCCCGGATACGAATTTTATCGGGTCGCCGAGCCCGTGCGACGCCAGATTCGCGCATGCGCAGACCAGATCTCGGAAACGGGTGGAGCTATCGACTTGAAATTTGGTTTTTGAGTAGCCCGGTCCTGTACGGGGTTACATTGAAAAACTAAAATTAATGGATCGACCAAAGCCATGTGACGAATGCCGCCAGTGGCGGGCTAACCTGCTAGTCTATTATATATTTTGGGAAATCTGTCTGTCTGTCTGTGAGGATGTGTGTGATGGTGTGTGTGTGAGGGTGTGTGTGTTAGCGATGGACTCGAAAACGGCCAAGCCGATTTCGATGAAACTTGGTATGTGGGGATACTTTCGGCCGGGGAGTGGCATGAGCCTATTAATTTGCCCGTGCGACGTGACCTTGACCTTGAAATCGGGTCATTTCAAGGTCAAACGCCCGAGTATCACGGGATTTCGATGAAAATTAGTGTCTAGGGATACTTTCGTGTGGGAAGTGTCTAAGCCTATTCGTTTGCCCGTGCGACGTGACCTTGACCTTGAAATCTGGTTAGTTCAAGGTCAAATCGCGAATTGTGATGGGATTTCGACGAAATTTGATACCTAGGGTTACTTTTGTCCACTGAGTGTTTTCTACTGGTCGAATCGTGACCACAATCTGACCGTGACCTTAAAAATCATTTCAAGTTCAAACGCCCAAATATCACGGAATTTCGATGAAAATTAGTGTCTAGGGATACTTTCGTATGGGGAGTGTCATAAGCCTATTCATTTGCCCGTGCGACGTGACCTTGACCTTGAAATCGGGTCAAATCGCGAATTTTGATGGGATTTCGACGAAATTTTATACGTATGGTTACTTTTGTCCACTGAGTGTTTTGGACGGGTCAAATCGTGACCTTCAAAATGATCAATTCGAGGTCAAATCGGGTAAAACCGGATGGATTTCGACGGGTACTGTTGTCGGGTACTTTTGTCCGGGCAAGTTTTGAGGCATGTTGTTGATAAATAGCCTATGTGGTTCACAAGTTATACACTTTTATTTTTTTCAAAATCCAAGTAATTTTTCGCAATTTCAAAACCTTTATCGCATTTTTTTCGATCTAGCTTATAAATTGGTCCAGTGTTGTATCTCATGTCATTTTATGATGATTTCTATAATAATATAAACGATATCAGTAATTTGTTTATGCGCTAACACACGGATTCCAGGAATTTTTCATTTTATTTTAGGGGTTAGACTTCCCCGAAGAATCTATACTGTGGTAGATTTTCTGAAAAGGGCAACAATCAAAATCTGATGTGTCATGTAATGACATATAAATTGATATATAGACACCTTAATTTGTGGGGGGGGGGGGGTGCCATTAAATTATAAACGAATGATATGTGATAACGCATATTACAATTGACGGGCGTAAACTCTATAGAAGAGCGGATTGTATATCTTCGATGTATAAACCATAATCTAGAGCAACTATTATTATACTTTAATTTTCCTCCAAAACATAAATTACAAACATATGTACAGGCTAAACGTATTTTTTTTATGTAGATACACACATAACAATATTCCATATACACGTACAAACAAACCCTACAAATATCGTGCATGCATGTATAATCAAACAATATAATATTTAAGAAAGTAAAGGCCCACTTCATTTTCGAGTCGCCGATTATTATTTTTTTATAGTGATTTGATATACGGTTTTAATAATAATCTATGCCATAAAATATGATTCAAATACTATAATTGATCACTATTTGAAACATCTGTGTCTCAGAAGATGTCCACAGAGAAATAGAAAACTGCAGAAATCATAATTATATAGAATGACTTCCCCCCTTTGGCACCCAGAATGCAACAAAATTCAAACTTTTTCAATGAAAGGGGAATAACTCTATATTTAATATATAGAGTTATTCCCACTACATTGAAAATAAACTGATTTTTACTTCAATCTTGATGACAAAACGCGTTGACAACTCAACAAAAACAACATGTCCATAGTTTATTACACCGGATAAGTTGATAAAACATTGTAATTCAATTGCGTATTTGTCACTAAAAACAAGCATTCTGATTGGCCGAGAGCGGCTAACTTTCGTTTTCGATTCACCGACATCGGCCGCTTCAGCGTGCATCAAATCTGAATGTAGTACGGTCAAATTTCATCGGCGCAGAACGAGTAGCGAAACGAGCACACCCGTGCGTTGTTGTCTATAGATACCGTTCATCGGCCGCTTCAGCGTGCATCAAATCTGAATGTGGCACGGTACAATTTCATCGGCGCAGAACGGAGTAGCGAAACGAGCCAACCCGCCCCACAGGAATTGGTTACGGAGCAGTGTTCCGAGTAACGCAATGAACAAACCCAATGATTTGTGCACGGTGAAAACGGCGAAATGAAAGTCTCGATTCGTGTCATGAAAATGACTAAATGATACTTTTTTATACAGTTTTTTTTGCAAATTCCTTGCTAGATTGAATTACAATGGAGATAAACGCACCCTATTTCGTTGTACATTCTGGAATTCGAGCATGAAAACAGTTTGTGAACTCGCCGGCAAGCCGGCGAGTTCACAAACTGTTTTCATGCTCGAATCCCAGAATGTACAACTGAATTGCTTTATTCTCTGATCCAATTAAATAACATGAATGGATATTGAGAAAACGAAATATATACATAAGATGGACAGAATAACGAAAAGTATTTATATACAAAATATACAGTGACCTCCCAAACGTCTTCATCGTCACCTCTATCTTCATCTTCATCAACATCATCATCATTATCATCGTCGTCGTTGTCGACTTCGTTGTTTTTGTCATCATCGTCATCACCATCGTCGTCATTGTCATTGGAACATCATCATCATCATCATCGACATAATCATCATTAACGTTCCATCATCATCGTCATCATCATAAGCTTCATCATCATCATCATTATCATCGCCGTCGTCGCCCTTCTTGTTAACAGGGTATGTTTATCTCCTAAATGTTTCTGAGCTTCCTCTTTCAAATGGTATATAATATGGCATATATTTTATATAATGTAATCTGGGGGTTCGAAAATTAAGTGGGCCCTTAAGATATCATGAATTTACGCAATTCAATAGAAACTGTGCAACAAATGAATGAATTTGAGTCAGGGGTGAGTAAAAAGTACGCCATTTCTCAATGAACTATGGAAAACAAGATGGTAATTATATAATGAAAATGATTAAATGTCTTAACTCATTTTCGTTATACTTATCAGGTTGTTATGCGTGGTTCGTTATACTTATCACGTTGTTATGCGTGGTTCGTTATACTGATCACGTTGTTATGCGTGGTTCGTTATACTGATCACGTTGTTATGCGTGGTTCGTTATACTTATCACGTTGTTATGCGTGGTTCGTTATACTTATCACGTTGTTATGCGTGGTTCGTTATACTGATCACGTTGTTATGCGTGGTTCGTTATACTTATCTCGTTGTTATGCGTGGTTCGTTATACTTATCACGTTGTTATGCGTGGTTCGTTATACTTATCACGTTGTTATGAGTGGTTCGTTATACTGATCACGTTGTTATGAGTGGATCGTTATACTGATCACGTTGTTATGCGTGGTTCGTTATACTGATCACGTTGTTATGCGTGGTTCGTTATACTTATCACGTTGTTATGCGCGGTTCGTTATACTCATCACGTTGTTATGAGTGGTTCGTTATACTTATCACGTTGTTATGCGTGGTTCGTTATACTGATCACGTTGTTATGCGTGGTTCGTTATACTGATCACGTTGTTATGCGTGGTTCGTTATACTTATCACGTTGTTATGCGTGGTTCGTTATACTTATCACGTTGTTATGCGTGGTTCGTTATACTTATCACGTTGTTATGCGTGGTTCGTTATACTTATCACGTTGTTATGCGTGGTTCGTTATACTGATCACGTTGTTATGCGTGGTTCGTTATACTGATCACGTTGTTATGCGTGGTTCGTTATACTTATCACGTTGTTATGCGTGGTTCGTTATACTGATCACGTTGTTATGCGTGGTTCGTTATACTTATCACGTTGTTATGCGTGGTTCGTTATACTGAACACGTTGTTATGCGTGGTTCGTTATACTTATCACGTTGTTATGCGTGGTTCGTTATACTTATCACGTTGTTATGCGTGGTTCGTTATACTTATCACGTTGTTATGCGTGGTTCGTTATACTTATCACGTTGTTATGCGTGGTTCGTTGTGTACGTGCGTGTGTTCAACTCTCATTCCTGACTCATTTATTAATTATTTTATTGCATATTTCATGTTGACGTAATATAGTACGAAATGGCCCTTTAAGTCGAAGGAAACTCGGATCAACAGTTTTACTTTCGACTTGAAAATGTGTGAATGCCACACACATGGATAACAGTTAAAGGCAGATAACTCTACATAAAGCAAGACAGCCAAATATTGTTTACTGCGCTCAAGTGACTATTAGTGTGCGAGAGAGACTATACTTCTTAACTCGGCTATAGGACAATAATAGCCAGTATGTCAATTTAAAGGCACATTATTAGGTTTTCGCAGTGGGTATATGTAAACAATCATAACCGTGTCTACAACGCACATATTACATATACAGGTATAATGTGAAAACGAAAGTGGATTACAATGCAAGTGGGTAAACAAAACACAATCATAATTATAGTTTTCTAGCTGGATACGCAATTCTACGGAAGCCCATTGCTGTGCTTTAGATATTGCCCACATGTAGCTACAGCGTCATTGACATACGTTGACCCCTCTAATATTGGGAACAGACGCAAAACTATTGCGAATACAAGCAAACAATTTACGTGTTAAACGAAATCAAATATATGTTATATAAGGTTAAGTGTGACCGCAATATCTTTCCGTATAATAGCAATAGATACGCTTTATTTGTATTTTGTTTACCCATTAGTAAAGTAATCTACTTTCGTTTTCGCTTTATATACCTGTATACATGTATGATTGTGCAATATGTGTGCACAAGGCTTGGTGCTTTTAGTACAACGATATACGACACTACATGCATAATGAAGTCAGTTATTATAAATTCTTATCAAAGTATGCATTAAAGGGGTACTGTACCCAAGATGTTGTTGTTGGTTTCTATAATCCCCGAGTCGGAGAATAATGTAACAACTTTTCAATTTTTTGAAAGTTTGTTGAGTACGAAGTATTGTTACGGATGGCAAATTTACCGGAATGCAAAAATACAAATTGTCGTTGTCGAGTAATTTTTGTAAAGTTTTCAACCAAATGAATCAAATAAACATTATATTATATGGTTAGTAGTCCCATGTACTCATTTAAGTTAGTGTACCGTCACTAGTCAATGAATGGCTTGGGTTTTCTCCCCGTATAAGCATAATGTTTCAAACGATCGTGTGTGCAATTGTTTTCCTAATCCGGTATCCCTCAATTATAATTTGATTACGTTTTGTACACGGAAATTCGAATTTTAAGAGACGCCATTTTATGGCTGGAGCCATAAAATCAATTTATATTAAATTATTAACTTTTAAATTATTAAATTTTAAGATAACCTATTAACCTGAGCGTTTACAGAATACATCTTCGACTCAAATTACTTATATTTCTATATAGTATCGATAATAGATCGTTGTTATCACCGGGAATTTATTGAAAATGGCGTACAGTACCCCTTTAACGCACGTACGCACCCATGCTGCTTCTCTATATTAATAAGGGATGAGTATGTGTTTAGCTAATGGTGTGAACAAATATTCGATTTGAGTCGAGGAACCCAGTCGGGGTGACCTCGAGATGGGATCCATGAATTATCTCTGAAATTCGTTAAAAACATCTTTGATTTCAAATTTTAATCCATCGCCATACCCTGCAATCCGCATATATCGAAGAAATGTTTTGTAAATTTACAGGCATGATTAGGAGGCAATAGGAGCACCTCTAGATGAGGCCATGTTTTTCATCGAAAAAATTTGTCGTAGAATCGTCGAAACGATTGTGCCGTGTGATAACGTTTCATTAAGTTGTTATAAATATCTTCACAAACGTCAAATTCATTGTATGAGTCATCTGACGCGTCTTCCTCTTGTTCTCTTTCTTTTATGCGTATTTCGATGGAGCGGCCATCGTTTTTTGTTGTCCATTTTCTTTCAGGGATTGACCCTTCGCAAACAAATACGTAGCTGATATGTCCAGAATCTTGTAATTGTTGGAAGACATATAACCGACGATTGTCCCGGGAGTACCAGTTGCCGTACCATTTTTCCACAATTATAGTTGGAAAATCTTCAATAGAATATTGTCCTCTTTTAATCGCACGTATAGTCTCTCCTAGCGAATTCCCATTACCAAAGACGGAATTGGCACTATACTGGCTATAACGTATATCCGATGGACGCAAACGAAAAGATCCAGATGAAGCCAAATTAATATTTTGGCTGACAGTTAAGTCAAAGTCACATGTGGTACGAGTCATCTGACGCGTCTTCATTTTTTCTTTTCTTTTTTGTTTGCGTATTTCGACGGAGCGGCCATCGTTTTTTGTTGTCCATTTTTTTTCGGGGATTGACCCTTCACGAACAGATACGTCGCTGATATGTCCAGATTCTTGTAATTGTTGGAAGACATATAACCGTCGATTGTCTCCGGAGTACCATTTGCCGTCCCTTTTTTCCACAATTATAGTTGGACACAACTGTTCAACAGAATATTGTCTTCTTTGAATTGCATGGATAGTCTCTCCTAGTGAATTTCCATTTTTAAAGAAGCATTTGACACTATGCTGGCTATAACGTATATCCGATGGACGCAAACGAAAAGATCCAGATAAAGCCATATATACTAATACTAATATTCCTTGGGTTTTATTTGGCTGACAGTTAAGTCAAAATATCATTATTTTTTATACAAGTTTAGCACTTGCGTCAGGTTGTGAATATTCTCGGCTATAGAATATACAGACACATGTCACGTGACTGCATGGGTTCGATATGACATGTAGTTATCTATTGGAAAATGACCCTATGCGCAATTGTATATGGAAAGGTGCCAACATTGGTAATCATATCGCGGACTTTAGTACAGTTTCGTCCTTCGTGTTTACCTATTGAATTGGCCATCTATTCTTGTTCTATTCAATCTGTTGAGTTTCATTTCTAGGAAATCACACTTACCTTTTCTCAGAAACACACGCATCGTGCATTAACCATTTACCCAACAGAACGACCCTGTGCCAATGCATTCTCTTATATATGCGAGTCGACCATAGGTCGCCTCGCATATATAAGAGAATGCATTGGCTTAACACATATTAAAAATGATAAAATTGTCAAAGAATGTAGAAAAATATTATAAAAATTGTTAAAAAATGTAAGAAAAAATTATAAAATTGTTAAAGAATGATTTTTTTTAGGCCAATGCATTCTCTTATATATGCGAGGCGACCTATGGTCGACTCGCATATATAAGAGAATGCATTGGCACAGGGCATAACTGTAACCATCACAATGTGGTCAATGAACCTATTCCAATGATATCCATATTTGTATGGTGTTATTGAGATAGACCGAAGATATTTTAGGCTGTTGAAGCTTTATTTGGGCGTTTTTGGCCGTTTTGTTGGGTAAAGGGTTAACTACCCTTACATTAACTACCCTTAGTGCATGTGCTTTGTTGGACAAAATGATCAGACAGGATTATGTAACTGTTTTTCCTTTGGTAATTTGTTTTTCCTTTGGTAATTTGTTTTTCCTTTGGTAATTTGTTTTGCCTTTGGTAATTTGTTTTGCCTTTGGTCATTTTGGTGTCGAACAAATTTTTTCGGACAGTGCTCATTTTTCCCCCATCATTTTTGACACCCCTCCCCGGATACAACGGACACAACCATTTTGTGTAGACAGAAAAAACACTGAATGTATTTCCACACATCCTATAATTATATCGGAATTGCACGGAGGTTGCATGCGACAGGGTGGCGGAGATTTGGGGGTGCCTCACCCTCCAACTTCGGTCAATATGTTTTAGCTAGAATTTTATACATGACACAACATCAGTTGGAAATTTCACACCCACAATAGGTTAAAAACTTATCTCGTAGTTTGATTTTCCAACAATTTATTAACAAGGAATTTGTTGTTTTCAGACCAACATATTTTCCTAGACTTTTATGCATTTTTATGTTTACCCATACCATAGTATGGTAAACATAGTGTCGTTGTCCGGATTGACCACTCGTCGTTAGTCCGTCCGTCTGTGTGTCTGTCTGTAGACACTTTACGCATGGTGCGATAACTCGAACATTTTTTATCTGATCGGAAATGAATTAGAAACCTGCAGTAATAAGCCGTAGTTTTTTGTAATAATTTGAAGGATTAGTTGTTTTAACGGAATTCTGAGGCAGTGCATTCATGTAACCAATATATTTTACACTTTTTTTATAATTTATATCTATGCTTAATAATATAATCTTGAGGGCGTTACCATTTCTGATTATGGTTTTCTTGTTATCTTTTTGCCAACTAGATACGCAATTCTACGGAAGCCCATTGCTGTGCTTTATCGATATTGCCCACATGTAGCTATACATCGTCATTGACTACTAATGGGAACAGACGCAAAACTATTGTGAATACAAGCAAACAATTTACGGTTAAACGCAATAAAATATAATTATGTTATATATGGTTAAGTGTGACCGCAATAGCTTTCCGTATAATAGCAATAGATACGCTTTATTTGTATTTTGTTTACCCATTAGTAAATTAATCTACTTTCGTTTTCGCTTTATATACCTGTATACATGTATGATTGTGCAATATGTGTGCACAAGGTTCGGTGCTTTTAGTACAACGATATACGACACTACATGCATACTGAAGTCAGTTGTTATAAATTCTTATCAAAGTATGCATTAACGCACCCATGCTGATTCTCTCTATTAATAAGGGATGAGTGTGTGTTTGGCTAATGGTGTGAACAAATATTCGATTTGAGTCGAGGAACCCACCCATCAAAGCCCAGACTGATCAGATATCGATTTTTAAAATCTGTTATTTTTCACCACATGGATTATTTGGCGGCCTAGCAAATATTCGACGAGCCGACCGACATATACATGTATACTCTCGATACCAAATTGCGCTGAACACAATTTTGATATATAACACGTTTTAGAAAATGTTATACTTGTTGGCAGTGGTTAGCATTGTATTAGCTCAACTTTGACGAAGTACCATGCTTGCGCTATCGCCATGCCAATTTATTTGGTTGTGGGTCCGTGCGTCCGTCAACAATTTCATTCGACTCACCGTACAGACCGCATTTCTCATCCGATTATCTCCAAACTTCAAATGGATCGTCGGGGTGACCTCTAGATGGGGATCATCGATTTTTTTCCGAAATTCGTTAAAAACATGGCCACCGGAAGCCATTAGTTTATATCAAATATGAGTACATCGGCAGACCATGCATGTAGCCCGCTTTTATTGGAGAAAAGTTTTGAAAATTTAAAAGCATGATTAGGATCACCTCTAGATGGGAGCTATCGAATTTAAGCCAGGAATAATCTTGTAATTTATTCTTTGCATGACTGAATCCTTTGGCACGCCCTACATACCACACCCGTATTTGATCGCCACCAAACTTCAAATGGATAGTCGGGGTGACCTCTAGATGGGATCCATGGATTATCTCTGAAATTCGTTAAAAACATCTTTGATTTCAAATTTTAATCCATCGCCATACCCTGCAATCCGCATATATCGAAGAAATGTTTTGTAAATTTACAGGCATGATTAGGAGGCAATAGGAGCACCTCTAGATGAGGCCATGTTTTTCATCGAAAAATTTGTCGTAGAATCGTCGAAACGATTGTGCCGTGTGTTAACGTTTCATTAAGTTGTTATAAATATCTTCACAAACGTCAAATTCATGGTATGAGTCATCTGACGCGTCTTCTTCTTGTTCTCTTTTTTGTTTGCGTATTTCGATGGAGCGGCCATCGTTTATTGTTGTCCATTTTCTTTCAGGGATTGACCCTTCGCAAACAAATATGTCGCTGATATGTCCAGAATCTTGTAATTGTTGGAAGACATATAACCGACGATTGTCCCGGGAGTACCAGTTGCCGTACCATTTTTCCACAATTATAGTTGGAAAATCTTCAACAGAATATTGTCCTCTTTTAATCGCACGTATAGTCTCTCCTAGCGAATTCCCATTACCAAAGACGGATTTGGCACTATACTGGCTATAACGTATATCCGATGGACGCAAACGAAAAGATCCAGATGAAGCCAAATTAATATTTTGGCTGACAGTTAAGTCAAAGTCACATGTGGTACGAGTCATCTGACGCGTCTTCATTTTTTCTTTTCTTTTTTGTTTGCGTATTTCGATGGAGCGGCCATCGTTTTTTGTTGTCCATTTTTTTTCGGGGATTGACCCTTCACGAACAGATACGTCGCTGATATGTCCAGATTCTTGTAATTGTTGGAAGACATATAACCGTCGATTGTCTCCGGAGTACCATTTGCCGTCCCTTTTTTCCACAATTATAGTTGGACACAACTGTTCAACAGAATATTGTCTTCTTTGAATTGCATGGATAGTCTCTCCTAGTGAATTTCCATTTTTAAAGAAGCATTTGACACTATGCTGGCTATAACGTATATCCGATGGACGCAAACGAAAAGATCCAGATAAAGCCATATATACTAATACTAATATTCCTTGGGTTTTATTTGGCTGACAGTTAAGTCAAAATATCATTATTTTTTATACAAGTTTAGCACTTGCGTCAGGTTGTGAATATTCTCGGCTATAGAATATACAGACACATGTCACGTGACTGCATGGGTTCGATATGACATGTAGTTATCTATTGGAAAATGACCCTATGCGCAATTGTATATGGAAAGGTGCCAACATTGGTAATCATATCGCGGACTTTAGTACAGTTTCGTCCTTCGTGTTCACCTATTGAATTGGCCATCTATTCTTGTTCTATTCAATCTGTTGAGTTTCATTTCTAGGAAATCACACTTACCTTTTCTCAGAAACACACGCATCGTGCATTAACCCTTTACCCAACAGAACGACCCTGTGCCAATGCATTCTCTTATATATGCGAGTCGACCATAGGTCGCCTCGCATATATAAGAGAATGCATTGGCTTAACACATATTAAAAATGATAAAATTGTCAAAGAATGTAGAAAAATATTATAAAAATTGTTAAAAAATGTAAGAAAAAATTATAAAATTGTTAAAGAATGATTTTTTTTAGGCCAATGCATTCTCTTATATATGCGAGGCGACCTATGGTCGACTCGCATATATAAGAGAATGCATTGGCACAGGGCATAACTGTAACCATCACAATGTGGTCAATGAACCTATTCCAATGATATCCATATTTGTATGGTGTTATTGAGATAGACCGAAGATATTTTAGGCTGTTGAAGCTTTATTTGGGCGTTTTTGGCCGTTTTGTTGGGTAAAGGGTTAACTACCCTTACATTAACTACCCTTACATTAACTACCCTTACATTAACTACCCTTAGTGCATGTGCTTTGTTGGACAAAATGATCAGACAGGATTATGTAACTGTTTTTCCTTTGGTAATTTGTTTTTCCTTTGGTAATTTGTTTTGCCTTTGGTAATTTGTTTTGCCTTTGGTCATTTTGGTGTCGAACAAAATTTTTCGGACAGTGCTCATTTTTCCCCCATCATTTTTGACACCCCTCCCCGGATACAACCATTTTGTGTAGACAGAAAAAACACTGAATGTATTTCCACACATCCTATAATTATATCGGAATTGCACGGAGGTTGCATGCGACAGGGTGGCGGAGATTTGGGGGTGCCTCACCCTCCAACTTCGGTCAATATGTTTTAGCTAGAATTTTATACATGACACAACATCAGTTGGAAATTTCACACCCACAATAGGTTAAAAACTTATCTCGTAGTTTGATTTTCCAACAATTTATTAACAAGGAATTTGTTGTTTTCAGACCAACATATTTTCCTAGACTTTTATGCATTTTTATGTTTACCCATACCATAGTATGGTAAACATAGTGTCGTTGTCCGGATTGACCACTCGTCGTTAGTCCGTCCGTCTGTGTGTCTGTCTGTAGACACTTTACGCATGGTGCGATAACTCGAACATTTTTTATCTGATCGGAAATGAATTAGAAACCTGCAGTAATAAGCCGTAGTTTTTTGTAATAATTTGAAGGATTAGTTGTTTTAACGGAATTCTGAGGCAGTGCATTCATGTAACCAATATATTTTACACTTTTTTTATAATTTATATCTATGCTTAATAATATAATCTTGAGGGCGTTACCATTTCTGATTATGGTTTTCTTGTTATCTTTTTGCCAACTAGATACGCAATTCTACGGAAGCCCATTGCTGTGCTTTATCGATATTGCCCACATGTAGCTATACATCGTCATTGACTACTAATGGGAACAGACGCAAAACTATTGTGAATACAAGCAAACAATTTACGGTTAAACGCAATAAAATATAATTATGTTATATATGGTTAAGTGTGACCGCAATAGCTTTCCGTATAATAGCAATAGATACGCTTTATTTGTATTTTGTTTACCCATTAGTAAATTAATCTACTTTCGTTTTCGCTTTATATACCTGTATACATGTATGATTGTGCAATATGTGTGCACAAGGTTCGGTGCTTTTAGTACAACGATATACGACACTACATGCATACTGAAGTCAGTTGTTATAAATTCTTATCAAAGTATGCATTAACGCACCATGCTGATTCTCTCTATTAATAAGGGATGAGTGTGTGTTTGGCTAATGGTGTGAACAAATATTCGATTTGAGTCGAGGAACCCACCCATCAAAGCCCAGACTGATCAGATATCGATTTTTAAAATCTGTTATTTTTCACCACATGGATTATTTGGCGGCCTAGCAAATATTCGACGAGCCGACCGACATATACATATAGAAAAGACTTGTTTAATATTGCTCAAAAGTATAGCATAGATTTCATAAACATGAGTGATGATAATAAGTTCATCTTTATAATGAAAAACAAAGACAAACAAATAATCAATTCCGTGTGCAACATGATCCGGTTATTCTTTCTAAAAAGACAGAATGTCAATATGGGGAAATAAAAGTTGAAAGTATTAATTTATAATACTAATGATCATTTATCGTACATATGCATAATTAAATGTATTTTATTTTAATGTGTAACTTTTCATGTATTAACTGTTATTTGCAACTGCCTCCATTTGGTGTATTGCAATAAATCATCTTATCTTATCTTATCTTATGATGTATACTCTCGATACCAAATTGCGCTGAACACAATTTTGATATATAACACGTTTTAGAAAATGTTATACTTGTTGGCAGTGGTTAGCATTGTATTAGCTCAACTTTGACGAAGTACCATGCTTGCGCTATCGCCATGCCAATTTATTTGGTTGTGGGTCCGTGCGTCCGTCAACAATTTCATTCGACTCACCGTACAGACCGCATTTCTCATCCGATTATCTCCAAACTTCAAATGGATCGTCGGGGTGACCTCTAGATGGGGATCATCGATTTTTTTCCGAAATTCGTTAAAAACATGGCCACCGGAAGCCATTAGTTTATATCAAATATGAGTACATCGGCAGACCATGCATGTAGCCCGCATTTATTGGAGAAAAGTTTTGAACATTTAAAAGCATGATTAGGATCACCTCTAGATGGGAGCTATCGAATTTAAGCCAGGAATAATCTTGTAATTTATTCTTTGCATGACTGAATCCTTTGGCACGCCCTACATACCACACCCGTATTTGATCGCCACCAAACTTCAAATGGATAGTCGGGGTGACCTCTAGATGGGATCCATGGATTATCTCTGAAATTCGTTAAAAACATCTTTGATTTCAAATTTTAATCCATCGCCATACCCTGCAATCCGCATATATCGAAGAAATGTTTTGTAAATTTACAGGCATGATTAGGAGGCAATAGGAGCACCTCTAGATGAGGCCATGTTTTTCATCGAAACATTTGTCGTAGAATCGTCGAAACGATTGTGCCGTGTGATAACGTTTCATTAAGTTGTTATAAATATCTTCACAAACGTCAAATTCATGGTATGAGTCATCTGACGCGTCTTCTTCTTGTTCTCTTTTTTGTTTGCGTATTTCGATGGAGCGGCCATCGTTTATTGTTGTCCATTTTCTTTCAGGGATTGACCCTTCGCAAACAAATATGTCGCTGATATGTCCAGAATCTTGTAATTGTTGGAAGACATATAACCGACGATTGTCCCGGGAGTACCAGTTGCCGTACCATTTTTCCACAATTATAGTTGGAAAATCTTCAACAGAATATTGTCCTCTTTTAATCGCACGTATAGTCTCTCCTAGCGAATTCCCATTACCATAGACGGATTTGGCACTATACTGGCTATAACGTATATCCGATGGACGCAAACGAAAAGATCCAGATGAAGCCAAACTAATATGTTGGCTGACAGTTAAGTCAAAGTCACATGTGGTACGAGTCATCTGACGCGTCTTCATTTTTTCTTTTCTTTTTTGTTTGCGTATTTCGATGGAGCGGCCATCGTTTTTTGTTGTCCATTTTCTTTCGGGGATTGACCCTTCACGAACAGATACGTAGCTGATATGTCCAGATTCTTGTAATTTTCGGAAGACATATAACCGACGATTGTCTCCGGAGTACCATTTGCCGTCCCTTTTTCCACAATTATAGTTGGACACAACTGTTCAACAGAATATTGTCTTCTTTGAATTGCATGGATAGTCTCTCCTAGTGAATTTCCATTTTTAAAGAAGCATTTGACACTATGCTGGCTATAACGTATATCCGATGGACGCAAACGAAAAGATCCAGATAAAGCCATATATACTAATAATAATATTCCTTGGGTTTTATTTGGCTGACAGTTAAGTCAAAATATCCTTATTTTTTATACAAGTTTAGCAATTGCGTTGTGAATATTCTCGGCTATAGAATATACAGACACATGTCACATGACTGCATGGGTTCAATATGACATGCAGTTATCTATTGAAAAATGACCATATGACCCTATGACCCTATGCGCAATTGTATATGGAAAGGTGCCAACATTGGTAATCATATCGCGGACTTTAGTACAGTTTCGTCCTTCGTGTTCACCTATTGAATTGGCCATCTATTCTTGTTCTATTCAATCTGTTGAGTTTCATTTCTAGGAAATCACACTTACCTTTTCTCAGAAACACACATATCCAGGGGTGCCGGAAGAGGGGGCAGAGGGGCAGCTGACCCCCATGCCCTTGACCAAGGGGGGCAAGCGGGGGCAGGACTTGCCCTTTTTCTGGAGACAGAAAATGCTTTTTGTGTGTTTAATCTCGTGTTTTTAGAGCAAAATGTGACTGTTTTGGTCCAAATACCACCAATTTCACAAGGAATATTAATTTTTTGTCAATTTTATCACAAAACGGCCATAAAAACCGACAAATACCTTTAAAATATGGATTTTTGCCACAATGAATTTATGGTTATTTTCCCGAGTTTGCGGAGAAAATGCCCCTTTTTGCGGAAAAGTGCCCTTTTGTAGGCTCTGCCCCCCCTGTCCTTGGATGCTTCCGGCGCCCCTGCACATATCGTGCACTAACTACCCTTACCCTAACACACATATCGTGCACTAACTACCCTTACCCTGACCCTAACACACATATCGTGCACTAACTACCCTTACCCTTACCCTAACACACATATCGTGCACTAACTACCCTTACCCTGACCCTAACACACATATCGTGTACTAACTACCCTTACCCTTACCCTAACACACATATCGTGCACTAACTACCCTTACCCTTACCCTAACACACATATCGTGCACTAACTACCCTTACCCTAACACACATATCGTGCACTAACTACCCTTACCCTAACACACATATCGTGCACTAACTACCCTTACCCTGACCCTAACACACATATCGTGCACTAACTACCCTTACCCTGACCCTAACACACATATTGTGCACTAACTACCCTTACCCTTACCCTAACACACATATCGTGCACTAACTACCCTTACCCTTACCCTAACACACATATCGTGCACTAACTACCCTTACCCTAACACACATATCGTGCACTAACTACCCTTACCCTGACCCTAACACACATATCGTGCACTAACTACCCTTACCCTGACCCTAACACACATATCGTGCATTAACTACCCTTACCCTTACCCTAACACACATATCGTGCACTAACTACCCTTACCCTGACCCTAACACACATATCGTGCACTAACTACCCTTACCCTTACCCTAACACACATATCGTGCACTAACTACCCTTACCCTGACCCTAACACACATATCGTGCACTAACTACCCTTACCCTTACCCTAACACACATATCGTGCACTAACTACCCTTACCCTGACCCTAACACACATATCGTGCACTAACTACCCTTACCCTTACCCTAACACACATATCGTGCACTAACTACCCTTACCCTGACCCTAACACACATATCGTGCACTAACTACCCTTATCTTTCTATTATATATTTTGGAAGATCTGTTTGTGTGTCTGTGTGTCTGTGTGTTCGCGATGAACTCGAAAACGGCCGAGCCGATTTCGATGAAACTTGGTATGTGGGGGTATTTTCGGCCGGCGGGTGGCATGGGCCTATTAATTTGTCCGTGCGACGTGACCTTGAAATCTGGTCATTTCAAGGTCAAACGCCCGAATATCACGGGATTTCGATGAAACTTGGTATGTGGGGGTACTTTCTTATGGCGAGTCTCATAAGCATATTCATTTGCCCCTGCGACGTGACCTTGACCTTGAAATCGGGTAACTTCAAGGTCAAATCGCCAATTTTGATGGGATTTCGACGACATTTGATACGTGGGGTTAGTTTTGTCCACTGATTGTTTTGGACGGGTCCAATCGTGACCCCGACCAGACCTTGACCTTCAAAATGATCAATTCAAGGTCAAATCGGGTAAAACCGGATGGATTTCGACGGGCACGTTTGTCGGGTACTTTTGTCCGGGCAGTGTTTTTGGACTGGTCAAATCGTGACCCCACTTGACCTTGACCTTCAAAATGGACAATTCAAGGGCAAAGCCCGGACGAAGTCGGGTCACCTTCTAGTCTATTATATATTTTGGAAGATCTGTGTGTGTGTCTGTGTGTGTATCTGCGTGTCTGTGTGTTCGCGATGAACTCGAAAATGGCCGAGCCGATTTCGATGAAACTTGGTATGTGGGGGGTATATTCGGCCGCGGGGTGGCATGGGCCTATTAATTTGTCCGTGCGACGTGACCTTGACCTTGAAATCGGGTAATTTCAAGGTCAAACACCCGAACATCACGGGATTTCGATGAAACTTGGTATATGGGGGTACCTTCGTATGGGGAGTCTCATAAGCATATTCATTTGCCCGTGCGACGTGACATTGACCTTGAAATCGGGTCATTTCAAGGTCAAACGCCCGAATATCACGGGATTTCGATGAAACTTGGTATGTGGGGGTACCTTCGTATGGGGTGTCTCATAAGCATATTCATTTGCCCGTGCGACGTGACCTCGACCTTGAAATCGGGTCAATTCAAGGTCAAATCGCCAATTTTGATGGGATTTCGACGAAATTTTATACATAGGGGTACTTTTGTCCGGGCAGTGTTTTGGACTGGTCAAATCGTGACCCCGACCTGACCTTGACCTTCAAAATGATCAATTCGAGGTCAAATCGGGTAAAACCGGATGGATTTCGACGGGTACTTTTGTCAGGTACTTTTGCCCGGGTGGTGTTTTGGACTGGTCAAATCGTGACCCCACTTGACCTTGACCTTCAAAATGGACAATTCAAGGTCAAAGCCCGGACGAAGTCGGGTCACCTTCTAGTATATTTGTATAGTGCATGTGCTTTTTTGTTGGACAAAATGTTCAGACAGGATTATGACTGTTTTGCCTTTGGTCATTTGTTTTGCCTTTGGTAATTTGTTTTGCCTTTGGTAATTTGTTTTGCCTTTGGTAATTTGTTTTGCCTTGGGTAATTTGTTTCGCCTTTGGTAATTTGTTTTTGCCTTTGGTCATTTTGGTGTCGAACAAATTTTTTCAGACAGCGCTAATTTTTCCCCATCATTTTTGACATCCCTCCCCGGATACCACGGACACAACCATTTTGGGTAGACATAAAAAACACTGAATGTATTTCCACACATCCTATAATTATATCGGAATAGCATGGAGGTTGCATGCGACAGGATGGCGGAGATTTTGGGGTGCCTCACCCTCCAACTTCGGTCAATATGTTTAAGTTATAATTTTATACATCACACAGCATCAGTTGGAAATTTCACACCAACAATAGGTTAAAAACTTATCTCGTAGTTTGATTTTCCAACAATTTATTAACAGGGAATTTGTTGTTTTCAGACCAACATATTTTCCTGTACTTTTAGGCAATTTTTTGGACTGAAATGGTCATCAGTTGGAAAACCTTATACGGGGTGTTAGGCTGGAAATTAAAAAAATGTTAATCAACTTAAGAAAAACCGATCGGAATGTAAATTTGCCTGGAGTTCGACAACTAGATATTCGGATTTTATAATTTTCAGGTTTAAATCTAAAATGTTCCCACACTCGGCCGAACACAGTGGATGCTGTATAATCGATTGCATGTATCTATTAGATGCTATTTTCGTTTGAATGCTGACTTTGCTCTTCAAAGAAAGTACCCTTATTGCGTGCATGCATGCATGGACTGGCTAGCTGTAGTATGACTAGCATTAGCATGACCTAGTGTATGCATGAACTAGCTAGGTGTAGTATGACTACCTTTGGTATGCACGGACTAGCTAGCTACAGTATAGCTGTATAGTATAAACCGCCGGTAAATACTCCATGATATAATTGTTGTGAGGAATATAATGAATAGGCGATTCTGTTCGACATAATTATTATGCACAACATGGGTATCGATCTTTGTCCTTATGAATACTGTGTTTGGTGTATGACGCCATCCATTCATATGTTCTATTCAATCTGTTGAGTATCATTTCTTGGAAATCCCACTTATCTTTTCTCGGAAAAAACACCCCGTGCACTACTCTGAGGGTACATTCATATGCTGGCAAGTTTGCTCGGTATGTTTTGTGGGCATTTCGTCATAGAAAACCACATGGTGTCAAAATATGATTGGAACCGTACACATAACATGCATCTTTACCAAAGTGAAAGACATGAGAAGTAACATTTATCTAATTCCACTTGTAACAGTTTTATTGGAATTTGCCTTCAAATACCTGCATGATTTATTCTTGCGAGATAATTGCATGATATTTACAGGCAAATTCCAGGTAGCATCGTTACTACTGGAGCTACAGAGATTTTACTTCGCACGTAGTTAGCTGTGGTACAGATCCACTTTATGTACTTGTTGCCGTTCACAAACCATACCGTGCAAACCATACCGTGCAAACCATACCGTGCAACGTGCAAACCATACCGTGCAAACCATACCGTGCAACGTGCAAACCATACCGTGCAAACCATACCGTGCAAACCATAGTATACCGTGCAAACCATACCGTGCAAACCATACCGTGCAACGTGCAAACCATACCGTGCAAACCATACCGTGCAAACCATACCGTGCAAACCATACGTGCAAACCATACCGTGCAAACCATACCGTGCAAACTTGCCAGCGTATGAACTTATACCCTTAGTGCATGGATTTTGTCGGACAAAATGTTCAGACAGGGATATGATACTTTTGTGCCTTTTGTAATGTTTTGCATTTGGTCATCTTAAATTGGTGTCGGACACAATTTGTACATGTAATTTGTAATATGAAATTAACTGTAATTACATTGTTTTAAAGTTTGGGCGACTCGCATATATAAGAGAATGCATTAGCCTAACAATATTTCCCTTGATCTTGTAAGCCAGTGCACTGGAACAGATTATTTAATGCTGCACCAGCGCAGCTCCCGTCTATTTTCTACCACAACCCACTATTGTCTCGTCACTATCTATATCTATATTTGCGAATGTCTGTCTGTCTGTGTTCTATAGAAATTCACAGAGGATCATCTAGATGGCACCTAAGGGGTCTACTAGGGGTAACTTTTAACGAGAAAGATAATGGTGGTGGTTATGATTTTCTAAAGTGACGCCGTTATTGTCAGGGACGAAAAGGGGGAGGACCAGAACAAAAATTGTCGCCAATTGCCACGAAACATATAATCATCCCCATGATATAATGAATTTGATGGTGCGGTTTAAATATGCCAAGAGTGATACCGTTCGAGTCAGGGATGCACGGAAAGGGAAAGGGGCACAAAAATTTATCAACTAAGTTTAGCGCCGAGGGACCATCTAGATGGCACCAAACTGTCTACTGTGGGTAACTTTTTACGAGAAAGATAATGGTGGTGGTTAGGATTTTCTAAAGTGACGCCGTTATTGTCAGGGACGAAAAGGGGGAGGACCAGAACAAAAATTGTCGCCAATTGCCACGAAACATAAATAATCATCCCCATGATATAAGGAATCTGATGGTGTGGTTTAAATATGCCAAGAGTGATACCGTTCGAGTCAGGGATGCACGGAAAGGGAAAGGGGCACAAAAATGTATAAACTAAGTTTAGCGTCGAGGGACCATCTAGATGGCACCAAACTGTCTACTAGGGGTAATTTTTTACGAGAAAGATAATGTTCGGGTTAGAATTTTCTAAATTGACTCCGTTGTCAGGGGCAGAAAATGGGGAGGTGTAGAAAAATTGTTTGTCGCCGATTGCCACGAAACTTTTATATAATCATTCCCATGGTATGATGAATCTAATGGTGTTATTTATATATGTCAAACGTGGCACCATTCGCGTAAGGGGTGCATGGAAGGGGAGAGTAGCACCACAATTGATCAAACTAATTTTACCACCGATTTCCACCAAATTGATATATATTCTTCTCCATGATACAAGGACTATAACTGTGCGATTTAAAGACTCCAAATTGCTGCTGTTTGGATGAAAGATTGTGGGATGGGTACTCAATTTTATAAGAATGGGTTTAATCACCGATTGCTACCAAACTTATACAAAATCATGCACATGGTATGAGGAGTCTAATGGTGTGGCTTAAATCTGTCAAAAGTGGCGTAATTCGTGTCAGGGGTGTACTGAAAAGGAGAGCGACGCCATGCAGAATTGATACACAATAATATTAGCGCCAATTTCCACCAAATTGATACAAACTCTTATCCATGATACGAGGAATCAAATCATGTGATTTAAAAACGCTATATTGGCGCTGTTTGTGTGAGAGATAGTGTGTGGTTTGGGGTGGTCACTAAATTTAATAAAAAAATTATTTAGTTGCCGATTAGCACCAAACATAAATATTTATCTCCATGATATCAGGAGTCAAATGTTGGGGTTTAAAGATGTCAAAAGTGGTGCCATAAAAAATAGATAAACAACATGTTAAGTTCAGTGCCGATATCCACCAGACTGATACATATTCTTCTCCGTGATACGAGGAATGTAATTGTGTGGTTTAAATACGCCAAAATGGTGCCGTTTGGGTGAGAGATATGGGGGCCCTAAATTTGAAACGAAATTGTATACGCGCCAATTTTCAACAATTTTATATATAATAATCTCCACAATGAGTCTAAGTTTGTGGTTTAATGATGTCAAACGTGGCGCCGCTTGCGTCCGAAATAGGGACGGACGGGTCACCACAACTGATAGAAAGATGTTCATATAGTGCCAATTAACATCAAATTCATACACGTTATTCTCAAATGATACGATGAATCAAATCGTTCGTGTTAAAAACGTCACATTTGGTGCCAATAAAATATATTTTCAAATATATGTCTGTCTGTATGTGTTCTATATATAACTTCACGGGGGACAATCAAGATGGCCCCAAGGCGTTCTAACAGTGGTAACTTTTTACGAGGAAGATAATGGTGCATATATTAGAATAGCTTATGTTAATATTATAACTCAATTGAGTCTGCCCCATTCAATATATATAGTTTCCACAAAAAAGTTACAAGAGATATGGACATATCTTCAGTGGAACAATGGCATACAAAAGTGGGTTGTATGAGAGGGCCGACGGCCCTTTCAAATCATCCCAAACTCCAAACTCTCATGGGTGAGCTTGAGGGAGGTTTGGGTTACGCTCTTTAAAACAATTCTTCAACTATTTCCGTTATTTCGTCAAAAACACTTCTTCAAATATCTCCGTTATTTAATTGATAAAAATTATTTCTTATTTCTATATTTCGCTCTATTTCGTCATTTTGATGCATTTTTTTGTTATTCCGCTATTTCGCTGTATTTTCCTATTTCGCTTTTTCGTTGTATTTTATATTTCGATAATTCGCTATATTTGACATATTATGGGATATGGGATTATATGATACCGTGCATTCTAATATTCAATCGAACATCACCTGTCATCCGTGCTCGCGATTAGATGCCGCTAGCCACCCAATCGTGAACCCCGATTACATATTGTTTGCTATCAAATCCTTGTCATATTGGCTGGATAACCAGGTGTCCTCAAAATCTTAGTCAAACCCACTAGATTGATTGATACATATCTACGTAAAACCCAATTGTCGTCTTTTATTTATGAGATACTGGTACCGATAGCACCGGCAGCTCATAATCTGTCCGTTAAACGCGTGATCACGTGACCTCGAATCCCAGTTTTCACACAAAATGCTGTGCAAATACGGCATTTTTGGTAGAGCAAGATGGTTCTATCCGCAGAGCAAATATAATTGGCAGATCCGCGGCACGTGATGTAAGTTTGGCGAATGGTTGCCGACGAAATGTGAATTGTGCTGTCTTGACAATGATATGAGGTAATTATTATAACGTTTCAACGTTTTAACATTATTACGGTATAGCCCAATATAAATGTTCCCTTGAATACTATTCGAATTTCTCTGAAATTGAGTAATGGTGGTTAGAACCTTCTGGTTCTCACGCGACGACGTCTGAAGTATACACAACTATTGTAAATAAATATATAAATAAATAGTTCTTCATTGGTTGGAAGGATTAATCGCGATAAACAAAATGACAATCGCTCCGATCTGACAAGGTGATCTACTACATATATTCCGTGTGTAAGAATCATGTTTTGTGATGCTATTTGGATATATAATTTATGAGAATATGTGTAACGCTTTGAACAAGAGTATCCTCTATTCCCATCATATATCCACAATATGCAGAGGGTTTTCACATCACTTTAACCTGGGCAACGCCGGGTAACCCTGCTAGTTTCTAATAAAACACAAGGTATACGTGATATAACTATAACTGGAGAGATAACACAAACAAAGACCGAGAAATTGCCTATATATAAATAATGTATTTATTATACTTCCATATTTTAATATGGAAGTATATTGTTATTCAATTTATTATTTTTCTCCTCTATTATTATTATTCTAAGCAATTTTTCAACTCTTATATCTCCGGAAGTACAAGAGATAGGGAGCTGAAATTTCGTATGCATATAGACCTATACTATTTCTAACTAATAAGAGTATATAGGGTGTTGTCCACGTTTGGTTTACAGAGTTATCTCCCTTTTTGTGAAAAAATGGGGTTGCTGTATCTCGAAAAGTATGAGCAGCAGAGACTCAAAATTTGGACCATATGTAGAACTCAGGATTCCCTATTGAATCCATACATTATAATTTATGTCCGCGCTTTTTCTACAGAGTTGTCGCCCATGATTCGCAAAATTCGATTTATTTCATATCATGTAACCGCCTATAACATGCACGGTATCCATATTTGAGAGATTTTATGTAGTTACCCGTTATCAACTTGCTACGAAAACAAGTTTTGAACAGGGACGGACTTATATTTTTGGGTTTTGGGTGGGGGCAAAATTTTCGCAATTTTTTTTTTCGATGATGATTTTTTACTGTCGTGTATCTATAGGGTGTACTAATGATCCTCCTGAAAGAATTTTGTAAATCGGTTGAGAAATGTCCAAGTTACAGACCATCGAAAAATAAATAATTTGGCTAATGAAGGAGCATGGGAGAGAATGGAGCATAACCGGAGAGGCGACGAAACCATGCTGGGTAATGATACCAGGTCGGGTGGTGAAACCAGGCCCAGGGTGGTGAGACCAGGCTGACCGGTGGCGGATGTAAACGGCAGATTTAGCACACACAAAAAAAAAAAACAAAAAACAAAAAAACAAGTCCAGCGGTATAATATTTTTGTTGCATATTCCGAATGGGGAGAGTGGTGCGGACTGAATTTTTTCGCTGGCATGTTTTTAATTCCCAATCGTTACCGATGTACGGCATGTACAAGAAAATTACCTATTTTTGGCGCCAAATCCAAACGGGCTAATTGGCGAGCAAGGTTAATGCAGGAGCAGGTAGTGCGGTATCGCGTAGGAAGGCTCCCAAAGTTTGATAGCTCTGCTATAATAGCAAACTGTCAAACAGCGAGTGAGCTTCCGGTCGGTTCAGACTTTTTGCAAATTCCAACGAAAATCAAAGGGGGAAAAATTGTCTAAAAATCAAACATCGAGATAAACAAAATTTGAATAGTGGATATGAGATAGTACCCAAACGCAACTTATCGATGTCTGCTTAATTTGCGCTAAGGTACAAGGTTTACTCGTGGCGAGGCTTTATAATGTTAACAAGTATATTTAAGTGCTGTATCACTAAGCTATTTTTCTCGCCAAATCCGACCGAGATAATGAAGGAGCGATGTAATGCAGGAGCGGGTACGTTGATATATTTTTGGTAACATCCCAACGTTTGACCGCTCTACTTATAAAGCAAACCGACCAACGGAAAGCTCGTGTTCAGGTGGGTACATATTGGCAAATTCCAACAAAAACCGAAAGTTCAAAAATTCTTGAAAAAAATAAAATATGGAGATAAAATTTTGCTGACGAGTGGATGTGATAGGGGATATCAACGCCCAAGACTGGTGCGATTGCTTAAGTTTCAGAACAAAGGATCCACTCGTGGCGACGATATATAGCGTAATGCGTACTACATGCATAGGAATACGCCTACATCGATATATGGCAAAAGTCGAAATTCAAGCAGACTAATGAAGGAGTGAGTGAAATGCGTGAGCATGTGTCTCAGTATACCATATATACATCCTGGAAGTTTGACTGTGGTATAAAAGCAATCCGTCTAACAGAGAACGCGCATCGGTTGATCGAGGCTTTTGGCAACTTCAAGTAAATCTTGCAAAGAAATAAATGAAGAAATCGAGATAACGCAAATTGGATGTGGTCGGTACTATCCACGTGCAAATTCGATGATTTTTTTAACTTTTCAAATGAATACGCAATTAGTTAATCAGGATTAAGTGACCGATAGATATTACATGTATTCACTTATCATGCAGAAAAATACTCCCGGATGACTGTATACACATAGGAAAATTAATGTGAAGGGTTAACAATATGACTATCTCTTTAAATAACAAGTTTGAAATAGTTTGTGGGTACAAAATAATAAATATGAATTGAAGATCCATGTCCAGTAAGACTTCTATCAGCTAATGTTGAATTTTTTCGAATATTTTATTATGAAATGAGATGTTTAATTGGGACAAGTTATTGATTTATTTTTAGAACATACCTGGTCGCTGGTAACAGTAACCACTATTGTTCGTTAGCTAAACAACCACACATTATTAGACCAGAAGATATTCGAAATGAAATCAATATTAATCAATAGACTCATTTCCGGACAGAATTCTTGACTCATATTTAATATTTTATACCCTGATAACTATATAATACATTAAGTATAGCGGTTTCTGGCAACTAATGAGGGTTATTAAACCCAACCTGCTATAGATCCGGGGTTACATGTATATATTATCTTTTGTATTATAATCATACTATATGACTATTGTATATAACTCTGTTTCTCAATATCCGTTACATGTAATTTCCATGTGTTTATTTGGATGAGAGAATAAAGCATATCTATAGGCTTATAGATATGTGTAGATCAGGGTTAGGCTTAATGTTAACGTTATGGTCAGGATATGGTTTATAAATTGGGTTAGAATTGTGGATATTGTTAATGTTAAAATTGTGACGGTGTCAGTTATGCAAAGGATTTGGTTGTGGGTACGCTTGTATGTATGACTAGGCTCATCGAAAGAGTTTTGGTAATGGTCCAAGGTACGGCTATGAATATGGTTTGCAGGAGGGCAATGTATTTGGTAAGGATATTTTATTGGGTTATAGTTAAGTGCTGTGGATAGGGCTGTGGAAATGGTTATGATTATGGATTGGCTGCCAATATTAGGGTTATGGAGTGGTTTATGTGTAAGGATTGGATAGTGGTGGGTAGATGATTAAATTATGGATGGTGGTCGGGGATGGGGAATTTATATGGAAGTATCAAAATTCTGCAGGCCAGAATTTTAACCCTCTAGTTTGTATTATTATCACAGTAAAATGCTTTATGCAAACTTATAGAGGTGTATTCATATAAACTAATTTCATTTAGGTATATTACTTTGCTTTATATAATGAAAACAACGCTCTTTATTAAACTTATAGAGATGTATTCATATAAACTAATTTCATTTAGGTATATTACATTGCTTTACATAATGAAAATAACACTCTTTTAAAGAAGCTTTCGACCACTGGCCCTTTTCAGCAAGTATACATTCCCGGACAATTACATATTGTATAGTCATAATTATACACATGAAAGGCCCACATCATTTTCGAGTCACCGATTATTTTTATGGTGCCTTGATATGCGGTTTTAATAACAATCTATATGTCATAAAATATTATTAAAATACTATAATTCATCACCATTTGGAACGCTGTGTCTCAGAAGGTCCCCATAGAGTAATAGAAAATAGCTGAAATCATAAAATCATTTCCTCCATTATGGCTTCCAGAATGTAATAGAATTCAATTAGTCAGCTATTTTCTATTATTCTATGGGCACCTTCTGAGACATAGACGTTCCAATGGTGATTAATGATAGTATTACAATCACATTTTATGGCATATGTTGTTATCAAAACCGTATATTGAGGCACTATACAAAAAATCAGTGACTCGAAAATTAAAGGTACTCAATCCTAAATTACTATTTCTTTGGCTTCGGGGTAAAATATATTTGATTCGAGTCGAGGAACCCACCATCAAAGCTTATAGTGATCAGCTATCGATTTGTTAAGCTTTAATAATATGTGGACTTTAACACGTGGTCAAACTTGCGGATGAAGATAGATAACTCTAAAATCAAGTGGCAATGTGGTCAAATTTCGTGATACTTTGGTGATAATACGGCCATATTTTGTTGAACAAAATAAATAACAAGTTTTGGGAAGTTTGATACTATAGTTGACAGTGGTTGGCATTATTTTGTTGCAATAAATCAATTCTGATTTAAAGCGTATTTTGTAGAAATGTTGTTGTTGTTGTTTTCGTTGTTGTTGTTGTTGTTGTTGTATATTGATGGGACGGGGACCGTCTGATCGGATTGGGCACCTTTAAGTAGTGGATATATGCAGATCAGCATTATGGTAACATTGGTCCAACTAGTTAAGAATAAAGAATTTTGAGATACAGTCTGTCCGAACTGGCAATCTGCACTTGAAAGAAACATCAACATTAAAGGCCCAGGCCTTTCGAACCCCCAAATCACATATCTATAATATATATCATATTACACACCATTTGAAATAGGAAGCTCTCATTGTACTATCAGCGTATCGGGTGTAATAAACTGGAAAACATGTTGTTTTATGTTGAGTTACCGACGTGTTGTTGTGCTTAAGTTTCATCTGGTTTTGTTGCCCAGAGTGTATTATTTTCAATGGAGGGGGAATAACTCTATATTTTAAAGATAGAGTTATTCCCCTTCCATTGAAAATACATTTTTAAGTTGAATTCTGTTGCGTTCTGGGAGCCATAACGGGGGAATCTGTTTATGATTTCAGCTGTTTTCTATTTCTCTTTGGGCATCATCTGAGACATAGACGTTTCAAATGGTGTGAATTATAGTATTTTAATCATATTTTATAACAGATATTGTTATTAAAACCGTATATCAAGGCACTATCAAAAGTAATAATGGGTGACTCGGAAATTAAGTGGGCATTAAAGTCAATACAAAGTCACAATTGCAGTCACGTTCATCTCATATCCGTCTATTCAGCGATATTCTGCTACGCAGTATGTTATGGCGCTCCAGTATTCATTAAGCGTTATAGCCCCACTGTTATAATCCGCCTTTATCTGACGTATTCTTATTATTGAGATATAACGTCATACGCAATGACCTTAAATCGTATGGAAACATAGCAATTGTGTGGTCTGCTTGATGTGAAGAATAACCTGATACTTAATGACATAAAATCTCAAGGAAACCCGCGAAAACAAACAAAATCACATTTAATGTTTTATTGTTTTAAGTTATTTCATTCATAAAAAGAGTCTTCGTGCTAAAGAACCCTCTCAATACTTTAGAATATAGAATTAACCTATAAAATAACAAAAACCTTCGGAATAGAGAACCTTCGGAATAGAGAACCTTCGGAATAGCGAACCTTCGGAATAGTGAACCTTCGGAATAGCGAACCTTCGGAATAGAGACATGTTCCCACTGAAATTCACCGACTGCATGCATGTGAAACTATAAACTATTGCACACATTATAAACGACGATGTAGAACATAGACTTAAAGGTACTCAATCCGATCAGATGGTCCCCATATCATCAAGATACAAGATACAACAACATTTCTTCAAAAATACGTTTAGTTATAAGAATCGATTATATTGAAACAAAATAATGCTAACCACTGTCAAATATGGCATCAAATTTCCCAAAACGTGTTATTTATAAACATTTTGTTCAAAGAAATTTGGCCGTATAATCACTTGTATTTTAGAGTTATCCGTCTTAGTCCGCAATTTTGACGGAGACCATCATATAGACGGCTTCTGTCTGGGCCACAAACAATAGAAATAGCAAACTTTAAAATCGATATCTGATCGCTCTGAGCGTTGATGGGTTCCTCGACTCGAATCAAATATTTTTTACCCCCGAAGCCAAAGAAATAGTAATTTAGGGGTGTTTAATCGGATTGAGTACCTTTAAGTCATCAATGTCACACCATGTTAACGCTAATCCACCGCAATAGACACATTTCGCATAATGAACGACGGTGACCGATAGTTATTACGAATAGCCATTTCTAGTCGTAATTTTTTCGGACGGCCCAAAAACCTTTTCACATAATTGACGACAACGGACTCGTTTGTGAGACAATCGTGCTTGCCACTCGCTGTGTAGGGGGATTATATGGTTCTGCGTGTCGTGATTATTTAGTATGACAGTTGTAAGCTGCTTTCCGCTTCGCAAGATTCTCGTGTTTCACGCCGACCAATGATCTGATTGCCATTAATAGATAAACATTAAGGTCAACATTTATGGCGATCAAACTTTAAGGACTTAATCTCAGAGTCATCTCCAACATCGAGGAGCCGAGAAATGATTACGATTACGAGCTTTGTTGAAAATCCAAAACCGTAATTGTAACAACCGATAGGGAAACGAGTAAAAAGAACACAAATTATAGTGACGTAGTGCCCTATATTCGTAATAATTATCTGTTGTCATTCATTGTGCGAAAGATGTCTAATAACGTATATGTTCTGCCGACAGACGACAGTCCTGGTCATTCACAGCAGGTTGACATCTATCGCGAAGAAAGATCAGCAGAAAATGTAAAAATCTCATATCGCTCTCTCCATAGCGTTGTTCAACGTAAATGGTGTTATCAAAAAAGCAGGCCTGCAAGGAGAGACGATGAAACGGTTGTCTTGGTTTCCATTATGTTGACGACTCTAGGCGTAAACGTTGGATATGTTGCGCGGCTCTCTGGCCAATCACAGACGTTGCTTCTTTTTAGAGGGGGGACATATCCTCTTCGGAGGCGGAACATATCCTCTTTGGAGGCGGAGCATATCCTCATTTCGTCATTTTCCGTAGAATTTACATGAATTTTAACAAAACACACATATAATCCAGATGGTCGGTCTCAGAATAATTATAATATTGAAAAACAAGATATCGTACAGTCAAAATAATTAAATCATATACATCCTATCTACATGCAAATGAGTCGCAGTATGACTTTTGTCCTAAAGTCGATATCACATAATTATATCACATCACCAGTCATCTGAATCGGTTGAATCGGAATCGAAATCGAAATTGGGACTCCCATAGCGTAAGCGGATGGAGAGGCCGTCGTTTTCGGTTGTCCATTTTTTGTCGTAGATTGACCCGCTCTGGACGGGTATATCCCTGATATGCCCAGAAGCCTCTAGTGCTTTGAAGACATATAACCGCCGATTATCCGCTGTGTACCATTTTCCGTCTTTTTTTTCAACAGTTATAGTTGGAAAACTATTAACAGAGTAATCTCCCCTTCGAATCCCACTGATAGTCTCTTCCAGTGGGCTTCCATTATCAAAGACGCTTTTAATACTATCCTGACAATAACGTATCTCCGATGGCTTCAAACGAAAAGACATTGTGAATATAGTCCTTGGGTTTTATTTAGCAGATACAACTCTGGACACATTCAATCAAAATATCCTTATTTTATACAACTTTATTACTTGTGAATATTCTCGTCTAGAATATACACAAAAAGTGTCCGATATGACAGTTATAACCACACGGGTCCGATATGACAGTTATAACCGCACGGGTCCGATATGACAGTTATCTGTTATAAACTGAACATTATAACAATATATAATGCGCAATTGAAGGCGCGGATCTGAGTACATTGTGGTTCTTCCGTGTTTCACTTTCGGTTTCTACTGAATGGGCAATTGCGAATATATTTAGAAACCGAAAATGAAACACGAATGAACCACAATTCCGCGAGATGACTATTGTCGATTTTTTGCACCATCACAGGCGTGGGACAATCCTTATGAACAATCTCGCGACTCGGTGGCTTGACAACAACGATTCAGTGGCAATCAAACATTCAACGAACGCATGCTACATTATATGTTATGACAATCTTAGATGCATGCATGGAGGGGGCTTTTTACTGAATTGGGACGATAACAATGGGTTTCTTATTGTTGTACTCATTGTATAGAATATACATTGATTGCATGGAAGTCCATGCACCAGATTGACTCACAATAATGCCGGGGTGATATCTATACAGAAAATGAGTCACAATCGACCGATACGTAAGATCAAACCGGGAAATATATTTCTTGGGCTACAAGGTGGCACTATAACATGCAATGCAGCTTCGATACGCATAAATGTAGGATATCTCCAATTGGTACCTCTGATTTACGCAATATTTGATTGAACTCGGCGCATAACTGCGGAAACAATGTCGAATAATTTGGCAACATCCCGGTTCGACCATGACAACATCCCGGTTCGACCATGACAACATCTCGGTTCGACTCGCTGAACGGTGTATTTCATTTGTAAGACTTATCTGACAGCTTAGTTCTGCATGTAACCCCATACCACATCCAGAATTGTTGGCACCCGCAGTACCCATATAATATTGTAAATTGTAATGAGTAGATCCTGAATTCAATACTTTGTAGACTCACCCCCCCCCCCCCCTTGATGCCATAGGGGCCAAGTCACATATGAGAGGTCCACCTGTCGATAACCGAGCAAGGTGGCATTTTAGTGAACCCATGCAGTGGTTTTGTAATTTTTGGAAAGTTGTCGTCAGGAATCAAATGATAATAGGTCAACAAATAAAATTACCGCTGTATTGAATTATATACTCAGAGCAGTATCATGGACTAATTAGAAAACAACACATTTTGCATAATTATCTACCCCATCTTACCCTCCAGATTAATGATTTCCGAAGAAGATATAACCGGACCAAAAAATTTAAAGCCACATAATAATGTATTTTCCCCCAACATTATCGGAAGCACAACACGAGTACAATTTTGTTGTATGGTAAAGGAATATATAATCTAAAAAAACATATTTCGATAACTTTATTCAAGAGAGCAATACAAAAATGACTTGCCTTTATAGTGAGTGGATGGTCAAGATTCTTGAAATCAATAAAGAATGACATTTAATGTATTTTTATTTTATTTAAATCCTAATGCTATCTATATTAATGGTCGAACAAATGGCGATTTTGCAGGTAAATTAACATGCCATGCCCCAAGGGGTAACAGTGTGGTAGATTATGTACTCTCGTCTCAAGACTTTGTCCCATCTATCCAATTGTTTCATGTTCATAACCTAATGGCTGACCTATCTTATCACTGCCAAGTAAACTGTATAATTCAAACCAATGGACATTTCAGTATAGTTTCAGGCATACCCAACTCTCCCCTTTCCTGACAAATACATTTGGAATGAACAATCATCCAGTATATTTCCAACAGTTTTAAAGAATCATTATCATCAGAGATTGCTCACCCTGCGACTGAGACCAGAGCTGATCCAATGGTAAAGTTATTCAACAGCATTATGTGGGAAGCCGCAGATAAATATATGAAGAAAAAGTCATGTAAACCTGGAAATAAGGCTAAGAAGCTAAAACCCAAATGGTAGATGCTTCATTATATGCTCCATGAGACGCTCCCTGGGTGCAAAATGTAAGCTTCTTGAAAATTATCCCTCGGATCCAATTGTCAGAGGGTCTTTTTATAGTTACCTCAAAATGTACCATCAAACACGTAAAAGGAAATTTAAACAGTAATGCCAAAAACTCCTTGATGAGCTTAAAGAAAATAAGGTGAACTGCCCAAAAGCATATTGGAGTAAGCTCTCAAAACTAAAAGCAGAGGACTACAAGGTAACTCCACAGGTAACTCCACATGTAACTCCACAGGCAACTCCACAGGGCAACTCCACAGAGTCGTAATTTCGCTAAAATCATTATTGAGAATCCGAAGCCGATTACGGGGGCGGGGCTAATTCCCGATTCTAGGTCAGATTTTGAAATCCACGTGGTCTCCGAAACTATGTTTAATGTTCTCCCATCGTCAAACATGGCTCATGTATTTGACACAAGTATCATTTGTATCTTATATTTATAAAGTTCATGTTTGTTGTGAAAGTCATGCTTTTCTTCTATGTGTATATACACGGCACATAATTTGCTGCCAATCCGACTTAATCGCATCTTTTTTTTTCAAGTTAAAGTGTGTTTATTGATGATGGCAAGCATATCTAAACGTGACAGCTCTAGGCCTCCTGAATCAAATTCCGAAGATGTTGTGAAGAACACACGAAACTTGTCAGTTGAACAGGGACGTGACGACAGGGGTTGATTGGGTGTCTCGACCCCCACCCCGAACTTTGGTACAATTTGCTAAGCTGTGCAGTCATTCATACGTGAGGAAAATCAGGATTATTTTGACTAACTGTTTCAAATAATGATACATAAAAGCCAACAAACGCAACAAACAAACCCGATTTTAAATAAATACATATACAAACTTATGACTAACTCGGGAGAGGGGGTGTCCAGTGATCTGTATATATGTTCAACTTGTTTTGGTAGTCATGTTGCTTTGCCATTACTAATTATTTATTTTTTCAGTGTAATAACATATGGGAGAGGGGGGTACCCTTAAGTGAGTCAGTACTTGTCCCCCAATTCCTTTGTATGTATAAACAAATGTATGTGTTATATATCATATGTTATCTAAATTTGACATATATTTGAAATAAATATATCTAAACTAAACTTTGGTACATTCCAGCAGTCGGAAATTTCATGCATGACACAACATTAGTTGGACATTAATTTGACACCATATATAGGTTAGCATTGTTCTCATTGTTTGATTTTTTTCAACCAGTAAAAGTTGGTAATTTTCCAATCTAGTTGTTTGTCAGATTGGAAATTTCCAAGGGGAGCAAATTGAATTCTGCGAACCTGTGAGATTGATGTTTGGTTCAATGGGGGGGGGGGGGGTGCAGTTGGCCGGAAATTTGAGGAAACTTCTAGCCACGTCCCTATAACATGCGTATGTTGTCTATATACAGAGACTATTGTGCAAAACGACTGCATTTAACGAAACAAAACATGTTAAACATGAAATTGCTATAACTTTAAGACTAGATGATAGTACATACGTGTATCTGATAATCCATCGATACCATATAATCCTACTATTTCTTGAATAAGAAGAAACATTATAATAACGAACACAGCAGAAGACAAATCCGTGCAGTTTCATATGAATTCGGTCAATGGTGACGTATCCGCCGAATTCGAAATCGACATGCGTTCGGTGTTATTTTAAGGATGGAATTATGAAATGGACATATGAAAGTGACAATCAACAATTATTTGCAATTGCTTCGCCATCAACCGAAGTGCTCCCCCAGCGTTACTATCAATAGCGTTATTATTTGGCTAATTTCAGTAATATTCTCCCAGTTTACATTCAATAAAACAAATTTGTCTCCGCATTTAAAATTCTTTGATATAGATCGTTTATATTCTGCAATAATTTGTACACAAGAGACGGATTCTTATGTTTTATTGTGTTTTTAAACTCTGAGGTGGCGGAATCTCGGTTTGTTTACATTACGAACATTTGAGTCCGTAATCGGAATCCGAATCCAAATCGGATTACCACGAAATTAGGATTACGGTCTGTTCGTTTACTGATTCTGCAAATTTGTGGTCTGTTCTTTTGCCGAACCAAGTCGTACGGGGACCAATCTGTAATCTGGATCCAGAATCTGAAACGGATTTTAGCGAAATAACGCCTCAATTTGCTCTCCTTGGGAATATCCAATCTGACAAACACTAAGATTGGAAAATTACCAACTTTTACTGGTTGAAAAAAATCAAACAATGAGAACAATGCCAACCTATATATGGTGTCAAATTAATGTCCAACTAATGTTGTGTCATGCATGAAATTTCCGACTGCTGGAATGTACCAAAGTTTAGTTTAGATATATTTATTTCAAATATATGTCAAATTTAGATAACACATGATATATAACACATACATTTGTTTATACATACAAAGGAATTGGGGGACAAGTACTGACTCACTTAAGGGTACACCCTCTCCCATATGTTATTACACTGAAAAAATAAATAATTAGTAATGGCAAAGCAACATGACTACCAAAACAAGTTGAACATATATACAGATCACTGGACACCCCCTCTCTCGAGTTAGTCATAAGTTTGTATATGTATTTATTTAAAATCGGGTTTGTTTGTTGCGTTTGTTGGCTTGTACGTATTATTATTTGAAACAGTTAGTCAAAATAATCCTGATTTTCCTCACGTATGAATGACTGCACAGCTTAGCAAATTGTACCAAAGTTCGGGGTGGGGGTCGAGACACCCAATCAACCCCTGTCGTCACGTCCCTGTTCAACTGACAAGTTCCGTGTGTTCTTCACAACATCTTCGGAATTTGATTCAGGAGGCCTAGAGCTGTCATGTTTAGATATGCTTGCCATCATCAATAAACACACTTTAACTTGAAAAAAAGATGCGATTAAGTCGGATTGGCAGCAAATTATGTGCCGTGTATACACACATAGAAGAACAGCATGACTTTCACAACAAACATGCACTTTATAAATATAAGATACAAATGATACTTGTGTCAAATACATGAGCCATGTTTGACGCTGGGGGAGAGTTTCGGAGACCACGTGGATTTCAAAATCTGACCTAGAATCCGAAATTAGCTCCGCCCCCCGTAATCGGCTTTGGATTCTCAATCCGGATTTTAGCGAAATTACGGCTCTGGCAAACAGTTGGGCTGAGTACACAGAAGCTCAGTCTGGTCAGGCAGCAATCTTCCCAGAGAGTGGACATACACCGTGTTCATTTCCAGCTGACGATAATGCAACCGAGCTTACTCAACGTGTGGTAATAAGCGAGGTCATTGACCCATGGCCGTATTGGATTCATCCATGGTTTCAGAGATTCTCACAGCCCGGTTCCGTTGTTTAAGTGCTACTGTTCAAAGTCATGGAGTAGCATTTCCTTATACATGTATGGAGCTTTTGAATATTCATGACTTCCATATATGGAAATGGTACTCCAGAAGTTTGACCTGTAGCACTATGGCCGCGAGTTAGTGACAGGGCGTAAAAGTATTAAATATTAAATTATGTATCAGCTATATATTTCTCGGTCTTTGATAAGTGTATGTAAAATGTCCCTCTCGTTCAAGTTATAACGAACCAAAGCCGGACGCTTTGGGTCGTATATAGACTATATCTGATTTTGTGATGTCACCAATCATTATTTAATACGACACTGCTGTCTTGAATTTTCGCGACCACTTTTGTCGCACAGTAGATCGGTGGGTTTAAAACATTAATGAGAGGAGTTACCATCGGAATTATTCACAGTGAAGTTCATTCGCAGCAGCGGTTTACA
Organism: Siphonodentalium dalli; assembly: GCA_032622095.1. Lineage (NCBI taxonomy): Eukaryota > Metazoa > Mollusca > Scaphopoda > Gadilida > Siphonodentaliidae > Siphonodentalium > Siphonodentalium dalli. The sequence goes on along the minus strand of CP136064.1, from coordinate 285,083,851 downwards.
GTTTTTTGAGAACATATGACATTAACGACAGCGCTGTCAAATAATTACATTTGGAGTGGCCTAAAATGTGAATCGCACGTGCAATGTCAAAATCTCAACCACTCTCAATAACCCAGGGCGATACTGGAATCGAAATCGATATTAGTGTTGCATGCTAACGTTATTATATCACATTTAAATTATCCTAAAATAGTACATAATACATACGTGCGTCTGATAATCATTAGATATCCCAGGATATCCTTCTATTTTCATGAATCGACAATAAACACATACTTATGAACAGAGCAGAAGATACAATCAGGTTATCGCGAATACGGTCGATGGGAAAGCTACACGATGACGGTGTTCGTCGAGATTCGTTGAAATCGACATGATGACATTTTATGGATGAAATGAACATGGTGAAATCGACAAACCTCTTCGTATATTGCATCTCAATCTGATTATCCACACAGTGTCAATAATATAATGGTTAATTCCACTAAAATACTCCCCTCTCGACAACAACCAACAGTTTTGAATTTTGAATACTTTCAGTTTGATGTTGGGAGTTTATATTCTATAATAATTACTTTAAAATTTGTTCTTAGGTTTTAAGTCTGAGGTGGTGAGCTCGTACTCTGTTTCCAATGTGAATCTCTGATTTCTCACATTAACTGTAAATGTGATTTTGCGAAATAATTATTCCATACTCATTTTAATTATAATTACCATGTTTTCATAGAACACATGAGGGTGATTTGCACTCACCCATGGCTCAGATGCATTCATTCATTAGTTGTATATGTGTATATATTATATTGAGTATAATAGGAGATGGTCCCATAAATTTAGTGTACAGTACCCCTTTAACGTAAATTTTTATCTTTTTTTTATAAAAAGAAAATAGAATATTTTTAAATTTTCGGTAAAATGTGTAGACTGAAATGGCGAGGTGGAAGTTATCATATAGTGGTACATTTCCATGTTGTAAGTCAAAACTTTCAAACATACGGTTGGAAGGTTTGGGATACCAAACAGGGGTGATACTATTGGAAGATTTGGGAACCCAAAAGGCGGTGGTGAAAATGGAATTTCTCTGACAGAAATTTAGTCTGCACGTTTGCAAGGTGGACACCCCCTAAAGTAACCATAAATAGTTACGTCCATTTGTTTGAAGAAGCTTATAGTGGACACCCCATAAAGTAACCATCTATAGTCACATCCCTTGGTCTGAAGAAGTTTATAGTGAACTCCCCCAAAAGTGACCATCTATAGTCACATCCCTTGGTCTGAAGAAGCTTATATTGGACACCCCATATAAGGTAACCATCTATAGTTACATCCCTTGGTCTGAGGAGGTCTGAAGAAGCTTATGGTGGACACCCCTAAAATTATCATCTATAGTCACGTCCATTTGTCTGAAGAAGCTTATAGTGGCACCCCTAAGGTAACCATCTATAGTCACGTCCCTTGGTCCGAAGAAGCTTATATTGGCACCCCTATAAGGTAACCAACTATAGTCACATCCCTTGGTCTGAAGAAGCTTATAGTGGACACCCGCTAAGGTAACCATGTACAGTCACATCTCTTGGTCTGACGGTCACGTCCATTTGCCTGAAGAAGCTTGTGGTGGACACTCCCTAAAGTAACTATCTCTAGTCACGTCCCTTTATACGAAGACGTTTATAGTGGACACCCCCTGTAGTATAGTAACCATTTATTAATAGTCACATCCTTTGGTCTGAAGAAGCTTATAGTGGACACCCCCTTATAGTAACCATATATTAATAGTCACATCCCTTGGTCTGAAAAAGCTTATGTTCACTGATGAGATTCTCTGCTCGCCTTGAAATCGCACGGAGATCAGTCCTCGGAATTCCCACGAAAAGATTCGCTTTGCGGACAAAATAATGTGGCAAGTGTCCCGACCGCAAATACCCGTGAAGTTTTGATAACATCTTTACAATAAGTTTGTTGGTGTTTTTCCCATCGAACGCTGCTATCTTCCGTTCTTCGAAAAACCAGAACGCCAAAGTTTTTATATGATATGATGTCAATCTATCACAATCGGCATTCAGTCGTGGTTTGAGCCGTTTTAATTCAATCAGACATTTCTTCTGTTCGGAAGTCATTGCTTCGGCAATTCTCACTTCAGCCAAAGCGAAAGAGAGACAAAAGTCATATTCCCTATTTGTATTGATCGGACAAGGCCTGGCAGTCACGTGAAAATCACATTTGCGGAAGATGGATGCGATAAGGTCGTTTGGCGGCCAATATCATCGCCGGCTGATGAATGGCTGTGCAACACTGGGAAACTTACTAAGCCGCAATTGCGGAACGTAGTCGTATGGTCCACCAAGAAAAATCTGAACTGCACCTTCTGTTGTTCTTCCAACTCTGGAACAATCGGCAAATAGAACGGACAGTGAAGTTAATCCAAACAAACGCCAATCGAAGTCACGAATAGGGTCCGCTCGAACGTATGTCCCATTTCCTGTCATTACACTGTGTTGTAACTCACTACACGTTGCGGCGTTTACTGCGTCACTTGGTATTCTTAGATAGGATTGAATGTCTCGGTTATATACCAATGCGGATTCTTCGATTAATAAATGCTTCGGTACAATCATGAAATCTATATCACTATAACCGTCAATTCTTGTTCCACTTGCGACACTACCAACTAAATCTATATCAGTTGTGCATGCGAAAATAGTGCTTATAATGTGTTTCACTTCCCGCATCACAGTGATAATTCTTGAAGCCGGGTTGGTCTTGTCATCAGCTTCTCTAACAGCCACGTTGTTATCTTCCACTCTGTATGGTCCAATCAGAGAACTTTCGTGACGGCTCGTTCCTATATGAATGGTGGAAATGCTATTTATAAAATGTAATGTATGTAACAAACAAGGTCGAAATTTTGTGCTTATTGCGAAACTTTAACGATGAACACACATGTGTATGTTTATTAAATCTATAATAGACACTGTTGTATAGGATCACTGGCCCATACTACCAGAGGTCATTGATCAACATACTTGAATACCGTAGTAGAAACGTGTGCCACTAGCAATGTGAGAGGTGAATTTTACTTAATGGTACTCAATCCGATTAAGCACCCCTAAATTACTATTTCTTTGGCTTTGGGGGTAAACAATATTTGATTCGAGTCGAGGAACCCACCCATCAACGCTCAGAGTGATCTGATATTGATTTTTGAAGTTTGTTATTTCTCGAGATGTGTACTAATAATTGCCCCAAACACTTATTCAAACGGACGAAGATGGATAACTCTAAAATCAAGTGGGTAACAATAACGCAATTTTGACCGAGATCATCATTTTAACGGCGTGTTTCTGTGCCACAAACAATAGAAATAACAAAACTTCAAAAATTTATATCTGATCACTCTGAGCGTTGATGATGGGTTGATGAGCGTTGATGATAGGCTCCTCGACTCGAATCAAATATTGTTTACCCCCGAAGCCAAAGAAATAGTAATTTATGAGGGTCTGATCGGATTGAGTACCTTTAAAGAGACAATCGTTTGGACATCTCATATCAAATGTATTGGTTTCCTCGATTCTATATGCAATGAAGATGGTGATATATGAAAATCTACTAGTATATCGGCCTTGAACTCGGATTGTGTCACCGTAGCGGAGTTTAAGTCGAAATATACATGTATTATCGAAGGTTGATTTAAATTGAAAACGAATATGCAATGGTCTTACCAGAATTAAAGATCCGACGAAATATAATTATCTGAAAGACTGAGCCAGCAACCGTGACAATCCCTCTTAAACAACGAAACATGGTGGATTGTGTGTCGATGAAAATCCACAAGAGGTCGATCATGATCGTCACAGGTATGATAAGGCTTCTTGCTGTTATCCAGAACCAGCCGAGCATGTTAATCAAGAAGACTTGCACACGCTGCATGTAAATGAATAAAAACCACATATTTAGTCCCTTTGGACATATAACAAACAGCACTGTCGTCATCAACATCACAAACCCAGCATGTGGTGTTTTTTTTTGTTTTTTGAAAACAAACCACAATAAATCAAATGTTGAATTTATTCCCAAGCAGGTGTAATCTAGTTCGGGTCCGAGAACCATTCCGTGTGTGGTCGTCAATTCCGGGTGGTTCGTTGAAATATATGGCCTCATTATATAGGACATGAGTAACATAAATGTTGTAATGTTAAATTGAGAGCTTTCTAAGTATGCTAGTGTGCAAAGGGTAGCCGTTAGAACGAGGACACCGACAGTCATCCCCAGCAGGAGATGGACTGTTCTCACCACTATCGCAACCATTACAGATTGAATAATACCAACCATCGCGGCATTGATGTACAGTTCAAACAAATTATAGGTCACTTTAAGTATAAAGCCTTCTAGTTGTTCAGTTACTGAAGTTATTCCATATACAGAAAACAATATATGTTTCGGATAATCGATATATGCTATCACAAAATCATTCACTAGCACCAATACGAAGACTAAACATCCAACTGATGTGTTCACACGTGCAGCTGATCTTGCGACGATGCAATACACAACAATAACTTCGGCGAGAGCGGCACATGTGATACCAACCTCTACATACACCGGTGGAATTGTGTATTCTCCGTCATCTCCGATAATAAACCAAATGGTATTAGTTATGCATCGGAATTTGCAGGACAATGTAGGCTCTGTTTTATGAGATCTCTCAATTGCTGTATATACTTCCGGTATCACAGGTAATGCTATTGTGGCCCGTATGCAGATATACATTAAAACCATAATCACTGCAGCAATAAAGTTTATTGCCATGGATATTCCCAAGAAGAAGAAAACAGCAACAAACAATAACATGTGGTACTCTGTTTCCATTGTCCTTCTGTGTGATAATCACAAGATTTCATATATACACTAAAGCCCTGTCATCATCCCGTTCAAGAAGTTGAAATTATCCTGGAACTTGGCAAGGAAATGGTTCGGTTTCTGGATTAATCATGGCAGACCAACACACGAGATACATTAAAATCTATATCGGTCTCTGTGTATACCGTATTTAGATTTGAATAATGTCGTCTGTTTACATATGCACATTGAATATTATACTTACACGGTTTGGTGGTTCGAAGGAATGAAACTATATATATATGTTCTCCAATAAGATCATACGGCGTAATCGATCCGAGGATTCGTTGTGAACGCGGATCATTCGATGTCAACGAGTCAGTGTTCGAGAATATTCGGTGCATTTTTTTTTATTATTCAGCTTATGTAAATACTTTCAATGACCATCATTTTTGTAGCATAATTATATAGCCATCGCGAAAATCTACAAAAGTAAATATCAGTCTTACGTACGTTGCGAACAAGTTGAACATCATACATAAGATCCGTTTTATTATATATACCGCTTTTGGGCGAAGGCGTCATATAGACGCTATTTATCAAAGACGATCGTTAGAATGTTTCTAGGCTGTCAATTTTTTTAAATGTGTTATACAAATGTTGAAAGTTGATATCTGGCCATCAAAACCTCTCACTAATGGGATCACGGGTGCGATCTAATTAAAATTTCTGGTATAGCATTGTTTCGTACATACGCTATCTGATTTTGTGACGTCACCAATTTTGTACATATAATACGACGAGCGATTTTTTTTAGATGCCGCCACTTTTGTTGCACAGTGCGTTACAACGAATTCGGAAAACATCGTCAGATTCCGTCACCGTTTCAGTGATATTCAGTCACAGTAGAATATAATGTCCCCCAATATAACCAGGGTGATAATGCATGGAATAACCATAATCTTCTACAACAAATTCGAATGAAAGCCACATCAAACAAACAGAAAACTATAAACTGCCAGCAAAATCCTGAACGTCATTTTTTAGAACATGGCAAGGGATCCACCAAAGGGCTATACGAACAAAAAATGATTACCAGCCCATACCACAGAAAACTGTGACAAATCTAAAGGAGTTCACAAACACTCCATACTTGAGCCGACAAATGGCATTTATAACCACGTCAACCAAACAGCATGGAGATGCCACAGCAAATTGTGGGGGAAAAAACAAATTGGAAAGCTTAAATCATCAGATTATACCACGAGTCAGAACACAAATGACACACAATACATCAACACAACCACCAAACACAGCGACTACCGAAGTGGAACATGAATCCAGAAATTGTGACTTATATTCACTATAGTAGTAAATCAACATGATCCTGTAAGAAGAAGCGAAATTACAGCTGAGGGACAACAACTCAATATACCTTCAATTAAAGGTACTCAATCCGATAAAACTCCTCTCAATTACTATTTCAATGACTTCGGGGGTCAAAAATATTTGATTCGAGTCGAGGAAGCCACCCATCTAAGCTCAGATTTTTTAGATATCGATTTTAGAAATCTATTATTTTTCATTATCGGGAATACTTTCTGGCCCATATCACAGTCAAAATTGCGTTATTATTACCACTTGATTTTAGAGTTATCCATCCTTGTTTGTTTGAATAGTGTTTTGGTGTCCACATCTCGAGCATATTACGAAGTTGAAGGCAGTTATTAGTACTCATCTCAAGAAAATAACAAATTTCAAAAATCAATATCTAATAACTCTGAGCTTTGTTTGATGGGTTCCTCGACTCGAATCAAATATTTGTTACCCACAAAGCCAACGAAATAGTAATATAGGACCCACTGATCGGATTGTTGTTGTTGGAATATGTTGAGATGGGGACCCTCTGGTCGGATTGAGTACCTTTAACATCCAAAATATAAATACAAATAAAGTGGTATTACAACATGCAATGGAAACATACGACATCATGTGTATCCAAGAAAACTGGCTTTTTCAATATCAAATCGCTCAAATAAATGATTTGGCTGAAAACTTTAACAACAGCAGCAAATCAGTTGACCAAAATGAACCCCTACCACCAAACGTGAGGATTAGGGGCTATGGGGGAGTATCAACCTTATGGCACAAACAAATCAATAAAAATTATAGATGCTAGAGATGATGGAGACAATATAATCATATGCATTACAAATTACGATCAAAAGCCGCCCAAACACATCGTTTCTCGTTGGATAGAGCATCATTAGAAAGATGCTATACTTTACCCAGAGCCGTAATTTCGCTAAAATCCGGATTGAGAATCCAAAGCCGATTACGGGGAGCGGAGCTAATTTCGGATTCTAGGTCAGAGTTTGAAATCCACGTGGTCTCCGAAACTCTCCCCCAGCGTCAAACATGGCTCATGTATTTGACACAAGTATCATTTGTATCTTATATTTATAAAGTGCATGTGTGTTGTGAAAGTCATGCTGTTCTTCTATGTGTGTATACACGGCACATAATTTGCTGCCAATCCGACTTAATCGCATCTTTTTTTCAAGTTAAAGTGTGTTTATTGATGATGGCAAGCATATCTAAACATGACAGCTCTAGGCCTCCTGAATCAAATTCCGAAGATGTTGTGAAGAACACACGGAACTTGTCAGTTGAACAGGGACGTGGCGACAGGGGTTGATTGGGTGTCTCGACCCCCACCCCGAACTTTGGTACAATTTGCTATTAAGCTGTGCAGTCATTCATACGTGAGGAAAATCAGGATTATTTTGACTAACTGTTTCAAATAATAATACGTACAAGCCAACAAACGCAACAAACAAACCCGATTTTAAATAAATACATATACAAACTTATGACTAACTCGAGAGAGGGGGTGTCCAGTGATCTGTATATATGTTCAACTTGTTTTGGTAGTCATGTTGCTTTGCCATTACTAATTATTTATTTTTTCAGTGTAATAACATATGGGAGAGGGGGTACCCTTAAGTGAGTCAGTACTTGTCCCCCAATTCCTTTGTATGTATAAACAAATGTATGTGTTATATATCATGTGTTATCTAAATTTGACATATATTTGAAATAAATATATCTAAACTAAACTTTGGTACATTCCAGCAGTCGGAAATTTCATGCATGACACAACATTAGTTGGACATTAATTTGACACCATATATAGGTTGGCATTGTTCTCATTGTTTGATTTTTTTCAACCAGTAAAAGTTGGTAATTTTCCAATCTTAGTGTTTGTCAGATTGGATATTTCCAAGGAGAGCAAATTGAATTCTGCGAACCTGTGAGATTGATGTTTGGTTCAATGGGGGGGGGGGGGTGCAGTTGGCCGGAAATTTGAGGAAACTTCTAGCCACGTCCCTAGAACATGTGTCTGTTGTCTATACAGAGACTATTGCGCAAAACGACTGCATTTAACGAAACAAAACATGTTAAAATTGCTATAACTTTAAGACTAGATGATAGTACATACGTGTATCTGATAATCCATCGATACCATATAATCCTACTATTTCTTGAATAAGAAGAAACATTATAATAACGAACACAGCAGAAGACATATCCATGCAGGTTCATATGAATTCGGTCAATGGTGACGTATCCGCCGAATTCGAAATCGACATGCGTTCGGGCGGTATTTTAAGGATGGAATTATGAAATGGACATATGAAAGTGACAATCAACAATGATTTGCCATCAACCGAAGTGCTCCCCCAGCGTTACTATCAATAGCGTTATTATTTGGCTAATTTCAGTAATATTCTCCCAGTTTACATTCAATAAAACAAATTTGTCTCCGCATTTAAAATTCTTTGATATAGATCGTTTATATTCTGCAATAATTTGTACACAAGAGACGGATTCTTATGTTTTATTGTGTTTTTAAACTCTGAGGTGGCGGAATCTCGGTTTGTTTACATTACGAACATTTGAGTCCGTAATCGGAATCCGAATCCAAATCGGATTACCACGAAATTAGGATTACGGTCTGTTCGTTTACTGATTCTGCAAATTTGTGGTCTGTTCTTTTGCCGAACCAAGTCGTACGGGGACCAATCTGTAATCTGGATCCAGAATCTGAAACGGATTTTAGCGAAACAACGCCTCTGAGGCGTTATTTCGCTAAAATCCAATTCGGATTCTGGATTCAGATTACAGATTTGTCCCCGTACGACTTGGTTAAATTAAATCAAATATTAAATTAAATATTGCAAACCATCGACCACTTTAGCCGGTTAATAAGGGAAATTTAAAGTTATTCTGAAGACAAACAAATAATCTATTGTTTTTTATTATCATTGTTGTTGCTAAAGAAAGTTCTTTTCAGGCAAAAAATATATCAAGGTAGTACCTAGTATCGATTATTGGTCTTGCTTTTAAGTTGAACGATGACTGTTAAAATTGTCCTAACACATAGTGTGGCTTTAAATATTTTCTAATTGCATGTCACAGGTAAGAAAGTAGGCCAGGGCATGGAAGAGTGAAACTCTTCCATGTTTTGGACAGAGAGCATGAATGAGTGAATGTATTTTGTCTCTTTCTTTTGTTATTATTCTTCTTTATCAATAAAAAAAAAAAAAAAAAAAAAAAAAAAAATTAAATCATTGTTGATTGTCACTTTCATATGTCCATTTCATAATTCCATCCATAAATACCGCCCGAACGATATTTAATATCATATATCATGTGTTATCTAAATTTGACATATATTTGAAATAAATATATCTAAACTAAACTTTGGTACATTCCAGCAGTCGGAAATTTCATGCATGACACAACATTAGTTGGACATTAATTTGACACCATATATAGGTTGGCATTGTTCTCATTGTTTGATTTTTTTCAACCAGTAAAAGTTGGTAATTTTCCAATCTTGGTGTTTGTCAGGTTGGATATTTCCAAGGGGAGAAAATGGAATTCTGCGAACCTGTGAGATTGATGTTTGGTTCAATGGGGAGGGGGGGGGTGCAGTTGGCCTGAAATTTGAGGAAACATCTAACCACGTCCCTAGAACATATGTCTGTTGTCTATACATAGACTATTGTGCAAAACGACTGCATTTAACAAAACAAAACATTTTAAACATGAAATTGCTATAAGACTAGATGATAGTACATACGTGTATCTGTTAATCCATCGATATCATATAATCCTACTATTTCTTGAATAAGAAGAAACATTATAATAACGAACACAGCAGAAGACTTGTCCATGCAGGTTCACATGAATTCGGTCAATGGTGACGTATCCGCCGAATTCGAAATCGACATGCGTTCGGGCGGTATTTTATGGATGGAATTATGAAATGGACATATGAAAGTGACAATCAACAATGATTTAATTTTGCTTCGCCATCAACCGAAGTGCTCCCCCAGCGTTACTATCAATAGCGTTATTATTTGGCTAATTTCAGTAATATTCTCCCAGTTTACATTCAATAAAACAAATTTGTCTCCGCACTTAAAATTCTTTGGTATAGATCGTTTATATTCTGCAATAATTTGTACACAAGAGACGGATTCTTATGTTTTATTGTGTTTTTAAACTCCGAGGTGTCGAAATCTCGGTTTGTTTACATTACGAACATTTGAGTCCGTAATCGGAATCCGAATCCAGAATCGGATTACCACGAAATTGAGATTACGGTCTGTTCGTTTACCGATTCTGTCCATTTCTGGTCTGTTCTTTTGCCGAACCAAGTCGTACGGGGACCAATCTGTAATCTGAATCCAGATTCTGAATCAGGATTTTAGCGAAATAACGCCTCTGGTGAGCACTGTATTAGAATACGCTTGTGCTGTCTGGGATGGTTGCACCAAAGAGGAAAGCGACGACATAGAAAATGTACAATATGAAGCAGCTCGTAACAGGTGCAACCCGATCTGCCAGTAACAAATCTCTCCTCGCGGAAACCGGATGGGAACTCTTCCGTCTCTTTTACAAAATGATGTCCGGCAAAGCCCCATGCACCTTATCTGCGAAATCTAATACCCCCAACAAACGTTGAAATAACAAATGTTAACACCCCGACAGTCTAATTCCCTCAGAGCCCCGAAGTTCGATTCCACTTCCTTCAAAAAATCGTTCATCCCCTCAACAATAGACCTCTGGAATAAACTCGACCCGAACACAACAAATTACGAGTCCCTTGCATCATTCACAAAGTCCATAAACTGTACTAGAGAGGGAGTACCCCGACATTACTATGAAGCTATTACCAGGAAAACACAAATTAACCACGCCCGCCTCAGACTCAACTGCAGTGATTTAAATTATCACAAATACACAAATTTCATCGCCGATCACCCATATTGTTTATGCGGACAATTAGAGGACAACGACCATTACCTAATGAATTGCAATAGATATACATCTGAAAGAAACTCACTTCTCCAGTCACTAAATGATATCTGCAATCTGACAACGCATAAGCTTCTTTATGGATGCCCCGAATTAACACCCAAAACCAACGCAAACATTTTCAGAGAAGTACAGAAATACATCACCACACCGTATTACCGATCCGGATTACCACCGGTCACGATGCGGATCACTACCGGCTGAAAGTGGCAATTTGTGTAACGGTAGGTCGACTAAAACGTTAATTATATTATATATCTGAATGTAACCCACACAAAGTTTGTTGCCGCCGTCTTTCTTACATACATTAGAAAATGGCCACGCCAAGAAAATATAAAATAATCGCCTACGATAACCTTAGAGGTAGCATATGTTACTAGGATCTAGTTGCACGTGGCCCATTATTTATCTTCATTGGCACAATACATGATGCAAATGCATGGAATTTTCTCTTATTTCTGTTGCGTATACAAGAATGTCCATAACTGTACAAAATGGCAATATGGTTTGTCAAGTTGAATGTAAATTAAACGCGTAGTATCGATTTCCATACTCATGGGTTCCAAAAAACAGGATGCGGATCGGCACCGTTCACTATTTTATTTACACATCCGCATCACCTGCCGGTACAGATCCGTACCCGTTCATTTCATGGGTATCTATGTTCAAAACGTCCCAGATGGCCACAAATCGAACATACAAACGTGTACATTAGGCGAATGACTTAGTAAATGGTCTATCTTTTCGTACCACGAGAATACCGCATAAAGAAATAAAACATGAACCATCCATATCAGCTAATGCTCGAAATAACACAATGGTAAACATGCGTTACAAATATAAGAATAAGTGAACATATATTGTATACTTATCAGATTTATCGGCGTCCTCCGCTAGCCCAGTTACTCCTATACACGAAGGGAGAAAAAATTCACACCTTCCACAGAATGTAGGGCGAAAATGATCCAACTACAATGGTGCCACGTGGCACGCTTTTGTCAAAACAGCCGGTAGTGATCCGCATCGTGACCGGTGGTAATCCGGATCGGTAATACGGTGTGATCACCAGTACAAAGCGTTTCGCCAACTAAGCCTGTATATCGCCATGTTACACTTAAAAGAACGAATGAATACTTAGCAATAACTCGCGCGACTATCAATGCCGTACAGTATGTTGGTACGAGGTCACCGAGTCATTTAAAAACACTAAAAAATCATTCTAAAACCCTAAACCCTATCTGACATAACCCAATCTACTACTCTAAGCTCACTTCTTTCCTATCCTTAACTTAGACTTATACCATATTACCATTAATTTACTGATGATCTATCTCTTCTCTTCCCATCAACAAAGTTACATTGTCAGCAGCATTTCGAACATGATGCGTTATTATTATTTCCTTTAAAATAGACTCAAAAGACCGTCTTATATCTCACTTCTATATCTATTTAATATATGTCATATATATATATACCATATATTATAACACGTTAATGAAAAGAAGTGGAAAGAAGTGCCAGTGAAAAGAAATATGTTGGACGCTTTTGCGACACGAAAGTTTATTCTACATGTACATAGCTGTATATATATACAGAAACATAGCCGGGGAAGAGATACACCATCATTATCTATAAAAATTAATTTGTTCTTCATGCCTATACACAATTACACAATGCCATTACCTGACGTACATATACCCACCCCACCCCACCTCGCGAGAGTAACAATAGGCTACATGGAACGAGAGTAAAATCTTGATTAAGGATAGTATATCATATAATACAAGAAAACTAAGATGCATGCATCAGGTCACCCATGAACTATTTAGCAATAGAATAATTCAGTTCGGTTGCGGTTTCACAACGTTACAACTGACATACGATTACACAAGACACACCTTGAATGTGGAACTGTGTAAGAGTGAATATTAATGTTCTAAATCCCATGTTTCACCTTTAGTTGTGATTGGGGGGGGGTGTCGTACTTTATTAACACGCAAGTAGTGTAATTAAGTACGGGTAATTAGAAGTAACAAATCGTTTAGTTTCTATCGTATAGACTGAAAGGGGTGAGCAGATTATTGGTGATGAATGTTCTCGTTAGCTGTCAATATAATATGCATATTTGCCCCGTTACGTTTATACACTGTAGCATTGGCGGGCCAGAGTGTGTTGACATGTTAATTGTTTGGTTCATTAATAACAGATCAGCGGGGATTTGTCGTGAAAACGTACACGTATACGTGGAAATATGCTACGGTTACGGTTAAATTAATGGTTCTTCTATTACACCACCGTGTATACTTGGTTTAAATAGGTATATTATATAGGGACGTGTGCTCAATTTTGGTGTGGACCGATGATCGAAAAAACTAAATCGGAGGTAAATGTCGCAGGCCGGAGGACCATTTTTTCAATAATTTTTAAAGAAATTGAGCAGTTGCAACAGAAGCAGCAAAAAAGGGTGTACAATTTGCAAATGATGAGGGGCGGTGTGATGTGTAACTAGGATTTAAATTAGATATGCAATTTGGAGATTATTGGATGAGGGATGTTATATTAATTATATTAAAGGGACGAGAGGGTTTAGTTGTCGAAAATATTTGTTCCAAACACCGTAAACAGATCAATATTAAAACGCATACATTTTGGTTCAAATATACGATCACTATCCCTTAAAGGAATACGGTCCTGAAAAAAACAATATTATTTTCTTTCAATATACCGATAATATATATATAAAATGTCCATTGGGCGCATATAATCTAATATTCGGCCGCCAATCGTTATTTTTATAACGATTCAAAAAAATTCCGAAGTTAGCCGAAGATTTTGTTGTAGACGAAGTCACGTGATCATCAGCCCGATCACGTGATTGTCACATGTAAACAGAAGCATAGCACGTGATCGATCACGTGGTAACTCATTGACAACGCATAGATACGCGACGGCGGTATTTTAAGTTTGCATGTAGTCGATCGCGGCCTTTGACGATTGTCGCGTTATCACACTGCGAATGCAAAACTTCGCCGAAACATCGCCTTTCTCGTAATTAAATGTCGATCTTTATCGTGTTATTATTACTATTATTATATGTATCGCGATGTGTTGTTACTATAAAGCCATGCCCGTATATTATTCAGTTTTGCGCGCATTTATCTATATAAACGCGTGCTCGTGTTTATATATATTTTTTCGTTACCGGAATAGTCCAAGTTATATTATATATGCATATCAAGATTGCATATATACGCGAAGACTTGCACAGTTATTAGGCAATTATCATCTCGTAAACATTCCAATTTCCAGATGCCATTAGTCGTGTGTCAATAAAGAGCGTTTCGTTTTAATTATCGTAACGCGGTAAAACAACACACAATTGGTTTATTGCTGTCGGATTTAATCAATTATAATCAAGTCATTCATTACCAATATGATATGTTCATTTTTCCTTGGTTATGAATCATGTAATTATTTGGGCAATATGGTGTTTATATATATTTCGGAATATTGCTTCCCCCACCCCAAAACAATCTAGCCGACTGTCACTGATGGAAATTCACTACATCTATGCATCGTTATTGACCTATTAAATTAGCACTCTAGCGATGCGGTCTATTGAATATCCAGGTCATAAATCGACCTCTATGTGGCAATTACGCATAACAATAGGGTTATAAACATCCAATCATATATAACACTTTTTGAAGGAGGGATAATAATCCGGTTTAATATGGAATCACATATTCAAGTGCTCTTTATTCGCAATATATCGTAATAGTGAACGCTCTTTATTGCGTCAAGGTAAAGGGACTCGACTTAGAACAGTTGTCATCGTGATTTTTTTTACTGATTACACCAATACAGGTCAATACATGTACACGAACTTCCGATATGAATGCTTTATATATCCTTCCAAGTCATAGCAATTTCCGCTTTATTAAACTCTTTTTATTCGTACCATATTAGGAAAACTCTTAACATGGAACGCTCTTTATGGAGCCATGGTGAAGGAAATGGGAAATCGACTAAGAATAGTTGTTATCGTGATTTATTCAACATACTCTCCACTTTAACTGCAATTGTATGTATTCGTAACCATGACTGACTTGTCAAATTAAACGCTCTTTATTTGGTATATGTAATCGGTTTCTGATGATTGCGCAACGGGTTTCCCACAGAAATCCCGCCAAATGGCACGTAAACGAACATCGTTTGGAAATGAATACAGCATTATACCTAACTGAGAGTCACTAGACCGGCCACAGCCGAAAACACTGCATTTATATGGCAATGTTACGAATGTATGATTGTAAATACGGGACACTCGGGGCATATATACGGAAAATTAAAACAACATCGTGAACACGCGCCCGAATAGAGTTCACATGCCTGCTCATGTTTTTATAAGCTTTATTTTTGACACGAAAGTGTTACCTACCCCGCTCAATCGGCCTTCTATAGTTTTTTTGTCAAAACAATAACTTTCCAAACAGCGCTTAAGACAAATCACAAGTGAATATAACTCACCGCGCGATGACAATTAACCATGTGTACACAATGCTATTGATATGCCCCGCAGTAATTCCATCACGCTCACGAGCTGATGTCTATTCCGGATTTTCCATCGTCATATAGGTAGACACAAATAACTCCGATTCCGTGTTTTTAATTAGTTTACCTCGCTTGACGTCATGCGAGGTTTTTGCGACGGAGATAGCCGACAACCGGTGGCGGTATTATTTATTTATTTCTCGGCTTAATTATTACGCGATTTTTATGGGACTTGGATTATTGTGATCACAATAGGGGTGGCTTTCCGATAGAGTTTTGTTGTTTCATGAGCACTGTAATCCCTTAAACATCATGCTTACATAAAGACCTACTAAATTTTACCTAAACAAGAGTCTGATTGTGTTATAGAAGGCAGCATAATGCTACTGGCTAATCACACACAAATGGTATAAACGCTCTTTATTATTTCCAAATAAGGAATTGAGCAACAAAGAACGCTCTTTATGTTTACCATCATAATATAAAGAAACACCAGGAAAGTAACTTTTTATGCTTTGTTTACATAACAGTCGGCAAATTTACGACTATAACATGTTTATGAGATATTTCTCATTTGTATATTAACAAAGTCTGTCTATATTTGAATATTATTTCGTTTGTAGCGGTGGAAATATGTTCACATGATACCCACCAAGGCCTTCATACCTTTAAGGTATACTACAACTGTTTTTCTTTTCAATAGCAGAATACAGAATGCTATTAAGAAGTGACACAAAACACAGAACATTTGTTTTAATTATAAGTATTAAGAAGTGAGAGATATGTGAGTCAAGGAAACCAGTAACGAAAGGCAATATTAACATGATTTGTCAGAGAATAATTGTTTACGTTCGAATGAATATGTACTGGAAACAAACTGTCTGTACCAGACTTTCATAAACACAAATTATGTATTAATGATCATTAATGGTGTAACGACATATTTCGTTCTTTAATGTCTCAAATGAAAGTGTCGATGACACTGTAGCTCAACTTTGAGAAGAAGTTAAATTTGTGTGATGAGCAATGAATGGAAAGATTTAGAATTGAATTTGGAAATCCAAGATGGCCGCTGGCAGCCATGTTTTTTTGTCGGAATGTCCCCAAAATGACTCATTCTCATCTACATTCCAATTTCAACAGCCATGAAAAATTTCATGATGATCAGACTAAAGGTACGACCTGTAGCCCGTGCTAAAGGATTTAGTCATACAAAGAGTAAAATCCAAGATGGCTGCTGGAAGCCATGTTTTTGGGTCAAATGATCCCAAAATGACTCGTTCCCATCTACATGTCATTATTAATATTCTTGACAAATTTTATGATGATCAGACTGAAAGTACGACCTGTAGCCCGTGCTAAAGAATTTAGTCATACAAAGAGTAAAATCCAAGATGGCTGCTGGCGGCCATGTTTTTGGGTCAAATGATCCCAAAATGACTCGTTCCCATCTACATGTCATTATTAACATTCTTGACAAATTTTATGATGATCAGACTGAAAGTACGACCTGTAGCCCGTGCTAAAGAATTTAGTCATACAAAGAGTAAAATCCAAGATGGCTGCTGGCGGCCATGTTTTTTGGCCGAATAACCCCAAAATTACTCGTTCCCATCTACATGTCAATATTATCATCCATGACAAATTTCATGATGATCAGACAAACAGTACGACCTGTGGCCCGTGCTAATGGATTAAATTTTGAAATCCAAGATGGCCACTGGCGGCCATTTTTTTTGTCCGAATGACCCCAAAATGACTCGTTCCCATCTACATTCCAATTTCAACAGCCATGACAAATTTTATGATGATCAGACTAAAGTTAAGACCTGTAGCCCGTGTTAAGATTTAGTCATATAAAGACTAAAATCCAAAATGGCTGCTGCGGCCATGTTTTTTGGCCGAATGACCCCAAAAGGACTCGTTCCCATCTACATGTCATTATTAACATTCTTGACAAATTTCATGATGATCAGACAAACATTACGAACTGTAGCCCGTGCTAATGGATTGAATTTTGAAATCCAAGATGGCCACTGGCGGCCATGTTTTTTTTCCGAATGATCCCAAAATTAATAATCTGGTCTAAATGTTGATGTCAACAGCTATGACAAATTTCATAATGATCCGACCAAAGGTACGACCTGTAGCCTGCATTGTTGACGCCTTACGTACACACATACACACGGACGACAAAGCCATGGCAATAGCTCAAACTTTACAATTTAACGACATTTTCGGTCTTTAACAGTTTAATAGGGGCCCCCGGTGGTCCAGTCGGTAGAGTGCCAGGTGAATCACGTCGTCCCAGGCCGTCCAGCGCTGACGAAGCTGGTTCTAACCCCACCATAGGGAGGGTGACCGGAATCGTGTATCTGGGCAAGTTTGTCAATTGCTTTCCGGGGGTCGGTGGTTTCTACACGCAGTGGAACAACTTCCCGGTGAAATTGAGCCTCTGCGTGGTCTTTCCTCCACCCGTAAAATTGACAACGTCGTGTGTGGCCCAGCGGCTAGAATGACGATAAACCCTAATAAACAACAGCAACAACAATTAATAGTTTAATGACATTTTTCGGTCTTTATAATATCTCAAGATATAGGGGGTATTTGGATCTCTAGTTTAACGACATTTTTCGGTCTTTATAGTTTAACGACATTTTTCGGTCTTTAATATCTCAAGATAGAGGGGCCCTTAGGGGGTATTTGGATCTCTAGTTTAACGACATTTTTCGGTCTTTGATAGCAAAATGGAAGAAGTACATATTTGGAAGATGTGGTGGCCCTAAAAAGGAAAGTTGTTTGGTGGTCTTGAAATGCAGTTTTTCTTAACAGTCTTCCTTGATTAAAGTGATGTGAAACACTCCGGCAGACACCGGGCAGAGTGATCAAATAAATAGAAATTAAGAATAATCTTTCTCAAAGTAGTTATTTGTTACGCATATTAATCCAAATGGATGTTACACAACGTCATTCTTATATACTAGTTAAATGCAATGACTCTCGATGGCAAAATGATTTTTGTTTAATTACAGCCGATAGTTGCGCCCCGAATCGAGATGTAAATATTTACAATTTGGAGTAGTTCAGACGATGTTCTATATGAAGTGGTGTGGTAGATCTTTTTGGAAATTTTCAGTGATGTTAGTAGAATGATAACATTCCCCACGTTGGAAAAGTGCCTGAGCACTAACTTATCAATTTCTCGCTCCCGAAAAATTCCATAATATGTCTTTAAACATATATATAAATCTCCGAAAAAAAAAATTCTAAAGCATTAAACGATTTGCTATATTTCCACTAGGGCATATATTTCATCTGATTTTGCGAGAATCCATATATACTTTTTCATGAGAATCCAGGGTAATTTGCGAGAATCTAGATTTGGATTCTCGCCGAAATATAAGCCCAGATTTCACTCTGAAGTGTGCCTAAATGGCATAAATTGTACCTTGGTTCCCATGTTCGCTATAAACTAGCTTGAAATTCGCAAACCAATGAATTTTTTTTCTTCAGAAAATTTACATTTTTATGATTCGCGACATAAATTGTCACCAATAAAAACAAATTTGATTCATCGTGGAAGTTAGTCGGTGACTATAAATAATGTCACCATTCAACTGAATGTTGTTGAATTCTATTGAGATGTGGAGCAGACAATATATTGGGAGGCTCGGAGGCTCCATAGCATGAGGCACCCACCCCCCTTTTTCGTATGCCGTATTCCATGCCCTGTTATGGGGTACGCCGTATTTCCGGCCCCTCTGTTAGGAGGTATTCGGTATTCCAAAAATACCGGTATACGTACGCCGACCTTCCAAAAAATGAAGTTTTCATATATTTTTATGTATTCCATATGGTATTCCGTATTCCAACTTCTGTGTTAAGTGGTATTCCGTCTTCCATGGGGGGTGGGGGTGGGGGCCTCTAGCATCTGCTCCTCAATCCTTACCAGATGTCAGTAAAAGTTTCCCATTTCATTATTTCAGTTCTTTAGCAATCTTAATCATTATATGTAATGCCCTGACCATGCTCAATACTAGCTTGAAATTGGCGAAACAATGAATTTTTTTTCTTCAGAAAATTAACATTTTTATGACTCGCGACATAATTGTCATCAATAAAAACAAATTTTATTCATCGTGGAAGTTAGTCGGTGACTATAAATAATGTCACCATTCAACTGAATGTTGTTGAGCATATTTCAACCAATTTTGGAAGTTTAAATGAATATTTTCTTCACACTCAAAGTCAATTGACAAATTTCAGGATTTTAGCCTGCTTCGTTGGGACCAAATATTTGTTGTGCACACTGAAGGAACGTCTACCATCACTCGATAGGCCAGATTATGCCCTGACCATGCTATAAAGTATTAAACTAGCTTGAAATTGGCAAAACTATGATTTTTTTGGTTGAACAAATTTACATGGGAATCTCCATAGAAAACGGTTATATTTCGATAAAAACGAAAGTAATGCGAAATGAAAGTCGGCACTGGCCAGAATTGTGCAGAATAACATATGAGTCAAGTTATATGCGAATATTTGACCTCATTCGATTAAATAGTCTCGTATTTAAGGAATCAATGCCAATGGCGCTCGGACATGTGGAAATTTTTTCCGTCGCACTCGCAGACTGTAAGGCGGAATTGTGAAATGTAAACACGCATTACCTTTTGTGAGAATAACACAAGCGCAGACTTTATCAAAGTAATGCAATACACAACAACAAAAAGGATAAAACGGATATAAACACGGTATAAGTGAGAATAAACGTGGAAACAGTTGACAACATTTGTTCGGTTATTCGGCAAAACCGAAGGTATAGATTTATGGTCACTAACAAGAAATTCAATTAATTGAGGAAAAACACCCACTGTCCTGAGTGGTATTGATAAGCTGTTGGGGGGGGGGGGGGAGAGATATTAATTGTGTTAAAGTGCAATGGGAAGTAATTGCGGTTAAGGGTAATAAGAAATGTCTTATTGCATTCTCATTGGGCTTAATCTGAACTGAACTGAACTGAAGTGATTTTTATTTGATAAATTAAATTATGCATATTATACACAATAACAACGGGGCTCTGTAGAAGGCATGGCTTATGGGCCAGAGCCCTATAATAGCATGATAAATACAATAATGAATATAAACTGAGTGCAGGTAGGTGCAAGGATTGGGGAGAGTTGGGGCTGGTGGGGGGGGGGGCGCGCAAGATTACATGGTGTGCATAATATGTTGGGCGATGCTCATAAAGTATATATACTAAGTCAACTCCAAGAACAAATTAAAATGTTTTATGTGAATATCAAGGATGTGGCTGTACAATCAGTGGACCTCATTTAGGTTTGAGATATGTGGTAGTTTAGTTTATACTTTCAGATTTAAGTTTAGAATTGGCCATTGATACGGCTGAATTATTGTACTCGTTTTCTTATAAAGTAATCTTTTAAATATTTAATGTATCCTGGGCTACTAATTTTAATGCGTAGTGTGCAGTCTGCAGGGAGGCTATTCCATAATTCTCGCGCTTTGTTTGAGATTGCACTTTTTGAGTTTTTAGTCCTTTTGAATTCATGATAAAGATTACCTTTTGTTTTTGCGCGGGTATTATAGCTATGGATATCTTCAATATGTGTGAGTAATTTTGATAACGAATCCGGTAGTGCATGCATATGATAATCATGTAGTATTCTAATGAGCTGCATGTTACCAATATCATCAAATATTAGTAGTTTGTTTAGTTTACAATAAGTCATAATATCACTTGTATCATTTGAGATAATTTTAAGGGCATTCTTCTGTAGTTTTCTGATTTTGGTTAGGTTCTTTTTGGTAGTCGAGCTCCATATTGCGTTACAATAGGTCAAGTAGGGGATAATTAGTGATAAGTATAAGGTTTTCAAAGTTTTTGCAGGAACAAATTCACTGACTTTCCTCAGGATTCCAACATTACTGGCAAGTTTAGAGATTCCTTAAGTTATTGCGGTTAATCGAAATTGTCTATTAAATGTCAATTTTGATTCCCATAGAGATCATCAATGATGTCTATGCGCAGGGTCGACGTGCCAATCTTCTCTATTTGGATTCCAATTGTTGGCTCATTAAATATGCACATATGCTTAAGATACAGTCGTGCACGAAGCGAGCTCCCGTAAGTCGGGTTTTGGATCCCATGCAGTTAATGAAAATATCATTGAAATAATCAGTTTCCCCCAATAAACAACCATATATTCAATATACATGTTTTGGAGCAGAATTAGGCAGTCCATATTGGACGCCATCATGGAATTTATTTTTTTTGGTTTAATTTTCACACATATTTATTAGTTATGTGGATGGAGTTCTCATTAAACCTCACATCCTTATATTGGTTACAGTAATGCCCAAAGTAATTGACCACTTAACCACATCAGAATTATTGGTAATTTTTCAGCATTTAAAATCCTGACAAATTACCCATTATTCAGCTGTGGTCAATTACTTTGTACATTACTGTATGAGGATTGAGTTATCATTACACCTCAAATCCTTATATTGGTTACAGTAATGCCCAAAGTAATTGACCACTTAACCACAGCAGAATTATGGGTATTTTTTCAGCATTTAAAATCCTGACAAATTACCAATAATTATGCTGTGGTTAAGTGGTCGATTACTTTGGACATTACTGTATGAGGATTGAGTTATTATTACACCTCAAATCCTTATATTGGTTACAGTAATGCCCAAAGTAATTGACCACTTAACCACAGCAGAATTATGGGTAATTTTTCAGGATTTAAAATCATGAAAAAATACCCATTATTTTGCTGTGGTTAAGTGATCAATTACTGTATGTAGATGGAGTTAAACATCACATCAGTGTGTTGGGGATTTGGACCTTGACTTGGGACCTTTTGTTTTTAACGCGACAAATGCGCGTACACCTTATACACAAATTTCTTATGTAACCAGAGTTTTTCTTGGATAAGATGAGTTTGAAGCCTGCTTACATTTCAAAATGTTGTCAGTTTTATATTGTCTGCAGCGGAACTCAACGCGTTGAAGCAAAAGTTAGAAAAGATAAAATGTGTACGTAATGAGACTACAATACAACTGAAAAAATAAACTGAGGGAGGGGTGGGCGATACAGGGAACTAAGGGTTGAACCGATATAAATGTGTAGAGCGATAACGACCGATGTTGACATAATATGCATCTGAACTCTACTGTTACAACATGGCTATAAAATAGGGGGGTGTCAGAATCTTAGTCATCTCTATATAGTGCCAGAATAGTCATCTATAAGATGTTGGGTTGGTTATATGGACTCGGAGAAAAAGTGGTTTGTACCGATGAACTGACATAAATTAGTGGAACGATGTTGCATCGCGACTGTACTAAAGCAGCAATGATGTAAAATGGGGGGGGGGGGGGGGGGGGGGGAGTCTGAAATTATCTATCTCTATAGATGGCACCAGGATTATATAGATAGGAATAGCAATTGATATACGTATACAGTATACTATAGTAATACCATAGACATATAAGTACAAATATCACGTGATAAAATATTACGTTACGTGAATATACCGATGAAAGAAATAAATAAATTGGACCGGGATTAGAGGTTGGGTTGGTTATATGTGGATAATTGGATATGGAATTCATACCGATGAAACGATACAAATTAGTGGAGCGATAATGACCAATGTTGACACTTACCGCTATACTTAAAGTAATTGACCACCAGCAACGTGGTGTCACCCCGTTAATACTGCGGTACTATACCGCGGTATCCTCCAATACCGCGGTACTGATACCGCTTGTTAACGTATGTGGGAGTAAATACCTCCCCTCAAAGTGTTCCATGAAAATCACTGCGGTATTCAAAAAAATTAATGCGGTGCCCGCTAAAAGACCGCGGTATCATCGCCCAATACCGTAATTCCACTGCCATGGCCGCCTCGATACAGCTACCGTTTATTACCGGTATCACCGTGGTCATGACCGGGGTATCACCCCGTTTTTCTGGTCAATTACTTTGAGAATAGCGGTAGTCAGGCTACGCGCGGGAGAAAATAGGGGTTGATACGATAGACCAAAATAAATTTGTCAGGTGATAATGACCAATGTTGACCTATAAAGTAACGCGACTATACTGTCGCATAATTATCAGGTGTAACCGGTCAAATATGAACTCTAGTGACCAATATAGAACAGGTCAGAAAACATTCGCAGGGCCCTAATTGGCCTAAAATTTATTTAACACTCCATTTGCCATTATTGGCATTAAAATTGATTTATGTCGATAAAACTGTCATTTTTCAAAATTTTAAGCTGAGACTTGGAGTGTGTTGGTGGGATAGCTACATATTCGTAAAATGACAGAGTACAGCACGCAATTATGTTTTAGATGGAAGAAATGAATTTTTTTCAATGATAAAATTTAACATGGAAATTTGAATTTACCATTAACATCGATTTATGTCGATAAAACTGTCATTTTTCAAACTTTTAGGCTGAGACTTGGTGTATGTGCGTGTGATACATATATGTTCTTAAAAAGGACCGAGTCCAGCGCGTAATTATGTTTTAGATGGAAGAAATTGAATTTGACATTTTCACAAAAACACGCCAATTCCGAATCCAGATGACCTACTTGCAGACGAGCGCTCGTTAATATTCATGCCAAGAAATACAGGCGTCAAACTCATCTTTTTGGAAGGTTAATCCGATATACACATATTGAAATAATCCTTCCAGAACACCTTCCAAGATATAGAAGAATATTTTAATAGATTAGGACGCCAAAACAGTCGTAATGAAAGAATTAAAATGCACATCGCGTCCGCTTCGATTGTCATCGGCATTGGAATTAGGTTGGCGATTATCGCAATACGATAGGGGAACACTTTTACGTTCGTACTCATATTTCACCAATTTTTGTACCTGGCTTGCCTGTCCTGAGTTTCACGGCAAAATGGCCAATTTGATTCTATTTGTCGTTATATACATATTTATCACCCCATTTATTATTAATTTTCATAAAAATAAAATAAAAGAAGCTGAAGATGACATGTTTAAAATGTTTGAAGCATGAATTTGGCGATAAATAGTTTTCAGAGTACGTTATACTTGCGATAGTTACGTTACGCACACAGTTGGGGAATTAGACCATTGTATCTGTTTAGCGCATGCGCAAGTCACTTTCCATATTTGGAATTTCCATTTGTGTTCCATTTGTGTTAACATGATCACCGATCAATCCATTAACAAACAAATTACCACGCAATTATCTTAGCATAAAAATATATTGTAATTTATGCAACTACGACCCTGGTAACCCTGATAACTAATAAAATATACCGGCCAATTCATTTTAAGATCGTTATTTCACTTTGCTTTAAGCATAAATACACTCTTAAACGCACATAAACGACCCATTGGCGTTAAAATTAAATATACTCGGTATTTATTATATTAGTTTTTTATTGCTCAGTATAGAGTTAGACCCTTGACACCTGTCAATATATTTGGGCTGAATTCATATGATGCGGTATTATTCCTCGAAATAAACAACAAAGCAGTCGTTACTTCGAAATGTCGTTTGGGCTAACATTTACACAAATCCTTCGCGTGTTCTCCTCAATTGGCACGCATGTTCTCAGTCGACACACAGGTTATCCCAGAAAGTGGTGTGAAATAAACACCCAAGGTTTGGGTGAAACGACACAATATTATATAAATCAGACATTCGCTCTCTCGCTGGGTGGGGTGGATAAAACTGATTCCCGGAAACGACTCACATAAGCACACACGCTTGATGTCGAATCCGGTCCATGATGTTATATTCTGATGTATTGTAATTTTTGTTGTATTCATGGAATAAATACTGTTTAAACCGAACATATGCCTAATAAATGCATGCATGCCCAGTAACACTCACTTAGTCTGGTGGCAAACAGGTTTGGGGTTGTTTTGGAGTATTTACAATGTTTTTTTGTAATTTACCCATCTATGGGTTATACCCATTGTATTTCCACCGGGTGCCACCTTGGCACTTTTGGGCATTTTTTTCCAGAGCCCAATAAAGATAGCCTAAAAATGGCAACACAATCGGTCTCCCATAGCTATTTAATTTACCAACCTGCACTAAAACAACAACATCCACAGAACTCTACTGCACTGGGAATCTCGTAATGTGATATCACTGCACCTCAATATAAGAGGAGAAGCATGAAGGTACTTATAATACCGCTAGTCTGTAACATGTCTTCATGTTCAAAATGTGTCATACACTCTTGCAATTAAATTCCATTAAATGGAAATAAATGAAAGGATACCAAATTTTTAACCTTGCATATCAAATGGTACCACAAATAAATAATCATACAACCTATGCGCTTGTCAAACATGGATATTATATAGAACCCTATCTCAAATATACAATCAACAATGAGGCAAGAAGTATGTTTACACGTTTGCGAGTCAGTAATCATAACCTTGCTATTGAAAAACTAAGACATATCTATCCTGTTAAATCCGAAGCAGCTAGAATATGCTTATATTGCAAAGAAGGAAAGTCTATAGAAAATGAGATTCACTTTATTACCGAATGTAACGCATATAAGTCCATAAGAAATGATCTCTACTCACAGTTAGAATTATATAAGCCGGGATTTTTACAATGGAAAGAAACTGACAAATTTATATTTATTATGAGTAACAATGACCCGAATGTCTGTTCGTTAATATGCCGTAAGATTAACTTATGTTTTAAACAAAGATCAATGTTATCAGCCATGAATACATAAAGGCTCACACCCGCGAAATTATCACTTGTCATATC
Source organism: Siphonodentalium dalli (assembly GCA_032622095.1). Taxonomy (NCBI): domain Eukaryota; kingdom Metazoa; phylum Mollusca; class Scaphopoda; order Gadilida; family Siphonodentaliidae; genus Siphonodentalium; species Siphonodentalium dalli. Next base: position 285,057,243 of record CP136064.1, on the reverse strand, counting down.
ATAACATATTGTTGTATCTATCTTGTGTATATGCATTTTTGTGTTCTCTTATTTCATGTTTCAATGTCTTTATGTACACGTATTACTGCAAACCTGTCCACATTTGGATGTCTATATTGCAATAAAGTTATCTATCTATCTACAATTGTCGCAGACAAAAGTTTTTGTGGAATCTATGGAGTACCGTTTCAACAATAATCATGTGTTTTTTCATGTAGTTTTAATAACTGAAGAAAATGCTCATGGGTGTACAATGTAAGATGTACAGGTTACCAAGCATCTCATAAAGGACAGTTTGCTAAACATTGAACCATGTAAATGTCTCACCAGTTCCATCTTCAAGGAATAGAACTTCAATTTATAAATTTTGCTATTGACCCCTTTTATGATTATATAATTGATTGTGTCTCTAAATTCCTTCATTTCATTTTACTTCCAGGCAACAGCTGTTTCTTTAAATGTACGGATGTGCAAAGCGAACTAATCTCAGCTGGACATCAAAGGATATGGAACATAATAAAGGCCAGTAAACAGCGAGGAGATACCCTACATGTGGATTTGGAGTCTGACATTCGCCAGAATCCGGAACTGAAGATTAGCTGCCACAAAAATTGTGTTTCGACATACATATCTCAAACCCATATAGATCGTGTTCTGAAACGCCGTGCAAGTGACATAAACCTAAGCGTTTGAGGCGTTCAGATGTCAAGCCATTCAACTTTCTGCATGACTGTATATTTTGTGGAGAAAACTGTGATACCATCGTTGATCCAAAACATCCCGACCGCATGAGAGGTGCATTAAGTGACATACATGCAGCGGATGGGAGATACCATGCAAAATGCCATTCAAAATTTATGAGCACAAGGAACGTCAAGTATGCTCAAGTCTCACTTTCTGCTGTGGATGGACAAGCAGAGAGTGCGATAATGTCAACCATCGATTCCATGCGGGAAGACAAGATGAGAATGTGGAATTCCATAGAGCTACATTCCATGTATGAGTCATTTGGTGGTCAGTTATCTCGAAGGATCCTCATAAGGGAATTGGGATCTCGTCTATGTGGGGAATTCTTGATCATGAACGTTCAAGGCTATGCCAGCATTATCGTCCATATTTCATGTGCATCAAAAGTACTAAAGTTACAAGCCGATACTGATTCTATAGAGGAAACAGCTTACCATGCAGAATGGATAGGGTCGCGCATAGCAACTGAGTGTGGTCAGATTAAGGCCGTAAAGGACACATATGCTAATTCCATAGACCATGCAAGTGCAAGTAGTGTTGTCAGTGAAACTGTACGTACTTTATTATGTTCTGTTTCCAAAAAATTGGATGATTATTCACTACCGTCTCTACTCATTGGGAACATCATTTCATACTGTGTGACCAACCGATTCACACCATTACAGATAGCTATCGGTGTCATGTTGCGAGAAAAACACATTATAAACATTCTGAAAGACTACTCTGTTTGTTGTAATTACGACGAGATTCTACGATTTAAAGCATCAGCAGCAGTGGCTGCATCACATTCTTTTACGCATCAAGGAATTTTCAAAAGCACAGATGGGCTCATCCAGACTATCTCGGATAACTTTGACGCCAATATTAGCTCGCAAAATGGAAGAAAATCTACACATGGAATGGCAATCATCATCACACAAGCAGGCAGTAATGACGGCCAGCAAAATGTTAATCCTGGTCGAGTCAACATTCCACGCCTGAAGAAAAGTGAAACTTCTCAACCAATTTATCGGGATATACCGACATCAGTTTATGAATGGCCAATATAATTAACATACATCACTTGTAATAATCATTAGGTTGAATTTCAGAGAAAAAACGGGTTCTAAATTTCAAAGTGCCATAAAAAAAAATGCCCAGCAGTAACAGGGTGGCACCCGGCTGAATTTTGTTGTCAGACATATAGTCAAGGATAATCACCAAAAAAACATTGTATATACTCCAAAACACACATAGGCAAGAAATCTGATGTTTGCCACCGGATGAACTCGGCTGATAACTAAATCTAACATCGAATAAACGTATAGCCAATATGTAGTCATATATGCCATCATACGAATTTCCAAAGCCATCAATAGTTTCATAATACATCAAATGAGTGTCCCAAACCACACAACGAGTCCGCCAAATCATATACAGAGTTACATAACCCATCTGGTATCCAAAAAAAAACCAACATGTGAGAATCCAAATCCATACGACGGGCGCCCCAAATCGAAACATTGTTCCAAACCATCGACCGGGTGTCCCAATCCACCAAACGAGTTTCACAAACCACCCAGACTGATGTAGACTGAGGTAGGTAGCGCCCCAAACGATATTGAACTGGTGTCATTACCATATAGTCCCCCAAACCACGCATCTGGTATTCCAACTCACCCAAAATGAGTGTCCCAAACACTAAATGGGTGTCTCAATCGACCTGATTAGGGACCCAATCCATTCAACGAATATTCCCAAACCACACTAGTAGTGCTCCATACGTGCAACCTATGTTCGAAACAACATAACAGATGTGTCCCAGGCCATCCAGTAGGTTCCAGAAATATCTAATGAGTGTCCATAACCATCAGATGAGTAAAACATACAATGAGCACCAATTGGATATGTCAAACCACTCAATCAGTGGCCCAAACCACAAAATGGGTGTACCATGGTTACCAAACCATCCATCGGGTGTTAGAAACCACACGAGAGGCAGGCATCCAATATGTAGCCCATGCCATACAACTGTCGTCTCAATACATTTAACGGTAGTGTCCCAAACGGCCCAACCAGTGACCCAATCGGCCACGCAGTGTCACAATGCACATAACCAGTATCTAAAATCTATAGAGTGTCCCAAACCACTCAATGTGAACACTCTACCCAATTTGTGCCACAAAAGCATCCAACTGAAGTCACAAATCGCCCAGCGGGTGACCAAAACCATAAAACTAGCATCACAAACCATTATGGACACTCACCTGTTGGTTTGGGACACTCATTGGATGGTTTGTGGTACACACTTGATGATTTGAGACACCCATTTGTGTGGTTTGGGACACCACGTACATGAATTTGGACACACGATGGGTGACATTATGGCAACCGTTGGATGGTATGGAACACACGTTGGACTGGTGTGGGCACTAATTGGATAGTTTGTGACACTATTTGGGTGGACTGTGTTACATATTATGTGGTTGGGACACTCGTTGGCTGATTTGGAATGCCCCTTCTATGGACTGGGACACTCACGGATTAATTTGGTATATTATAAAGAAGGCGGATGAGACATCTGTTGCGTGGTTTTACACTCCTTATATGGTTTGGGACACGCCGTTAAATTGTTTTGGCACTCATTTGATGTATTTCGATACTAGTTTGGTTTCTGTGGACACTCATCAACTTATATTCGAAGATTTAGTTAAATATCAATGACGAAATATATATTTTCGCCATTTTGGGACACTGTAGGGACAAATTCTCGACATAGGCTATAACCCATTATTATCGGATTAGGATCCGACATCATTTACTGTTGTGCTAGCCATTATATGTTTTTTCGTCTAAATGGAAACAATCTGGTGTCCCTATTTTTGGAAGTGATTGCCTCGTTTCTGCTAAAATGGGCAATAGTGGTTCCTATCTGACGTCTAATGAGTATTCAGTACACATGTGTGTTTGGTTTGCGGTTATTCTAGGCATTAAAATAATCTTCGAAATTTAGTACTATCTATTTCGAATAAGAAGGGCCCATATTCGCAATCCTCGTGATATGGCTCACAATTATCAGACATTGATTTATAATTGTGTATGTTGGCACAAATGGCCATTTAAACCAAATTTCTTATAAATGGAAATGATCTTGTGAAATTTAGTGAAAATTGTCCAATTTTACCAATTTCGGTCACCATTTTGAATTTTGACAATCAAATTGTACACAAAATAACATACGTCTGTCGTGACAACAATAATAATTTGTTTATGTTGCATATTCCTGCCATCTGTATAACTTTAATTTAAATGACATTCATGTGTATATTTCATAAAAAAAAACACAAATAGGACCTTTTTATCAAAATTCTCTAAAAAAATTCCCCAAAGCGAATTTTGGATGTTGTTCCCCAGGTTCTGCCCGACAAAATGACAAGCGTGTAACCAATTTGTTCTAGGTCCAATGCTTCAACGACCAGACAACAACGCAAGCAACAGATTCGTCTGAACACTCCTTTACCCACCGATGACAAATACTGTATTAACCCGTTCAACGCTGATTGGATTCTACCACCAAGTTATGGATGTATACATTGGAATGGTCTATTATTCATCTGCAGGGATGTTCAGGAAAAAAATGCAGCTAACACATAACAAGAGCTATACTGTCGCGTGGCATTTTCCCCCGACCGTAGCAATTCGGATTAAGCATGGACGAAACTGCGGATATCCGAGGAGGTCTATATGACCATTCCAAAGGAAGTTCGTACTAGATTCTAAATTCCGGAAACCCAAAAACAAGCGATCCGGAAACCCAAAAACAAGCAAAAATTCAAAGTTTCAAGTTGAAAAAAGGGCCATACCTCTGGGAAAAAGTCATCAGATCATACACAAATTCGCACTTGACATGTATTTTCATATAACTGATCCACAAAAATACGGGATTTGCAATCGTACCACCAAAGCTCACACTATCATTTAGAAACCCAAAAAACTAGAAAAAAATTGAATTTTCTAAGTAAAAAAAGGGCCATAACTCTAGTGAAAATGGGTGGACGAAACCCGCGCTATGCATGTAGCTGTTCCCCCCATGCTGCGCTATCACCATACCAAATATCAGCTAAATCTGCCCAGCGGTTGCTGAACAATAATGCAAAATGTTTGTACGGACGGACAAAATTGAAATTTTCTAGGTTGAAAAAAAGGGCCATAACTCAGGCAAAAATCATCAGATCATACCCAAATTCGCACTTCGACATGTATTTTCATATAACTGATCCACAAAAATACGGGATTTGCAATCGTACCACCAAAGCTCACGCTATCATCTGGAAACCCCAAAAAAACAAGAGAAAAAATTGAATTTTCTAAGTAAAAAAGGGCCATAACTCTGGTGAAAATGGGTGGACGAAACCCGCGCTATGAATGTAGATGTTCCCCCATGCTGCTCTATCACCATACCAAATATCAGCTAAATCTGCCCAGCGGTTGCTGAAAAATAATGCAAAATGTTTGTACGGACGGAATAATTGAATTTTCTAAGTAAAAAAATGGGCCATAACTCTGGTGAAAATGGTGGACGAAACCCGCGCTATGCATGTAGCTCTTCCCCCATGCTGCTCTATCACCATACCAAATATCAGTTTAAATCTGCCCAGCGGTTGCTGAACAATAATGCAAAATGTTTGTACGGACGTAGACTATATATCCGCCGATTTCAAGTCGGGGGCATAATAAAAGTGCAGAAGACATTCTATTTATTGAGGGGAATGTTTAGATAAGTTCAACCAATGACCATAGGTCTATTATCAGAACTTTTGCTAAGGGATGCTTCAATTTTAATTAAAGGCCCACTTAATTTTCGACCCCCCCCCCCCCAATTACATTTCATTATATAAAATATATGCCATATTATATACCATTTGAAAGAGGAAGCTCCAAAACATTGTTTTATCAACTTATCCGGTGTAATAAACTGTGGACATGTTTTTGTTGAGTTGCCAACGCGTTTTGTCATCAAGATTGAATTAAAAATCAGTATTATTTTCAATGCAGGGGCAATAACTCTATATATTAAAGATGGAGTTCTCCCCCTTCCAATGAAAAAGTTTGCATTCTGGGTGTCAAAGGGGGAAGTCATTCTATGATTTCAGCAGTTTTATATTTCTCTGTGGGCATCTTCTGAGACACAGATGTTTCAATTTCTTTCAAGTAGTGATGAATTATAGAATTTAATCATATTTTATGGCATAGATTGTTATCAAAACTGTATATCAAGTGTCGAAAATTAAGTGGGCCTTTAAATATATATACTGCATTCAAAATCAAATACACAACAGATGCTTCAATTTTAATCAAATATATATTACATTCAAAATCAAATACAAAAATATTGTGCATATTGTCAAATTTTCTTTTAAACTGTTATCGGAAAATTTTACATTATAAAGACATATTGTGATCAGAATATAGTGCATAAATTAATTTAAACTACAATTTACAATTCACTCTATTTTGTTCTATTATTTTTCCTCACATTTATTTTAATTGATGTATAATTGAAAATCTAAATGACATCTACAATGAGGAAAGATTGACAATGAGAGAACTATACAAGCCTGCAAATAGTATGTCTGTCATTTGAAGAATGAGGTCCCCAGAGGCTGAATTTAGGGAAGCTATCCTGCACAAAGGGCTAGCATCACCAAACTCTCACCAATCGTACCACCAATGCTCACACTATCATATGGAAACCCAAAAAACTAGAAAAAAATTGAATTTTCTAAGTAAAAAAAGGGCCATAACTCTAGTGAAAATGGGTGGACGAAACCCGCGCTATGCATGTAGCTGTTCCCCCCATGCTGCGCTATCACCATACCAAATATCAGCTAAATCTGCCCAGCGGTTGCTGAACAATAATGCAAAATGTTTGTACGGACGGACAAAATTGAAATTTTCTAAGTTGAAAAAAGGGCCATAACTCAGGCAAAAATCATCAGATCATACCCAAATTCGCACTTGACATGTATTTTCATATAACTGATCCACAAAAATACGGGATTTGCAATCGTACCACCAAAGCTCACGCTATCATCTGGAAACCAAAAAAACAAGAGACAAATTGAATTTTCTAAGTAAAAAAGGGCCATAACTCTGGTGAAAATGGGTGGACGAAACCCACGCTATGAATGTAGATGTTCCCCCATGCTGCTCTATCACCATACCAAATATCAGCTAAATCTGCCCAGCGGTTGCTGAAAAATAATGCAAAATGTTTGTACGGACGGAATAAATTGAATTTTCTAAGTAAAAAAATGGGCCATAACTCTGGTGAAAATGGTGGACGAAACCCGCGCTATGCATGTAGCTCTTCCCCCATGCTGCTCTATCACCATACCAAATATCAGTTAAATCTGCCCAGCGGTTGCTGAACAACAATGCAAAATGTTTGTACGGACGGACGGACGTACGTAAGGACGGAGACGTCGACTATATATCCGCCGATTTAAAGTCGGGGGCATAATAAAAGTGCAGAAGACATTCTATTTATTGAGGGGAATGTTTAGATAAGTTCAACCAATGACCATAGGTCTATTATCAGAACATTTCCTAAGGGATGCTTCAATTTTAATTAAAGGCCCACTTAATTTTCGAACCCCCCCCCCCCCCAATTACATTTCATTATATAAAATATATGCCATATTATATACCATTTGAAAGAGGAAGCTCCAAAACATTGTTTTATCAACTTATCCGGAGTAATAAACTGTGGACATGTTTTTGTTGAGTTGCCAACGCGTTTTGTCATCAAGATTGAAGTAAAAATCAGTATTATTTTCAATGCAGGGGCAATAACTCTATATATTAAAGATAGAGTTCTCCCCCTTCCAATGAAAAAGTTTGCATTCTGGGTGTCAAAGGGGGAACTCATTCTATGATTTCAGCAGTTTTATATTTCTCTGTGGGCATCTTCTGAGACACAGATGTTTCAATTTCTTTCAAGTAGTGATGAATTATAGAATTTAATCATATTTTATGGCAAAGATTGTTATCAAAACTGTAAATCAAGTGTCGAAAATTAAGTGGGCCTTTAAATATATATACTGCATTCAAAATCAAATACACAACAGATGCTTCAATTTTAATCAAATATATATTACATTCAAAATCAAATACAAAAATATTGTGCATATTGTCAAATTTTCTTTTAAACTGTTATCGGAAAATTTTACATTATAAAGACATATTGTGATCAGAATATAGTGCATAAATTAATTTAAACTACAATTTACTCTATTTTGTTCTATTATTTTTCCTCACATTTATTTTAATTGATGTATAATTAGTATGTCTGTCATTTGAAGAATGAGGTCCCCAGAGGCTGAATTTAGGGAAGCTATCCTGCACAAAGGGCTAGCATCACCAAACTCTCCCTCTGTGGACCTCATTCTGCTTAGGCCTCAACTGCTATGGGAGACCTACATCATATTGAAGTTCCCCAGTTGAAATGATGTTCACCCATTACTAGTAGTTACCTCGATTATGCATATTATCTTCTACAAATTAAGAGATACAGAAACTTCCCAGGGAAAAAGTAACGAAAACAATGTTAATTTGAGACTATAGATACGTCTCAGAAGATGAGGCCTAAGCAGAATGAGGTCCCCAGAGGGTGAATTTTGTTATGATAGCACGCTGAGGGATAGCATGTCTAAATTCACCCTCCGTGGACTTCATTCTGCAAATAACAGACACATTATTTGCAGACTTGGGATGTTTGTCGGGCTTCTAGACGTTTGGTACCTTGGATGTTTTGTACCTGGTTATTTGGTACCCAAATATTTTGGTCATTTGGTACCTAACTCTATGCTCGTTTAGTACATGGATTTCATTCATTGTATTGGGTGTTCTATTGTGTTCAAATACATTTTTCGTAACTTATACTGACTTATATATGAAAATAATATAATAGATTAGAAGTATACTTCTATTTATGCCCCTGGCACCACAAACGATATGGCAGGTAAGAGGACACAATGAGTACATTACTGTAGGTGTTGGATAATGAAGCCTTCATGGAAGGGTTAAAGAATGTGTAGCTTGACACATTAAAACGAGAGGCCGATCATGATCGGCAGATGTTTAACACATACATTGGCGATAGCGATTATCTATAACTGATAATTGGTCAAAGATATGATCACAGTAATCCATATATCAGTACCTAACTTATAATCAAAAGCTCAAATAATTTGTCTTAAGAAGTGGTTAAAAGTATTTTGGGTGGGGAGGAGTCGTTTTAAATCTCATAACTCTGTCCCTATTCACACAAGGCCCTGAGATAAAATGGTTTAGCCATTAATCAATTTGATAGATAGGATAAACAATTAACCAGCCAGCAGATTGTTTATCTTTACCTTCATATAACCACCCCCTACGGCCCCTAGAGCTCTGTACCATATGCCATCACTCAATTAATAACAGATTTCACTTAGAATGATATCTATTAAAGGTACTCTCATATACTATGGATATTGGATGTTCACATGGTAATTTATTGATATCATTATATTACATGCAACTATAGCAATAAAATCTTTATATTTTCAAAACAGGACATCACACCTAATTAATGGTATACAACTTAAACAAATTACAGTGTCAATTACAAATTGTTTTTTTATTTAAATATATTTTTTTATTATTATAAAAGTTTTTAAATATTTTTGTTGGGTGTTAAATTGAGCGAGAAGTTCAATATAAAAAAAAAAAGAAAAAAAAAAAAGGGTCATAACTCCTTTAAAATAAATCGGATCAAACCCATATTCAAACTCGATCTGTATTTTTGGCTGAGAAACTCATACCAAATTTGGTGTCAATCAGATAAAATGCTTGAGTTATGGCAGCATGCATGAATTCTAAGTCGGCAGCATGAATGAATTCTAAGTCGAAAAAGGGCCATAACTCTGTAAAATAAACTCTGATCAAACCCATATTCGAACTCGATCTGTATTTTGGGCTGAGAAACCTATATACAAAATTTGGGTCCGATCAACTAGAAAATGTTGGGAGTTATTGCATTATGCGTAAAGTGTCTCGGATGGACAGATGGACGGACAGACGACGGACAGACAAGTGGTCAATCCGGACGTTGACACTATGACAGTCTATGTGTACCATACTATGGTATGAGTACACATAAAAATAGGATTTAACCAATATTCAAACTCGATCTGTATTTTGAGTTGAGAAACTCACATTCCAAATTTGGTTCCTATCAGATGAAAACTGGTTGATTTATCGAATCATGCATGAATTCTATGTCAAAGGGCCATAACTCCGTTAAAAATAATCTGATCAAACCCATATTCGATCTCGAACTGTATTTTTGGTGGAGAAACTCACATACCAAATTTGGTTCTGATCAGATAATTTTTTTTTAGTTATTGTAGCATCCGTGAATTCTAAGTCGAAAAAGGGCCATAACTCCCTAAAAAAAACTCGGATCAAACCCATATTAGAACTCGATCTGTATTTTGGGCTCAGAAACTCACATACCAAATTTGGTTCCGATTAGATTGAAAATGTTTTAGTTATCGCATTATAAGTAAAGTGTCTACTGACAGACGGACGGACAGACGGACAAACGACGAGTGGTCAATCCGGACGTCGACACTATGTGTACCATACTATGGTACACATAAAAACGTAGGTGACTAAGTAAGGATCGTGCAGACGGGAATTTTGCCATGTAACAAATAAGCAAATGTACGATTATTAAGCATTCAAAAGTACGTTTTTGTTATATTACTAGTACATAGATATACATGTATATAACTCTTGAAAATCACATTATCAGTGTATTAAGTAAATGAATTTTTGAGTGTCAGAAATCAGTGTCAACCAATTACTACAAGTAGTAACTTAAACATTTATGGTGATGGCAGATTAGAAACACAACAGATTTCAACATTGAGCATTTATCAATAAGTTACATTTATAGTCTGATTTCTATTTTGTAGGGATGATACCAATCGATTACAAAAATGTGGCAAGTTGGATTTTGTTATTTTTTAATTTTCAGAAGGCAACAGCAATTTAATAGCCAGATTTACGAACCCCTCCTACAACTTTTTTCCCAATATTGTAAAACAAAATAAAACTTTTTTATATGATTGAAATACGCTGAATGAGATATGAAGCATGTGGTCATAGTGGTGAAAAAAATATTTTACTTTTTTGTTTTCCTATTCTTTTCCATTATTTATACAGTTTTGTGGGAATAAATACCACAGTTTATTGTTAGAATTTGATGTATCCAAAAATCCTGTGAAATTCATGGACAATTAAGCTATTTTTCAATTGTTGTGGTGAAGCCTAATTTTATTTTTATTGTCTCCTGCATCTACTTTTTTTTTTTTTAAATGTTCGTAAACCAGGCTACTAGTATTTTATTAAAGTGATGTGAAACACTCCGGTGGGGTGATCACATAGAAATGGAGTATAATCTTGCTCAAAGTAGTTATTTTTACAAATAGTATATCTAACTTGATAACACACACCGTCATTCGTATATATTAATTAAATGCAGTGACTCTCGATGGCGAAATCGTTTTCGTTAGTTTATCACCGATAGTTGCTTCCCGAATCGAGAAGTAAATATTTACAATTGAGCATAGTTCATACGATGTTTTCTATGGAGTGGTACGGTCGATTTCTTGAAATTTTCGGCAATGTTAGTAGAATGCTACATTCCTCCAGTTGGCATAGCACCTGAATACTAGCTTATCAGTTTTGCGCACCCGAACAAGTACATAATGTGTCTTTAAATGTTCATAAACCAGGCTATTTTATTAAAAGCTCGTAAACCAGGCTATTTTATTAAATGTTCGTAAACCAGGCTATTTTATTAAAAGCTCGTAAACCAGGCTATTTTATTAAATGTTCGTAAACCAGGCTATTTTATTGTTGTGGCCTTTACATGATGAATTTATGATTTCAACAGCAAATTTTATTTAAAGGCCAAACAAAAAGGAACTTTGTTTCCACAAACGGGCTGAAAAAATTAGGGTCGGTAGGTAGGCAAAACTTCTTTTGATTTGTTAGCAATTTAATTTGTTGGCAATTCGGTCCCCTCAATGCTAACCATCAATATATCAACTCTCTAATCTCAGACAGGTCATCTTAGATTATATTCTGATCAGTTGTAATGAGGCGAGACACTTTATAGCATGCCTGTAAGAGAAATTATTCTGAGGAAGTAACCTAAAGTACATGGACAGAAATTTTTGAACAGTACTCTAAATTGTTTTACTTTTTTCATCATAAACAGGAACATTTGACATAGACTTAGTGTTCCCAAAAGTTGTCATTCAATGTGCGACTATTTTATAATACAATTGATAAATTGGTAGAGTAAGTGGTCAATATTTTCCAAAAGATACCAGTAGCAGTTTTCTTTAAATAGACCAGAATAGACAAAAAAACCTGCCATTTAAATTTACAGATCTCAATAAAATATATAGACTATGGGGGTTTGAAATAGGATCGGCTGAGTTTGCAGAAACAAAGTTCTTTTATTTAGATCCAAATGAAGTTTAGTGACAATCGGATTCATGAGAGATGAGACCTGTAGGGTGTGTTAAAGGAAATTGTTGATGGACGACCCAGCTCATAGACACCAACCCATGGCAATAGCTCAAACTTGACTTTGTCAATTTGGGCTAACAATATACTGAGTGAATTTAATTTGGTAATATCACAATAACGGTATGAGTTCATTGATTCATTATAAACTACTAGTACTAGATTTGGAAAGTTAAGAAACTTCAGAAAGTGGTATTTAATCTCAATGGCTAAAGTTTGTTGATATCAACGACAATATGGACATTTAAGCCCTGTACTAGATGTACTTGCAGAAACAAATCATTAATAATGGTACATATATGATGTATGTGAAGTCAATGCCATGAAATATAAAGACGACGAGGAAACATAATCTTTCAGAACTTATTATATGTGTGCACTGTGTTGATGTTCGTACTCAGTTTTTCAAACCAGTCAATGTACATTTGTACCCAGCGTCAGCGATCACATTTTGACCTACCTTACAAAATCTCATCGTTTAATCAGTACAGTTTGTACATGCATGATCTCACTCCTAATCTCTATGGTAATAAGAGCTTCGTCACCAATAATTAGACATGATCAGAATTCAAGGTGTCAACTAACAATGATCAGCTTCAAATTTGACTACATAAACTTACTGATAATACAATACTAAATTACTTACCATAGTATTATGTGGTACTGCATATACAGTAATGCCCATCATAATTGACCACTTAACCACAGCATAATTATGAGCGAGAGCTTTCCAATGAATGGCAACAAGCCATATTTCCGACTAAATCCTGAAAAATTACCCATAATTCTGTTGTGGTTAAGTGGTCAATTATGATGGGCATTACTGTACATACAAGAACTAGAAATGACAGACGCCACCAATTTGTTCGCAATGTTCGGTATTAAGGAAAAATTGTATATGGTACACATTACCGTATACATGTATAGCACACTTTCAAAAGTCGAAACTTGTAAAGCTGAAAATTTTATCCCCTGTGACAAGCAGAAGCTTGATGATACAAACGGTACATGACAACTGGATAAAAATGTGATTGACGGTAAATTGTGACAATGGCAAATAGCATCATGCACTTTGTTTTAGCTTTTGAAAAAGTCATGCTCTAGTGCATCATCAGCTGTGATCCTTGTTTGAGGATTCAAGTCCAGAAGCTGCATTAGTAAATCGTATGCGCTCTCTGGCACGCTATCCCATCCGTTAGAAGATGCCTTCGTCTTCGAACTTCCAGCTGGATGTCTCAGTTTTTTGCATAAATCTTTCAGATTCAATGACTTTGTCTTTTCACTGCAAATGAGACTTTTACCATAAGTAGAACAAGATTCCTTGACCTCCTCGCTTCCCATTATAGTAATTATCTGAGCAAGGGCTGTTAGATCATCATCAGCTCGAAAAAATGGATAACGGCCACTTAACAATGTTAGGAAGATAACACCAGCAGACCAGATGTCTACAGCTGTTGTTTGATCAGGACATTTCATCAGGACCTCAGGTGATCGAAAACCAGGAGTACCGGCTCTAGGAGCTTGTTGATTTTCTCTGGCTGTACAGATTCGACACACAATTGGCTTTCCAAAACACTGGCAGGTTGATATGAATTCCTTTGTTTTCGCTTTCTGCTTGAATGTCTTAGATTCTTCCTCGTTCGCTAAAAGTGCACGCTTTGCCAAGAGATATCTCCGAGGTGATCGCACTTTTTTGGAGAAACGTAACTCATCAAGTCCAGGAGTGAATTCTCTACTGTTCTCTCCAGTGGAACCTACAGAAAGTTTTGTTTTATCTGGAGTGTCTTTGATTATTGTTTCTTTACTAGTAGATACCATCTTATTGAGCTCAACTTCTATGACTTGTTGTTTTATTGGCGAAAGTGGTTCCCTGAGTTTTTCCACATTCTTTCCACGTTTGATCACAGGTGCTTTGTGAGCCAAGCCAAAGTCTACTAAGGAATATTGTTTAGTTTCACGATTGTACAAAAAGTTGCTTGGCTTTACATCTCTGTGGATGATATCAAATTGGTGAACACGCCTCAGAGCAACAAGCAAATTCTTCATATAAGCTCCAACATCTTCAAAGCTGAGATCCAAATAATAATCTTTAAATTTCTTGTGTGGAAAGTACGGCATCACAATGACAACTCTATCTTTGTTTCGAATACAAAGATCAACGCCCATGACATTGTCTACACCTCCAATTTCTAAGAGACAGCGGAGCTCACCTTCTATGCGTGAGGGATGACTAGTCGGTATGATGTGTTTCAATGCGAACATCTGTTCCACATTGGGATAATGCTTCAGCCTTCCGAGAAAAACGGAACTGAATGTACCTTCACCGATTTTGTCTGCTACATGGAAATGCTGGTCAATTTCTGGAACAGAGTCACAGAGACATTCTATCTCCTCTTGGACTTCGATCGGCAGTGAACATAAGTCCGGTGACGGAGATCTCTTCCGCTTCGTTTTGTTCTCGACGCCGGGGTTTCTTGTAACTATGACATTTGGTTGCTTTGCATATGAAGTTGATTCTCCGATCTTTATCATTATGTTAGCGAATAATCGGCACCTCTGATAAGACGAGATTATGCCGGCTTCGTTATTCTGTCGATTGGTGGCTACAAACTTGTTTTCAAGTCAAAATTTGGAAGAAGTGACAATTGTTTTGTAAACTGAAAATCCCGCCACAGGGCGCATTCGATTGGCTCTCGAACAAGCAGGTGCGTGGAGTAATCTCCCTTGCAAATTTTTTGCACTCGATTGGCCGTTGAATCAGCAGGTGCGTGGAGTAATCTCCCTTGCAAAATTTCACACGTAGTTGTTTGTTTTTCTTTTCTGATGTTTGTTTCTCGTAAGTTTCCTCGAATTTTATAAAATATCGAGGCAATACAATTATAAAGTTATATAATTATCTCCTTAACTTATTTTGTATGCCTGAATGTATCATAAATCGAAATTGAGGAGGCCACATTCAGTATCCAAACTCGCCAATTTTCGTGTCAACACTGAACAATTCTGAGAAATGTCAAAATTCAGATACAGTCAGTCAGGGTATAGCGGATCACTTTTAAATGTTTCCCGTATTTCTCTGCAACTAAAAGGAATTTCCTGGATTTTTTCATTGATATTTATAGACATGTATATAATATACTGCTTCCTCTGGAAGTAGAATTATTGGACCACTTTTGTCAGTAGCGGATCACTTGCTTCAATGAATAATTTTACACTTCCTACCTCACTTTTACACCTTGTTAGCACAAGATGTATTGTAACAAGCTAGTTTGAAGATAGTTTTGCACAATAACTCTAGTTTTAATGTACTTAGTAACAGAAAACGAGCATGCCAGTTACTGGTTACTGCGCATGTGCGATTACTTTACTGGTTACTGAGGCTAATAGGGTCATTGTCGTAATGTTTTATACATAGATGCACACCATGTGCATTTATGTATACATAAATGCACACGAGTCACGCGTAGTGTCATGTGACATGGGTCATTGTCGTAGTGTTTTCTACATAAATGCACACGTTTTGATATTTTTTGTAAGTTCATTTTCTTCCGTTCATCGACCAAACAACCATGCAGTTCTTTCCGTCCCTGTTTAAAACTAAGAAAAATATGCGACCGATGACCAATCTTATTGCAGTTTCGACAATTGTGATAAAAGAATGCCTTTATCAGAACTTCGGAAGAAAAATAGTTATGAATTGAAGCAGACGGAAATTATTTCAACGTTTCAATCTCGCGCTGACTGAGACTGGTGTGCATTTATGTACATAAATGCACACGGTGTGCATTTATGTATAAAACGTTACTACAACGACCCCATTAGCGTTACTGAGCATGTGCGATCCGCTATTAACGACTCATGCAGGCAAAACAAATGGACACTTTCAAGATGAAGAAAATACCAATCAAAATTTAAATTTTTATGGCATGAATTATTATGATGGAACAACAAAATAAAATACTTACCACTAGCGTAGCTGATCCACAACATCATTTAATTTTTTCATTAAAAAAATATTCACGACCCGGCTCGCCTAATTTCGTTTCGGAATTTTTCGGTCGGCTTCATAAAAATGTTAAAAAATGAAGTTGCCGACAGACAATTCGAATGAAACTTTGTACGGTAAATTTTAATAAGTATCTTCATAAAACTACCACAAAAGAATGGCCACAACTTGTATTAATAATGAGATTTTATTGCAGAAACATCATCTGATCCTCTATACACGATGATCCGCTATACCCTGACTGACTGTACAATAGCTGAATTCAACTATTCTAGCTGCTACAATAAATGAATTCAACTATTCCAGCTGAATTCAGTAGATCATATTGTAACGGATTTTTCACATTTCCCAGACCTGGTCGACTCAACCATCGATCTATATTTAATCGTCATCAGGGTGGGCACACATTAAAAAAGGTTTATGTACATGTAGCTCATTTTGTCTATCAATATCATAGCCAAAAATAGTCCAAGTCTTCTCGTACTAAAACCGGCTAAGATATTGGGATGGCGGTGCCGGTCTTTAGTCCGAGTTCCAGGCCCATGCATTCTTATGACACGACTTAAGCGTTAGTGAGCCGCTCAAATAAAACCACAATTATATGAAATAAAATATCACAATTGCGACAATAAACGGATATTTTCCGCAGAAGACATGCTATTTTATCTGAAACCCACATCAGTTGTGAATTTAAAACGGTAATTTAATGCGAAAAGAGACATTTACCTCAATGTTTACAATTTTTTTAAAGTATGCGAACTCGGTTGACCTCGCGAACTGTGTTCGGCATTTTCCGTTGAAAATATTCCGTAGATTTTGGACAACAACGCAAATTACGATGAATTCTCCATTGTAATCGTAATTATGTGTGTCAATAAATAAAATAATAAATAGATTAATTAAACATTGGAGATATAAATGTAATACACTAAATAAATGAACCTTAAGTTTGAAAAGTCCCACTAAAACGGAAGAACTATATTTCGAAACTGTGTGATTCGGTTCTCCGATTATTTTATCAACACAGATGTCAAAATGCACATCACACGCATGGCAACTTGGCAAGTCAGACACAAGAGTTCTAATTTGCTCCAATTTTGACAAGTTGCTTGCGAAAATTGTCAACAAAACTACCGTTCTGATCCTCCATTATGTCATTAAGTTTTTAGTGCGGGAATTGTTCTGAAAGCACATAGAAAACTGGACTTTCGGGCGATCGGTTTTCGTCATTTTTGTTTGGAAAACCCGCGCTATATATAGAAACGGAAAGTAGAATTCCCAGAACAAACAGCGGATTATGCCGAACTTATTCGGACCACTTCGGCTTTCGGTTAAAACGTAAACAAACAGAGAAACAAATCGATGTTTGTGTCAATCAACCGGAATATTCTATGTGTAATTAACATTAAAGTTAGATTATTATACACCATTATGACCATAAGATGTAAGCCTTTCCGATGTATATAGCATCATGTATTGATTTGCTAGGTAAATCGAGTAAAATACACCACAAATTCCCGCCACAGATCGTGGGCGTAAGTCGTGTCATAGGATTGGTATACAAGCGGTCTTGGACTAAAGACCGGCACCTCCATCCCAATATCTTAGCCGGTTTTAGTACGAGAAGACTTGGACTAAGCCAAAAAGTGCAAATAAAATTGACTTTCATTAGTTGTGTACTGCTATCCCGTCTACAAAGAAACAATAAACTCAACGAAATACAATCTAGTGTTTCTGAGGTTCCCAGAGGGTGAATTTAGTGATGCTACCCCACACAGTGGGCTAGCATCACCAATTTCATCCTCTGGGGGACCTCATTCTGCTTAGGCCTCATCTTCTGGGAAGTATTTACATGTACATGTATAATCTCAAATTGACATTGGTTTAGTTACCTAGTCCCTTCTGTTGAGTTTCTATGTCCCGTACTTTGCAGAAGATAAAATGCATAATCAAGGTGACTAATGGATGAACATCACCAACCTCAACAGGGGAATTTCAATCTGATTCTAGGCCTCCTATAGCCGTTGAGGCCTCAGCAGAATGAAGTTCCCAGAGGGTAAATTTCATGACCCTAAGGGATAACGTCACTAAATTCACCCACTGGGGGACCTCATTCTGCCAATGTCAAACACACTGTTTTTTATCAAAATGTTAATGGGTGGTCATGGAAATGTAATTTGACGAATAAGGCATGAGAAAAAAGTTTACATAAAAGATATTCAAATAAAACCAAAATTGAGGAGGGGACTAAAAATAGGGTTGGGAGATATTTTTTTTATATTGGCCTTATATTGCACACCAAGCTACAGAGCATTTTCCTTATTGCAGATAGATACCAGTGGATAGAGTGATGGTATGAACTATGCATGAACTATTCATCAGCGTATTGTCTGGGAAGGATTTGTCAAAAGCTGGTGAATTGTTTAACCTAGCTGATAAGGACATCGACAAAGACCTGAACGAGATAATAGGAGAGATCTGTAAGATCGTTGACAGTGATGATTACATAAACAACGTAAATGACCAGAGCGTCATCGAGATATGTATAACACGAGTGACTACTGCGATTAGGTTAGTACACGAAAAGCATTTTGGTTACATCCATACCTTGATTTCTCAAGTATAAATGGTATGTCAGCAGTGAATTACAGATATGTCACTTTAACTAGCACGTTATGTATTCATATGCGCTATAAAAATTTATTTCTGTGCCAGTGCATTCTCTTATATATACAAGTCTCCCATAGGGAGTCTCGCATATTTAAGAGAATTCACTGGCGTACAAGGTCAATGTAAATATTGTTAGGCCAATGTATTCTCTTATATATGCGAGGCTCCCAATGTGAGACTTGCATATACAAGAGAATGCATTAGCACATGGTTTTCACTAAATTCAAGGAAGCTCCAGTCATCGAACAATTAATGGGCCCTTAATGGGAAGAGAAGAGATATCCATGCTTGGCTTGAAAATTTTTATTCTGCCAAAATATTATTTTCTTACCATATGAATTGCTGTTTTACATGCATCATCAAATTAAGTAATAGTATATTGCAAATGGTTCTCTCTCTATAGACAAACAGTGGATAGAAGATCACACGAAGAAATTTGTTAATGTTATAGTATATTGTTAATGGTTCTCTCTCTACAGAGAAACAGAGAGGATAGAAGATCACACAAAGGCATTGGTTAATGTTCTGGAGATATGCAGGCGACACAACCTGAAACCAAAGAACAAAGAGGAAGATCCTCCACATGCGAAGATTGTCTCAGATATTCTCAGTTCCCTTTTCACTGTAAGTATTCTCTCACTAGATTATGATGATCTTAAATGTAGTCATCTACTCCGTGTTCTATGTCCACAAGTTAATTTTCACTCATTACTCGGAGGGCTCCAAATAAAAGTGCAGGCCCAAATAATAGTGCAGGGGGAAATTCCATTGAAAGTTAATAAAAGTGCAGACCCAAATAATTGTGCAGGGGGAACTCTGAGCAAAACATCAACATAACTGTGGTTGAACAAATTATTTTTTTAGCAGGTCAAGTATAGGAATCAACATAGTATGTGTCATGTGACCCAGTGTTTTATTCAATATTAATTAAATGTTTACATGTATGCCATATACCTGAATATGTACATGCATAAAGTTATAAGCTCATCATTTTGATATCAGAATCATATAGAAATCTTGAGTTTATGCTGATTTCAATTTTTATAGACTCAAAATTAATAAACATGCAGACACAAATAAGCACTGTGCAGTGGGGGAATTTCCCAAGAAAATAAATAAATGTGTATGCAAGTTTATTTGGAGCCCAAGAGTACACAGATATATAAGAGCTCAATTCACACTAATTATCTTGAGTGCCTAATAAAAGTACAGGTTGGAATAATAGTACAGGTTGGAAAATGTCGCGTAACTGAATAATAGTACAGGGCGGAATAAACGTACAGGTTGGAAATATTAGTACCAGACATCCCAACAAAACGCGCCATCTGACTGGTTTACTGATGCCATGTGACAGAAATAGTTTCGATGGATAGCCAGGTCTGTGAATCTACAGTGTGCTGATCGCTGTCAACAATCAGAGTTCATCTATCTATGAATAACACAATTTAAGATTGGTGAATTATTTCTTTTGGTTAATTTAATAAACGTACAGGACCAAATAACGATCGTACAGGTGGGAATTTTACCTCGATTTTAATAATCGTACATGTATGTTTATTAGGCACTCAAGAGTACGTATCCACATGTATGGACATAAACAAAACAAAAATTCAAATTTATTTTTCTTTTGATTTTTAGCTCAACTTTACTTTGTAAAGTTTGAGCTATTGCCATGGCTTTGTCGTCCGTCGTGCGTGTGTGCGTGTGCGGGTGTGTGTGTGTAAGGCGTCAACAATAGAGGCTACAGGTCGTACCTTTGATCGGATCATTATGAAATTTGTCATAGCTGTTGACATCAACATTTGTACCGGAATGATTCATTTTGGGGTAATTCGGAAAAAAAACATGGCCGCCAGCGGCCATCTTTGTTTTCAAAATTCAATCCATTAGCATGGGCCACAGGTCGCACTGTTCGTCTGATCATCATGAAATTTGTCATGGCTGTTGATATTGGAATGTAGATGGGAACGAGTCATTTTGGGGTCATTCGGACAAAAAACATGGCCGCCAGCGGCCATCTTGGATTTTATAATTTAATCCATTAGCACGGGCCACAGGTTGTACTCTTTAGTCTGATCATCATAAAATTTGTCATGGCTGTTGATATTGGAATGTAGATGGGAACGAGTCATTTTGGGGTCATTCGGCCCAAAAACATGGCTGCCAGTGGCCATCTTGGATTTCAAAATTTAATCCATTAGCACGGGCCACAGGTCGTACTGTTTGTCTGATCATCATGAAATTTGTCATGGATGATAATATTGACATGTAGATGGGAACGAGTAATTTTGGGGTCATTCGGCCAAAAAACATGGCCACCAGCAGCCATCTTGGATTTTACTCTTTGTATGACTAAATTCTTTAGCACGGGCTGCAGGTCGTACCTTTATTCTGATCATCATAAAATTTGTCATGGATGTTAACAATGACATGTAGATGGGAACGAGTAATTTTGGGGTCATTCGGCCAAAAAACATGGTCGCCAGCAGCCATCTTGGATTTTACTCTTTGTATGACTAAATTCTTTAGCACGGGCTGCAGGTCGTACCTTTAGTCTGATCATCATAAAATTTGTCATGGTTGTTGAAATTGGAATGTAGATGGGAACGAGTCATTTTGGGGTCATTCGGACAAAAAACATGGCCGCCAGCGGCCATATTGGGTTAAAAAAATTAATCCATTAGCACGGGCCACAGGTCGTACTGTTCTTCTGATCATCATGAAATTTGTCATGGATGATAATATTGACATGTAGATGGGAACGAGTAATTTTGGGGTCATTCGGCCAAAAAACATGGCCGCCAGCAGCCATCTTGGATTTTACTCTTTGTATGACTAAATCCTTTAGCACGGGCTACAGGTTGTATCTTTAGTCTGATCATCATAAAATTTGTCATGAATGTTAATAATGACATGTAGATGGGAACGAGTCATTTTGGGGTCATTCGGCCAAAAAACATGGCCGCCAGCAGCCATCTTGGATTTTACTCTTTGTATGACTAAATCCTTTAGCACGGGCTACAGGTTGTACCTTTAGTCTGATCATCATGAAATGTGTCATGAATGTTAATAATGACATGTAGATGGAAACGAGTCATTTTGAGGTCATTCGGCGAAAAACATGGCCGCCAGCAGCCATCTTGGATTTTACTCTTTGTATGACTAAATCCTTTAGCATGGGCTACAGGTCGTACCTTTAGTCTGATCATCATAAAATTTATCATGGTTGTTGAAATTGGAATGTAGATGGGAACGAGTTATTTTGGGGTCATTCGGCCAAAAAACATGGCCGCCAGCAGCCATCTTGGATTTTACTCATTGTATGACTAAATCCTTTAGCATGGGCTACAGGTCGTACCTTTAGTCTGATCGTCATAAAATTTGTCATGGATGTTAACGATGACATGTAGATGGGAACGACTCATTTTGGGGTCATTCGGCCGAAAACAAGGCCGCCAGCAGCCATCTTGGATTTTACTTTTCTCTTCATGTCTATAAACATGTATTAGATATTCAACTTTCCACATTCCTAATGGCTCCATTGACTGTAATACATTAAATTATTCCCTTTCCAAGTTGAGCTACAGTGTCATTGACACTTTCATTCAATGCATCGGTGCCTGAGATCCTAGACCATTTTTTTTTTATCCTCATATAGGGTTCTGTTATAGCAGCGTTTCCGTTACAGGAACAGTGGGTGACTGATTTTTTTTTTGCCAAATTAAAAAAACTTTGGTCAAATTAAATCCTCATTTACCAGTATTCACAGTTGTTGGAAATTTGTGCATAAAACGCTGAAAACCAATTAATATTTCCACCACTATAGTTTAAACTATAGTAGTGGCAATGTTATTTTGTCTGATTTCTTTCCCTGCAAATATCCATCAACTGTGCTATACATGTGCTGAACTGTGACTTGGCATATCCAACCTTCAACCAACAAGTTTGGGGACATTGAGACTGTAAAACAGTTTGGGGACAATGAGACTGTAAAACAGTTTGGGGACAATGGGACTGTAAAACAGTTTGGGGACAATGAGACTGTAAAACAGTTTGGGGACAATGAGACTGTAAAACAGTTTGGGGACAATGAGACTGTAAAACAGTTTGGTGACAATGAGACTGTAAAACAGTTTGTTTCAGTAGTTCTGTCAATTTATCGCACACTATTTGTAACAAATAGATATAGAAAAAATTACTTCTGTCTGTTTGTCATTAATACAAATCTACGATTCTCGACCGATCGGGACGAAACTTGGTACGTGTGTGTAGTTTGACCAGGCGGTGGTCGTTGTCATATTGGCGAGCAGCCCGTGCGACGCCCGTGCAGCGCATGCGCAGACGAGATCTCGGAAACGGGTGGAGCTATCGACTTGAAATTTGGTATGTGAATGTATCTTGCCCCGAGTACTAATTTTATCGGGTCGCCGAGCCCGTGCGACGCCAGCTTCGCGCATGCGCAGACCAGATCTCGGAAACGGGTAGAGCTATCGACTTGAAATTTGGTTTTTTAATAGCCCGGACAACGTCGGGCTCATCGACTTGAAATTTGGTTTTTTAATAGCCCGGACAACGTCGGGCTCATCGGCTAGTACATATATATAATGCATAGAACTGTATATCAATTATCAGGTTCATCAACTTAAGTTTGCATCACATCGTAGGGAAAAATCGTGATGCGTATTGCATCATAAACCATCCGCATCATTGCAGCCCTAATCACTAAAGGTCGAAAAGTTGGTGTTCATGCGTTTAGTATGGCACGGGTTAGCAACTTGCAACTGATGAAGATCTTATTGACTTTTTTCTCTCTTCCTTCTTTGATGATCTCATTTATAAAATATAAATTTTTGACTTTTGGATTTTATTAATTGAGATATTTTGGTGCGTACATTCAAAATTATTTTCCAAATTTTGTAAAACTGCTCCGGGCCACTGCTCTACATCCTAAATTTATGACAAGTGAACGAGGAATCATGTATCGGCACAAAATTGGGTCACTGTTCCCTTAATTTTGTTTTACCCCCCCCTATTTTCATATGCTTTGCAGATTCCCTCTTCTTTCTTTTGTTATCCATACATTTGGCACCAACTTCACTTTGTGATTAAATGTATATGACTAATTGGTTTCAGGCCATTTTTCTTTCAGCTTATCCTAATTTGACATATCAAAAAGCCTTCTGGCCATCAGCCAGCATTTCATTTTGACTTTTTACTGTCATCCCGGGATGCTAGGTATGATTTTCGCTAACCCTACATGATGTGTTACCTGGTCAGACACCCACTTACCTCTTATTGGTTACCCATAAAACATTGCAACCCTAATCACTAAGATTTTCATTGGTTTTCAGCATTACAGCAAAGTTACTGTGATGGAGATAACCATTCCAGTTGTCGTGACATTCCTCAATTGTGATAATAAAGACCTGAGTCGGAACGTCTCGAGTTACCTGTCACTGGCTGCTATTGATCATGCCAAGCTGCTCGGGAAACACATTCAAGTCATACTCGACAGTATTTTACTGAGTGGTGAGTCATGACAAACAGTTAACCCTTTACCCAACAGAAGGGCCCTGTGCCAATGCATTCTCTTATATATGCGAGTCGACCATAGGTCGCCTCGCATATATAAGAGATATAGAATACACCCATAGTAGCCGAGAATAACAAATTTTCACCACGAGTGGTATTGTGGTTTTAACCACGAGCCTTTGGCGAGTGGTTAAAACCACAATTCCACGAGTGGTGAATTTTTTTTATTCTCGGCTACTATGGGTGTATTTTGTTTATACCATAATTATTATTCTTCGGTCGCTTCGTAAATGTATTGCTACTGAGCTACTATGTGGTGACTGTTAACATGTATGTGCACCGAGTGACCCAAATATGTCACAAGTTAAGCTATCATGAATGTTGGTCACGCGTAGTAATACATATTTCTAGGAAATTCGGTGATCCGCCACTTTCTTGGCATCAGTCAGCTGGTGTGAACACACATTCAAATTTCCCACATTGCAGATACCATTTACAATCTATACGTTGTAGTCAAAATGTAAGCCGTCGTTCGCTTTAAACACGGAAAGGCAGACGAACACGTGCGTTTGTTTTGTTTACATTTTCAACAGCTATCGCCGACCTGTATAAAACGTGTACTTTGTCGGTGCATGCACCTAGAATAAAACATCTTTAAACTAACTTTAATGTGTCATTTTTTGACAAGTAAACCCAGTAAATGGAATTGGATAGTATATATCTGTGTGTTTAGACCACTTATCGCATTTCAGTGTGTTTTGAGTCGGAAAAATTGTGTATTTACTTCGCGAAGCGGGCGTGACGAAAAATTGGGCTAAATTTCGACAGCGAGGTCACCAGAGGTCAAATGACGGGTCGTTCTACTATGGGTATAAACTTTTAACACATAAAGTGCCGTTGAAACATTTACACAACAGTATAAATTTATACCAATAGTAGGAATCGTTATACCCACAGTAGGGTGTAAAGATGAAATTTACAAAACAGGTGTTATACACACAGTAGCATAGCCAATTATGGTATAAAATGCATTGGCTTAACACATTAAAAATTATAAAATTGTTAAAGAATGTAAGAAAAAATGGTAATGCCAATGCATTCTCTTATATATGCGAGGCGACCTATGGTCGACTCGCATATATAAGAGAATGCATTGGCACAGGGCATAACTGTAACCATCACAATGTGGTCAATGAGCCGGTTCCAATGATATCCATATTTGTATGGTTTTATTGAGACCCAAGATAATTTAGGATGTTGAAGCTTCATTTGGCCGGTTTTGGCCGTTTTGTTGGGTAAAGGGTTAAATGAGCTGAAATGTTATCTGATGTGAGCATGAAGTCAGCAATGTGCAATTGATGATGATCCTATTTTCAACTCATTGGCCAAACAATTTCCATAGTGTCTAAATTTTATATAGGGGTGCCACGATTAGTCATTAAATCGATGAACCATTGATAAAGCCGATTACCATTTCCGTCGTCGTTTAATCTGCGTTATTTATTTCGGATGTTGGAAAATGCCGGGTATTATTGAATACCGTGTTTGTTTTTACAAAATTTAATATACAACTGAGGGGTTGACAAACTTTGATCATGTAGGCGATGTTGTAAAGAGATTCCGACAACATGAGTACTACTAATATATGTTGCAAACAGTCGGCAGTTCATTTGATGATGCAACATGGTTACTCTTCGGGTCATTGTATATTCTTCAAATTGGCGGCACTGCAGCTTTGAACTTAATGCAACGTCGTTGTATATTTCTACAAGAAAGGTGGCACTATATCTTTGAAATGTGCTGACTGTCACCATTTTCAATGAACGGAATGCACTCGCCCTTGAGTCTGATTTGACCAATGGGGAGTTGATTGACATTCTTTCGAAACCAGGGAACATACAACTGTACATCATTTTAATCAGCGATGTTCTCTGCGATGTCCTTTGCAGCAAGTATACTTTGTTTGTATACGTATACTTAGATGTTAGTAGTACAGGCTATCGCTTATCGTGTGGTGACTGCTGAATGAAATTCACTATTATCAAATACTTAACTTGTTCTGAGTTCTGAAATTTGCAGACAGGGCCCACCATTGTGATTGTTATCGACGATCTGGAAGTTTGCTGAAACTTATACATGTAGTTTCAGTAACATTTGATTATTTTTTTTTAGGAACCACCATCGGTCCATCGTGCATTCCTACTTTTATATTGTTTGTATGTTTGGCTATTCATAACACTGAAATTAATCGCTATGTTCGTTCTAATGAACTCACAAATATTATAACCATGACATCGCCGAGAAACAGTGTTCACGCTGGCCCGGCAATTCCTTTCGCCAAATGCCATTTTTTTTTAGCCACTTTGCATTTTCTTTAGCTGCTTATTTTGGAACATATTTTGAGATAAATTGAATGTTCATTACATTTTATTTTCAAAATAAAACAATATCAATGTAACATGGTCACTGAAATCTAGCTTTCTCTTATGATTCATTTTGGAAATGCGACTTGCAATGAAAACCCCGGGTACTTAAAGCATCATTCCCTGATCCCCACTCAGAGGCGGACTGGGCCAAAACACCGGCCCAGGAAATTAATATAATACCAGCCCATTTGTTTGGGGGGGGGGTGCATCCACAGTCCACCTTGGAAAATTCCAACTGCACCCCCCCCCCCTTGAATCAGAATCAGACCAATTGCATAATTCCATTTGCACCCCCCCCCCCCCCCTTGAATCAGATGCAGACCAAATACATGTTTTTGCATAATTCCATTTGCACCTCTGGTTTAATATCCTATATATTCATAAACCATGGTTCTATATATTCCCGGTATGAGACCATTCAGATATTTTTACCTGAAAAATTGCATAAAATCTAACATCTAGCGGTCTAACTCCAGACAAATGCACATGGCTACGGACAAGAGACCAGGACACACCGGGCTGTTCATGGTTGTTCGGCCCGGGGTGAGAACATTTTGAAAACTATACAAGAAAATCTCGAATCGGATAAACTAGACTGGCATCAACTGAAGCGTTCCTATTTTCTTGTAAATTTCAATTGGGGGAGGGGTGCGTAAGATTTTTTTTGGGATTTACAGCTGGGAGTTACCGTTAAAATCTCGAGATTAATGGGGTCTTTACGTGGTGTTATATGATGCCGACAAGTTCATTTAATGTCAAAATTACGATTAGCCAATTCGGCTGGTTAAACAACACATGTGGCGGCCCACGTCCGGAATTTTCCCGGTCTCCTGATCGGCCATGCAGTCCGCCTCTGCCCTCATGAATTTATGTGAGAAGAGTACCATCTTATTGGATACACGGCTGGTTAAACAACACATGTGGCGGCCCACGTCGGTTTCATTTGTGGCCCAAGTTGTGGTTGGGCGGCCCAACCACATATACCCCCCCCCCCCCCCCCCCCCCAAACCGTAAAAAAAACCCTCGGATTCTCGCTTGATAGAAAATCACGTGGAATCAAAATTATTCCGGCCTCCGGCCCATCGGGAAATTTCCCGGTCTCCCGATCGGCCAGTCCGCCTCTGTCCCCACTCACAAGTTGTTTTTATTACAACACAAAGTGTTTGACACTGACACGATATGAAATCAACATCAATGCACTCTATTACTAATTGCTCCAAGCACATCGGGTCGTATAACATACACGAGGTGCTGACGCTTTTGTTGTGCGGATGTTAGCTGTGCGTGATGTAATTAGACTGAATACTAAGCTGGACACAATTGGGAGGACATTATTTTAGCCATTTTTTTCACCATATGGTCATTTATTTTTGCCAATGGCTAAAATGGCTACCACCAGCGTGAACACTGCCGAGAACTGTGCTGATATTAAATTGTGCTCATTAGTCATTACCAGTCGTTTATGATGCACTATATTAACGTAACATCAGCCGATCTGAAACAACCAGCGATAGCAGTTAACCAGCACCAAGCTAATCGACCATATTAGGGAATACTTCCACTGATATTAATATTAGGTATGATTAATTGATTATAGTCATTTATTGACGACTGTTTATCGATTATCAAAATCAATAATCGTGGCGCCTCTAATTTCATATATGGCATAGTGGATCTCTAATAAAATTTATTAACCGAGTGCACTAAATTTGATTCGAGCTGAGCTTTAATGAGGTTCAAATCAAATTTAGTGGATGAGGTTAATAAATTTTGTGTAGAATTGCAACGAATTTGAGATTTTTTTTATCACATAATCACATTTTGGCAAGGAAAAATGTTCTTGAAACAGCCAGGGTTAAAAAAATTAATACTGATTTTGTATTCACGACCTAAGAGGAAGTAAAGACACCTTCAAGAAAACATATAGAGCTTTCCATTTTAATTTGTCTTTTCATGTTGACAAAATTATTCATCTATCTTTATCTCACAGTCAACACTAAATAACCCAACACAAATTGAATATTATATTTATATTCTAGCTAACATAATAACATTGATCGATATCATTGTGCTAAGCTCTTACATCAGTGTGCATGCCGATAATACATGTGTGTCTTTCTAAGAAATATGAGGCAGTGTTTAAGGGCTAATTTTGTGATAAATTCATTTATTCGGATGGCACCTTCTAACAATTTTCAATATTCTATTGAACTGCACCAGGATCTTTGTTTCCACTTCCAAATTCACCTTATTATGTGGAGTAATTATATAATGGATACATGTAGGTTTCAAGACATTAACAGAGCAATTCCCTTTATGGAGCCCCAGACAGAGAGAACAATACATTGTTGACTGTCTTCTGCTTGGGTCCGTGTGGGGCTCCATACAGGAGTGTATATTAACCCTTTCATGGCGGAAGCCACGCTGGCACAGCATTAATAATCCTGTGTCAGTGCATTATCATATATAGGGAGCCTCGCATATATAAGAGAATGCACTGGCTTACAAGGTCAATATTGTTAGGCCACTACTAATTATATTTTTGATTCTATTTTAGGTATCCATTGTATGTGCAGAGTATTACCTCAGATTTACTCACAGAACAGGAGAGCGATCATCGACTATCTCATAGATCTGGTCAAACTCCTCCCCGAACTTGAGCTTGTTGAGCGAGTCAGTTTGTTCCAAGTTTTTGGCAGTGTCGCTCAAAGCAGGCCAAAGGTAAGACATGAAGAATGAACCACAGGGAACTCTCTAACCAGTGTTACCTGCATACTGTAGGAATACAGTCTGAGTTTAGTGTGTCTGATGTAGCAATACACGATTTCCAGCAATTTTGCCAACCTGGGAGGGGGTACTGTACTTCGAATCAATGCTGAGCCATTATCTTTGGCATAGGTCCCATCAAGCATGTTTTAATTTTGACAGAAATTTTAGGTGTAATCATTTGTCTGTACCTTATCTTCTTTGTACAATTTGTCATTGAGTTATGCCCCTTGATTTGCACACACAAAACACAAAATTTTACCCATTTTTTTACTCAAATTGACCATTTTCAACCCAAAACCAGACCATGATAGAGCGAATGTCAGTACCGGTATATAAGCTTCTTCCACCTGATAGAGCTATGTTAGAGCTGAGAAATATTAGAAATAGAAAAAAAGTTATCGTGTCTTGCGAGCCCAGATGACAGAATTCAGGGGAGAGAAATTGGGCTATTTCCCTGTAACCAATAACACAGAGTTGGCCTTCACTGAATACGAAAACCCTGTTGCGTATCCACATTTTAAACTTTTTTGAGAACTTTCCCAGTTTTGTAAAATAATTAAACCTTCAAACCAGTAATGTCACAGTTAACACAGGCTACACTGGCTGTTATGCCCCCCCCCCCCAGATACTTATTTTTCTATTTTTCAGACCCCCTACAACCCGTGAAATTGTGTACTGCTACCTGACAATTCCAGAATGAGGATGAGGATGAATTAAGTGACGCTATCCCGCATAGTGGGCAAGCTTCACCAAATTTACCCTCTGGGGATCTCATTCTGCTTAGGCCTCAACTGCTATGGGAGATCTCGGATCAGATTGAAGTTCCCCAGTTATGCCCTGTGCCAATGCATTCTCTTATATATGCGAGTCGACCATAGGTCGCCTCGCATATATAAGAGAATGCATTGGTCTAAAAAAAAAAAAAAATTACCATTTTTTCTTACATTCTTTAACAATTTTATAATTTTTTATGGTCGACTCGCATATATAAGAGAATGCATTGGCACAGGGCTGTTCTGTTGGGTAAAGGGTTAATATGGTTAACTCCCATAGAGAGCCCCACACAGATAGAAGGATCAATTACTGAATGTCGTCTGCTTGTGTCTGTGAGGGGCACCATAAGGGTTAATGACATTGGTGTTGTTGATGTTCACAAATTAGTCACCTCAAATGTGCAATTTATCTTCTGCAATTTAGGGGATACAGAACCTTCCCAGAAGGGAAAATGTAATTAAACACAAAGTTAATTTGAGACTATAGATACTTCCCAGATGATGAGGCCTAAACAGAATGAGGTCTCCAGAGGGTGAATTTGGTGATGATAGCCCGCCGCTATGTGGGATAGCGTCACTAAATTCACCCTCAGGGGACCTCATTCTGCAAATGACAGACACACTAAACTCAGGCTTGATATCAACCCCCATATGAATCCAGTCGTAAGTCGGGATTTTCTACCCTGTGCCAATGCATTCTCTTATATATGCGAGTCGACCATACCCGGTAGGTCGCCTCGCATATATAAGAGAATGCATTGGCCTAACAATTTTTTATCATTTTTTTTAAATAAATGTTTCGGACAATTTTTAGGACATAAAATAAAAAACATCCATTACCCTGCAGGGAGCCCCACACATATATAGAAGCATATAGAAGAGTGTCGTCTGCTCATGTTTGTCTGGGGCTCTGTATGGGTGAAATTATAAAATTGTTAAAGAATACAAGAACAAATTATTAAAATTGTAAAAAATTGTTAGGCTAATGCATTCTCTTATATATGCGAGGCGACCTATGGTCGACTCGCATATATAAGAGAATGCATTGGCACAGGGTAAAAAAAACCATGGGGCTTGATACTGTATAAAGCCACACTATTTCTCAGGCTAAAAAATTGTGAAAAGCATGCAAGCTTGTTGTTTTTCATTAAACTTTTTATTTCTGGGGCACACGCCATTGAAGCTTTCCACCTCTGCGTCGGCTTGCTCTGGGTTTAATTCTGAAAACATTTGCAGGGATCAGCCTAGAGGGTGAATTGGGAGACACCTTCTCCCTATAATGTACCACTTCTCCCTATTTTTGTTCTAGGGAAAAGTGACCTCTCTCTTATATACCAGTACATGTATCCATATTTCAAAATCTAATATATATTTTGGGACTTCTGTCTGTTTGTTTGTCTGTTTGTCTGTTTGTTAGCAATGGCCGGGAAAACTGCCAGACGGATTTTGACGAAATTTGATACCTAGGGATACTTTTGTCCGGGGAGTGTTTTGGACGGGTCAAATCGTGACCCCGACCTGACCTTCAAAATGGTCAATTCAAGGTCAAATTGGGTAAAACGGACGGATTTCGACAAAATTTGATACCTGGCTACGGGTTCTTTTGTCCGGGGAGTGTTTTGGACGGGTCAAATTGTGACCTTGACCTTCAAAATGATCAATTCAAGGTCAAATCGCACCTTTCGACGGAAAGCAGAGGGGAAACAGCCTGGGTGAAGTCGGGCCCACCAGCTAGTAACATATATTTGAAGTGTATTTACTAATTATACCCCCACTTTCAAAATGGGGGGTATACTGGATTGACTGCGTCTGTTCGTGCGTCCGTCTGTCGTGCCGTCCGTCCGCTTTCTCCATCCGTGTGTCGTACCGTCTGTCCGTCCGACCTCATAACTCGAACAACTATGAACCGATTTCAATAATTTTTTGAATGCAATCTCCTTGGGACTGCCTCTCCGCATGATGCTAATAAGTTACGCCTCATTTTCGACATATTCTGTCCGATTTAATAACTTTGACAAATATGAACCGATTTCAATAATATTTGGTATACATGCGTCTCACAATACCCTCTCTACATGATGTGGCTAGGGATTGGCTCAGACTGTTTTTCATAATATTACACTTCATTTTCGACTTATTTTGACTTAGAAAATTCTGTCTGACTTAATAACTTTAACAAATATGAACCAATTTGAATAATTTTTTCTGTACAAGCTTCTTGTGACACCATATCGATATTGTTAGTCCGAATTTTTCTTTGAAGTTAAAAATATTTTTTGTTGGATTTACGCATAATGCGGGTTGAATTTGCCACGGTGGGGGTATGTTGGCACTCAAGTGCACACCTCTTGTTAAATTCTGTACTTACTCATTTTAAATGGGCTCATTTGCAGAATGCGGTCCCCAGCGGGGGAATTTAGTGAGGCTATCTCGCATAGCTGGCTAGCATTACTAAATTCACCCTCATTCTGCTTAGACTTCATTTGCTATGGGAGACATAGACTCAGATTGAAGTTACCAAATGGTGAATATTGTGATGTACACCCATTGGGAACCTCGATTATGCAATGTGTCATCTGCCAATTTGTGGATATAGAGAAACTAAACTAAACTAGTTAGTAAATTGAACTTTGCTTATGTGACTTCTCCCTAATAAAAGTCCATTTCTCCCTAATAATCTGATAAGGAGAAGTGACTTCTCCCAATTTAAATTCTCTGGAATGTCCTTGAATGTTTGCATGCACAGTCCAAGATGCAATAACATTTTGCCAATTGTTTGAACCACAATCAGTTGGCCAGGTTAGGTAAAATAATCCTTATTTTTAGCTCAACTTGACAAAATCAAGTTTGAGCTATTGCCTGGGTAGGTGTCTGTCTTCCTTGTGTGTGTGCCCGTCCATCCAATAAAACAATTCCCTTTGGCCACTATCTTCCGATTGGAAACAAACTTCAGCGTGACCTCTAGATAGGAGCTTACCATATTTGCTGAATTTTTTATTTTACATTTGAATCATTGGCACACCCTGCAACCATTATTTATTGGCGAAATGTTTTGAAATTGAAAAACAGGACTGTCTGTTGTTCTTTGATTTCCTATTTGCCATCTTGCATAGACCTAATTTGAATGACTTCATCCATTTTACTTTCCTCTTTTTTTCAGGCTCTGGAGGCACATATCAGTGTTTTTAAAAAGTATCTCAACAACTTGACGTTAGCACCGCTGATCCTCAAAATCTATATTGGTGTCGCCATTAGTAATCCAGAAGTATTCCTAACAGAGAAGGAGTCACTCGTAGAGTTCTCTCGGGAGCAGCCCGCTCTAGTCGGTCAGGTCGCCCAGATATTCGGAGCCTTGGCAACAATAAACAGGGTATGATGCCTATTTAACCCTTTATGGAGCCCCAGACAGAGAGAACAATGCACTGATGACTGTCGTCTGATTGGGTCCATGTGGGCTCCATACCGGAGTGTAATTTAACCCTTTATGGAGCCAGAAACAGAGTAATGCACTGATGACTGGCGTCTGCTTGGGTCAATGTGAGGCTCTATACAGGAGTGTTATTTAACCCTTTATGGAGCCCCAGACAGAAAGAACAATGCATTGATGACTGTCATCTGCTTGGGTCTGTGTAATGCTTCATACGTGAGTGTTATTTATCCCTTGATGGAGCCCCAGACAGAAGGAACAATGCATTGATGACTGTCGTCTGCTTGGGTATGTGTGATGCTTCATACTGGAGTGTTACTTAACCCTTTATGGAGCCCCAGACAGAAAGAACAATGCATTAATGACTATCGTCTGCTTGGATCTGTATGATGCTTCATACTGGTGTATTATTTAACCCTTTATGGAGCCCCAGACAGAGAGAACAATGCATTGATGACTATCGTCTGCTTGGGTCTGTGTGAGGCTCTATACAGGAGTGTTATTTAACCCTTTATGGAGCCCCAGATAGAAAGAACAATGCATTGATGACTATCGTCTGCATGGGTCTGTGTGATGCTTCATACTGGAGAGTTGTTTAACCCTTTATGGAGCCCCAGATAGAAAGAACAATGCATTGATGACTGTCGTCTGCTTGGCTCCATGTGAGGCTCTATACAGGAGTGTTATATAACCCTTTCATGATGGGAGCTGTGCTGATGCAGCATTAAAGGCACGGATGGCCTTCATTATAGGTTATAATTTTGAAATAACAGTTACCAAAAAAAGATAATTTCCTCAAGAATTTACTAATAGTATTAGTATAATGATAGTATTAGTATAATGATAGTATGAGTGTGATATCATGCGCTTTGTGTGAGTTGAGTGTTTGTTTTTATAAAGCACGTAGAGAGTGATCAATAAGCAAAACACACAACACCGTGGCAAATTTTTTAGGAGAGTGATTCACGGTTACCCATTCAACACCCAAATCTTGAGCGGTGGGGATTAGTGAGCGCTATACCGGTATGTTGTAAACAACTTGGTGGCAGTTTATTGGCATATTAGCGCAGAAATATTAATATATTAATATGCAAATATATAGAATTGTGGTTGTAGGAAAAGGATTTTCCAATTGATTGGGTAAATAATGATAATCTTAGGAGATTCATGCTAACAACTAATGCCAGGGTTTCCGCTAGGAAAAATAAATGGGTCGGTCCTGGGTGGGGGGCACAGTTCGGCGGAAGCGACCATGGTTCACGCATGCATAAGAAAATGTTCCGTTTTACAACAGTGGCGGAAACGCCAGTTCCATGCATCTGAGACACGGGGGAAATACTCATGCACGCGCCATCAGCATGTCACATCTAATCGGCTAACGATGGACGGTAGCAAAGTTTTACTACCGACACAATCACGACGGCGGACGGTGCCTTCAGAAACGAACGAGGATGTCAACCAGTGTCCTTCTGTAAACGGTGCTCGCAAAAATGTGCATTCTCGGACTAAGCGCCCAGCGTTTTTTTTTTTTTTAAGGTGATTTACTGAAATCTTAGGAATGTTGACAGACATGAAATCTTTGGTGCAATGTGGAGGCCAGTGCAAAGGTCAAACTGGGATCAGAGTGCTACATCGCTAGTCTCCCCAAGCTGCAAAACAGTGTGGCGGGGTAACATCACAAGAGCTATACTCTGACCTTCACCCCAGAATGGCAGTCACGTTATATTAAACTAATTAACGGGTGGAACATCCTGATATATAAGTAAAATTGTACATGCGGGGTGGGTGGAGTCGATTTGTGAGTATATGATGCGCGCCATACAAGTATACCGTTAACCGAGGTCAAGAACGAGTATAGCTCTTCCGACGTTACCACTCTTCCGTAAAACAATTCAGTCCCCTCGCTAAGCTAGAAGGGGACTAAACTCAGACTGTCAGCTTGAGTCTCCCCTTGTGTAATTGGAAATTCTAATTTATAATAATTTAGAACTAATTTATAATGAGCTTACAATCGCTCTATTGGGCAACTATTCGTGACTTTTTCCCCATGGTTTGAAGGGAATCAAGGGGGTCGGAAACCTAAGAAATTCAAGGGCTTGGAAAATGTATTTTAATATTCAAGAATTATCTCCACAGAAGGCAAATTTGGTGACGCTAGCAGACTAGCGCCACTAAATTCACTTTCCGAGGATCATTCGTAAAATTTTCAAACAGTTATTTACAAAACTTATTGATGTTGACAACAATCAGAACCATTGTCTATGGCCATATTATTGCAACATGCTCAGCAATAATTCTGTGGTTTCCTGGAACTGAACGCGACATAAAAAACAGACCTATCTATGGCACCGATTTGCTGACGAAATAAGTCTGCAGCTGACGCACGTGAAGCTCGAGCAATTCGGCATACCGCATGGAGTCCTGCTCAGCATATTCTGATGGCATTGGTGTTTTCCGCCTTTGATGTTTGCCGCCTTTGATGTTTGCCGCCTTTGATGTTTTGCTCCAATGTATTTGCGTGCTATTCTTATTGTTTTTTCGGGAGATGGACTGTGTCGATTTCATTTTGTCAATATTAATGAAAATAAGTGTAGATATATAGCCTGTCGACACAGACAAGACTGAATAAGTTTTTAATAACGTCATTTATTTGTGTATGAGCGGGATTTCATGCAACGACCGACGGGGGGAATGGGTCCGTAGGACGGACCCGCAGTCGGCCTGGCGGAAACCCTGCTAATGCACACATGGTCCTGGATATAAATTTAGATTGAACAATTTATAAGAATAAATATTAATGGTATTATTCATTAACTTTGTGCTGAAGTTATTATTAATCTCCATATTCATATTAAATGTATGAAAAAGAAACTTTCTATTAGGAAAAGTGGTATATACCAGCCAATTAAGATACAATTCATTAAAAATAAATGCTGCATCTTCTATCCCGTCAATACGGCTTTGTACAAAACGTCTAACACCCCACCGGAATTGACATATATTTTAAAAAAAAAAAGGGTTTTCATAACATGTTACTAATAATATTCTTTTATAGATTGAAGCTGCTAAGAGCATGAATTTCTTTATGAATAACCTCGAGACGACGGATCAGAACGCCTTGGTGCTCATTCTACAGGAGATCCGTGCCGTCGGTCTGAAGCATAAAAAACTAGTAGACGTGAATATGACTGACATCGAGCTAACCGCCCAGAATTCAAACAGCTCGGTGCGGATTATAATCCAACAGATTAAAGATGATCTCACAAAACCGTAAGTCACATCGATATTCACCATCTGGGAACATAAATCCCAAAGCAGATGAGGCAAGGCAGAATGATGTCCCCAGAGGGTGAATTTGGTTATGCTAGCCCTCTGTGTGGGGTAGCGTCACTAAATTCACCCTCTGGGGACCTCATTCTGCTTAGGCCCTCAACTGCTATGGTAGATCTAGGATCAGATTGAAGTTCCCCAGTTGAAGTTGTTGATGATCACCCATTGGGCACCTTGATTATGGATTTTACCTTCTGCAAATTAGCGGATGTAGAAACTTCCCAGATGGGAAAACGTAACTAAAAACAATGTTAATTTGATACTATATATACTTCTCAGAAGATGAGGCCTAAGCAGAATGAGGTCTCCAGAGGGTGAATTTGGTTATGCTAGCCTGTTGTGTGGGGTAGCGTCACTAAATTCACCCTCTGGGAACCTCATTCTGCGAATGACAGACTTCACTGATAAAGTTGAATGTTTAACCCACAGGGAGCCTCACACAGGTTGAAGCATGAACTACAGAGTGCCGTCTGCTCCAGTCTATGTGGGGCTCTCTATGGGTTAGACACACTATTTCAAGGCTTTGGAACCAAATTCCAAGGTGTACGTAACAAGACAGTTTATACGGAATTTCGAGCTATAGACCAGGGTTCGGGTTCAGGGTTCGCGCTGCCACTTGCCAAATTTGCCATTGGCAAAAATAATTCATATTTGGCAAAAAATATTTTCATTTGGCAAAAGTTTTGGCAAGTTACTTTTTAATTCCTCAAGAAATTTGAAAAATATATCAATACCATTCATTTCAGGAAACTATCATAATATAATTATATTAGTGGTGTTTTAAAGGTCTAGGAAAAGTTCACACTTTTATTAAGACGAAGTTAATCTGATAGCAATAGTATTCATAGGTGAGGGATTACCCATATTAAGTGTGGTGGTGGTGTTTACATAGCTAATACTCTTGTAATGTGCCCTTCTGATGAAGCGACCCATCTACAATTCTATTGTGCGGTGATTGGTTTATTGTTGTATAATAAACCACAAGATAAGACTCAATGTTGCAGAAAAATATACTATCAGAGGATAGCATTATAATTTGGCAACAAATATTTTCATTTGGCAAATGATTTGGCAAAAGTAAATTTTGGTCCAGCGCGGACCCTGCTATAGACTGGTCCAAATAAAAACATTGCTAGATTTACATCCCCTCCGACCCTATTTTAGTTCCTTCCTAAATTTATTTTTATTTTGATATTTATATTTAAACTTTTTTTTCTATGCCTTACCCGTCAAATTACATTTCAGTGACCCATTAATCAGTCTATTTTGATCAAATTAGACAATCTAAGTAAACCTTGTATCATATAAGATAGGATACTGCTTCAATATCTAGAACTGTCCATAACCATTTATGTTAGGAAGAATAAAAAATTAAATTTGCTCTCCCGCACCAAGTAAATCTAGCAATTTATTTATATTGGCTTAATGGACCTTTCCACAGCTGTCAATCAAATATTTAATTACTAGCAGATATTACTGAGCGATGAAATGAATCAATGAAAATTCTTTGTTCACTCCAATTTTTATCTCAGCGCATTCTTTCAGTGTTAAAGACAGGAAATTATATATTTTTTTAATTTGTTTAATATAAATTTTGAAAAGCTAACAACATTGAAACATCCACCAGGGAACCCCGAATCACCACACCAAATTTGGTTGAAATCGGTTCAGGGGTCTGGGAGAAAACTCCAGACAGACAGACAGAAAGATGCTACTCTTTTTAATATACAGATGACCTATCGGCATCAGTATCCAGTTTGGTAGAGGTTGCTGTCATATTCAGCACAATATTACAATTATTTTCCAGGGTGAATCAGAAATCTGTGCGATCAGTGTCTAGTCAGACAGAGGTTACGGGTGTGTTCAACACAATTATAACAGTCGGTAATCCTCCGAATGCATCATTCCCGAGTGGCTACATCGCCGTCAAACATACCGTTCCTCCACCGAGTAGCATGAGATCGAGTGAATCCAGCCTCTCCAGAACATCAAGGTAAAAACCATCGCATTTCCCATGTGAATCCAGCCTCTCCAGAACGTCAAGGTAAAAACCATCGCCTTTCCCATGTGAATCCAGCCTCTCCAGAACATCAAGGTAAAAACCATCGCATTTCCCATGTGAATCCAGCCTCTCCAGAACATCAAGGTAAAAACCATCGCATTTCCCATGTGAATCCAGCCTCTCCAGAACATCAAGGTAAAAACCATCGCATTTCCCATGTGAATCCAGCCTCTCCAGAACGTCAAGGTAAAAACCATCGGATTTCCCATGTTGCTGTGTGAGAGGTAATAGCTCGTGGTGACTCCATACTTGTTAGATAAAGGCCATAGAAAACGATAATTGTGGTTCGGGTTCAACCCCGACCCTAAAATTATGTTTGTGGTTTTCACAAACATTTAATGAAATATCTGTAAAGTTGTTCATTAAAGGCCCACTTAATTTTCGAGTCTCCGATTATTTTTTTATAGTGACTTGATATACTATTTGTAACATCTATGTCTCAGAAGATGCCCACAGAGAAATTGAAAACTGCAAAAAAAAAAAAAACCCTCTGACACCCAGAATGCAACAGAATTCAAACTTTTTCAATGAAAGGGGAAGAACTCTATCTTAAATATATAGAGTTGTTCCCCCTGCATTGAAAATAATACTGATTTTTACTTCAATCTTGATGACAAAACTCAACAAAAACAACATGTCCACGGTTTATTACACCGGATAAGTTGATAATACAATGTTTTGGAGCTTCCTCTTTCAAATGGTATATAATATGGCATATATTTTATATAAAGTAATCTGGGGGTTTATGGTATATAATATGGCATATATTTTATATAAAGTAATCTGGGGGGGGGTTCGAAAATTAAGGGGGCCTTTAAAATAAAAATCCATCCGTACTAATATTTAGTATTGCCCTCTTTCTAAACTGAGCATCGGGGTCATATGCCACGCCTGTTATTTTTCTGTGCCAGGTTATTTTGTTGAGAGATTTGTTTATTTTTCCAGGACAGGTAATTCGGTTGACAGATCAGTGAGTCCCATATCTAACCTGACATCCGAGAAGGCCTCAGCCACCAGTTCCGTAACTCTCGTCAGTAACAGCACGTCGACTGCCACTGCCCCACAGCCGGTAAGATATTATAAGTTACGGGATGCTTAGCGGTCGGATATGGTGTCATGTGAGGTGAAGTGAGATCAATATTAGGCGAGGCCGTAGGCATGCAGGTTTTGGTACATGGTACTATGTCTTTAAATTCACAGAAAATGATTTCCAACAGATATCCCCTTTCTTGGCGCCAAAATACACCAAAAATATTCCCGAGGCGACTGAGTTTCTTAAAAAAAACAAGATGGTGGATAAGCACCTAATATTGATTTCATATTAGGTCACCGACCTAATATGGGTTCATATACTGTCACTAGATATCGACGCTGATTGGCTAATCGCAAGAGCTGACATAATAATATTTCTTATTTATAATAAGGCCAAAATAAAAATGACCTGTGTTTCTGGTGACCTGCCCTCCCTGTGCCCCCGACCATTTTCATTTTATTGATTTTGCAAAATTAGTACCCATCCCATTTTATTTTCCGTGTAAACCAATTCATTGCTGTGGGTAAAACGGACACATCATGTGTACTGTTAAACCAGGAATTATACCACACTTCAATTAGGTCACAGTCGAATCAAACTTATATCTTCATGTTTTATTCAACAGGGAGAAGCCGCCTGGTGGTGATTATATTTATTTTGCGCAAAGTTAAAGATAAAATGTAAAAATAAAATAAAATGAAAAGCCACCCCACCCCTATTTTTTTCTTGCATGTCACCAGAAACACAGGTATAAATTTTTGTTGGCCTAAACAAGCATGTCAACTGCTGCCCCCCCCCCCCCCCCCCCCCCCCCCCTTAGTGTTTACAGGAAAGAGACAGCAAGCCGACTCTAAATTCACAAATATCCAACTCAATAGTGTTTATCTCCTAAATAAAATTAATTACATTAGTTTTTGTGATAATACATTTCTACAATGAAATTAGCCCCACCCTCTCAACAGTCTGTTTATCTCCTAAATAAAATTAATTACATTAGTTTTTGTGATAATACATTTCTACAATAAAATTAGCCCCCCCCCCCCCCCCCCCCCCCCTCAACAGTCTGTTTATCTCCTAAATAAAATTAATTTCATTAGTATTTGTGATAATACATTTCTACAATGAAATTAGCTCGCTATTGCTTGTATTCTCATGATACACATGCTTGCTCTTGAAGAATCTGCCTACAAACACCTCAAATATTTCTATGGGTATTTTATGATTTCATTTCCAATCCGACACAGATGGTATGTAACATGAAAAACATTTCTCATCGATAAGGCCAAATAAAAAATATGATTTCATTCTCAGACACCCCGCATTAGACTTTTTATTTCGAATTTTTTTATATGACCAAATGTGAAGATTGACTTTCATGTATACATATAGTGAGATAGAAAATTAGGGAGACGACTACATTGAAGAAAATGATTAGCTGATCATCATAGTCTGTTGTATATACGTACTAATTGAGAACAATTGAAAGGCACTCAAAGAAATTTAAGATCACATTTTATAACGGAGAGGTGTCAATTTATAGACAAGGGGAGCTATCATAATCCATGCTTACGATGTGCACAAACAAATAAAAAATGAAAAGAAAGTCTTCCCTCCTTCACTGATTCAGAAAAACTATTGTCTGAGACTCAAATAATATTTTTGATTAAGCCTAAAAAATTACAGATATTTTCATGGTTGCTTTATATTTCAGTTTCAAGCTGACAGAGATGGTGTACAACATTTTTGTGAGAAACATTTCTCATCGATAAAGAACTATGTGAAGAGTATATCTGCTAGAATTCCCATACCGACTAAGTGCAATGTGATAAGTGAGTATAATTTTTCTAGTCGATGACAGGGGCTGAAAATGGGCCGTGTTCCTATGTCAGGTTTTTTCCCAATATTTCCAATTCATAGAAAGTCTCTTGTTTTGTCATGACGTCTCCTTTTTATGAATATTATCTGATTTTAGTCCCCTTTTTTCAATTGCATAAAATAGGAATAAACAATCTAAGAAATACATTAAAGATACATGATCCAATTGGATGGTCCCTGTATCATCGAGTTACAACAACAACGAAATTTCACCAAAAGCCGATTTAGTTATCTAATATATCCAAATTAGTTTATTATCAATAAATACTCACAACAATACCAATCACGATATCATATTTTCAGAAAAAGTCCTATAATAACAGTCCTAATAATAATTCCTAGTTCAAATTGGAATTGCCCAATGTATGTTGTCACATAGTATTTCCATGTGTAACAAGCGTTGTGCCATATAACATGTATATTTGTATGAATAAAACATGATTATCAATTCTTAAAGAAGCCCAAAATAAAAAAGACCAGAGTTTCTGGTGACCCGCCTGCCCCTATTCCGGTGCCCCCCGACCTTTTTCATTTTATTGAATTTGCAAAATTAGTACGAATCCGATTTTATTTTCCATGTAAAAGGATTCATTTCCGTGTAAAATGGACACATCGCATTACAGTTGAACCGGAAATTATACCACACTTCAATTAGGTCATAGCCGAATCAAATTTTTTTTAAAGTTTTATTCCATAAAACAATAAATTACAATGTAATCTAATATTATGTACTTAGTTTTATTATTTTATAGTACATTAAAAACAAGGAGAAACAGCCTGGGGGGTATTCATATTTATTTTGAGCAAAGTTGAAAATAAAATGAAAAGCCACCCGCCCGCCCCTATTTTTTCTTGCATGTCACCAGAAACACAGGATTTTTTTTGTTTTGGCCTAAGTATATGTATGTACAGGTATCCGCATGTCAACTACTGGTATCACAACGTAACACATTCTTGTTGATGGCGATACTTTTCATCGTCTTTTCATTCTGAATTAAGCCACTGATGCGCCGATTGTACATGTACATCGAGAAGTGACCTTGCGTGACATGTCATA
Organism: Siphonodentalium dalli; assembly: GCA_032622095.1. NCBI lineage: Eukaryota > Metazoa > Mollusca > Scaphopoda > Gadilida > Siphonodentaliidae > Siphonodentalium > Siphonodentalium dalli. The sequence continues at coordinate 285,013,914 of CP136064.1, read as the reverse complement.
ATGGCATCCGCTTATTTCTGTCCTACATGTATTTCTGGAAGAAGTCAGCAGAATTTTTGTCAGGCGGCCGATTATTCCAGGTGGTGAAAAATAACAGATTTAAAAAATCAAAATATGATAACTCTTAGCTTTGATGTGTAGGTTCCTCAACTCAATTCAAATATTGTTTACCCCTGAAGTCGAAGAAATAGTAATTTAAGAGTGTTAAATTGGGAGTATGTAGCTTTAACCCATTGTTTGGGTTTGCAGGAAAAAATGGTTAACCACAATTTTTGGGCCAAGTTCCCCTAGAGTACTTCTGCAACACTTTGAATAAGAAGTTAGAAGTATCAGATACAATTGCTCTTGTGAGATTTTTTGTGGTCAGCATTGTCCCCTAGCAACTCATTCAAAGTGTATTCTACATTGACCCCTTAACCACAGCAGAATTATTGGTAATTTTTCAGGATTTAGTCGGAAATATGGCTTGTTGCCATTTATCGGAAAGCTCTCGGGGTAAATTCCTACAATAAGGGTTTTTCTTGGCAGTTTGGAGATGGGCGAGTGTGTTTTACAACTTCCATATATGGTGATTCCTAGTTCAAATTGGAATTCCTCAATGCTTGTTTTCACAAATGTATACACACAGTATTCCCACCTGTAACCATGACAACATACCATAATCTTGTTGATGGGAATACTTTTCATTGTCGTAATCCGAAATTAATTTGCGATCAGCACTGATCGTACAGGGAGCCATGTCCTTGCGTGACCTCTCGTAATGGTGTCCATGCATGTCTGTACTATTTCTGGAAGAAGTAAGCAGAATTTTTGCCAGGCCGCCAAATTTTCCAGGTGGTGAAAAATAACAGATTTCCAAAATCTAAATCTGATAACTCTCAGCCTTTGTGGGTGGGTTCCTCGACTCAATTCAAATATTTTATATTTTTTATTTTGGGCACATTTTCCTATTTTGGGCACATTGTGAATTTTGGGGAATCTATTGGGACTGTCTGGTCTTATCAGGTGGTTTGTTTAATATTTGCAGCTGGTAAACACCGGAAGTATTTGAAGTTGAGCTTTGACTGCGATGCTAAGAGCGGACAGTGTCTGTACGCGTCGAGTCAGTTTTGTATGGAGTCGAAGCTACCGAGAACCTGGATACATCTCATGTTCTTATCAATGCAGGTAAGGCCAGTTTTATACATCGTGCCAAACACAGGTCATGTCAGACAGCATTTTAAAGTATATTTTAAAGTATATGCCATATTATTCCACACCCATTGATGTGAGGCACATGTATTCAACCGAATCCCAGCCATTGAATACATAGTAGTGTATACCTCTAGTGGAATACAAGACGGAACTATTCTTGTTGACGTTGTCGCCAAGAAAGATGACGTACATTACATCGATCATTCGCTTCCGGTGATCCCCCCATAATTACTGGCTTTTTGTCAGACTTAAATCACAATAAAGGTGGCTATAGTAACAATGGATGTGACATTCATGGATTGAACTTATCTGACTGAACGGTGTAGAATAAATACAGAACACAACTTGCATCATAATCTCGAATCTTTTATCGAACTCGTTGCGGACGGCACAAAGTTATATTTCGCTCGAGCTATGCTCTCGCAAAATATATCCTTGCTCCATCTGCAACTCATTCGATAAAAGATTCTAGATTAAGATGCGCGTTGTGTTCTGTCTATTTATATACCATTTGAAAGAGAAATCTCCAAAACATTGTATTTTCAACTTATTTGAAGTAATAAACTGTGAACATGTTTTTGTTGAGAAACCGACGTCTGTTCTGTGCTGAAGTTTCAAGTCTACTGTTTTCAATGGACGGGGAATAACTCTATATCTTAATATATAGAGTTATTCCCCTTCCATTGAAAATAAACTATAGTTTGCATTCTGGGAGCCTTAACGGGGGAAATTATTTTATGATTTCAGCTATTTTATATTACTCTATGGGCACATTCTGAGACACAGATGTTCCAAATGGTGATGAATTATTGTATTCTAATCATATTTTATGGGATAGACTGTTATTAAAACTATATATCAAGGCACTATAAACAAAATAATCAGTAACTCGAAAATTAATAGCCTGGTTTACAAACCCCTCCTATAACTGTTTCCTGAATATTGTAAAAAAAATAATAACTTTTTGTATATGGTTGGTTTATGTTCAGCTGATTAATAAAATATGAAGCATGTGGTCACTGTGGTTATGAGTGGTGAAGAATATATTTCATGGCAGAGTCTCTTATTGTTTTCACCTTCTTTTTCATTATTTATTCCTCAATTTATTTTTGTAATTTGAGTAGATCTTATCGTGTTAAAAAATTTTGTGAAATTCATGGACAATTCTGCTAAATGTTATTGTGTTGATTCACATTTTTATTTACACATTTTTTCCCCTCCTGCATCTCCTTTTTTTCAACTCAAATATTCGTAAACCAGGCTAGTTTATTGTTGTGGCCTAAAGCCCATTTTATACATCGTGCCAAACAGATCATGTCAGCCCAATTTGCGTTGAAATCACAAAGCCCACGAATGCGTGACTGGAGTATAACACCAAAAAACTTATCCTGATGTGCTACATGGATAGTGACAATGCAAACCTTGAAATACTGTGTCTGTCATTTGCAGAATGAGGTCACCAGAGGTTGAATTTAGTGAATTTATCCGACACGGAGGGCTAGCATCACCAAATTCACCTTCTGGGAGCCTCATTCTGATGAGGCCTCAACTACCATGGGAGACCTAGGATCAGATTGGAATTCCCCAGTTGATGTTGGTGATGTTCACCCATTTAGTCACCTCGATTATGCACTTTATCATCTGCAAATTAGGGGATATAGAAACTGAACAGAAGGGAAAAATTAACTAAAAGCAATGTTTAATTTGAGACTATAGATACTTCCCAGAAAATGAGGTCCCCAGAGGGGTAGCGGCATTAAATTTACCCTCTGGGGACCTCATTCTGCAAATGACAGACACACTGTTTCCTATCATATTTCATAATAGATGGGATATGAATAGTGGAATATTTATAGTTTTGGTTTAAATTCATGTCAACAATAGTCAGTAACACTGACTCTATAGAAGTAATCATAGGGTCCTGCGAATATTCGATATTCGATTCGAGATTCGATTCGAAAGTCAAATTCGAATCCAAATTGCCAACTCGAAATTTTGAATATACACTGATGGAAAAGTAGGCTGTTTACGGGCAGGTGCACACGTCGATCTTAGCTGTTTTGTGCCATTTAATTACAAAAAATGATGTATATATGTACCTTATAATTCTCATTGTACATCGCGATTATATATATTAAATATGTATAGACAGCAATTAGCCACTATAGGACAACTAAATACGTCTGATTTCTATCTTTGAACATGGTAGCCAAAAGCTCGGAGATCGCCGTTGAACAAACGACGCTTGTAAATTATAATAGCTATACACTGCAAAAATAAGTGTTCAAAAATGAACGCGTTCACACAACCGACGTGTTTAAATCGTAACACTATTTGTTAACTCTAAACACCAGCGTTATAGTACCAGTCGTCTAAAGACATAGATCTAAAACGGCTTTGTTCCAACGTTGAACAGTGGTGTTCAGTCTTTGAATAGTGGTGTTCAGTCGATAAACAGTGATGTTCATCTGAAGTATAATCACTGGCGTTCAATACCGGTATCATACGGTACCTTTCGTTTAGTGTTTCCCGTTGATCGGTTCGGAATGGAATTATATAACATATTTTCAATCATGGCACATATAATACCACTAAACACAACAAAATATACTTTTAGCTGAACACCAGTGTTCAATGGTTCGTTCAGGGTGACTTAACATTGGCGTTCCGTTGCCGATTCCGTTAACTGCAGGAATCCACGCAAGTATTGTCATGCGCAGAAGTGTTATTTTGACAACCGACCGTTTCGTGCTCTTGTAATTTTTGGAGGGAAATACGCTGTTGTGTTGTTTTTGATTCTAATTCTAAATAATTGCAAAGGAATATGTTGTTTTTCTTGTGCTCGCGTATCTATTTATAGAGAACAAATGACTGAATTATTTGTCTGTCGTTCGGATTTGAAAGTGTGATTTCTTCATCGAAAAATGCCATGACTCGAGAAAACATTTGTGTCTCGGTATCGGCCATGTCGCTGATTTCAAATTAACAACAATTTGTGGTGAATGTTGATTTTATGACACGGTCAACTGACCAGGAGACCATTATCATTCGATCTCTTGGCTTGATATCACCGTCAGATGAGGATGCTTTTGGGAGACCTCTACCCCACCATGCACACACCAACATTCATGTACATTTACAGTGATATTGATCTTATTGTTACCACCTTGTTATCATTAAATAACTCATAATTTTAACACTTCGCTGTCTCTTCCAAATTACCACAGTTAGAACTAGGCTTACATTCTAACAAATTACAAGCCTAGAAAAATACAAATGATTCATCAGATTTTCGCTTGCACCGCTTGTACATAACATGCGGAAATTATCCTTGAACCATCCATTATCGAATGTATATGCAATACTGTAGTCTGCACACCCATTGCATAAAATCCACAGGGAGCATCGCATATAAGAGCATGCACTGGATTAGGCATACAAGGTAATGGTAAATTATTTTAGGCCAATGTGTTATTTAATATATGCAATGCTATCTATGGGGGAACTCGCCTACATAAGATAATGCAATGACACATGGTCTTCGCAAAATTCCAGGAAACTCCAGTCATGAAAAGGGTATACGGTTATTCCCCGTGGGGTACATTTAAGGTAATAAAATATATTCCATTCTAGTTTGTGGTTGCGTTGAACATCAGTATTTACCTCCTGCTAACGTCAGCGGTCACAATTATTACCAAAATCTTAATACTAGTGTTCAAAATTGCCAATTTGAATGCTAATTTAGCGTTTAATATCTGTTGCATGTGTTCTGAATACCATTAGGCGTTCAAATGTTGAACACTAGTGTTAACTTTATTGAACACTGGTGTGTTGAACACTAGTGTTATAAGATTAACACTGGCGTTAAGATCTGAACACCAGCGTTACGGAAAATTTGAACGCTAGTGTTAACATATTTGAACACAAGTGTGTAATATTGAACACATGAACGCGTTCAATATCTGTTGCAATTTTAGTGTTCAAAACCGAACATTTATTTTTACAGTGATATATGAGACTGATCAACCGCTAGCGTCATCCGCGGTCTATCCGTCTCAGATTCCGCGTTATGTAATATAGCTCAGAATTTAAACAACACGTGTTCCCGGCATCGAAAACTGCATTTTGGCGGTGTTTTCTTTTGAAGTGTACTTTCAAATTCGGAGCATTCTTTGACACTTGACAAAACATCATCCGTTATTCATGTTTATTTTAAACATGATAAAGCTGCAGGCTTACACATGTGATGAATGCAACATGGTGTACAAATCGCAAGAATCTGGGACACGACCCACCTATGGAATCATCTGTCCAAGAAGCATCCAGCACTACATAAACAGGCTACACTGCGACTGTTGTTGCATCTTCAAGTTTATAAAAATGGGTGATTCCGAATGTTGATTTGCAATTTTGCATGCACATGCAATCTGTACAAATTTTGCATGATTTTAGTTCCAATAATCCGTTTAGTGGTTATATATTAATGGTCGTGACGGCCGCTTGGACATTTTAATCAATTATCAATTGAAGTATTGCAAATGACGGTTCATCGCCACATAAGTTATGATTTAACTTCGTGCATGTAGTTCATGGAACGTTTCACAAATCGTCTAATCGTTGACAAAACATGCCCAATTGAGAATACAACATACAGATATGATTCGAATCGATATTCGAATCGATTTCCTGAATTCGATTCGATATTCGATTCGATCAAAATCTCCAATTCGCAGGACCCTAAGTAATCAGGGACTCAAACATAAAGTGGGTCTTCAATGCTAAACTTTGCCATGTTTTCAGTCCCAGTTGATAGGAAAAACATTATTTCCTCGTACAGAATCTGTAGACTTGTCTCTCTAACTCAGAAAATTCAAGAGATATGCCATCCTTTTTAGCTCAACTTTACTTTGTAAAGTTTGAGCTATTGCCATGGCTTGGTATCCATCGTCCGTGTGTGTGTGCGTGTATTCGTCAACAATTTCCTCTAGCACGGGCTACAGGTCGTACCTTAGGTCGGATCATTATGAAATTTGTCATGGCTGTTGACATTGACATGTAGATGGGAAACGAGTCATTTTGGGGTCATTCGGCAAATAAACATGGCCGCCAGTGGCCATCTTGGATTTCAAAATTCAATCCATTAGCACGGGCTACAGGTCATACTGTTCTGCTGATCGTCATGAAATTTGTCATGGATGTTAATATTGACTTGTAGATGGGAACGAGTCATTTTGGAGTCGTTCGGCCAAACAATATGGCCACCAGTGGCCATCTTGGATTTTACTCTTTACATTACTAAATCCTTTGGCACGGGCTACAGGTCGTAGCTTTGGTCAGATCTTCATGAAATTTGTCATGGATGTTAACAATGACATGTAGATGGGAACGAGTCATTTTGGGGTCATTCGGCAAAAAAACATGGCCACCAGCGGCCATCTTGGATTTCAAAATTCAATCCATTAGCACAGGCTACAGGTCGTACTGTTCGTCTGATCATCATTAAATTTTTAATGGATGTTAATATTGACATGTAGATGGGAATGAGTCATTTTAGTGTCGTTCGGCCAAAAAACATGGCCGCCAGCAGCCATCTTGGATTTTACTCTTTGCATGACTAAATCCTTTGGCACTGGCTACAGGTCATAGCTTTGGTCGGATCATCATGAAATCAGTCATGGATGTTAACTATGACATGTAGATGGGAATGAGTCATTTTGGGTCATTCGGCCAAAAAACATGGCCGCCAGCAGCCATCTTGGATTTTACTCTTTGCATGACTAAATCCTTTGGCACGGCTACAGGTCCTACCTTTTGTCTGATCATCATGAAATTTGTTATTGATGTTAATATTGAAATTTAGATGGGAACGAGTCATTTTTGGGTCGTTCGGCGAAAAAATATGTCTGCTAGCAGCCATCTTGGATTTTACTCTTTGCATGACTAAATCCTTTGGCACGGGCTACAGGTTGTAGCTTTGGTCGGATCATCATGAAATTTGTCATGGATGTTAACAATGACATGTAGATGGGAACGAGTCATTTTGGGGTCATTCGGACAAAAAACATGGCCGCCAGCCAGGGGGGGGTCTGCAAAAAAATTCCGTATATAGCGGCGCCAGCAGCCATCTTGGATTTTACTCTTTACATGACTAAATCCTTTGACATAAGCTAGAGGTCGTATCTCTTGTCGGATCATCATGAAATTTGTGATGGATGTTAACAATGACTTGTAAATGTTTTGGGTTCAATCGGCAAAAAAACATGGCTGCCAGTGGCCATCTTGGATTTTACTCTTTGCATAACTAGGCCTTTCCGCATTCCTAATCACTCATTTGACTGTAACACATGAAACTATTCCCTTTCCAAGTTGAGCCATAGTGTCATTGACACCTTCATTTTATTTCAGGCTCAATGCAACAGTGCTCTGGGTCAGAAGGATCCGTCGATCAGTGCTATAAAGACCTGCTGGGACTCCATATCTGACTCGTCGTTCCAGGCTCTCGTCACGTCATCGTTCCCGCTACAAAGGGTTCGTAGTTACCAAACAAAGGGTTCATAGTTACCAAACAAATGGTTCATAGTTACCAAACAAAGGGTTCAGAGTTACCAAACAAAGGGTTCATAGTTACCAAACAAATCGTTCATAGTTACCAAACAAAGGGTTCATAGTTACCAAACAAATCGTTCATAGTTACCAAACAAAGGGTTCATAGTTACCAAAAAAAGGGTTCATAGTTACCAAACAAAGGGTTCATAGTTACCAAACAAAGGGTTCATAGTTACCAAACAAAGGGTTCGTAGTTACCAAACAAAGGGTTCATAGTTACCAAACAAAGGGTGCATAGTTACCAAACAAAGGGTTCGTAGTTACCAAACAAAGGGTTCGTAGTTACCAAACAAAGGGTTCGTAGTTACCAAACAAAGGTTCATAGTTACCAAACAAAGGGTTCGTAGTTACCAAACAATGGGTTCATAGTTACCAAACAATGGGTTCATAGTTACCAAACAAAGGGTTCGTAGTTACCAAACAAAGGGTTCATAGTTACCAAACAAAGGGTTCATAGTTACCAAGAATAATTAATAATGAATACTTCACACTTAATTATCAGAATCCAGGATGACGCTAAATATTAACTTAATTAAAGATACGAATGGTCTCCGTGATGGGTATTGCTGTCAAAATAGTCACATCCGTTAAAACCGCCATAAACAGAACAAATATTAAAATATAGACAGATTTTGTGTATCGCATAAATAATATGTTATTATCAAGATCATATGCCGTGTTAGTAAACAAAAGCCATGTTATGTTACAGCATGTAAAGCATGTGCAATAAGTAAAACACTCAAAACCGGGAGACCCCACTACACGAACTTTGGTTAAAACTGCCACCAAGTTATTTACAACATACCACTATAGTGGTCACTAATCTTTGCCTCTCAAGATTTCTGTGTTGATGGTGTCACGAAGAATAACGCTGCGAGTAATCAGTGGCCGTGTTTCATGTGTAACTTAATTAACCATGGCTTTTACAGGACCAGGATGCATTGCTGAATGAGATTCACCAGGCCCGTTATTACGATGTGTTCGAGTTTAATGCTGCAAGTAATCAGTGGGCGTGTTTCATGTGTAACTTAATTAACCATGGCTTTTACAGGACCAGGATGCATTGCTGAGTGAGATTCACCAGGCCCGTTATTACGATGTGTTCGAGTTTAATGCTGCAAGTAATCAGTGGGGTGTTTCATGTGTAACTTAATTAACCATGGCTTTTACAGGACCAGGATGCATTGCTGAATGAGATTCACCAGGCCCGTTATTACAATGTGTTCGAGTTTAATGCTGCAAGTAATCAGTGGGCGTGTTTCATGTGTAACTTAATTAACCATGGCTTTTACAGGACCAGGATGCATTGCTGAATGAGATTCACCAGGCCCGTTAATACGATGTGTTCGAGTTTAACACTGAGTAATCAGTGGTCGTGTTTCATGTGTAACTTAATTAACCATGGCTTTTACAGGACCAGGATGCATTGCTGAATGAGATTCATCAGGCCTGTTATTACGATGTGTTCAAGTTTAATGCTGCGAGTAATCAGTGGGCGTGTTTCATGTGTAACTTAATTAACCATGGCTTTTACAGGACCAGGATGCATTGCTGAATGAGATTCACCAGGCCCGTTATTACGATGTGTTCGTGTTTAATGCTGCGAGTAATCAGTGGGCGTGTTTCATGTGTAACTTAATTAACCATGGCTTTTACAGGACCAGGATGCATTGCTGAATGAGATTCACCAGGCCCGTTATTACGATGTGTTCGAGTTTAACGCTGCGAGTAATCAGTGGGCGTGTTTCATGTGTAACCATCCTGAGAAGTTGTCTGACTACTTACAGGACGGCAACCCTGTCATTGCTGTAAGTAACTCTATATTTACCCTTTATATACAGAATGGATTCTCCCACTCAGTCATACAAGTATACATAGGAAGGGTCCATTATTCATCTGGAGGGATGTTCAGATAAATGAGCAGTTGACAGACAATAGAAAGTGCAGAACGAATCCTATTAATTGGTGGGAAATGTTATCAGGGAGAAGTGGACAGTTATCAGGGTTTCCGCTATAGCGGCAGGGGATCCCTTTTTGGGCCCCATTCCCCCAGCCAATTCCCCCCCTTCTGTCATACCACAGGACATATTCCATATGTATACAGGTATAAAGAACTGAGGAAGTGATCAAATCCGACATCGCTAGAACACATGCTTTGGAGTCCGCTGGTTACGTTGCTGCGGTTAGGTTACGATAATTTAATCATGTTATATTCCGGTACGTTATGCATCCGAACTTTCTGCAGAGTGTTGAATAGTGGTCGTTGAACTTCAACAGTCGTGTTTCCGTATACAGCAATTAATTTTTATCTAATAAATGTTCTATGTTTTAAAGTTATTGCGGTTGATAGCATAGTAACTTAGGTAGAAAATGGATGCAAAAACGATCAGCAAATCTACTCTCTGTTTCTTATATTGGCCGATACAACAAAAGTAGGTCCACTAGTGTTTCCACAACATTGAAAACATTGACTGCATTTTCCCCTCGGCGGATACGGGACCCATTCCCCAAAACCTAGCGGAAACGCTGCCTTTATATACAGAATCGATTCTCCCACTCAGTCATACAAGTATACATAGGAGGGGTCCATTATTCATCTGGAGGGATGTTCAGATAAATGAGCAGATGACAGACAATAGAAAGTGCAGAACGAATCCTATTAATTGGTGGGAAATATTATCAGGGAGAAGTGGACAGTTATCAGGGAACAGAAACAATGGCTGAAGTTCAATTAACACCTCAACATCACCCTTATATGATCCAATAAGTATTACACAACGTCACCCTTATATGATCCAATAAGTATTATACAACGTCACCCTTATATGATCCAATAAGTATTATACAACGTCACCCTTATATGATCCAATAAGTATTATACAACGTCACCCTTATATGATCCAATAAGTATTACACAACATCACCCTTATATGATCCAATAAGTATTATACAACATCACCCTTATATGATCCAATAAGTATTATACAACATCACCCTTATATGATCCAATAAGTATTACACAACATCACCCTTATATGATCCAATAACTATAATACAACATCACCCTTATATGATCCAATAAGTATTATACAACGTCACCCTTATATGATCCAATAAGTATTATACAACGTCACCCTTATATGATCCAATAAGTATTATACAACGTCACCCTTATATGATCCAATAAGTATTATACAACACAAGAGCCCATTTATAAAACCGTTATAGTGAGTAAGAACATTATCAGTAAATATTCTGTTGCCACATACAGTAATGCTCTAATTAATCGACCTCTTAACCACAGCAGAATTATGGGTAACTTTTCAGGATTTAGTCGGAAATATGGCTTGTTGCCATTCATCGGAAAGCTATCGGCGAGAGCTTTCCGATGAATGGCAACAAGCCATATTTCCGACTAAATCCTGAAAAGTTACCCATAATTCTGCTGTGGTTAAGAGGTCGATTAATTAGAGCATTACTGTATGCATACTGGTATATGAGAGAGAAATCACGCCTCCTTGGGAAAGAAATAGGGAAAAGTGGCACATTTTACTGAGAAGAGGTCTACCAAGTCACCCGCTAGGCTGGTTCCTGTCTCTCAAGTCACTCTAGACTGGTTCCTGTCTATCACAGAGAGTATAGCTGTGTATCAGTCTGAACATTGGTTCAGAGTGTGACACATAAATGATCTACCATTATTTGAACACCACAATGTACTTCCTCCGATATTGCATACTATTAACATTTGAATACTAGCATTAGTGTATAGATATATTGGAAGTTGTGGAGCAATGGCTTTGTGAGAAAATGTTATATGACTAGTTGGTTTTTGGCCATTTTTCTTTCAGCTTATTAAATATCCTTTTTATGTTTACCCATACCATGTATGGTAAACATAGTGTCGTTGTCCGGATTGACCACTCGTCGTTCGTCCGTCCGTCCGTCCGTCTGTCCGTCTGTCCGTCCGTAGACACTTCACGTGTAATGCGATAACTCAAACATTTTCTATCCAATCAGAAGCAAATTTTGTATATGGGTATATCAACCCAAAATACAGATGCCATAACTCAAACATTTTTTATCTGATTGGAACCAAATTTGGTATGTGAGTTTCACAGCCCAAAATACAGATCTAGTTCGAATATGGGTTTGATCCGATTTATTTTAAAGGAGTTATGACCCTTTTTCGAAGAAAAAAAAATTGAAAAAAAATCAATTTAAATTTTTTTTTTTTTACTTTTATAATAATAATAAAAAAAATGTCATTGACATTGTCATTTGTTTTCATTTAGATATTGATGATTATGATACAAGTTGATAAAAAGATTTCCAATATGTCCCTTTAATTTTTTTAAATAATTAAAAACAATTATAACCATTATAACTCTGCCAAGGGTACCCCGAATCACCGCACAAAATTTGATTAAATCGGTCCAAAATCTTGTGTTATGTACTGGTAAATCTGTTTGGAGCAACATTAAATCCAATTCACCAATTGCATTTGGACTACTTACTAGTAGCTATTGATAAAGCTATATTATTTTCTGATGTCTCTTATGCCAATGTGCAAATAATCTGATAAAGAAGCCTGTGGTATCTAATTTAAAATAAAGATTCAACAATAAACATCACATGATATTAACAGTAGACTTGGACATCTGTGCTGCAGAGTTATATCTTCAGATGGTCTGATATCATTATAATTGTTATTGGTTTAATAGAGGTCAGTGTTCAACATAAACAATTCCTGTGATTTTTTGACAGCTGTGCTATATAATTGATATTAATGGGTCAGTGGTGAGGTTGCTTATCTGTATACTAGGACACATATTATTGTAAACTTAAATTGGACTCTCTTAACCCAAGTATTCCATGTCCAGGGCACACCTACACATTTAACCCACGGACTTGCTGGCTGTGGCGGTTTAGCATTACAGATCCTGTACCAGTGCATTCTCTTATATAAATGCCAGTGACCCATAAATTCCAATAATTTGTGTTATGTACATTTGTCTATAATAGTACATAACAGTATACTCTATAATTCAACACCAAAACTCTCATTTATCCGATCATATTAAATTTTTATCGCCAAGGGATGGGTTAACATCTGCCGATCGTGATCGGCCTCTCGTTGACATAGCTAAAAGATTTTGAGCGGTCAGCAAGCATTTCATTATGAATTTTTAATAAGTTGATAATACAATGTTTTGGAGCTTCCTCTTTCAAATGGAATATAATATGGCATATATATTTATATAATGTGATTTGGGGGTTCAAAAATTAAGTGGGTCTTTAAAAACAAAGCCCTTGCACCAAGAGTTAAGTCCCTTGCACCGAGAGTTAAGTCCCTTGCACCGAGATTTAAGTCCCTTGCACAGAGATTTAAGTCCCTTGCACCGAGATTTAAGTCCCTTGCACCAATGTTTAACTCTTTCACTGCCGATCGCGACTACAGTCGAATTACCCATACACTGCCGATAGCGACTTGAGTCGAAATCGGGTACATGCTGCCAGCAGGACGGGTTGTTGCGTCTAATCACACCGACATTGACGAAATCTCGGCTGTGACGAGAAGGAGAATGAGACTTACAAAATGTTACAAATGGCAACCATTTTTTTACTGTGGTTATTCCCCTTTTCGTCTCAGAAATATTTAGTAATGTGCATAATTTTATCATTTTGCGCAAGTTTGTATTGATTCATTTCCTTGTCAATTTTGAAATTTGGCAAAAATATTTACCACCAAGCGATTACACATCTGCGATTACACATCTGCGATTACACATCTGCGATTACAATATTGCTTGGATGTGTTTTAGTTGAGTTATCAGCTTTTTAGCTCAACTTTACTTTGTACTATTGCCATGGCTTTGTCGTCCGTCGTCTGTGTGCGTGTGTGTGTGTGTGCATGTGTGATGCGTCAACAATTTCCTTTAGCACGGGCTACAGGTCGTACCTTTGGTCGGATCATTATAAAATTTGTCATAGCTATTGACATTGACATGTAGATGGGAACAAGTCATTTTGGGTTCATTCTGGAAAAAAACATGGCCGCCAGTGGCCATCTTGGATTTCAATATTCAATCCATTAGCACGGGCTACAGGTCGTACTGTTCGTCTGATCATCATGAAATTTGTCATGGATGTAAATATTGACATGTAGATCAAAAAAACATGGCCACCGGCAGCCATCTTAGATTTTACTCTTTGCATGACTAAATTCTTTGGGAATGAGTCATTCTGGGTTCATTCGGGAAAAAAATATGGCCACCAGTGGCCATCTTGGATTTCAATATTCAATCCATTAGCACGGGCTACAGGTCGTACTGTTCGTCTGATCATCATGAAATTTGTCATGGATGTTAACATTTACATGTAGATGGGAACAAGTAATTTTGGGGTCATTCGGCCAAAAACAATAGGCCACCGGCAGCCATCTTAGATTTACTCTTTGCGTGACTGAATTCTTTTGCACGGCCTACAGGTCGTACCTTTGGTCGGATCATCATAATTTTTTCCATGGATGTTAACAATGACATGTAGATGGGAACGAGTCATTTTGGGGTCATTCGGCAAAAAAACATGGCCGCCAGCAGCCATTTTGGATTTTACTCTTTGTATGACTAAATCCTTTAGCACGGGCTACAGGTCGTACCTTTAGTCTGATCATCATGAAATTTGTCATGGCTATTGAAATTGGAATGTAGATGGGAACGAGTCATTTTGGGGTCATTCGGACAAACAACATGGCCGCCAGCGGCCATCTTGGATTTCAAAATTCAATCCATTAGCACGGGCTACAGGTCGTACCTTTGGTCTGATCATCATGAAATTATCATCATGTTAACATTGATATGTAGATGGGAACGAGTAATTTTGGGGTCATTCAGCCAAAAAACATGGCTGCCGTCTGCCATCTTAGATTTACTCTTTGCATAACTAAATTCTTTGGCACGGCCTACAGGTTGTACCTTTAGTCTGATCATCATGAAATTTGTCATGGCTGTTGAAATTGGAATGTAGATGGGAACAAGTCATTTTGGGGTCATTCGGACAAAAAACATGGCTTACAGCAGCCATCTTGGATTTCAAAATTCAATTCAAAATCTTTCCATTCATTGCTCATCACACAAATTTAACTTCTTCCCAAAGTTGAGCTACAGTGTCATTGACACTTTCATTTGACTTGGCCATCTCCTTTTAATATGGCTACCTATTTGTAACCCATGCACATCGCAGACAGTCTCACCTCTAAGTCACTCTGTTTCTTTCAGGGGCAGCTTAAAGAGAAGAAGGGCAAATGGAAGTTCCTGAAAAGATGGAAAACGAGATACTTCACACTGTCAGGTGCACAAATCACCTGCAACAAAAGTGATAACGTAAGTCTAACGAGATACTTCATATGTCAGGTGCACAAATCGCTTGTAACAAAAGTGATAATGTAAGTCTAACGAGATACTTCACACTGTCAGGTGCACAAATCACCTGCAACAAAAGTGATAAAGTAAGTCTAACGAGATACTTCACACTGTCAGGTGCACAAATCATCTGCAACAAAAGTGATAACGTAAGTCTAACGAGATACTTCATATGTCAGGTGCACAAATCACCTGCAACAAAAGTGATAACGTAAGTCTAACGAGATACTTCATATGTCAGGTGCACAAATCGCCTGTAACAAAAGTGATAACGTAAGTCTAACGAGATACTTCATATGTCAGGTGCACAAATCGCCTGTAACAAAAGTGATAACGTAAGTCTAACGAGATACTTCATATGTCAGGTGCACAAATCGCCTGTAACAAAAGTGATAATGTAAGTCTAACGAGATACTTCACTCTGTCAGGTGCACAAATCATCTGCAACAAAAGTCGTAGGTTGTAAGTCGTAAGTCTAATAATAATGTTGACAGAAATTATAAGTAAAAGCCACATGCCTGTATCGAAATAGGTCGATAAATACTTGAACTATATCTTTCTACAAGCATTATATGTCCCAGAAAAATGCATTTAAGTATAAAAAATACAACTTTGAACACAGTATTTGGGTCCCAAACATGGCATGGAACAGAAAAGAGCGTTCTGTTTGGCCTATTCCTGATATGGTAGTAATAAACAGCATTTTTGTCATAAATTTATAAAGCTGGAAAATGGCTCTGACCATGGAAATTAATTTTCAGAGCATATGAGGTATGTATATCAATATTGCGTGGATTACATGCGCCTGTCTGTCTGTCCAATGGGACGTCTGTCAGTTCGTCCGTCACATTCCATTCAAGAGTTATCCCTCTTTGTTTATCTGAAAATGTTCCGTCCGCCACTCTTATCTCTTAACCATGGGTTAACCGATCTCGATGAAATTTGGTATGTAGGTTTGGCATCAGGTGGGCTTTCAAAAGAGGGTTCATTGAAGTTGTTCACATTCCATTCAAGAGTTATCCCTTTTTATTTATCTGAAAATATTGGATTTCCCTCTGTCATTTGTTAGAATTGTCAAGTAATTTGTTCGTTCATTACATTTTTTTCTCACAATTTGGTTTCCGACCTGCCCATATTTCAATTTTCATACCATGGCGGTATCCCAGCACCCGAGACACCATGGGGGGTATCTCAGCACCCGAGGCACCATGGGGGTATCCCAGCACCCGAGGCACCATAGCGGTATCCCAGCACCTCAGCAGAATGAGATTCCCAGAGGGTGAATTTGGTGATGCTAGCCCGGTATGCGGGGTAGCATCACTAAATTCACCCTCTGGGGACCTCATTCTGCAAATGACAGACACCCTATTTCAAGGCTTGATTGTGTAACCTCTTGTTATGTTAGAAAACTAAGATTATTACTTATAACTGCATCTCAGAGGAAAATATCGACATGAAAGTGCATTTTGAGTTGAAATATTATTAAATTTTGGGATCCTTACAGTGACGTTGCGCCATGAGTTGCCATGATAAAATTCCTACACTCAACGTTCATTTCCACACTAATTTAATTATACCATTTAAATACATTAGCATTCTTGAAACCAACGGCAAAATAGTATAGAATATTAAAGGGCTACTGTACGCCATTTTCAATAAATTCCGATCTAATTTTGATAATATATAGAAAACTAAGTAATTTGATTCGAAGATGTATTCTGTAAACGTTCAGGTTATCTTATTATCAAAGTTAATAATTTGATATAAATTTAATTTATGGCTGGACCCATAAATTAAATTATGAATTTCCATGTACAAGACGTAATCAAAATTATTCCAGGACAGTGGATTGGGTAATACGTGGCACACACGATTGTGTAAAAATTATGTTGATATGGGGCATAAACTGAAGCCACTCACTGACTAGTGACTTTACAATGACATTAAATGAGTATATGGGGCTATAGTATGTATATAATATAACATTTATTTGATACGTTTGCTTGAAAACTGTCCAAAAATTACTCAACAACGACAATTGGTATTTTCGCATTCCGGCTAATCTGCCATCCGTTACATTACTTCGTACTCAACTGACTTTCAAATTATGGAAATCTGGTTACCTTATTCTACGACTCAGAGGCTATAGAAACCAACAACAACATTTGAGTACAGTATCCCTTCAAGTGGATGTTATTATTCCGGAATAATATCAGCCAGCAAAGAGCCTGGTTTTACTCATTTTCAGCTCATCTTGACAAGGTAAAGAATGAGCTATTGCCTTGGGTTGGCATCCGCTGTTTGTTTGTCCATCTACAATTTCGTTTGGCACACCCTACAGTCTTTATTCCTCATCTGAGCATCACCAAAGTTCATATTGAACTCCGAGCTAACTTTTTCATAATTTTGTTTAAAAATATGGCCATTTCACATTTAAATTCATCAGCACACCCTGCAGTCCAATTTATCGGAGAAATGTTTTGAAAATTGATAAGGATATTTATGATTACCTCTAGATGGTAGCTATTGAATGTGAATGATTGATCCCAAACTTCATATGGATTTTCGGGTTGACTGTTAGATGAGAGCTATCTAATTTGAACAAGCAATCAAAAACATAGCCACCGACAGCCATCTTTGATTTTACTCTTTCCATGACTAAATTCTACAGCCAACAGCCTCTCAGTGAGAGCTTTCCGATGAATGGCAACAAGCCATATTTCCGACTAAATCCTGAAAAATTACCCATAATTCTGCTGTGGTTAAGGAGTCGATTATTTAGGGCATTACTGTATGACATTATTATGTATTGTCTACTCCCCAAGTTGAGCTATAGTGTCTGTAACTATTTTAGATGTGAAATGAGTATCATTAATATTGTTAGTATCACCCTTTACTTTGCAAATATGTGTAGAAAATTCTTGTTGTAAAATGACCTATGAGATGTCTTGAATAGGTCTTTCACAGGCCAGTAGTCATACAATAAGTAATAGCCAAACTGGTTTTACCAGATTGGAGCATGTGGACCAATCAGAGATATGAACATTGTAAAGCCTAGGATGTGGCCGGCTAGATATATCCTAGCGTTATTTGGAGATAACTCACTTCTACTACGAACAGTATACTAGATAGAGGAACGTCCAAAATGACTTATATCTTTTATCTCCAGTTACCTGTTGTGTATTGATAGTTATGGAAAATATACTTTATTATTATCCATCCCTTAACTAACATTAATGTCATTATACAATGTTGTGTACAGTATGAGTATACTGTTTTCAGTACTCGACACTGCGTGTTTCGTCCAATATGACTATTCACCACAACCTGGACTCGTACAAGAAAAGCACATACTGTACACAACATTGTATCATAACTTATATTATACATCTCACCTTGTCGTTAAAGAACATGCCTCACAGTGTTATGTCATTGACACTTTTATTCACTCATTTCAGAGAAAAGAGACATTACCAGTGAGTAAAATCCAGAGTGTGAAGGCAGTGCGTAAGGGCATCCGAGACATTCCAAAAGCTTTTGAGATATTTACAGATGAGCAGAAGTATATGTTCAAAGCCAAGGGTCAACAGAATGTGGAACAGTGGGTCCAATGCTTACACGTCGCTGTGGCAAACACCAAGAAGCAAGAGAGTTCAATTGCAGAACAGCAAGCCGAGAATGTGAAGCCAAACAACAGAGGGACTAAATTGTGATGAACTCCGACCTCCTCATTCAGTGTTCTGGTTGTGTAATATAAAGCCAAATAAAATTAATGTTCTGTTTCTCAGACGCCTGCCAAACCCCCATCCCCACCCCCCTCATAAAAATATGCCCCCCCATAGGTCACCATGCATATATTAGAGAATGCGTTGGTCTAACAAATTTGATATTATTTTTTATAATGATGGGTCTGCTAATATGCTATGATGTTGGTGGGTCCTGCTCAACTGATATTACGCTGGTAGGGCAAACTGATGCTTTTAAGAAAAAGTACCATTATATTTTGTAAAGTTGTTATTTGTGCGATGTTTCAGTTAACTGGGTTAAACATCCAATTGCATAGAATTCTCAATTATTTTATTTCCAAGTCTTGAAATAGTGTCTGTTATTTACAGAATGAGGTCCCCAGAAGGTGAATTTAGTGACGCTATTCCCCTGGTGAGTTAGCGTCACCAAGTTCACCCTCTGGGAACCTTGTTCTGCTTAGGCCTCAACTGCTATGGGAGACCTAGCTAGCATCAGATTGAATTTCGCCAGTTGCAGTTGGTGATGTTCACCCATTAGTCAACTCGAATATGCATTTTATCTTCTGCAAATTAGGGGATATAGAAACTGAACAGAAGGGAAAATGTAACTAAAACATTGTTAATTTGAGGCTATAGATAGTTCCAAGTAGATGAGGCCTAAGCAGAATGAGGTCCCCAGAGGGTGAGTTTGGTGATGCTAGCCTACTGTGTGGGGTAGCGTCACATTCTGCAAATGACAGACACACTATTTCAAGGCTTGAAGATGCCGTGATCCCAATGCTTCTGACAGACATCCACTTGCTGGAGGTAAATACACTGGCTGAGTAGACATCCCATTAAAGTGTATACATTCTGTTGGCTGGGGTATGTCTCAAAGCTACATGGTAGCAGTTATTAGCCGACGTCCCAGAAATATGGCTTGTTGCCATTCATCGGAAAGCTCTCACAGAGCTTTCCGATGAATGGCAACAAGCCATATTTCCGACTAAATCCTGAAAAATTACCCATAATTCCCCTGTGGTTAAGGAGTCGATTATTTAGGGCATTACTGTATTTCTGAAAGCTAAATGGTGGATACATTCTGTTGGCATGGTAGCAATTATTATCCAGGTTCAGCCACACGTACGTGTAACTTGTAATGTGTGTCGTCGTTGCCAACGACAGTCATGTGACTCACGAGATCATTCCACATATAAACTTTCAGCATTACGAAACTTGTAGCAAATCATGTCGGTGGCGATCGCACTACGGAAAGCTTGTCTCTACCACTGATTACTGATTAAAGGTGCTGCTATATGTCAGGCTGATATCTGAAAATGTGTAGCTTTGGTGCCGTAAAATCACAGCCAATTGTATATATATCCAAATCAATCATGACGGTTTGTATATAGCTTGTAGCCAATTACTTGCTCTATGACACTTTTAAAGGCCCACTGAATTTTCGAGTCGCCAATTATTTTTTTATAGTGACTTGATATACGGTTTTGATAACAATCTGATGAATCTGTGCCATAAAATATGATTAAAATACTATAATTCATCACTATTTGAAACATCTGTGTCTCAGAAGATGCCCACAGAGAAATAGAAGACTTCCCCCCTCTGTCACCCAGAATGCAACATAATTCAAACTTTTTCAATTAAAGGGGAAGAACTCTATACTTAATATATAGAGTTATTCCCCCTGCATTGAAAATAATACTGATTTTTACTTCAATCTTGATGACAAAATGTGTTGGCAACTCAACAAAAACAACATGTAAACAGTTGATTATGCCGGATAAGTTGATAATACAATGATTTGGAGCTTCCTCTTTCAAATGGTATATAATATGGCATATATTTTATATATGTATGTACATGTATGTGATCTGGGGGTTCGAAAATTAAGTGGGCCTTTAAACATTACAATATTACCCCAGTCATTTATACAAAACAATGCTTCTCTTAATCCATATATATCCTATTTTCTTGAATAGAATGAAATCACATACTTATGAACAAAGCAGAAGATACATTCTGTTCCACTCGAATTCGGTCAATGGGGAAACTTACATGATGACGTTATTGTCGACTGTCATTGAAATCGACATGATGTCATGTTATGAATGATTGAACATTATGAAATGGACACATACGCTTCTCCATCTAGCCTGCGTAATGAGTATCTCAAGCGGAGAGCTCCCCCAGCACGCCAAGTAATATAATGGTTAGGTCCAGTTCCACTCTCGACAACATACATGTATATAGAAGCAAATTTGATTTTTGAGACAGTGCAAATTTTTGGGATTGGGTGGGATTCGAACCCGGCCCATGACGGCGAGTGCGCCTTATGACTCGAAGTCCGACGTCCCACCCAATCCCAAAAATTTGCACTGTCTCAAAAATCAAATTTGCTTCTAAAAAAATAGGCGCCTGGTGTGTTGTATAGTCCCAAGCATGTTCAAAGAGCAATGCTCGGCATGTTTCGGAGGCATAAAATATAACATTGCTACTGTGCTATATCTCATATATATATATATATATATATATATATATACATGTATATAACTATTTATAATTACCGACACAAAATATAAGCCTTATGCATGTGAATCTTATTTGGTGGGAATCTATAAATTGATCTTAATAAGAATTGTTTTAGACTCTACAGATACCCTCATGTGAGTGGTTTAGCTTTGGTTCGTTAATTGCGTATGATCATATTACAAAACAATAGTAACACATGTTACAAGTTACACGTAGATGTGGCTGAAACTGTCTAATATCCAATGAACATATTACATACCTATTGAAATGTAAAATAATAATTGAAATCTATTTTTGAAAATTATTATTTGTATGCTATTTATGCACCTCACTGAATTTAGAATCTTATGTTTTATGGTAATTTATATGTCACACACAGCCTTATATACATGTATATATATATAAGGTCAGATATGCAAAATAGTTACTTTCTCAGGAATTCCCCAAAAACCTGCCCATTTTACATATATTTGCTATAAATAAATATATAAATACTGAACAGTTTTAAAGGCCCCTTTAATTTTCAAGCTGCGACTATTTTTTTTATAGTGACTTGATATATACGGTTTTAATAACAATCTGATGAATCTGTGCCATAAAATATGATTAAAATGCTATAATTAATCACTATTTGAAACATCTGTGTATCAGAAGATGCCCACAGAGAAATAGAAGACTTCCCCCCCCCTCTGTCACCCAGAATGCAACAGAATTCAAACTTTAATGAATTAAAGGGGAAGAACTCTATCTTTAATATATAGAGTTATTCCCCCTCCATTGAAAATAATACTGATTTTTACTTCAATCTTGATGACAAAATGTGTTGGCAACTTCACAAAAACAATATTTAAACAGTTTATTACACCGGAAAAGTTGATAATAAAATGTGTTGGAGCTTCCTCTTTCAAACGGTATATAATATGGCATATATTTTATATAATGTAATCTGGGGGTTCGAAAATTAAGAGGGCCTTTAAGCGATGACACTAGCGACATATCTATATATGCAAATTCTGTACATTGTGACAATTCATCGGACAGAAGCCTTTTAAAGTTGGCCTCATATTGTGGCAGACATTTGCAGAATGAGGTCCCCAGAGGGTTAATATATATTTAGTGATGCTACCCCTTGAGGCCTCGTCTTCTCTTGAAATTATCATTTAATCAATAAATAAATTTTAGACATGCTGTTGGGACATATGCATACAGGTATATGAAAAAGAAGTCACTTCTCCCTGGGACAAAAATAGGGAGAAGTGGCACGTTTTAGGGAGATGTCTCCAAGTCGACCTCTAGACTGGTCCCTGTCTCCAAGTCAACCTCTAGACTGGTCCCTGTCTCCAAGTCAACCTCTAGAGTGGTCCCTGCCCCACAAAAATAATTTTGCATAAATGATAAATATAGAATATGTAGATAGTGCAGTCGCTTAAAGGGATACTGTATCCAAATGTTGTTGTTGGTTTCTTTAGTCTCTGAGATTTCCATTATTTGAAAGTCTGTTGAGTACGAAGTAATGTTACGGATGGCAGATTAGCCGGAATGCGAAAATACCAATTGTGGTTGTCGAGTAATTTTTAAAGTAAATGTACCAAATAAATGTTATGTTATATGCATACTAGTCCCATATAAGTCTCATTAAGTCATTGTATAGTCACTAGTCAGTTAGTGGCTTGAGCTTACATTTTTTACACGATCATGTGTGCCACGTTTTGCCCAATCCACTATCCGCGAATTATTTTGATTACGTCTTGTATACAGAAATTCGTAATTTAATTTATGACTCCAGCCATAAATTAAATTTATATTAAATTACTAACTTTGATTTTAAGATAACCTATTTACCTGAACGTTTACAGAATACATCTTCGACTCAAATTACTTAGTTTTCTATATATTATTGATATTAGATTGTTGTTATCACCGGGAATTTATTGAAAATAGCGTACAATACCCCTTTAAACGGTTTATGTACATGAGGGGGATTTGAGCATCTATTGGGCGAGGCTCTGCCTCTCCTTAACCACAGCAAAATTATGGGTAATTTTTCAGGATTTAGTCGGAAATATGACTTGATGCCATTCATCAGAAAGCTCTGTGAGAGATTTCCGATGAATGGCAACAAGCCATATTTCCAACTAAATCCTTTCAAACGATATCTCATATATATTTTGAAGACCTCTGTTTGTTTGTCTGTATGTATGTTTGTCTGTCATTTATACAAATCTACGATTCTCGACCGATCGGGACGAAACTTGGTACGTGTGTGTGGTTTGACCAGGCGGTCGTATTGGCGAGCCTGTGCGGCTTCCGCTTCGCGCATGCGCAGACGAGATCTCGGAAACGGGTGGAGCTATCGACTTGAAATTTGCTATGTGAATGTATCTTGCCCCTGATACGAATTTTATCTGGTCGCCGAGCCCGTGCGACGCCAGCTTCGCGCATGCGCAGACGAGATCTCGGAAACGGGTGGAGCTATCGACTTGAAATTTGGTATGTGAATGTATCTTGCCCCGGATACGAATTTTATCGGGTCGCCGAGCCCGTGCGACACCAGCTTCGCGCATGCGCAGACCAGATCTCAGAAACGGGTAGAGCTATCGACTTGAAATTTGGTTTTTGAATAGCCCGGACAACGTCGGGCTGGGTAGAGCTATCGACTTGAAATTTGGTTTTTGAATAGCCCGGACAACGTCGGGCTCATCGGCTAGTATTTTATATAATGTGATCTGGGGGTTCGAAAATTAACTGGGCCTTTAAATGGCTACATCCACTTTATGCCTTGGCATTGTTGTGATAACTTTCTATTTTTTCCTTTGGGAGACTCCTGTGATTTCCATGATTTTGTGAAGTAGTGTTCAGACCAGACCAATCCTTCTCGGTCGACAACCGCTTGGGATATCGGTTGGGATGATGCTGTTTTTGGACCGAGTACCTCATGTTACTCTTCTATAACACACTTTACACCCAGAATCATGGGGGGGGAATTATTTTGCTTGTATGTCTTCCAATTAGGTCAAATGGATGCCTTGCATATATGAACATAGAGAGCAGACTTTACCAAGCATGATGGTATCAAACATGCATATATCAGAGGTCCGTTAAATGTCTAAGCAACGAAATATATAAGTAAGCAAAGCCTTGTTTTCCCGAGAAATTTGATTTGTCACACTATCAGAAAATACATGTAAACAATACATTAGACGATCGTATCATCACTTTAACTTATCGAGGTAAATGTTATATCATTTTGAAGACAGATTAATTGCGGATGATTAATCACCTTCAGAGGTTTATGTGAATGCCCGGGTTCCACATGTGTAGGTAGTACTCCTTTTGAATGAAAGTCTGTTAAAGAAGAGCAATGGGGCGGGACTAGGTCCAAAAACAGCATCATCCCAACTGATATCTCAAGCTATTGTGGACTGAGAAGACTTGAACAGATGAGTCCATTGCATACATTGCGTTGGTCGATACAGTAATGCCCTAAGTAATCGACCCCTTAACCACAGCAGAATTATGGGTAACTTTTCAGGATTTCTCACTGAGAGCTTCCTGATGAATGGCAACAAGCCATATTTCCGACTAAATCCTGAAAAGTTACCCATAATTCTGCTGTGGTTAAGGGGTCGATTACTTAGGGCATTACTGTACGTTGCATTCACATGATCCGTTGTCTGTGTTAATCCATTCACACGAATGCACATGTTGCGTTTAAAGATGGATTATCTCTTTAAATAACAGATTTGAAATAGTTGCGTGGGTATAAAATAATAAATATGAACTGAAGACCCCTGTCCGGAAAGGCTTCTATCAATTAATATTGATTTTATTTCGAATATTTTATTGGGACCGTTTATTTGTCTATTTTTAGAATAGACCATTCGGGTGATACCATATAGCGATAGAGAGCATTAGGCTGTTCCTATGGCTACATACCGAACGTCAAATGTACCAGGTTGATTGGTCATATTGTTTTAAACTTTCTGGTTTCTATTAACAGTAACCACTATTGTTTGTTAGCTAAACAACCACACCTTTTTAGACCAGAAAATATTCGATATAAAATTAATATTAATCGATAGAAGCATTTCCGGACAGGAGTCTTCGATTCAGATCTAATATTTTATACTCACTCCGAGCTTTCCGATGAATGGCACAAGCCATATTTCCGATTAAATCCTGAAAAGTTACCCATAATTCTGTTGTAGTTAAAGAGTCGATTACTTTGGGCATTACTCAGTCTATGTAAACATACACTCAGATTCATACACTATTTTTTATATGTGGGTATGTAGTTTACTCCAGACTGGGCATTACTGTAATACATGTTTACAAAGAGATAATCCACCTTTAAATTCAGAGCTTCTGATTAATAATTGCAGCTAATAATTTGATATTGGAATAAATGCAATATTAACAATCAATCTATGTGTTATAAATTAGTTCTACGCTAATGTTAAACCTGACTAATCCCAACAACTAACACTTTACTGACATCAATACAAGTCTATTTTCCTTTGGTTAAAAAACAACCCACGCCTTTTATCCATTGAAAACAAGAAATGTAATGACGCCATATAAAGTATGTGTTAAGGCTAACGTTATTTTGAAAATAGAATCTCTCCGCTACGTTAACGGATACAACGTAACGTACACATCGCAGCCATCTGAACTCCTAAGTGCAACGGACTCACCTGAATGCTACTATTTAATTTCTTTGGGATCCTCATGTCATTTCCTTGCTTTTTTTAAGCAGTTTATTAAAGTGGGATAATATCTCTTCCTAAATATGTTTTATATAGTTTCCAGGGTATAAAATAATCAATGAGTCGAAGACACCTGTCCGGAAATGCCTTTATCAATTAACCCTTTACCCAACAAACCGGCCAAAAACGCCCAAATAAAGCTTCAACAGCCTAAAATATCTTTGGTCTGTCTCAATAACACCATACAAATATGGATATCATTGGAACCGGTTCATTGACCACATTGTGATGGTTACAGTTATGCCCTGTGCCAATGCATTCTCTTATATATGCGAGTCGACCATAGGTCGCCTCGCATATATAAGACATTGGCCTAAAAAAAATTAAAAAATTTAACACTTTTTACCATTTTTTCTTACATTCTTTAACAATTTTATAATTTTTTTCTTACATTTTTCAACAATTTTATCATTTTTAATATGTGTTAAGCCAATGCATTCTCTTATATATAGAGGCGACCTATGGTCGACTCGCATATATAAGAGAATGCATTGGCACAGGGCCGTTCTGTTGGGTAAAGGGTTAATAATGATTTTATATCAATATTTTCTTATATAATGCGATAATCAAGTGGGACATTTTTTTGTTACTATTTTTATAATTTTAAATAGAGTTATCCCACATGGTACACTCCGAACGAACTCGATCCGTAAAATGTCCTAAATTGTTTCTAAATAAAATATTAATTGGCAGAAGCATTTCCAGACAGGGGCCTTCAATTCATATTTATTATTTTATACTCAGGAAACTATATAAAACTTGTTATAGGACGAGATAGACCATTTTTAAGATTGAATCCAGGTGGTGGATTATGAATGTCGTTTTATCATTTCACAAACTGCTTTCAATGTATGTCAGGCCTCAAACTATGGTTCCGGACATGTGCAGAATGAGGTCCCCTTAGGGGCCCCATCTTCTCTGGAAAGTGTCTTTATTATCAACTTAAAGATGCATAATCCGATTAACCCAACAAAACCCCTTATAGAGCCCCACATAGACTGGAGCAGACGACACTCTGCAGTGCATGCTTCCATCTGTGTGAGGCTCCCTGTGGGATAAATCTCTTAATTAACCCTTTACCCAACAAAACCCCTTATAGAGCCCCACATAGACTGGAGCAGACGACACTCTGCAGTGCATGCTTCCATCTGGGTGAGGCTCCATGTGGGATAAATCTCTTAATTAACCCTTTACCCAACAAACCGGCCAAAAACGCCCAAATAAAGCTTCAACAGCCTAAAATATCTTCGGTCTGTCTCAATAAAACCATACAAATATGGATATCATTGGAACCGGCTCCTTGATCACATTGTGATAGTTACAGTTATGCCCTGTGCCAATGCATTCTCTTATATATGCGAGTCGACCATAGGTCGCCTCGCATATATAAGAGAATGCATTGGCCTAAAAAAAATCTGTTTTTAACACTTTTTACCATTTTTTCTTACATTCTTTAACAATTTTATAATTTTTAATGTGTTAAGCCAATGCATTCTCTTATATATGCGAGTCGACCATAGGGCCGTTCTGTTGGGTAAAGGGTTAAGCGCCCCCTTCAATTACTATTTATTTGGATTCGGGGTGTAAAAAATATTTGATTAGAGTCAAGGAACCCACCCATCAAAGCTCACTTTTATTAGATATTGATTTTTGACTATCGAGAATTATTAGTGGCACAGTAAACAATCGGTCTCTGACAAAATTGCAGATGAAGATGGATAACTCTAAAATCAAGAGGCCTTGTGTTGATAATAAGGCCAAATTTCTTCGAACAACGTGTGGATAAATAACATGTTTTGGGCAATTTTATACTAAAGCTGACTGTGGTTAGCATTTCTAAAAATGTTGCTATTGGAATCTGATTATATGGCCACCATTGAATCGGATTGAGTACCTTTAACAAGTTCAGTTTCTTTAGAAAGTTTCTATTTCTTTTATAGTCTATATCCTGATATTGGCAGATGACATAATGGATGTGCGGCATGTGCCCAATGGGTGCACATCACCAGGTCTGCCATAGCAGATAAGGCCATGCAGAATGCATGCACCAGAGGATGAATTTAGTAATGCTAGCCTGCTGTACGGGTTAACATCACCAAGCCTGCAAATAGCGTGTCTGTCATATGCAGAATGAGGTCCCCAGAGGGTGAATTTAGTGACGCTACCCCGCATAGCGGGCTAGCATCACTAAATTCACCCTCTGGGGACCTCATTCTGCTTAGGCCCTCAACTGCTATGGTAGACCTAGGATCAGATAGAAGTTCCCCAGTTGAAGTTGGTGATGTTCACCCATTGGGCACCTCGATTATGGATTTTATCTTCTGCAAATTAGGCGATATAGAAACTTCCCAGATGGGAAAACATAACTAAAAATAATGTTAATTTGATACCATAGGTACTTCACAGAAGATGAGGCCTAAGCAGAATGAGGTCCCCAGAGGGTGAATTTAGTGATGCTAGCCCGCTGTATGGGGTAACATCACTAAATTCACCCTCTGGGGACCTCATTCTGCAATTGTCAAGCACCATTCAACCTGAGTTTAGTGTGTCTGTCATTTTCAAAATGTGGTCCCAAGAGGGTGAATTTAGTGACACTACCCTGCACAGTGGGCTAACCTCACCAAATTCACCATATGGGAACCTGAGGCCTCAACTGCTATGGGAGACCTAGGATCATATTGAAGTTCCCCCAGTTGAAGTTGGTGATATTCACCTATTAGTCACCTTGATTATACAATTTATCTTCTGCAAATTATAAAGGGATATAGGAAGGCAAAGAGTAACTAAAAACAATGTTAATTTGAGACTATAGATACTTCCCAGAAGATGAGCCTATGCAGATTGAGGTCCCCAGAGGGTGAATTTTGTGATGCTAGCCGGCTGTTCAGGATAGCATCTCTTAATTCACCATTTGGGGACCTCATTCTGCAAATGACAGACACACCAGAGGGTGAATTTAGTGATACTATACTGCCCGATGGCTAGCATCACCAAACTCACCCTCTGGGAACCTCATTCTGCTTAGGTCTCATCTTCTGGGAAGTATCCTTATTATCAAATTAACAAATTTTATTAGTTTCATTAGAAAATTCTTCAGAAAGTTTCTTTTTGCTTTTATTAGCTCAACTTGACGAAGTTTGAGCTATTGCCATGAATTGGCATCTGTGCGTCCGTCAACAATTTCCATAACACACCCTACAGGTCGCATCACTCATCCGATAATCACCAAACTTCATACGAATCTTCAAGGTGACCTCTAGATGGGAGTCATCATTTTTTTTTTCGAAATTCGTCAAAAAACATGGCCACCAGCAGCAGCCATCTTGCATTTCAAATTTGAATCATCTCGGCACACCCTGAAACCCACATTTAATGGAAAATTGTTTTGAAAATTTACAAGCATGTTTAGGATCACCTCTAGGTGGGAGCTATTGTATTTTAGCAATTTTGGATGAACAAAATGGCCACCAGCAGCCATCTTGGATTTTACTCTTTTTATGACAAAATCCTTTGGCACACCCTACAGACGACATCCCTCATCCTATCATCACCAAAATTCATATGAATTTTAGGGGTGACCTCTAGATGGGAGCCATCAATGTTTTCCGAAATTAGTTAAAAACATGGCCGCCAGCAGCCATCTTGGATTTCAAATTTGAATCCATCGGTACACCCTGCAGCCCGCATTTATTGGAGAATTGTTTTGAAATTTTACAGACATGTTTAGGATCACCTTTAGATGGGAGCTATCAAATTTGAACAATTTCCCTAGAGGATGAATTTGGTCATGCTAGCCTGCTGTGCGTCTTTAAATTCACCCTCTGATACCTCATTCTGCAAATGACCGGCAACATATTTTGAGGTGTCATCTCATTCATTCCTATGTTACATGATCATATTTTTTAATTTGTCAGCCTCATGTCTATCATGGTTGTGTAAATATTTATTCACTGTATTTATTTAATTGAAAATAGTCCTAAATAATCATACCCTTAGTTCATTTCAATTGGTAAATATGTGTGTATCCCTGTTGTAACAATGAAACAAGTTTCACTATAAATACAGGTTATGGTTGTGCAGAAATGGCCCGTTTCAGCACTGTATTAAAGGGAGACACACCAATTTCAATAAATTCCCGGTAATAATAATGATCTAATAAATATATAGACAAAATAATTAATTTGAGTCGAACCTTGAACCTTGTCGTCTCACCTGCAGGGAGCCCCACACATATATAGAAGCACATAGAAGAGTGTCGTCTGCTCATGTTTGTCTGGGGCTCTGTATGGGTGAAATTATAAAATTGTTAAAGAATACAAGAAAAAATTATTAAAATTGTAAAAAATTGTTAGGCCAATGCATTCTCTTATATATGCGAGGCAACATATGGTCGACTCGTATATATAAGAGAATGCATTGGCACAGGGTATATGGGTTGATATGTCTTCTGCAAATGTTCAGGTTAAAGAGATACTGTTGTTGTTGTTGTTGTTGGTTTCTATAGTCTCTGAGTCGTAGAATAAGGTAACCAGATTTCCATTATTTGAAAGTTTGTTGAGTACAAAGTAATGTTACGGATGGCAGATTAGCCGGAATGTGAAAATACCAATTGTCATTGTCGAGTAATTTTTGGACAGTTTTCAAGCAAATGTATCAAATAAATGTTATATTATATGCATACTGGTCCCATTTACTCATTTAAGTCCTTGTATAGTCACTAGTCAGTGAATGGCTTGAGTAATTATGCCCCGTATCAACATAATTTGTTATACGATCATGTGTGCCACACGTTGCCCAATCCACTATCCGTGAATTATTTTGATTACGTCTTGTACACGGAAATTCGTAATTCAATTTATGACTCCAGCCATAAATTAAATTTATATAAAATTATTAACTATGATTTTAAGATAACCTATTAACCCTTTCATGTGTGTAAACAGGATATATTAACCCTTTACCCAACAGAAGGGCCCTGTGCCAATGCATTCTCTTATATATGCGAGTCGACCATAGGTCGCCTCGCATATATAAGAGAATGCATTGGCTTAACACATTAAAAATTATAAAATTGTTAAAGAATGTAAGAAAAAATGGTAAAAAGTTTTTTTTTAGGCCAATGCATTCTCTTATATATGCGAGGCGACCTATGGTCGACTCGCATATATAAGAGAATGCATTGGCACAGGGTATAACTGTAACCATCACAATGTGGTCAATGAGCCGGTTCCAATGATATCCATATTTGTATGGTTTTATTGAGACAGACCAAAGATAATTTAGGCTGTTGCAGCTTTATTTGGCCGTTTTTGGCCGGTTTGTTGGGTAAAGGGTTAATCTGAACATTTACAGAATGCAACTTTCGACTCAAATTACTTAGTTTTCTATATATTATCGATAATTAGATCGTTGTTATCACCGGGAATTTATTGAAAATGGCATACAGTACCCCTTTAACAGGTTATCTTATAATCAAAGTTAATAATTTTATGTAAATTTACTAAGTTACGAATTTCCAATAGCAATCTTTTTCTTCCATACAGAACTTAATGTGGATTCTTATGGATTCTTATGACTGCCTATTCTGTATCTTATGAGTTAGACATATGTAATTAAGGGCTGTAAAGCTATTTCATGTGTCAGGTGTATATCAATTTTCTTGGCAATGACCAAAATGGTGGGTATCTTCTCTCAACTCTGCATATATTCCAGGCTGGTCTGTGTAATCTTACTATCTTAGTCTCGTCGAAATGTCATTTCCTGAAAGTAGCTAGGCGGGTTACGCCACATCTCATTATGTTAATTTCTTCATTTGGACACTTTTTAGCTCAACTTACTTTGTAAGTTTGAGCTATTGCCATGGGTTGGCATCCGTGTGTCCGTCAACAATTTCCTTTGGTGCGGGCTACAGGTCGTACCTTTGGTCTGATCTTTATGAAATTTGTCATGAATGTTGATATTAACATGTAGATGGGAACGAGTCATTTTGAGGTCATTCTGCCAAAAAACATGGCCCCTGGCGGCCATCTTTGATTTCAAAATTAAATCCATTGCCGCGGTCTACAGGTCGTACTGTTCGTCTGATCATCATGAAATTTTTTGTAAGTTTGAGCTATTGCCATGGGTTGGCGTCCGTGTGTTCGTCAACAATTTCCTTTGGTGCGGGCTACAGGTCGTACCTTTGGTCTGATCTTTATGAAATTTGTCATGGATGTTAATATTGACATGTAGATGGGAACGAGTCATTTTGGGGTCATTCGGCCAAAAAACATGGCCGCCAGCAGCCATCTTAGATTTTACTCTTTGCATGACTAAATCCTTTGGCACAGGCTACAGGTCGTACCTTTGGTCAGATCATTATGAGATCTGTCATGAATGTTGACATTGACATGTAGATGGGAATGAGTCATTTTGGGGTCATTCCGCCACAAAACATGGCCGCTGGCAGACATCTTGGATTTCAAAATTAAATCCATTGGCGCGGCCTACAGGTCGTACTATTCGTCTGATCATCATGAAATTTGTCATGGATGTTAATATTGACATGTAGATGGGAACGAGTCCTTTTGGGGTCATTCAGCCAAAAAAATGGCCACCAGCAGCCATCTTGGATTTTACTCTTTGCATGACTAAATCCTTTTGACACAGGCTACAGGCCGTATCTTTGGTTAGATCATTATGAGATTTGTCATGGCTGTTGACATTGACATGTAGATGGGAACGAGTCATTTTGGCGGGCCAAAAAACATGGCCGCTGGTGGCCATCTTGGATTTCAAAATTGAATCCATTGGCGCGGGCTACAGGTCGTACTATTCGTCTGATCATCATGAAATTTGTCATGGATGTTAATATTGACATGTAGATGGGAACGAGTAATTTTGGGGTCGTTTGGCCAAAAAATATGGCCGCCAGCAGCCATCTTGTATTTTACTCTTTGCATGACTAAATCCTTTGGCGCGGGCTACAGGTCGTAGCTTTGGGCGGATCTTCATGAAATTATTTGTCATGGATGTTAACAATGACATGTAGATGGGAACGAGTCCTTTTGGGGTCATTCGGCCAAAAAACATGGCCACCAGCAGCCATCTTGGATTTTACACTTTGCATGACTAAATCCTTTGGCACAGGCTACAGGTCGTACTTTTGGTCAGATCATTATGAGATTTATCATGGTTGTTGATATTGACATGTAGATGGGAACGAGTCATTTTGGGGTTGTTTGGCCAAAAAACATGGCCACCAGTGGAAATCTTGGATTTCAAAATTAAATCCATTAGCACGGGCTACAGGTCGTATCTTTTGTCGGATCATCATTAAATTTGTCATGGATGTTAATATCTACAGTTTTTTGGCCGCCAGCAGCCATCTTGGATTTTACTCTTTGTTTGACTAAATCCTTTGGCACGGGCTATAGGTCCTACCTTTGGTCGGATCATTATGAAATTTGTAATATGGCTGTTGACATTGACATGTAGATGGGATCGAGGCATTTTGTGTTTCCTATTCCTCCATTTACTGTCAACCATTAAATTATTCCCCTACCTAAGTTGAGCTACAGTATCATTGACACTTTCATTTTTCTTGGGGCTACTAAATTTACAGTGAGTTTCTGATTGGCGCAACTGACATGGAATCCTGCTGCTGAAGAATTTATCAAAAGTTCACTAAGCACAGGTTCGTTGATTGATATAAAGATTGGACACACCTCTGATACACATTTCGCAATGCTGCACATTTGACACAAAACGTCTAAACGGTTGTTTGATGCTGTGCGTGCAAGCGGAATGGTCATGTGAGTCAGGTAATTTCGCTGGTAATGGTAACACACGTTACAAGTTACACGTACTGTGGCTGAACCTGGTTATTAACAATCACTAAACCTCCCAATACGTATACTCTTATACAACTGTGAAGCTATATTATGCGAAGTAAACATATACAATGATGTAATTTCTTCAACTCAAGTAACTATCAAACGCCTCAGCTTGATAAATTAAGGTATGTGTATAATGAATAAATGTGTATACGAATAATCCGTGTTTGTCTCATCTTGCAATGTATTGTATTGTTGGGGCGATGGGTGCAATAACGTAACCAAACAAATGCGACAGAAGATGATTCAATCCGAAAACATTTATATGCATTATGTGTCTCGTCAACTCTTGAGAGTTTGTCCTGGATTATTGTTTAAAATGGAATTGAATTATCACCATGTAGAGGGGCAAAACAAGTTTATATTTCACGATTTTCGGTCTACTGTCATCAGAAAACTCTGAAATGTTGCCATCTGTAAATGATACCATGACGTTATCATAACGTATATCTCGAAGTGGGTAGACTTCAATATAATAGCACAAAATAATCGGAGTTGTGCTTTTGTATTCTGTCATACCGAAATTTCTAAAACTGATTTTTTTTTTCTGAATTTTGGGGTGGGGGTGACACAATCTACCACCACATAGCATCTATGGCAAATAATGACAACCTTATCCTACAATCATATGCAGTATATATTTCCACAAGTTTCTATATTATATACGTGATCTCCATGCAATGCAATACTGAATAATCGCCTATTAAGAGGGGCGAAACAACTGAAAATGAATGATTTTTTGTCTATTTTCCGCGTAAATTTAAGAAATTTTTACATCTATCACCGCAATCATGGCATTTCATTACTTTGTATTTATAAGTGTGTAACCTGCTATATCGTAGAACAAACATATCCCGAATACCTGTGCTTTTGTATTCATTTGTGGCGAATTTCCCTAAAACAGTGACTTTTTGCTGAATTTTGGGGTGAGGGTTGAAATAATCTTACATAACACATCACGTGTTATATATGATGATATATTCAGCATACTGTCGTATGCGGTATATATATACGCACTTTTCCAGGGGGGGGGGGAAAAACTGCGGGACACAACGTACCTAGGCGTCAAAATTTTTTTCCTTATTCATTTAAGGGGGGGGGGTTGTCGGGGGGGGGGGGGGGGGGGTCGGAAAAAAATTTCAGGCACGTATGGCATTTTTTCCCTTTCGATCATTTTTTGTACCCACCCACCCCCACCGCCAAATTTTTTTCCATTTTCGGCAGTTTTTTACGACCATTTTTTGACACCCACCCCCCCCCCTTTTAACACTAAAACAGAGATTTGCGGGGGGAAATTCACTGTAAACAGCTGTATATGAATTTCTGTGCATACTATTTATCATGGATGTTAACATGGACATGTAAATAGGAATGAGTCATTTTGAGGTCATTCGGCCAAAAAAACATGGCTGCCAGTGGCCATCTTGGATTTCAAAATTTGCAACAAAATACAACACGATAACTGCCTGCAGTCAGTTTACCAGTTAGAATTACATTATTTCTCTCATTCAAAGTGGTTTTGAAGCCCAACTCATTGCCATTGTGGAAAAAATTGCTTGTTGGTGGCTTTGCGACCACCCACCCACCCCGGCATACGTGCCGGAAATGTTTTTTCACCACCCCCCCCCCCCCCCCCCCTGGGGTTGTCGGAAAAAATTTGCATGTAATTTTTTTCCAAATATGTATTTTCAGACTCACAACTTCAATTTTCTCTCATTTTATAGAATATGGATTAACCTTAATATCCAAATCATATATACATGAGTAGTACAATCCACCTAAACAATTTTGGATAACCACTGTCTTGGTTTACATGTGATATTGACCCCATTAACCCTCTTAATAATGCCGACTATGTCAGTGTCCACCAGTCGAATGCAGAATTCAATTTTTACTGCAGAACTATCTGAACTATCCCATGTATTAAACAATTTCTCCTCCAATGGTATCAGAAAACAGTTATATGCTGGTATCTCACTCATCTCATTTGCATCTTTTTCAAAGTCGAGGTAATGACTATAGTTGTCATTTTTTAAAGTGCATGCAAAGCGTTGCGATCACCAATATACATGTTTGTACATGTCATGACATCACGAGGTACAAATCTGCGTTCTACTGGTAGACAATGACCATTTTAGTCATAATAATCTAAACTAAGTTACCAAGCACCTTCTCGTGAATTGTATATGCTCCGGTGTTTTTTCGGTTTCCGGTCAAACCGAGTTGTTTTCCGGCTGGGGTAGATTTGATTTTTCTGGGGGGGGGGGGGGGACAAATGGTCAGTGGAAAAAACTGCAGTTTTTGCTGTTTTGGGAGGGGGGGGGGGTACCCAAACCGAAGAAAACAGTTTTTCCCACCCTGTGTCTGCAGTTTTTTTACGCCCCCCCCCCCTGACTTTTCTAGACTATATATACGATATCCCTGGTCAAAACAATATTGATCTATCGCCCATTAAGTGAGGCAAAAAAAATTGAAAAATTGCGCTGTTTTGTCTATTTTTACAATAAATCTAAAAACAAATCTTCGTTATATCAGAGAAATCGGACCACTATCATAGTAAATATCTAGAGGTATGTAGACTATAATATTTTACCGCAAAATGTTCGCGTTTCTATATTTTTATTTCTCATCTTGCCGAATTTTACAAAAACAGGGATTTTTGCTGAATTTTGGCACTTAATCAGCTAAAAATCATCTTTTGCATCATTTGTATATTTCACACCGATGAGGAATGTCATAACCTTCAAAATGATGTATCACCGTGCAAGCTTGTGTGTGGTCCCGATGGACTAAACTTTCTGAAATCGGTTCAGTCCGCTTCACTATGCACGCCGTGTGTAAGTACCCATTGCATATATAGTCTAGGCAAATATGGACATAGGTGTCGCCTGGAGAGGGAATTTATGAGACCTATACATTTTTGGTTAGCATGAACACTTAACTTTCTGAATCCGTATGTTGGCTTTGTCAGATAGGCGGACTTTTTTCGTACCGCGTGGATTTATTGAGGCACCTGTTGATAAAATCGGTCATTTTTTCAATAAAGCCGACATATTTGACAGAGTGTATTCACACCTTTTGAGATGAGATATTCGTCCAATTTTGATACCTGTGAATGGGGCGATAAAAAGAGTAAGATAATACATGTAACCATTGAATCTCGGAATAACAGTTATGACGTCATGTGACGTAAAATAATTTTTAGGGTGAGAAAAATATGACGATTCACGCAAAGCGTTGTCTTTCGTTTCTTATAAAATCAGAAGTAAGAAGGTTATGCTCAACTAGTATATACCATAGGAAACTACTGCCAATTAGCTATGTTATAATATATCACTTATCGATTTTGGTCGCATTATTTTTTATCAAAGGCAGAAAAATCAACCCTCCCCTTAAAGCTGGGAGGCGGCAGGCTGTGGTGTAAGGCACACAGAACGCACGATTATGTGCCAAATTGCGAAATTAACACAACGGCCGTTGATGGACTGCTAAGGTATTGTATAATATATATGTTTCGATCGACACAGCCGATCATTAAAGTAACAAGAAAACCATAGTCAGAAATGGTAACGCCACCAAGATCATATTATTAGCCATAAATATAAATCATAATATAAAATATATTGGTTACATGAATGGACTGCCTCCGAATTCCGTTAAGACAAGTAATTCTTCAAATTATTACAATGAACTACGGCTTATAAATTACTGCAGGTTTCTCATTCGCCACACCAGAATGCTTCTAAATGCGGATCAAAGCTAAGAGTGCATGGCACAGCCATTGTTCATAGACATTTTACAGATAGCGAGAATGATGCATGCTGGGAACGAAAGTATCCACAGCAAAGCCATGTGCTTACGGCCGCATGCGTTTATTATAGGGGATTTATGGTGGGCCTATAAAACTAATTTATATAACTTTGTTATCTGGCATAGTTTATGCGTGAAATTTTAAACATATATACCATGGACATATACCCCTTCCAGAATGTTGAAAAACATTTTCAGTTTCTCATCGTATTTTTATGGACGAAATAGTTCGAAATTTCAGAAAATTGCGCTAACTGCTCAATGTTTTAATGTGTTACAAAACGTCTGATAAAAATAGTTCTATCGGGAATATTCACACCATTTTTTTTCAGAGAACATAGAGTAAACATAGTCCTATCGGGTTATCGTAAAGGAGATTAATTAAAACCCTCAGACTGCCGAAACTGACGACCTTAAATTCGCTTTTTCGTGTCCCACGGAAATGAAACTTGTCTGTCCATTGATCACGTTATTTATTTGACATAGTATTTTTTTCTGTTGTATTTGAACACTTGTTGCACGTGCAGGCTGCACGATCATATTAACTTCAACCGATAAGCGCCGACTGATACCCGCGCAACAGTTTGTCTCAAATAAATTGTTATCAAAACGCAGGTTTATGGCCGCGGACATAAGCCGATTAAGTGTAATGTAATTTATCCACGAACTTGACTGAAAAATTGTGATTCTATCACCATTAGGCACGAAAATGGGACCTCTAAACAGGCAAGTTTTATTTTCGGGGGACACGAACAAGCGAATTTATTGTCGGCAGTTTCGGCAGTCTGAGGGTTAATTAATCCCGAATTAAACGGAACTACTTTACGATAGTCCGATAGGACTATGTTTACTCTATGCATGTTCTCTGAACAAATAGTGTGAATATTCCAGATAGAACTCTTTTTATCAGACGTTGTGTAACACCTTAAAACATTGGGCAGTTATAGCGCAAACCGAAATGTGTTGTCTTGAAAGATATCCCACCGCTTTAGCTAAATTTACCTTCCTACAATATCCAGAGAGGATCATATATTATATACCCACGGTTTTAATTATAGAATATAAAATATATTGGTTTCGCGAATGACCAACTCAGAATTCCGTTAAAATAACAATAACAACCAGCACATATAACGAACCGTTTTACTGGACTTGGCCTACTGGTCGCGTAGTTCCGACTTTTAAATAAACGGAATTTCCAACTCTATAAATAAAAGCCCCACAAGAATTCATTCGCCCTGTCCACCATCAAACTCTCTGCAGCTAGATACACCACAGGTGGCGTAACAATATTGCATAATGTACATCCTGACTCAATTTTTAAATTTTTTTTAGATTTTTTCCCCAAAAAGATAATCTGAAAATGCATTTTGTCTTCTTCCGGGATGCAAAAATGAAAATAATAGATTAAGGGTGGAGATAATTAGTGTATACGGTAATTTCGTTCCGTCTTTGTTTAAAAACTGGCCTAATAACACAAGATGGCTGCCAATATGGTGGCCGGTAAATAGGTGGGAATTGTAAAATTTGTAAGAACGCACGATTACTTGCCAAAATGGCTTAACTAACACAACGGCCGTTGATAAGCTGCTACAGTTTTATGTAATATGTATATCCCGATCCATCGACTAGAACATTTAAGTGAAACCGGTACACAAAGCACCGCCTGGTCCCAATTTTTAATTAAATATTTAATTAGTTTAGTCCGAAACTAATCAAAAACCTCTTTTTGTCATCTTCTCGAAATGCGTAAAGACAATAATGTAGCGTGGGTGGATATAATTTGTATGTACGATAATTTCATGCCGTCGTCGGTTACTACATGTACATGACATATTAACCCCAAAACGGCTATACGGATGGAAATTGTAAAATATGTCACGTCGCAATTAACACCACCATCGCAATACAACGTCTCATAAAACCAATAGTCCTATTATATTCATATCATTTTGAAATACTATCACGTAACAGTGGCCAGTTCTATTGAAATGACAACCAGATTGTACCCACGAGTGAGAGGATCGACAAAAGTTGCATTCATTCGCGCTCAAGTAAAATTTGTTCTTCAAAATCGGTGGCATTTCGTGCAAA
This sequence comes from Siphonodentalium dalli, assembly GCA_032622095.1. NCBI lineage: Eukaryota > Metazoa > Mollusca > Scaphopoda > Gadilida > Siphonodentaliidae > Siphonodentalium > Siphonodentalium dalli. Next base: position 284,973,874 of record CP136064.1, on the reverse strand, counting down.
TTATTTCACAATGAACATGATTAGTTTAAGGCAGATGGCTGTCTGACTATCTTTGCGAAAAGAATAAGGGAATTATGTGGGTTATATTACATCTAACACGATATTTAAGCATACTTGGCACACTATGGCTCTTTGTAACAAAATGCGACCACGAATAACAGAATTAACCAATTAACCAATTCTGATATATATACCTCATCAAATAACTCATGTTGATACGAATCGTTGGTTACCCTCTATCAACGAGGCGTGATTACAAGAACGGAGCTACTGATACGTTGGGTCTCATGTATACCGTTCTAAAAGTAAGTATAAATGGATCTCACTGACCAATAGAAATTGCTGCCCAGTCCGCAAATTATCAAACCGTCACATTATACACGTTCGTTCTGTTTCATCATCACGCAATAGAATCGTTGAATTTTGTATTCTAACATTTACCGGATTATTTTCCATGACACATATTTCGCACACAAGGAGATGTAAACCTGGTTGATATCCCTCTTGTAGTTTGTCAGCTGCTTAACGGTGGGATGTATTTGCTTGTAATATCAGTAGATAAGTTGCAAAGCAAAGTCAAGGCTCTAAGCGACATTTCCAACAACGAAAATACCAGCGATGTGGTAAATCACATACAACTGTCAAACTATGTTCCTATACATTTCGATTGTATCTTAAACTGTATAGTATGGTACTGGAGTCTCGTGTCACCTCATTTGCCCTCGAAGTGACTGAACAATTGCTTGTAAGACGAGGTACCCCAAATAATGACAGTTATCCCATGCTAGATGAACACTCATATTACCCATATCTTTCTATGCTGATGAGTAGGTAGGATTACTTCTGAAAGTTGTACACTCAGAAAACAACATATAGATCGGATAATTGGCATGGAGTTTTATCATGTAGACTGATACATTTTGAACGTTTGGTATCCCAGTGTAAGTTTTAGCTCATTATGACAACACAATGAAAAGGACGACAATTGTAATTATTTGTATATATACATGCCATACAAAGGTTGATACCAGGAAGCGTATAATAACTATCTAGATAAGTCCAAAAATAATGCGGTTAGGGACCTGCTGATGCCAGCAGGTCGGATGTCTGAAAACATACCATATCTTGATTATGGCCGTTCATGATTAAAGCATTATAATTCCACCCACCGGTCATATCTAACGCCAGATGTGTTACAGTTAAATTCAAATGTATCTTTTGTTACCCCACTATGCGCGACGTGAGTGGACCGTCTATAGTTCGTATCCAGATATTATATTGTGATAGTGTTTGATGTGCAAATGGGTAAAACAAAATGGGATCACGAGTCTTGGTGTAATTTGTCTCTGCATCTCAGAAATGACAAATAGCAACAACTTCTGTGCAGACCAGAATCTGATCTACGATAACTCATCCATAACAACTCCGAATGTGCTGAGCGAAATCAGTAACTGGACACGATAGCCGTAGTTTAGTATTTACTGAACAGCGTGTGGGGAATACATGCATATGTCTTTGTTCAATCAGGACGATATGGGGACGAGGAATTATTCGCCATATTGTTTTCCACCGGTGTTGCCTGTAAATACGAATATTGAATAAAGCCCGATTGAAACATTAATGACATGAGTTTTACGTTTCAAACACCAATGGTGCTTGCAACAGCAGCAGGTCTCCTGGTCTGAATATGGGCGGTTCAAATATAACATAAAGTAGACAAGTTTACTTTTCCACCAATTTGGAAACAACAGTTATATTTCTGAAGGTTATCGCGTTCATATATTGCAAATAAAGCGGTCCTTCGTGGCGATCTTGTTCAACAGAAACTACATAATTAAGTTAGACACACAGGAGGGATTCTCATTCTGGACTATTCTTATGTTTATCACTGATCAAACATTTTTTCAGAAGATGCAAAATCTGAACTAATTTTGTACGACAAGCGATATATTTTTCTGAATCTCATCTTCTTTGCGTTATTGGACACTAGTCAATGAAAGCGGCGATGGTGATTTAGTGTCTGGAAAAATTCACTCGGTGTTATCACGACCGTCTTCTGTGGATCGAAGCTATTGTACAGCAATTGTAGATTATATAATAAAAGATTAATGGAGGCACTGACTCAGAATCAAAATCACTGCTTCAAATATGGTTGCTTCAGTGAGTGTGAACAAATTATCATTTCTTATCGAAGTGGTCATGTATTTATCGGATGGCAAAATGAGATGTTCCTTATCTCACATCTAGCTTTAAAATCGGTCCCATTTTCGCCCAATCAAGTCGGGTGTGAACCCGCATCAACCTCGTCTAGCCCAGACTTCGATGATGGTATCCACGACATATCCACCTCATATGTACCATCATGTCTGGTAGCTTGGAATAATATCCTTTGAGAAAGATTGACCTTCTATAGTCGGGTTTAAGTAATTTCTTATTGATTATGTCAAAGGTAACTGGCATAAATAACGATCAGGCATTCAATGTATTACTGCTACTCGGTTCTTCGTTTTAAACAATCCTGCTCATCTGTAAATACCTCGCTCAAATTGCCAACTGTTTCAAGGGACACGGATTACTTGAGCACGAATGCTCATGAATGCAAGATTCGTCAATAATAGAAATTTTAAATAGAATTGCGCATCATGATGTCCCGGAGTAACATGATACAATGAATATAATACTTTGGGTTGTGTGAGACATTAGATGGCGGCAATGGCGATAAATGCGTTATTAAGCCATTTTGTAATCCAAAAACGACATTGAATTATCGTACACACCAAATATCTCCACCACGCTACATTCTGCGCTTTATGGCTTCCGAGAAGATGACAAAAAAGGCTTTAGGTTATTTTTTTGGAGAAAAATAGCTAAATTTTATCAAAATTTTGTGCCAGGAGGTGCATTGTGTAAAATTTTCACTTTATTGTTCGAGTTTTTAAATCGGGATATATACATTAAACTATAGTTTAGCAGTTCATCAACGACAGCTTTGTTAGTTAAGCCATTTAAGCAAGTAACTGTGCATTCTTACATATTTCCCAATTTCCACCTATATTGCGGCTGCCGTATTGGCAGCCATTTTGGATTAGTATGTAATTTTTTAATCCAAGGCGGAATGAAATTGCCGTATACACGAATTATGTCCATCCTTACTAATTCTTTTCTGTTTTTTTGCCTTCCAGAAAATTAAAAAAATGCGGTTTTATATCATTTTTTATGAAAAATTCTAAAATGTATTAAAATTTCGGGTCTGGGGGTACATTATATATTGTTTTTACTTTAATGTTCGAGTTTGTAGACAGAAACTTATATATTATTACATTCTTTAGCAGACTTTCAACGACCGTTGTGTCAATTAAGCCTATTGACATGTAACCGTGAGTTATGTGTGCCTTATACCACAGCGTGGCGCATCTTAACTTTAAGGGGAGGGTTGATTTTTCTGCCTTTGACAAAAAATAATGCGGCCTGCAGCGATATGTTATATATCAAAATATAGCCAATTGGCAGTATTTTCACACGGTATAAAACAATGTGGCATACCCATCTTACTTTGTGATTTAAAAGAAACGAAAGACAACGCTTTGCGTGAATCGTCATATTTGTCTCACCCAAAATATAAGTCGACGTCACATGTCATGATTGTCATTCCGAGATTCAATGGTTACGTATATTACCCTACTCTGGTTATCGCCCCACTCTCAGGTATGAAAATTGGACGAATATTTCTTCTCAAAATGTGTGAAAATACTCTGTCAATAATGTCGGCTTTATTTAAAAAATGACCGATTTTTTCATCGGGTGCCTCAAGAAAACCACGCGGTGAGAAAAAAGTCCGCCTATCTGACATATCCAACATACGGATTCCGAAAGTTTAGTATTTACGCTAACCAAAAATGTAGGTCCCATAAATTCCCTCTCGAGGCGACACCTATGTCCATATTTGCCTGGCCTAATAGTGTGTTCTAAGTCGGCCTGTCGCGCGACATGGCGCGCCGCAAACGCGGTGTGTATGGCCTTTTCAGAAGAGCAACGAGGCGAGACTCGGTCCAAACAGCATCATCCGGGGGATTCATCCCAACCGATACCACAAGCTGTTGTGGGCCGATGGTCTGGCTATCGGAGTTGAAATATATAGTCTACCAGGAAAACATTCTTAACTTAAAGGTACTCAACCCGATAAAACTCCTCTCAATTACTATTTCAATGGCTTCGGGGGTCAAAAATATTTGATTCGAGTCGAGGAAGTCACACATCAAAGCTCAGATTTGTTAGATATCGATTTTAGAAATCTATTATTTTTCATTATCGGGAATACTATCTGGCCCAGAACTCAGTCAAAATTGCGTTAAAATTACCACTTGATTTTAGAGTTATTCATCCTTGTCTGTTTGAATAGATTTGGAGTACACATCCAGAGCAGATTACGGCAGTTATTAGTACTCATCTCGAGAACATAACAAATTTGAAAAATTAATATCTAATAACTCTGAGCTTTGTTTGATGGGTTCCTCGACTCGAATCAAATATTTTTTACCCCCAAAGCCAAAGAAATAGTAATATAGGACCCTCTGATCGGATTGTTGTTGTTGGAATCTGTTGAGATGGGGACCCTCTTTACGGGTTGAGTACCTTTAAGCTAAATTTGGTATCGTTGGAAAGAGGAGAATTTGTGTATAACATATCCAAAATCAGCTTTGGGGAAACTTTTCTAGAGGGCCCTGAATAGGGGTGGGACCTGTCCGACCTGACGTAAATTATGAAGGTAATTATATGTCGGACCATCTTGAATAAAGAATATTCCCCAAAGCGGATATTAAAGACATATTATGGACTTGTTCGGGTGCTTGAAACTGATAAGTTAATACTCAGGCGTTATGCCAACCTGGGGAATATAGTATCAGAATGCCGGTGTGTGTTGTCAATTTGGATTAATATTCGTAAATATAACTTATTTTGAGCAAGATTGTTCTTCATTTCTATTTGATCAACCTACCGGAAGGTTTTATATCACTTTAACGGTTTTTGGATATGTTGTTCCCCAGATTCTTCCCGACAAAATGACATAAAAAAAAGCTTGTTAAGAATTGTTTCCGGATCCAATGCTTCAAAGACCAGACTATACGAGTAGATTGTCAATGGGGTGATGCATACATCCGTTTGCTATAAATTGATGGCTGTGGGCACTGGATACAACATCGCATATCTCAAAGTATTTAAATATTGAAGCTATATTACTATATTCAAATAGCATAAGCTGATTTGGTCAACTATATGTCGATACATCTGCACCGATACTCAATTATGTAATCCGGCCCTTGCAGCGAAATAGTACCTCTAAATGCGGACCAAAATCTACTAATCGGATTAAATAGCCCCCACCCCACCCGATACTTCGCAATACCTACGTAAATTGGTCGGCCGACACGTATAATCCTCAGGCCTGGTCATCATCTGCAACTCGCATATAAATATCAATGCGGCTTGTGCAGCCACACTATACACATTGAATGCAAGCAAGATGAGTCGAGGAACCACATTTGGAACACTCGTTGTACTTGTGTCTGTGCTGTCGTGCGACGCAGCGTATCTACGCGGAATCAACGACAACCATTCAGTAAAAGGTAGGGATCATGGGCTTGGTCTGCAGCTGTTATCGAAATTGTTCCAGTCGACTGATTGCGAATGGTGCGACATTGTCATGACTAAGGTTACCACACACTTCGAACAAAAGACCGTGCAAGATGAAGTCATTGAAGATTTGAAGGGTATTTGCGATGGTGTATCACGTCTGATGAAGCCTGTTTGCAGGCTAGCAATCAACCAATTCGGATTCGAGATCACAAATTACATCTTATCAACGCTGCGAGCAGACACGTCGTGTGACCTGGCCGGACTATGTCCAGATCCGACGCCGCCTTTTGGAACTCAATCTGGTTTCCTAGCAACCGTGCGCCGCTTCGTGTCTCCGAACCAACAGGCCGGCGATGCATGCGATAAATGTCATCTCGTGCTCAACTCAGTAATCACCAACTTGGATGATCACACGGCACCAGAGATCAAAGCGGAGATTGAGAGAAATGTATGCAGCAATGTCAGGTTAATAGTGCCTTTACACACACTGTGTTTAACCGTGGCCGATTCATTCGTTACCCAGGCACTTGACATCATGAAGAACGAATTCAACCCGACAAATCTCTGTATCCAGATCGACATGTGTCCTTAATTGAAGGTTCAGGTAATTTCTAACATCAAACTCGGGTTGCTATGGAACATATTTTTGGCGCGAAAGCACCTTGTGACATATGTATGCGCAAATATATACCGGTACTGGACTTAAATTTGTCGAACGACCATGTGACTTCGGTGTTTTGTCTCGCTATATAAAAACTCAAGGTTGTACTCCGTACACGTAAAATGACGTACCATCTTTCAGTTTTGAAGTGTAGCCTCGTCGTGATATGGCTTTGTTGCTAAAACGACGTTAAACCCCAATCAATCAATCAATCAATTATTGAAGTGTAGCCCACAGAGTCGTCGTGTTTTTTACACGTTATTACTCTGAATTGTATGTCTAAGTAGGTTCGACAAAATGACGTCTGTTGAACACACGAACCAGTCGACCGGCGGTAACTAGCAGCAACCCAGGCTTGAAGTTAGAAGTTATAGAATCTAAACCTGCCTAAACGTAAATGGACACTCGCTTTCCCCACAACTCATGGCGGTGCGGAAATGGTGGAAATCCGTAAGATGTTAATGGCGCACCATTGTGGCTGTTTGGTATTGTATCCCACCTCAAGCGGCCAAATCAACCCACATTCTGGAGTCTTCAGACTTTTACAACTTTGACCATACAACTAAACATTCGCGATATAGTTCGAACCAATCATGTCCATGTATTATTGCCGAATCAGAATACGGTACGAAGAATAACGAGGTTTGTCGGATGAACCAACCCAGTTTGCAAACTGAAAGTCGGAGTTATGTCCCCTCGCTATACGCTGGTCTGACCAGCGTATCGAGGGGACAGAACACTACTCTAGTGTCCCTAATAAACATACGTGTATGTTTAATTTTTTTTTCATGAAAATTTCCGCCCTGTATGGGCTTATTCCGGTCTATATGTTTATTGTTCTCAATTTCAATCTGAAATAATCGGATAAAAATTGCCAGCTGTGACAAGCTGTAGCTTTTTACTGACAAATGTATAAGCCACAGCTGGCAACAGCCAATTACGCATCCATGTCATGACACATAACCCCATCTAAAGTTACCACTAGTAGTACATGTATACCAGTAGTAATACATGTACCGGTATTGGTACTGGTAGATATCGAAAACTGGATGTCATTGACTTTGAATGTAATTAGTTACTGGACACTCCAAGTACCAGCAAATGCCAAGGGAAGGTTGACAGATTGATAGCCAATGATCGGCTTGTTCGAATATTGAGACATTTAAGAATTTGTCCGCCCTGTACTTCTATTCCGGTCTGTACTATTATTGAAATTTGCCCCCAAACGTCCACCCTGCATTTACTACTATTCCGGTCTGTCCTGCTATTCTGGACACCAGAGTACCTTGCAGTTTGCCAGTTTGTACAAGCTCATTCGGCAAACCTCGTCAGATTCCGTCACCGTTTCAGAGGCCCCATGCAGAGGTCACAGGTCGATGATTCCAGAATGTGTACAAGCTGAAACTGTTTCTAAACAACGGATTTCCATTATTTTCGTCGCAGTGATTGTGAATCAGACAACGGGCCTGCAATGTCTGGCACAAATTGACCAGTTGACCTTCTCCTATACTGATAAGAATTGCGAATAGCTTGCAATGGTCGTAAATTGTGCAGACTGTTCAAACCCCATTTTGCATAATTGACGCCTTCCAGTCCGTTTGTGAGAAAATAGTGCCGTTAAATATTCAAATTTCATGCCACTCACAGTAAGGTGATATAGTTCTAGATTATTTTGTACTTAATCCTGCTTTTATCAGGAGCTAAGTGGTATTGGCTCCATGATTGCCCATGAATGCTTGAATTCTCGAATACGCAAGCGAAAACCGGTAGAAACAACACAAAGTCTAGTGACGTATCACCCAATTCGTAATTATTATCAGTATTTAGTTTATTGTGTGAAATGTTTCCATTATACATTATAAATATAAATACTTTAGAAGCAAATTTGATTTTTGAGACAATGCAAATTTTTTGAGATTGGGTGGGATACGAACCCCGGCCCGACGGCGAGCGCGCCTTGCGACTCAAAGTCCGACGTCAATACCACACGGCCACCGAAGCAACCCCAAAAAAGGAAGCTCGAATGGCCGCTGTATTCCGACGTCGCACTTAGGACACTATATTCACATTTTAAGGTCTCTGTTCGGTCGGCAACTATCTTGTACTATATTATAACATGCATGCTACTATATGTTGTCTGTATAAATTAATTATGTTTCTTTTTGGCAATACTTCATGTTGATTAAATTTTGCATAACGAATGACGCTTGTTCCTCTACCTGTCCATGGACCACTTGAGATTGTGCCTTCTTTGAGTCTATATATATTCTACAAATAGTATTCATATATTATAAATACATTGTATATCTGTATATCACTGTCACAAAGTACCGTAAAAATACGACAGAAATTCACAGAATATGGCGGCAACCGTGTCAGTTTCTGTCGTGATGTTTACGGTTAACCATTTACCCAACAAACCGGCCAAAAACGGCCAAATAAAGATGCAACAGCCTAAATTATCTTGGGTCTGTCTCAATAAAACCATACAAATATGGATATCATTGGAACCGGCTCAATGACCACATTGTGATGGTTACAGTTATGCCCTGTGCCAATGCATTCTCTTATATATGCGAGTCGACCATAGGTCGCCTCGCATATATAAGAGAATGCATTGGCCTAAAAAAATCTTTTTTTAACACTTTTTACCATTTTTTCTTACATTCTTTAACAATTTTATAATTTTTAATGTGTTAAGCCAATGCATTCTCTTATATATGCGAGGCGACCTATGGTCGACTCGCATATATAAGAGAATGCATTGGCACAGGGCCGTCACAATTATGTTGGGTAAAGGTTAAAACTGTAAAAGCTTGAAATGTTACGGCATATAATCATGTATTTGAACAGGAAACACGATAACACTGTGATGCTTTATTGATAACTCAATCGTACTATTGTGCACAAAATATAGAGTTATATAACATATTTACAGTGATAACCCGTACGTTATTAAATTTTATCCTACTTAATTGTCGTAGTATAGTTAGTACATGGACTATTATTTATTTTTATGGTGACCTGCAACTCGCTTCAATGAATTTGTATGGTGACTCAATTGATACATCTCGAATTTAAAGGTAGTCAATCCGATCAGACGGTCCCCATATCATCAAGATACAACAACATGTCATCAAAATAGTTATCAGAATCGATTTTTGCAACAAAATAATGCTAACCACTGTCAACTGTGGTATCAAATTTCCCAAAATGTTTTATTTATCAACATTTTGTTCAACAAAATATGGCCGTATTATCACTTAAGTATCACGAAATTTGGCCGTATTACCACTTGATTTTAGAGTTATTCATCTTCATCCGCAATTTTATCCGAGATCGTCCGTTTGACCACGTGTTTCTGGGCCACATATAATCTCGAGAAATAACAAACTTAAAAATCGATATCTTACCACGCTGAGCTTTGATGGATGGGTTCCTCGACAGGAATCAAATAGTTTTTCGCTGGTCGGCTTATGTTGGCCTAATACACCCAAGCCTTGAAATATGGTGTCTGTGATTTGCAGAATGAGGTCCCCAGAGGGTGAATTTAGTGATGCTACCCCGCATAGCGGGCTAGAATCACCAAATTCACCCTCTGGGAACCTCATTCTGCTGAGGTGTAAGCAGAATGAGGTCCCCAGAGGGTTAATTTGGTGATGCTAGCCCGCTATGCGGGGTAGCATCACTAAATTCACCCTCTGGGGACCTCATTCTACAAATGACAGACACCATATTTCAAGGCTTGAATACACCAATGTTTAACTCAAAGACATCTTTAATCGTTTGCTGAATTTCGATGCTTGTATGTGAACACTACACCCATGTCGTACCTGGGTTAGCAAGGTACGCACATGTTTATAGTTTATAAGACTTGGGACATGTCCCATCATGGAGTAAAGATATAAGACCATGAGACCCACTGACTGAAGTATTGAGATCTTTTAAAAGTGGTATAGGATAATAAATGAACGTCGTAGCCTGAATTTATGTATCACGATATGACCATAGCTGTTGAAAATGACATGAACCCCCAATTAACCCGCTATAGCTATATGGCGGATGTTGCACAGACATATCCTATAATATAGACCAATTACGTTGCAATTTGCACCATTCAAGTTTCTGACATATTACTATAAACTCATTTGTATATACGACAGCACAAGGATATGATTTGTACCTCAAAGTCATGTGTCCATGGATATAGTTATTATGGTGAGTATATACCCGTATATATATAAACAAATTATAACATGTTCAAGGCCCACCTAATTTTCGAACCCCCAGATTACATTATATAAAATATATGCCATATTATATACCATTTGAAAGAGGAAGCTCCAAAACATTGTATTATCAACTTATCCGGTGTAATAAACTGTGGACATGTTGTTTTTGTTGAGTTGCCAATGCGTTTTGTCATCAAGATTGAAGTAAAAATCAGCATTATTTTCAATGCAGAGGAATAACTCTATATATTAAAGATAGAGTTCTTCCCCTTCCATTGAAAAAGTTTGAATTCAGTTGCATTATGGGTGCCAGAGGGGTGGAGTCTTCAGCAGTTTTCTATTTCTTCTGAGACACAGATGTTTCAAATAGTGATGAATTATAGTATTTTAATCATATTTTATGGCATAGATTATTATTAAAACTGTATATCAAGTCACTATAACAAAAATAATCGGAGACTGGAAAATTAAGTGGGCCTTTAACTGGCATGTTGTTAAACCCATTCTATAATAACGATATGTGCGACGGTCATTGTCTAACAGGAAAAAGAGTCAGGCCTACCAAATGTATTATTGTTGCGCAAACGTGATTCTGAATCGGCGGCCGACGAATGAAGAAGAATCGGGGTCTGTGACTGATATTGATAAAGTTTGAAAATTTATTTCATCAAATTTACGCCAGTATAAATACGTCAAATAAAGACTTATTTACACTGCATGAAATATGGAATTTATCATAGTAATAAATCCCTGATAAATGTGTGGAAATGTCAAATTTATTGGAATTTATCTTAATGATAAATGTCGATAAATGTGGGAATTTATTTAAAATTTATTGGGATTTATTAAATAATAAAGTTCCGAATTTACCAAAAATTTATCAGGGTAATAAATTTTGATAAATGTCTAATTTACTATGTGATAAATATGGAATTTATCTACATAAATCAGAAATTTATTAAAATTTATTTGCACATTTACCATGCTGGAATGAATGAATTATCTATGTAGGGACTATTTCTTTACGCGCACAAACAACTCATAATTACGTGAACCGCCATCGCACGCCTTATATAGAAGCCGCTGATAGTTTCATGTCCCGTTTAATGATTTGAGTACGTTTTATGGATATTTTGGATCAAGTAATATATAGATTGTATAACTCGTCCCTAGTTTATAGCGAAATTTTCAAAACTCGTCCAGTAAATTAGGTCTGGACCTCGCCAAATCCCCGTTTACAGGATTCGAATAAGCTTCGGTGTTGCCACCGAAACATATAATTTCTTGGGGCACATATATATTATAGGGGAAACTGGGGTAGCGTGGGACAGTTTTTCATCCAAGGCTCATAACTCAATTTGTGCTACATATCCAACTGTTGTTTTGTGTACGATTTATACATAATTGACTACCCCAACTATAATAGGACTGTGTATACCATTGCCAACTTGATATATTCCCCATGCTGGTAACTTAAACAAGGTTCCCAAATGTCACACACTTCCCCGGGTCATGGGGTACAGTGGGTCACCCACTGGAATTCAATAACATACCCCATAACAACAACCGAAACAGTTGGGTGTCTACATGTAGAAGATAAAAGCAACCAGGAATGGTATTTTCCAAAGATCTGATCAACTCTACATTACTATAACTAACGCTGAAGAGTACACAGGGCTTGTGATCGGCACGAACACTGTTACTTAAATTGTGTTTATGAATGTCTGGCGCCCATTAGCAGTTTGTTTTCAGTACATTTTAATATTCATTGGAACGTAAACAATTATTCTCTAACAAAAATCATGGCAGATACGAAAACTGAACAGCATTTAGAAGGACATTTCAAAACCTGTGTACCCTTCAGCACATTTTGAAAAACCTCTGTACCCTTCAGCACTTTTTTTGGTGAGAGTTACCCCTTCAGCATAACTAACCGTCCCAATGTACACCAAGCCACATGTCCCACCCCGATATGGTCATGTATCGGTTGAGTCAATATTCTAGCAACATGCCTATGCTAAGGTATTGAAACAGACATGCAATTTGAAGCCCAAACACAGTTGTTTCAGAGTTCAGAGTCGGTAAGAAAATATCTCTCATATGTACTTTGAAAATTTAAAAATGTTGTGTTCGGAAAATAATTGCTCAGATTCCACAAAACCCCTTTTTTCACATAAAATTTGAATATGTTTGCTACACGTTTGATTCATGTCATATGTGCTGGGGATATCCTATGAGCATCAAATGAATCCATACAGATGAGGCAACTCATCGATGGTATGGAGTTATCTCCACTGTCCCACAGTACCCACTCCACCCCAGTTTCCCCTACCATATATATATATACATTCAAACTTCGGCCCAAAATGCACTGTATTGTGTTGTAAACAAGGTGACTTCCATTCCTTAGTCTTATATATATATGAAATGTGGCGGCCATTTTGGATTGGGTGGGGTGAATATTTAGAGTGGGGTCACTATTCAATAGCCTAAGTCGGCCAAGGGGGCCGATACATGACATATTGGTCCCCTCTGGACTGTGACCATTTTGGATCGGGTGCATCCATGGATGTGTGGAAAGAGTGTCTTGTGGGCCACCCTACAACACCCTTTATTTTAGCGAAATATATTTTTTTCGAATAAGGAATGGAAGTCACCTTCGTATGTTTATGATTTATCAAAGTCTGTGTATCAAGCATTCATCTTATTGATATGAAGTCGTGGCCACGAGAATGAAGTCGTGACTTTGTTCTCGTTGCCACGACTTTATTCTCGTGGCCACGACTTTAAAAAAAACATTCGATTGTCACCTCCGGGGCTCCATATTCTTCTGCAATAAAACGAAATTAAATATTTAAATATTAATTATAATTCCATAAGTACCCAGCTAGTTTTTTCTTCCAAAATTCAGCACTTCGTTTCGTTTCGTCGGTTCTGAGAAAAGAGAAGAGTTATTCCCCCTTTTAGCGCGCCAAAACTCCCGATCCGCGCGCAGAAGTTTTACGTATGTCAATAAAATTTGGAATGTTCGCTGATAATGAGGTAAAAACCTCTAAAAAAGAAGTAATATACACACTGACCAATCAACCCAGTCTCACAATCAATTTTTTTAACTGTCGGATTCTTTTTTTACTGGATATTTCAGGCTCAGCCAGAGACAGGGAATGCAAATTGGGGGGGGGGGGGGGGGGGGGGTAGTCCAACAAATTAGACTTTCGGATTAATTGGAATTTTAATATTTGGACATTTATGGACCATTTAATCCTTCAAGAAGGAGTAATACAATCGTAAATGTCCAAATATTAAAATATGTATTAATCCGAATAGGGGGGGGGGGGGGGGGTGCGGTGTATTATACTTATAGATAAGTTTATTGACAATCAGGTCACCTTCACAGGAAGAGTAATTTGGATAAACAAACAAGCAAACACATGGTACTATATCATAAGTATCACTACTGAGTCACTGATAATAGTGATATTACTATTATTAATTTATAAGCTTAAAGGTACTCAACCCGATAAAACTCCTCTCAATTACTATTTCAATGGCTTCGGGGGTCAAAAATATTTGATTCGAGTCGAGGAAGTCACCCATCAAAGCTCAGATTTGTTAGATATCGATTTTAGAAATCTATTATTTTTCATTATCGGGAATTCTTTCTGGCCCAGTACGTAGTCAATTATTACCACTTGATTATAGAGTTATCCATCCTTGTCTGTTTGAATAGAATTTTGGCGTAAAATCTCGAGCATGTTACCAAATTGACGGCAGTTATAAGTACTCATCTCGAGAACATAAGAATTTTCAAAAATCAATATCTAATAACTCTGAGCTTTGTTTGATGGGTTCCTCGACTCGAATCAAATATTTTTTACCCCCAAAGCCAAAGAAATAGTAATATAGGACCCTCTGATCGGATTGTTGTTGTTGGAATCTGTTGAGATGGGGACCCTCTTTACGGGTTGAGTACCTTTAACGACTTTGCTAACCCAATTTTCCCCAAATTTGATGGAGTCAAAATAAATGTTTATGTTCACTTTTGTTAGTAATCACAGTAACCAAACACATGAATGCAACACTTTAAGAGCATTATTAATTGTGGAATATGTTAGAAATACTAAATGTGAAATTTATAGAGGTTTTTAAAATCTATTTTTTCGAACCCAAAATCAATAAACACAAAGTCCATATCAAAGAAAAAAATATGGCAATGTCTACTGAACACTGAAGAATGATGAGCAATAAAATAATATTCATATTTATCAAGCATTCTTTGATAAAATTACTAAGAACCAGTTGTTTACAAATAATTGAGTAAGTTACCTGACATCGCATGTAGTGAGCTGGCAGTTAAATGTTAATATCTGTGGACAGTGGTGTGTTGTGAATCTCTTGACAAAAGAAATGTGTAATCCCCAATCTGGTGTACCCCATAGCCCAGAAACTAGGTCACCAATCATCCTGAGTCAGGATAAAGTACAGCACTGGCTGGTCATAAACAGACATAATCCCTACAGGCTTGAGTGAACATTATCTAATTTATCTTGACCCATCAAATTCAGTTCCCAAATAGCTTTGCTTAGCAATGAAATCTACAATTTGTAAACAACTGCTTCCAAGCCAAAAATCGTAATAAAACTGAAGAAATGTGAGTATATCTTTATTGTTCATCATTCTTCACAGTGTTCAGTACTCATATCCATATTTTTTTCTTAGATATGACCTTTGTGTTTGTTGATTTTGGGTTCGAAAAAATAAATTTTAAGCTTAACATTGAGGTACGGTACCAGTGAAAGTTGCCCAAGATACATATAACACAATTGAAGTATCTGTAAATAAATATAATTGTTTAATCCCTTTTCCAATCCAACAATCATTTATCTTATTCTGTTTTTATTGTCAACACTTTGTCAAATGTATATATGTTATTATGATTGGAATAAATATGTTTACACTAAATAAATATAATATACTATTAAATAAATCGTATCTTACAGAGGGGAATAGTCCATAAGCCTGACTCAAAATTCAAATAATTTTAGCTACCGACCCAAAGTTCTTTTAACTTTTTTTAATAATGGTCGGGTTCACAGTCTACCACTCAATCATTTATTTCACCAATCAACATCAATCATTTAATACCGCCTTGGAATTTCCAACAGCATGAAAGGGTTAAGTACAATAGTAGGCCTACTTAAGTGCAAATAATTGTACTTAAGTCCAAATATTTGCACTTAAGTGCAAATGAATTGCACTTAAGTACAAATCAAATCACTATTTGCACTGAAGTACAATTATTTGCACTTAAGAACAATTTATTGCATTAAGTCCAACTATTTGCACTTAAGTACAATTATTTATTTATTACTAAAGTGCAAATAGTGATTTGTATGTAAGTGTATTTCATTTACACTTAAATGCAATTCATATTGTTTAAAACGATAACCCCCTTCTTTGTAATGGTATATTCCTGCAATAGTGAGTCAATTTCCATATAGTTGCATCCCGTTTACTTAATTTTGTCACATAGCTGCGGCGCTTGTTTCTTGATCATTGAAAATGACTTTAAATCTGAATTGTAATCTTAAAGGTACTCAACCCGTAAAGAGGTCCCCATCTCAACAGATTCCAACAACAACAATCCGATCAGAGGGTCCTATATTACTATTTCTTTGGCTTTGGGGGTAAAAAATATTTGATTCGAGTCGAGGAACCCATCAAACAAAGCTCAGAGTTATTAGATATTGATTTTTCAAATTTGTTATGTTCTCGAGATGAGTACTAATAACTGCCGTAATCTGCTCTGGATGTGTACTCCAAATCTATTCAAACAGACAAGGATGAATAACTCTAAAATCAAGTGGTAATTTTAACGCAATTTTGACTGAGTTCTGGGCCAGATAGTATTCCCGATAATGAAAAATAATAGATTTCTAAAATCGATATCTAACAAATCTGAGCTTTGATGGGTGACTTCCTCGACTCGAATCAAATATTTTTGACCCCCGAAGCCATTGAAATAGTAATTGAGAGGAGTTTTATCGGGTTGAGTACCTTTAACCCTTTCATGATGGGAGCCACGCTGGTGCAGCATTAAAGATCCTGTACTAGTGCATTCTCTTATATATACCAGTATCCCAAAGGTAGCCTCGCATATATAAGAGAATGCACTGGCTTACAAGGTCTATATTGTTAGGCCAATGTATTCTCTTATATATGCGAGGCTCCTTATGGGATACTCGCATATATAAGGGAATGCATTGGCACAGGGTTTTCGCAAAATTTCAGGAAGCTCCAGTCATGAAAGGGTTAATATAACAGTCTCAATTCTATCATCGCTCTATCAGTTACAAAAAGCTTTAATATTTAACCCTTTCATGACTGGAGATTCCTGAATTTTTTCCCATGGGAGCCTCACAGATATAAGAGAATGCGTTGGCCTAACAATATTTACCTTGATCTTGTAAGCCAGTGCATTCTCTTAAATATGCAAGTCGCTCATAGGGAGTCTCGCATATATAAGAGAATGGATTGACGTAACAATATTTACCTTGATCTTGTAAGCCAGTGCATTCTCTTATATGTGCAAGTCGCACATAGGGAGCCTCACAGATATAAGAGAATCCATTGGCCTAACAATATTTACCTTTATCTTGTAAGCCAGTGCATTCTCTTATATATGCGAGTCGTGCATAGGGAGCCTCGCATATATGAGAATGGATTGGCCTAACAATATTTACCTTGATCTTGTAAGCCAGTGCATTCTCTTATATATGCGAAACTCCCTATGGGAGACTCGCATATATAAGAGAATTAACTGGCACAGGGTCTTTAATGCTGCACCAACGCAGCTCCCGTCATGAAAGGGTTACAGTAATGATATTCATTATTTCATGGTCTGATTTTTGGGGTTGACAATGGTCAATTTTATTAAAAAAAGGGTGACATTGGGCATTGTTTGTGTGTGAACCAAGGGTCTTAACTCTGTGACATATGGATGAACAAACCAATGTACAGACATTTGTTTACATCGACCATTTCTGTTGAAAATACAAAATTACTCATGGGGCCTATGGCAAGAATAAAGGCTCAGAATAGATTTGAAGTACAGTATTGGGTGCTTTTTCAAATGAGAGTTCAATGACATTAAATTTTCCATTTTGGAGATAACGTTCTTCGTTTATATTTATAAGGGAACTTTTTTTAATCAGAGGTATTGGCATAATTTGGTAATTATGCAATTTTCAATTCCAAGCTCATATGAAGCTGCTAGAATGGATATCTTTGATAATATATCAATGCTGTTATAGGCTTTTAGTTGATATCTGGAATATTTCTATGCCATTCTATGCAGTATGAAAGGGCACTTTCATGCCCCTCCCACCACGCCCGCTCTGGTGCCCCTGCAGTGGTTTTAATTTTATTATACCCCCCCCCCCCGCAATTAAGATAGGGGGGGGGGGTATACTGGAGTCAGCTTGTCCGTCCGTCCATCTGTGCACACAAATTTGTCTGGAGTTTTTCTCAGGAGTTTTTTGATCAATTTCCTTGAAACTTGGCACAGACATCAACCACCATGGGAACCTGTGCACCTGCGATTATGACGTCTGTCGGACCTTTTTTGGTGGAGTTTATCCCCCTTTTTCGACTTAGAAAATTTTCGCAACATGTATACTTTTGTCCGAGCTTTTATTCCTAAATTTTTAGGTCAATTTTTTAAAAACGTGGCACAGATATTTAGTACCATGGGAACTTGTGCACCTGCGATTATGACGTCTGTCCGATATTTTTTGGTGGAGTTATCCCCCTTTTTCGACTTAGAAATTGTTTTTCAACATGCATAATTTTGTCCGTGCTTTTATTCCTACATTTTTCGGTCAATGTTTTTTAATCTTGGCACTAATATTTAGTACCATGGGAACCTGTGCACCTGCGATTATGACGTCTGTCCGACATTTTTTGTGCATAATTTTGTCCAAGCTTTTATTCCTACATTTTTCGGTCAATAGGTTTAAGATTAGGGTTACGGTTGTACACCTGCAATGGAAACTTATTATTTTAACTAAATGTTTACTGACATGTGAAACATCTTAGTATTTTAAAAACAGGGGGGTATCCGTAGTCCCATTGGGACAGACATACCTCTTGTTGTTTTTATATTTAAAACTTGCCATGGCTACTATAGTATTGAGACAAGACAGTTGAATGACACCTTAAAAAAAAACTCGTTCAATCAATAATCTAGCACCCGGAGTCAGTATGTATTGAAGTATTGACAATCCGGGTGTACGCAGAGCAATGAGTCTGCAGTAAACATCGACTGTGACATTGTAAATGAATGTTATAATCAGTGTGTCTTCTCACCTGTGTGCTGTAAAAAATCTGCAACAGTATTATTTGTGGGAGTCACTGGATTATCGATCCCAATTAACAATCGGGGAAATTATTCAGTTATATATTACGTAAGTATATGTTTATTTAGATGTCATCCATGACATATAGCATATGAATATTTATACATCAGAGTGTGTCCATGAACCTTTATACTATAAATAGCCTGCAGAAATTGTATGTGTACATGTAGGAGTTGCACCAATGACCCTGATATGCTATGCCAGAAATTATTTAACCCTTTCTTCACTAAATGGTTCACCCAGTCAGTTAAAAAGTGTACATCGAAATGGTCTGTTTTTGGAGGGTTGTTAAGATGATAAAAGCAGACGACAGATAAATAAAAGTGCAGAATGAGCGCGATTATTTAGGGAAATGTTTAGATAATAATTTCAACAAACCGGATAACTATTCATCTATGATGCTTTAGTATAGAAAGGGTTAATTAGAAATGACATAAGTGTAGATTTATTTGGAGACAGCTGTCACACCCCATGTATAAATCGAGGTAATATTAGACTTCATTGAATGAAGTATATAATTATAATACCTAATGTTTACGTTTATTAAGGTCATATCAGTTTAGAAATTGGCTTGGAGGTTTGCCATCATCTTAAAAGAGGGTCCAATGATGTTCAGATTCCCATTCTAGGGTTATTATCCCCCGGCCCTAAATTTTCTGTCTGTCTGTCTGTCCATCTGTGTATGTCTGTCCATCCTGAAAAGTTGTCTGGGGGTTATTTCGAACAATTATCAACGGATTTCAAAGATTTTTGATAAATGATGGCGGCCCTGGCGTACATTTTTACCAGAGTTAAGGCCCTTTGATTGGAACTTTTGGTGTGGCTGTTTAAAGCTGTTTTAAGCCCGAACTAAAACAAATACTAAAGGTACTCCATCTGATCAGATGCTCCTAAATTACTATTTCTTTGGCTTCGGTTGTAAAGAATATTTGATTCGAGTCGAGGAACCCACCCATCAAAGCTCAGAGTGATCAGATATCAATTTTTGAAGTTTGTTATTTCTTGAGATCTCCAGTAATAAGTGGCCCAGAAACTCGTGGTCAAACGGACAGTCTTGCGGATGAAGATGGATAACTCTAAAATCAAGTGGTTATTATTACCATCACTCTGAGCTTTGGTGGGTGGGTTCCTCGACTCAAATCGAATATTTTTTACCCCCGAATCCAAATAAATAGTAATTTAGGAGCGTCTGATCGGATTGAGTACCTTTAACCTGAATATCAATCAAACTGATTTATGATCACTCTGAGCGTTGATGGGTGGGTTCCTCGACTCAAATCAAATATTTTAGGAGCGTTATTTCTGATCAGATTGACTACCTTTAACCTGAATATCAAACAAACTGATTTCAATTATTTTTTGGAATATTTTGAAAATGCCCATCCCCAACTTATAGAGTTATTCTTCTTTGTACAACTGAAAATGTTGGTTGTCTGTTTATATGGATATCTCAATAACGGTTGATCAGATATCAATGGATTTTGTTCATATTGAAATGATAATTTTCTGTATAATTTATTAGAAATTTGCCATCAGGTGCACTTTCAAACAGGATTTTCTATCATCCATTCAGATATCACAGGATCTTTAATGCTGCACCAGCAAAGCTCCTGTCATGAAAGAATTAAATTGTCTAAATCCGTTCGAACTGCTTTTTATCATTTATTCCTCTTTACCAATTCAGAACCCAGACTTCATTCAAAACTGGGTTGTACATTGTATAAATAACTCAAAGCAAACAACATGACATCAAAGCAAACCTTTATAAAGTACCAGAGATAACATAAGATTTATATAGCTTTGTTCCACACAACTACTACTCTCTCAACTGTAAAATACTACTCCATTGTTACTTACATAGCCATAGTTACTCAGGGCAGAGTCTTCCCTCTCTCAAATGTAAAACACTACTCCATATGGAGTAGTGTTTTATAGTTGAGAGCAAGCCAAGAAATAGGGTGTCTGTCATTTGCAGAATGAGGTCCCCAGAGGGTGAATTTAGTGATGCTACCCCGAGAGGGAAGACAGTACTCAAGCCTGAATTTAGTGTGTCTGACATTTGCAGAATGAGGTTTCCATAGTGTGCATTTAGTGACACTATCCCACACAATTGGCTAGCGTCACCAAATCCACCCTCTGGGGACATCATTCTGCTTAGACCTCATCTTCTGGGAAGTATCTATAGTCTCAAATGAACATAAAATGCATAACCAAATTGACTTTGAACATCACCAACTTCAACTGGGGAACTTCAATCTGATTCTAGGTCTCCCATAGTAGTTGAGGCCTAAGCAGCATGAGGTCCCCAGAGGGTGATTTTGTTGATGCTAGCCCTCTGTGCAGGATAGCGTCACTAAATTCACCCTCTAGGGACCTCATTCTGCAAATGTCTGACACTTAATTCAGGCTTGCTCATACTTTTATCCAGGTCTTTTTAGTCAACCGTATAATTTATTATTGTCTCCCGAAAAACAAATTTGGGGGACTAGTAAAATAGCCGGTATCCGTCCGTCCGTCCGGAAATGGTTTCCGGATGATAACTTTAGTTTCAGTTATTAGATCAAAAGCAAATTTAATAGGTGAGTTTATCAGACCAAAATACAGGTCAAGATCGAATATGGGTTTGCTCCGCGCATTTTTGCGAGAGTTATGGCCCTTTTTTGTCCGCCGACCCAACGGGTTTGGAGGACTATTATAATCAGCACGTCCGTGCATGCGTCCGTGCGTCCGAGGTTTCAAATTGAGTGAACCAAATTAAATTAAATTAAATTTGGTATGTGGGTTTACTAGCAGAAAAGACAGGTCAAGTTCGAATTCTGGTTCCGTCCGCCAATTTTCACCAGAGTTATGCCCCTTTTTTTTACTTAGAAAACCCCTGAAAGTTGGTTTCCGGATGATAACTTTAGTAGAGTTAATCGGATTCAAACCAAATTTTACTTTCTCCCAGCAAAACACAGGTCAATTTCGAACTTGGGTTCTGCCCGACCATTTTTGGCAGAGTTATGCCCCTTTTTTTACATAGAAAATTCAGTTTTTCTTCTGTTTTTTGGTTTCCGGATGATAACTTGATTTTGGGTTTATATCAAAATACAGCTCAAGTTCGAATTTTATATTTTATATGCAAAACCCGTTTTTTTGTGGATTACTTATATCAAAATACAGCTCAAGTTAATCAGATTTAAACCAGATTTGGTATGTGTCTTTCTCCCAGCAAAACACAGGTCAAGTTCGAATTCGGGTTCGGCCAATTTTCACCAGAGTTATGTCCCTTTTTGACTTAGAATTTTTGCCAATTTGAGGTTTCCGGATGATAACTTTAGTAAATGTGTACTGAATGAAATTAAATTTGGTATGTAGGTTTACTAGCACTAAAGACAGGTTTTTATTTGCAAACAACGGTCGTATCAAGCCGACGCTAAGAGGCTACATGAGGTCTACTGGCCTTTTATTTTATTTAGAATCATGTAATTTTCTGGTTTCCAGATGATAACTTCAGTTTGTGTGATCATATCTGAACCAAATTTGGTATGTGAGTTTATCAGCCCTATATACAGGTCAAGTTCGAATATGGGTTTGCTCTGCCCATTTTTGCGAGAGTTATGGCCCTTTTTTTTACTTAGAATCTTGTAATTTTCTGGTTTCCGGATGATAACTTCAGTTTGTGTGATCATATCTGAATCAAATTTAGTATGATAGTTTATCAGCCCAAAATACAGGTCAGGTTCGAATATGGGTTTGCTCTGCCCATTTTTGTGAGAGTTATGGCCCTTTTACGACTTAGAATCCTGTCAATTTCTGGTTTCCGGATGATAACTTTAGTTTGTGTGATCATATCTGAATGAAATTTGGTATATGAGTTTATCAGCTCGAAATACAGATCAAGTTCGAATATGGGTACGATCCACCCATTTTGTTCTGAAATTTAGTATCGGATTTATGGTCCTTGTTATTTTTTTCAGAAAAGATGATGCCCCCAATGAAGCCAGTGTACTTTTTCGGGGGACACTGTGGCCGGATGGCCTTTTTTTTAATTGTAGTGCCACCCTTATAGAATTAATAGGCATGTTCATCTACACGCATGTGTAATTTGTAAGATACTATATTACTATAGTATTGCTATGGATATACACTTGGCAGGAAATGTCATGTGATTATATGGTGCCAAAGTTACACGTTTTGAGATACGGCCCAACTTGTAGAGCACATTTAAAGACGTATTATGGACTTGTTTGGGTGCTTGAAATTGATAAGTTAGTCCTCAGGCGCTATGCTTTAGTGGAATGCCCCATTCCTTTTATATATTTACATAATTTACTATTCTGTTATAAAATTATACATTGGAATGGTTTATTATTCATCTGCAGGGATGTTCAGAAACATATACAGACAACATAGATAGATAGATAGATAATTTTTGAATGGCTAAAAGATGCAAAATTTGCAGACATATGAGCATAAGCATATATACAAAAGAGTAAAACAGAGTGTGACATTCATATAGTATAAATATAACAAGTATAGATATATTAATATAACAAGAATGCAGCTTGACAGTTCTGTAGAGGGACAAGATAGTGAATAAACCTAGCTTAGTAATGACTACTAAATAGATACTCGTACCTTTATATATATACAAACATGAAAAATCAACCCGTGCTATCCCACCCTGCTCCCTCAACAGGACGGTCATGTTGCTTAAGAGATACTAGTAAGAGAACCAACAGCTCTTCGCCACCTGCATATACACACTGCTGCCATGTATGGCCGGCTTTAGACTGGCATGTCCATGACTGAAAGATGGAATCCCTAAATACAGGCAGCAGTGACAATATATGCAGCTGTCATCGTACATAGAAAGATAGAGAGGAAAATAGAGTAGTAGAAGAGAAATATACATATGAATACGCTCGTCTGACAAGTCATGCCATCGATTGCCATCAAAGAGCGCACAGGAAAGCAAGCCAAAGCTTGCTTATTTCCACTGTGGTCCTTAATGGTAACTGACCACATGACTGACCAGGCCACAGCACAAGTTCTCATAAGGTCGTACGGTATTATAAATAGCATGATTCACACCATTAATAATATACAAAGTCAGATTCCTCAGTACCTAAAATTTTATCGAATAATTCCTGTTTTATTAGGTGATTCCATGTAGCCAAGTTGCAGTTAGGTTCAATATATTTTACATAATTATTCCACAACGTGATTCCTGTGTAGAAAAAGCTATTGTAACCAAATATCCTAACATGAGGCACAGATAATCTAAAGATTCCAGACCGGAGATTATATTTACAATGAGTGTTCGAAAATTGGAATCCATCTCTTAGGTAGGTAGGAGATTTCCCATCTGTTATATTTTTCATGATAGTCAGCTTTCTTTGGGAAACTCTGGATTCAACCGGAAGCCATTTAATGGTTTTAAACTCTTCATAACCTATATGTGAAAATCTATCCAAGCTCAGAACAAACCGGATTAATTTGTTTTGAAATATTTGTAGTTTATTTTTGGTAGTTGTACTCAAAGAGCTATACCAAATAGAGGATGCATAATCGAGGTGGCATTGAATTAATGAGTTAGCAAGTAGTTTCTTTGTGAAAGGGGTTAGAAAGTCAGCCTTTCTATATAAAAATTGTTTTTATGTGTAACCAATCAGGTAAGTGGGTGTCAGACCAGGTAACACGAGTTCCAGGATTAGCAACACCAAACCTAGCACACCAGAATGACAGAAAACAAGTCAGAGTGATGCACTGGCAGGTAGACCATAAATGGCCTATTTGTCAGTCAACATAGGTTTTAGTAAGAAAGAAAAACGCCTCAAACATATTCGTCATTTTACCCACATAATATTGGCGGAGCAAAAATGTAATGGATGTCAAGAACAAGAGGAGAGTGTCTGCAAAGTATATGAAAGAAAGGGGATATATTAGGGTCAGGGTCCCAATCACATGCAGACACTGTGTTCCTCGTGTTCTTGGCATAAAATTTTGAGTCGGAGAGCAAAGTCACGGAACGGCTGGAAATATTTTGAAAAGTAATTAAGAACGTACAGATCGAAAGAGGGTAATTAAAATCAAAGATACCTAAGAATTTGTAATTTAAGGAAAAAGGTAAAACTTTAAAATTTTAGAAGACCAAAGAGGTAAAGTTTTTGAAAAGTCAAAAGAAAGATACAACCAATAGGATCTTCCTCAGTTGCAAGTCGCTAACCTGTGCCATATTAAGCATATGAACACAAAACTTTTCGGCCTTTACAAGTAGTTTCTTTGTGAAAGGGGTTAGAAAGTCAGCCTTTCTATATAAAAAATTGAGACGAGCAGTTACAAGTATTCCTATTCATTGAATGTTTAGATACAAATAAGTTCAATAAAAATCGTTGTTTGTTGAACTTATTATCTGAACATTTCTTAGTGCATAACACATCATTGAGTCATGGTGTGAAGTGAGGGTTATGTGGGAGATTTCAAAGGGTTAAAGATGGTCTATCTCTTCCAAACAGGTTTTTATATAGATTCCAGTGTATCAAATAATAGATATGAATCTAGGACATCTGTCTGAAAAAGTTTCTATCAATATCAATTTTATTTATAATTTCTTATCACATCTGCAAGCAAGATGCTGAAGTTTAGTTTACACTTCAGCATCACCCTTCTATGATGCAATATGTATTATGCAACACAAGAGCCTATTTATAAAACCATTAGCATGAGTAATATCACCTTTATAATTAGTGAATACACTTTAAAGTCATATTATGTATTTGTTCGGGTGCGTGAACATGATAAGTTAGTATTCAGGTGCTATGCCAACTGGAGGAATGTAGCATTCTACTAACATCACCGAAAATCTCAAGCAAATTTACCGTACCACTCCATATAAAACATTGTCTGAACTACGCTAAATTGTAAATATTTACTCCTCGAATCGGGACGCTTCTATCTGCGATAAACTAACGAAAACGATTTCGCCATTGGCAGTCACCGCATTTGAACAAATTTATTCTCCATTTCTATTTTATCGCCCTACCGGAGTGTTTCGCATCACTTTAAAGGTACTCAATTTGATTTGATGGTCCCCAGATCATTACATTCCAACAACAATATTTTTTTAAATGCCGCTTCAGTTATCAGAATCGAGTAATTGCCCAAAAATAACGCTAACCACAGTCAACTATAGTATAAAATTGCCCCAAACCTATTATTTATCATCATTTTGTTCAACAAAATTTTGCCGGTTTGTCAAATATCTGACACAAAAAGGCCACTTGATTTTAGAGTTATCCATCTTCATCCACAATTTGGTCCAAGACCATCTTCTCGTCGACTGTTTACTGGGCCACATAAAATTATCGATGGTGAAAAATAATAGATTTCCAACATCGATATCTAATCACTCTGAGCTTTGATGGGTGGGTTCCTCAACTCTATTCAAATATTTTTTACCCCAGGGCCCTGTACTATAGATTTCCAATAGCCGTGTTTGAACACGTGGACATCGTTCCGCGGTAATTTCCTAGTCTTGTAAAGCGAGACTTGTGTTCTATAGTACTCGAGCAATTGTATTCTATTAAATGCCTTGCATTGTATATTGGAATTTAACAATAGGCGATTACCATTTTTCACACCATACATGTACATGTACATCGTTGTGAACTGACTTAAATAATATTCTCGGAGAGCCATTCTGTAACTGGGATTCATTTCAGCAGCAAGCTGCTCGGTTTTTGGGGTGAATGGAGTGTCCCAACGCTGCATCTTTTTGTTATTCTATATTACTCGAATTGTCTATCTTGAGGAAAAACAAGAACTCGCTTGACGGGCTGATAAATTACCAACTTAGGGAGTTCCATAGTACAGAAATAACACAGTATCGGGTAGAACACAGTGTTAAAATTACAAGTATAGGAGGCTGAATTAGTGGTTGTCACCGCAATGAAACGCGTGCGAATGTCGATATGTCGGATTATCGCTTGGTGTATTGCGCACTCATGCATTAACCCTTTGTCGACGTGCGAAGTTTCACGATGTCAATAAAATCGATGTCATATTGGGATGATGGGTTCAAATTACCCATGGGCGTAGATAGATATATTTTGAGGTGGGGTTCATAAACAGTGACAAATTGGCTTTGATAAATAAGGGTTTTCACATAAATTATGTTGTGACAGGGGCGATTCTCACCAAATTACTCAACAATTGGGAATTTCATGCAGGGACGTGTCGATGGGTGTTGGCGCATCACAACAATCTTCGTCCCAAAGTTCGTGATGATTGAATTATGGAGTTAAATGGCAATTAGATGAGAAGTTTCGATCGGTTGGAGTTGTTGGGTTGGAGATTTCTAACAGTTGCAAATCTTGAGTAACCATTGCAGAATTTCAACCGAATGGGGTGCAAATATAGTTTTCCGGACTCGGAAATAATATCTGGTTCAGGGATGGAGGCGCACTCGGGTAGCGGAGACCTTATACGTGAATGTTACCGCGATTCCATGGTAGAAAATGGCACTGAATTTGAAAATTAAGACTGGAGAATAGGTTGTAATCATTACAATGGCTAAATTTTCCAGCTAAAATAACTGCAAATTATACTTTATACCACTAGTATGATGTTTTCCTACATTCAGTGTAATTTTGGTTGTTAAATCTAAGTTTCTCCTTAAACAAAAAGTTACACCGACCCTTGGGGAAAATATACTTGAAATATATATTTGCACCCTTTTAACTTGGAAATATTTTTATCAGTCTGTTATCTCCGGCAAGTCAGTTTGTTTTCAATTACATTGTACATGTATCGAAATCGTATGTATACGACATCCAGTTAAAGTTTCCCTTCTCAATCTGACACCATATAATCACCATGTGTAGGTTTGTTTTCTGTCGGTGGGGTTTATTTGTGATCACTCTATCCGTCGCTATCCCTTTGTGTTCGTACATACATCATTAAATATATTTGACCATGAACCATGTAAATACAAGGAAAGCCATGGAAAAGCTGTATATATAGTCTTCTATGATGTAGATCAAGAAAACATCTACCTCTTATAAAGAGTGTTTTCACTTATGATCTTTTGTATTCGTGTTCAGTGTAAAATGATGTAAGCGTTTGTGTAGCAGCTATAACAGAGGCGGGGCAAGCTGACCGCCATGGGACATGTGGGTTCATATATGAATAGTTGGGGTGGGGTGTCACATTTTACGTACATTGAATTCCCTATATTCCACTCTAATACGCAATCAATGTGGGATAAAACATAGATGTACCTTTATACAACAACTAAAACACTCGCCAACTGACTCAAATATATATATATAGGCATTAATATATCCATTTATGTATAATATTAGAGTAAATTCCCTTTACCCATTAACAAGCGTTCGCCTCCACGCGCAGCAAACGGAGATCCATAGTACTTGATTTTGTCTGTTCTTGTAAATGACGGGGAATCGCACACACTTGTAAATTACTGTATCCATAGTATTCGACACGTTGTCCACGTGTTCAAACACGGCTATTGGAAATCTAATATAGTGCAGGCCCCAGAAGCCAAGGAAATAGTAATTTGCTTTTGGGTCATATACTGGTATAAGGCCAAAAAAAAATATTTGGTTCTCAGGCCCCGCCGCATTGAATAAAAAGGGCAGCATTAGGCCTTTTTATTGCAATGCCTGATGTTATGACAAAAAAAACTTATTATATTTTTATTTTTTTATTTTATAACCATGTCCATAGCAGATATGTGTTGAATATTAGTGTGCATTGAGCTCTAACATGTAATGTGTTAAAAGTGACTTGCAGGCTTACAACATGAAGTAGATGACTACAATTAAGAAAATGATTAGCTGATCCTCATGCTCTTCTTACAATTAGTCATTGTGAACTAACTTACACTAATTGTAACTTTATACAATTGAAAGGCACAGTACTAAATTCAGGATCACATATTGGAATGGAGAGGTATCAGTTTTTAGACAACAATAACAGTAGTTAATGTCAGGGGGATTATATAATGTTAGGTAATCCCAGTCATACACTGGTAGTACAATGTCATTTTATGTAAGACTAAATGAGTTTATATGCATAACAGTTCCCTCTACATTTCTGGGAGGTATCTTTGTCCATGCTTACTATGTGCAGAAAAAAATAAAAATAAAACCCTCCCTCCCTCATTGATTTGAAAAATAAATTGCCCGAGAACCAAAACACTTTTTTTTTTGGCCTAAGAGTCATTTCTCCCTGGGACAAAAATAGGGAGAAGTGGCACATTTTAAGGAGAAGATGTCTCCCAAGTCGCCCTCTAGGCTGGTCCCTGTCTCCAAGTCGACCTCTAGACTGGTCCCTGTCTCCAAGTCGACCTCTAGACTGGTCCCTGTCTCCAAGTCGACCTCTAGACTGGTCCCTGTCTCCAAGTCGACCTCTAGACTGGTCCCTGTCTCCAAGTCGACCTCTAGACTGGTCCCTGTCTCCAAGTCGACCTCTAGGCTGGTCTCTGTCTCCCAAGTCGACCTCTAGGCTGGTCCCTGTCTCCCAAGTTGCCCTCTAGGCTGGTCCCTGTCTCCAAGTCGACCTCTAGGCTGGTCCCTGTCTCCCAAGTCGCCCTCTATGCTGGTCCCTGTTTTCCAAGTCGCCCTCTAGGCTGGTCCCTGTCTCCCAAGTCACCATCTAGGCTGGTCCCTGTCTCCCAAGTCACCCTCTAGGCTGGTCCCTGTCTCCCAAGTCACCCTCTAGGCTGGTCCCTGTCTCCCAAGTCGCCATCTAGGCTGGTCCTCATCTCCCAAGTGGCTATCTAGGCTGGTCCTTGTCTCCCAAGTTGCCCTCTAGGCTGGTCCCTGCTTGATATCAATATTTATTCCTCTGTAAGATTCAATTCCAATTATTTAGACTTCATTCATTGTACACTGTATAAATAATTCAATGCAAACAACATGGACATCAAGGCAAACCTTTATAAAGTGCAAGATACTGTACTATAGTGGTAACATGAGATTTATAGAGCTTAGTTACACAAAAAGTATCAATGTACATGTATGTACATACTTACACAGCCTTTAAATAAGTTAACCCTTTTAATAAGTTATGTGAAACACTCCGATAGGGTGATCAAATAGAAATGGAGAATAATCTTGTTCAAAGTACTTAGTTATTTTTACAAATATTAAATGGACAACACACACCGTCATTCTAATATATTAATTAAATGCAGTGACTGGCGAAATCATTACGTTAGATTATTGACAATAGAAACGTCTCGAATCGAGTAGTAAATATTTACAATTTAGCGTAGTTCAGACAATGTTTTCTATGGAGTAGTACGGTCGATTTGCTTGAGATTTTCAGTGATGTTAGTGGAATGCTACATTTCCCCAGTTGGCATAGCACCTGAATACTAACTTATCAGTTTCACATACCCGAACAACTACATAATATGTCTTTAAATACTCATTGATGAGTATAGTTCCCATTGTAAATGTTCAGATAATAACTTCAAATTGGTAGATTGTCAAACTTATTATCTGAACATTTCTCACCAATGAATAGGTATACTTCTGCACTACTATCTTTTTGTCTCTGCCGTCTGCTCATTTTTCCTGAACACCCCTCCTAATGAATAATAGACCATTCCATTGTATACCTTTATAATTGAATGGGAGAATCCATTTAGTATAGAAAGGGTTAATTCATGGCATTGGCTGCCCTATCTCAAATATATACTACTTTAGGACGATGAGATGAAAAAAATATGTGTGGTTAGGGTCTCCTTACCTGTCCTATTATAAACCCACTATGGTGCCTATTCTAAAAGTGTTTTTTCATTGAAAAATCAAGTCAAGGAAATCATTAAAGTGATATGACACACTGAGGTGTTAACCCTTTACCCAACAGAAGGGCCCTGTGCCAATGCATTCTCTTATATAAGAGAATGCATTGGCACAGGGCATAACTATAACCATCACAATGTGGTCAATGAGCCGGTTCCAATTATATCCATATTTGTATGGTTTTATTGAGACAGACCCAAGATATTTTAGGCTGTTGAAGCTTTATTTGGCAGTTTTGGCCGGTTTGTTGGGTAAAGGGTTAACAATGGAATAACAAAGAATATGATCAAAGAATTTTTATAAATTTGATATATAGAGGATCTCACATGAGTTTCTATTTTGAACGGAATTTATCATCCGAGTTCACTAAATTCGATTTGAGCCGAGGTTTACCGAGACTCAAATAGAATTTAGTGGACGAGGTTGATGAGTATAAAATATTGATTTGATTACGTATAAAATAGAACGAGTTTGAGATACCTTTTATCACATGATCAAATAAACGCGAAGTATTCATCGAAAACAACAATCATAAATTTCAGCAATCGCAAGTCATTTAAATAATGGCGTGACATCATCGCATGCGCTAATATTACACGTGTGTCTTACCAATAATTATGAAGCTAGTTTTGCGCGTTAATTATGTGATAAACATGTAATAATAAGCAGAAAACAGTGTCATTGACGTAAATGAATTACATGCAGTGACTATAATTTGTGGAATCATTGGCGTAATGTTTATTGCCAATAAATTGTCCCAAATAAAGTAGTAAATATTTACATTTGGGTGTAGTACAGTCGATGTGGTTGTAACTTTTTGATCAACTTAGATGATTGCTACATTCTATTGAGATAGTGTTTCGTTATTAACTTATCATTTATTAGTTTTATTCAATGAAGTTTGTGCATAATATGTCTTTCATCAAGAATGTTTTTATTGAATGTTTCATTAAAAAAAACAGCTTTAAAGGGGTACTGTACACCATTTTCAATAAATTCCTGGTGATAACAACGATCTAATATCGATAATATATAGAAAATTAAGTAATTTGAGTCGAAGATGTATTATGTAAGCGTTCAGGTTAATAGTTTATCTTAAAATCAAAGTAAATAATTTAATATAAATTTAATTTA
Source organism: Siphonodentalium dalli (assembly GCA_032622095.1). NCBI lineage: Eukaryota > Metazoa > Mollusca > Scaphopoda > Gadilida > Siphonodentaliidae > Siphonodentalium > Siphonodentalium dalli. Next base: position 284,941,977 of record CP136064.1, on the reverse strand, counting down.
TGACTGGAGCCATAAATTAAATTAAGAATTTCCGTTTATAAGACGTATAATCAAAATACTTCACGGATAGTGGATTTGGCAATGCATGGCACATATGATCATGTAAAAAATTATGTTGATACCGGGTGTAAACTGAAGCCACTCACTGACTTGTGACTTTACAATGACTTAAATGAGTATATTAGAATTTAGACCAGTATGTATATAATATAACATTTATTTGATACATTTTCTTGAAAACTGTCCAAAAATTACTCGATAATGACAATTGGTAATTTCGCATCCCAGCTAATCTGCCATCCGTAACATTACTTCATACTCAACAGACTTTCAAATAATGGAAATCTGGTTACCTTGTTCTACGACTATAGAAATCAACAACATTTGAGTACAGTATCCCTTTAACAGTCTCAAAATCGGTTGATTTCTCAGTCAAAGTCTTCTGTTTATTACAGTTTATCCAAAGATAAGATGAAATATAAAACTTAGAATCCATAACAATATGTCAAAATAAAAAAAAGTTAATAACATTTTTTGTTTAAAGTTTAATGACCTTATTTTGTTAATACAAGTAACCCCAACCTGACATTTAATTTTCTTTAGCCTCTTAGAAGAGTAGTTTAAGATTTAGAACATTAGAACATTAGAACATTATTTGGGCTGACTTAGTGAATGAACGTACCTCATCTCGCTCTTCGATTATCGCTATGAATACCAAGAAAAAGATCGCGATAAGGTTCTAAAGTTGGATGAATATTTCTACTACGGACATGGATCTATTTCGAAATTCTACATTGTGAATTGAACTTGAGTATAATGTTTTTTGAACTGTTGAACTTTTCTCCCACAGCCATTGGGACCTTCCTCTACCCTGTGTAATGTCGCCATATTTATCCACCTGTTCATATTGATTGTCTGTCATTGTTTCGCCGAAATTGGACAATGGCATACCCAACACCTCTGGCCAGATAGGTGTGATAAACAATCAATATAAACTGTATCCAGTGGTTAATTGATCAATCGCCACTCAAATGACGTCAACGTGACTCCTAGATCGACCAATTAACACATCTAACTATCAGCCATGGATAATATTCTAACGGAAACAGATGCCATCCTCAATATGGACTCCATGTGTACCATTACGATCGTGCCGACGAATCATGATATCTCAAGTATGGAATCAAAATCACCTGACCACACTTACGCTCAAAGTCAGGCACCAAAGACTTTTACAAACGCATTCAATTGTTTCACTACGAGTATGCAAACTGATAGCAGCATCGACAAAGACATTAAGTTTTATATCATGTTAATGATGGAGTTCATACACAATACGCCAAAGGACGCGTTGGTAGCCAAACTCCTATTCTCGACAAAGGAAGATGAATCAAAACTAGATGCGATGCGACTGACATTGTTTGATGAAATAAAGAAACTTAAAATTGTTAATGTAGCTCATGACGCAATTATGAAACGGAGAATTCAAACTAAAACCTCCGAAACTGTGTCCAAAAAGCTGGCAACTGACATCTACCACCTCTTCTATTGTCTGCTTGAAGAGAAAGTTGAATATATTACGCATATGTTGAGTGTACCGCGTACCAGAAGCCAACAACAGAGCCAGGCTAAACCCGACTCCACGCATACAGGTCTGCCGGATAAAGCATACAATGTGGATCCTAAGTCAGCGAATACTGACCCCACACATGATGTGCACAGTGATATCGGAATTCGAGCGAATATAACGCTTCTGCAGCAGTCAAAGGACAAAATGCAAACACATATTGATAACATCTCGTCCGACCTATCAGCTAGAGTTAGCACCAATGAAGTTAACCAACAAGACATTATTCGAAGACTCGAAGCAGTTGAACATTTAACATATACACACGGCCTTGCGGTGGAGCGCATCGAGAGCGATAAATGCAATGGTGTTGCGAAACTGAAGGCAGACATAAAAACAATGAAACAAGATATTTCAACAATCCTGGAAAAGTGTGAACAATTTCTACACCAAGTCAACTCAACCAAAGGGTCAATAGCTTCAATTGGTGGGAGAATTAAAACTATTGAAGAAATCCACACAAAGAACAACTCGAAGTGCAAATCGAACTCGCATAAACCATCTGATAAGTGTGATTGTGAACACCGCTGCACAGAGAATCTAAAAGCGGATATGCAAAGTTTCGTCGGCCATATATATGGTGAACTCAACAAATTCGCACACTTGACGTGGAACACTATCCACGCTAACCGTTCACAAAACCCACCGGAAACCAGAGAATATCCACGATCACCTCCAGTTAGTGCTGTAGACATTCAGCTAGTTGGTACCAGCGACCAATCGTCTCCCATACCCAGTGCTTCAAAATTCTGTCCGCAGGAAACTTCCACACCTAGTTCCTCTCATGTTAAACACACATATAAAGAGCCGACAAACAAACAATTAGGCAAGAAGAACAACTCTATTAACCATGTGCGGCAATCAAATCAGGACACAAACGTTGTTAATCAAGAATACAAGTATGATCTTCGTGATATTCCTGTAGATGATTGTGACGATACCCACCAGAGTGTCACAGAAGACACATATCTCGCCAATAAACGGAACAAGATGAAGTCAAATAACCATGGTGCTAACGACGACCATTCAAACCACAACAAACGCACTGCGCGAAATAATGACTCGTTCAAAAACACATCGTATTCCAGATTCTATCAGAAGTCAAACGACGGCCCTATTCAAACCGTGCGAGTGTTCCTAGGTAACCTCGATGTTAAAGTCGACGCCTGTGTGCTTTCAGATTATCTGGATGACTTTGAAGTGCGGCATTCAGTTGTACGAATCCTGCAAGGTGGAAAAGCTGACGGTCCTGTGTCGGCAAGAATAAATATCCACATCGAAGATGTTGATGAAGTACTTAAGAAAGGTTTCTGGCCAATTGCAGTATTATGTAGACCATGGCTCTCCAAACGTTCATTTGACGATAGGCGTTCATCCATGAACTACGGATCAAATGGCCGTACACAGCGTCGTGATCGCTAATTATTATACACGTGCATATATGTATTGTACTCAATGCTAGTAATGTCTAGTCATAGGAAAGGTCACATATATAGGCCATACGGGGCGGCTGTCCTCTCACTGCTAAGTTTGTGTAACATAATGTTCAATATTGTTACATGGAACGCCACAGGGGCGTTGGGTAGCAGCAGCTACATGTCTGGTTTGCTGGAAAAGCAGGACGTGGATATTCTGGGTATCAGCGAACACTGGCTTCATAGCCATAATGTCCACTTCCTCGACACTCTCGACTGTAATTATCAGTGTCATGCAATATGTGATTTCTCACAACGCCTGCCCATGCAAAGGGGTCGTAATAAGGGTGGGGTAGCAATATTCTGGCATAAGAGGCTGGATAACGCAGTTTCTGTTCTTGACTTCAATGATGACAGGATATGTGGAATTCAAGTGCAATACAATGAATCCCAGTATATGTATATCCTACAGGTCTACCTGCCGTCTACAAATTACGCCGTCTCAATGTATCGTGAGTATCTCACCGAATTAGACAAGCACATTGACTACTACTCTTCGATAGGAACTGTCATTGTAATGGGTGATTTTAACGGCAACATTCAGAAATCTGACGCCAGAAATCGTACCTTTAAGAAACTACTATCACGCAGAAATCTTGTTTCTGTTAATCAAGAGGATCCGTCCGCGCGTCTAATCGCAACACATGTGCCTGCTACTGGCGGTTCTGGTACAACGATTGACCATATTTTGGTTCACAAAGCTAACTTACCATTTGTGAATAATATACAGGTGATTATTGACTCTGCTACAGATTTTTCTAATCACAGACCAGTCAAATTGCGCATTGATCTTGGATCTCGTCACACTCGCCGAAGTGATATTCGCAATAGTCCCAACTGGAAGAAATTTACTAAGTCAGATTCATCTGTGCTAGCTTATCAAAACTGTATAGATACACTTTTGCCAGATAGTTGTGCACCTGTCTCAGACAACGCAAGTCTAGACACTTATTACTCGAATGTCGTCAAAGCTATCGATTCTGCGTCTAAGAGTTTTGTTCCAACAAAATCCTCAAAACCACACGTTAAACCGTTTTGGAACGAACGTCTAAAATCTCTTCATAATGAAATGCAGAGCTTTAGACGGATATGGACCGCGGAAGGTCGCCCTAGAGGGCACACAAATTCATCTTACACGAATTATAAAGTAGCCAAATGTGCCTTCCGCAGAGAATTGCGTCAGTCGAACCTCAGATTTCTTTGTAGCCAAAATGAAATGGTCGATCATGCAGCCGAACTTAACCAGGGGCAGTTTTTCCGACTTTTTAATCAACGGAAGTCCAACTGTAGGGCACAAACTAACAACTTTTTTGAAGTCAACAATGTCACACTTAGAAACCCGGAAGAAATCACAAATGCATGGGCCGATTATTATGAAATGTTATATCACCCTCTTGAATCTACCACATTTGATGCAGCTCATTACGATTATGTCACTAATTCTGTTGATGATATTGCTTCTAACACACATGGGTGTAATGTCGGTACTGCATCTGACAAACGGCTTCTCTATCCCGTATCAGTACATGAGCTCATATCTGTCCTCAAATCAATGAATCTGGGCAAAGCCCCGGGACCAGATATGATCTGCTATGAGCATATTGTATACGGGGGAGAATCTCTACATAAATGTATATCTTATGTTCTCAGCAAAATGATAGAACTTCAACACATACCTCAGATGGCAAAAAAAGGCATGATGGTGTCTCTCTATAAGGGTGGAGATAAGCCGAAATCACATTTTGATAGCTATCGAGCAATAACCCTTCTCCCAGTCGTGTATAAGACCTTAGAAAAGGTAATCTTATGTCGCATGGAACGTAACACACCAAATCTAATCAAAGTACACCCACTTCAAAACGGGTTTCAAAAAGAGGTCAGTTGCTTGATGTCGTCATATGTGTTACACGAAAGTATAAGTTATACCAGTGAACAAAAGAACAAGCTATTTTCTTGCTTCCTAGATGTTCAAAAGGCCTTTGACACAGTTTGGATTGATGGCTTGCTTCTCAAATTACACAGCTGTGGTTTCCAAGGTAAAATTTGGCTACTTCTACGCGAATTTCTTAGCGGTATATCCTGTGTAGTCAAACATTCAGATGTCATCTCAAGGTCAATCGAAATCAAACAAGGAACAAGGCAAGGGGGAATACTGTCCCCTTTATTCTACATGTTGTACATCAACGAGTTACTATATGAAATCGAGGCGTCCAACTGTGGTCTCCGGCTTATCTCCACAAATTGTTCCTCTCCCACACAGGCGGATGACATGACGTTGCTGTCGCTATCGAACTATGGTTTACAGCGCCTATTAGATATATGCTCATCTTACAGCCAAAAGTGGAGATTCATGTATAACCCAAAGAAAACCAAAGTCATTGTATTCAACGAAAACGTACGTCCAAACGGTGCCTTAATTCGAAAATGGTATCTTGGGGATGGAATTGTATCCGAAACCGATGAAATCACACATTTGGGTATTCACATTAGTAAAGTCAATTTTGTAAAGGAATTTGTTGAAGTGGTAGTAGATAAAATCCGATCTACATACTTTCTTTTGAGCAACGCCGGGCTCTATGCTGGTGGTATCACACCATCAAGTTGTGCAATCATATATGAATCAATTGTGTTGCCAAAAGGCTTGTATGGGACAGAATTCCTTTGCGGTATGTCTCAAGCAAACATATCAGATCTCGAGAAAATTCACCGATTTTGTTTGAAGCGAATTCAAGCATTGCCGGTGAGAGCTAGAACTGACATCGTATCTGGTCTTATGGGCTTAGGCTCTATCTGCTCAACCATAGATGCTCGTAAACTCAGCCTCTTTGGTAGTCTTTGTCGATTATCACCTACCAAAGCGTGCAAAGAAATCTTCACCTTAAGACTACACTCGCACCTCTCTGTGGAGTACGTCAACCCAAACTCGTTCTTCTCCGATATTGAACGTATTCTCATGTCATATAACATTGTTCAATACTTGTACCAATTCTCCTATCGCGGCATGTTTCCAACAAAATCAGAATGGTCCCGTATACTCAAAACTGAAGTTAATAACAAACGTGAACTCGACTGGAAGCGCAACATTGATAATGACCCATCCCTTCTTCGTTTCGGGAAAATACACAATTGCCTGCAAATGTCCCTTTTGTGGCGATGCTGTCGTATTTACCCAGATAGAAAGGGTGCCTTTTTCACAGTTGCACAATTAGTAGCTGCCACAGCTGTACATGCATGTGAACCTAATGTATGTATGTTATGCAATATGACTCACCATGATGTAATTAAGCATGCTCTAATTTACTGTAATCACCGTACATTATGCATCCTTCGAAATGGTATGTGGTACCAGCTAATTGACAAATTTGGATTATTGTTTTACCTCTGGACAGATGAACTCGATGATGATGAACTAGTACTTCTTCATCTAACAAAATTACCTGGCGAACTTTATTCATTCATCGACGAGCCCATGTGTTTCGTTTCTTTCATGGTGCACCACACACATTTACTTTGGAAGGCATACAGTACGATGGTGTCAAATCTTTGACAGGATGTTTTACAAGGCCACGCTCCAGTTATAGCCAACAGCTAGCACTTCGGCCTTCGCCTAACACAGGCACGCTTCAGCAATGATGCATGGTTTAGCGTTGAACTCTGTACAGAACTTTTATGAGGTCGAAATCACTCAACAAAATAGGTAAACCTATGCGTCGAATGGCGGGATCTCAAGCAAGCCTTTAACTATGTAAAAGAGCGTGAACTGTCACGGGGTGTTGTGTGCGTTTGCATGTGGGGAGTACGTGAGGGTGGGTGTGTGTGAGGGTGTGTGTGTGTGAGGCTGAGGGTGTGTGAGGGTGTGTGAGGGAGGGTGTGTGTGTGTGTGTGTGTGTGTGTGAGAGAGAGGGTGTGTGTGTGTGAGGGAGGGTGAGGATGTATGTGTGTGAGTGTGGGTGCGATGGTGTGGTGAGGGTGTGTGTGTGTGAGAGAGAGAGAGAGAGAGAGAGAGAGAGAGAGAGAGAGAGAGAGAGAGAGAGAGAGAAAGAGAGAGAGATAGAGATAGAGAGGGCGTGTCTGTGTGTGCGAGGGTGCGCGCATATGTGAGAGAAAGATATAGCGGAGAGAGATATGGGAGTAAGAGAGAGAGAGAGAGGGAGAGAGAGAGAGAGAGAGGTGTATATGCGCATAGCGGATCCGCAGATACCTGTCTGAGTGCTGCGAATACGCTGTACGTGTGATTGGGTGTGCGATCTCGTTATCATATACATATTGTACATAACAAGTGCGATGCGTTGTCTTAATACTCTGTATTTCATATAACTGTATTATTATGCTCCGTCTTGTATGACTTGTGCTTTTCTTGTCTTTTTCTTTTGAACTGTGTATATGTTACATGTATATATCTCTGTGAGCTCTTCATTAATGGAGGAAATAAAGAAATATATATTGGAATGGAGAGGTATCAGTTTTTAGACAACAATAACAGTAGTTAATGTCAGGGGGATTATATAATGTTAGGTAATCCCAGTCATACACTGGTAGTACAATGTCATTTTATGTAAGACTAAATGAGTTTATATGCATAACAGTTCCCTCTACATTTCTGGGAGGTATCTTTGTCCATGCTTACTATGTGCAGAAAAAAATAAAAATAAAACCCTCCCTCCCTCATTGATTTGAAAAATAAATTGCCCGAGAACCAAAACACTTTTTTTTTTGGCCTAAGAGTCATTTCTCCCTGGGACAAAAATAGGGAGAAGTGGCACATTTTAAGGAGAAGATGTCTCCCAAGTCGCCCTCTAGGCTGGTCCCTGTCTCCAAGTCGACCTCTAGACTGGTCCCTGTCTCCAAGTCGACCTCTAGACTGGTCCCTGTCTCCAAGTCGACCTCTAGACTGGTCCCTGTCTCCAAGTCGACCTCTAGACTGGTCCCTGTCTCCAAGTCGACCTCTAGACTGGTCCCTGTCAGTGTCTCCAAGTCGACCTCTAGGCTGGTCTCTGTCTCCCAAGTCGACCTCTAGGCTGGTCCCTGTCTCCCAAGTTGCCCTCTAGGCTGGTCCCTGTCTCCAAGTCGACCTCTAGGCTGGTCCCTGTCTCCCAAGTCGCCCTCTATGCTGGTCCCTGTTTTCCAAGTCGCCCTCTAGGCTGGTCCCTGTCTCCCAAGTCACCATCTAGGCTGGTCCCTGTCTCCCAAGTCACCCTCTAGGCTGGTCCCTGTCTCCCAAGTCACCCTCTAGGCTGGTCCCTGTCTCCCAAGTCGCCATCTAGGCTGGTCCTCATCTCCCAAGTGGCTATCTAGGCTGGTCCTTGTCTCCCAAGTTGCCCTCTAGGCTGGTCCCTGCTTGATATCAATATTTATTCCTCTGTAAGATTCAATTCCAATTATTTAGACTTCATTCATTGTACACTGTATAAATAATTCAATGCAAACAACATGGACATCAAGGCAAACCTTTATAAAGTGCAAGATGCTGTACTATAGTGGTAACATGAGATTTATAGAGCTTAGTTACACAAAAAGTATCAATGTACATGTATGTACATACTTACACAGCCTTTAAATAAGTTAACCCTTTTAATAAGTTATGTGAAACACTCCGATAGGGTGATCAAATAGAAATGGAGAATAATCTTGTTCAAAGTACTTAGTTATTTTTACAAATATTAAATGGACAACACACACCGTCATTCTAATATATTAATTAAATGCAGTGACTGGCGAAATCATTACGTTAGATTATTGACAATAGAAACGTCTCGAATCGAGTAGTAAATATTTACAATTTAGCGTAGTTCAGACAATGTTTTCTATGGAGTAGTACGGTCGATTTGCTTGAGATTTTCAGTGATGTTAGTGGAATGCTACATTTCCCCAGTTGGCATAGCACCTGAATACTAACTTATCAGTTTCACATACCCGAACAACTACATAATATGTCTTTAAATACTCATTGATGAGTATAGTTCCCATTGTAAATGTTCAGATAATAACTTCAAATTGGTAGATTGTCAAACTTATTATCTGAACATTTCTCACCAATGAATAGGTATACTTCTGCACTACTATCTTTTTGTCTCTGCCGTCTGCTCATTTTTCCTGAACACCCCTCCTAATGAATAATAGACCATTCCATTGTATACCTTTATAATTGAATGGGAGAATCCATTTAGTATAGAAAGGGTTAATTCATGGCATTGGCTGCCCTATCTCAAATATATACTACTTTAGGACGATGAGATGAAAAAAATATGTGTGGTTAGGGTCTCCTTACCTGTCCTATTATAAACCCACTATGGTGCCTATTCTAAAAGTGTTTTTTCATTGAAAAATCAAGTCAAGGAAATCATTAAAGTGATATGACACACTGAGGTGTTAACCCTTTACCCAACAGAAGGGCCCTGTGCCAATGCATTCTCTTATATAAGAGAATGCATTGGCACAGGGCATAACTATAACCATCACAATGTGGTCAATGAGCCGGTTCCAATTATATCCATATTTGTATGGTTTTATTGAGACAGACCCAAGATATTTTAGGCTGTTGAAGCTTTATTTGGCAGTTTTGGCCGGTTTGTTGGGTAAAGGGTTAACAATGGAATAACAAAGAATATGATCAAAGAATTTTTATAAATTTGATATATAGAGGATCTCACATGAGTTTCTATTTTGAACGGAATTTATCATCCGAGTTCACTAAATTCGATTTGAGCCGAGGTTTACCGAGACTCAAATAGAATTTAGTGGACGAGGTTGATGAGTATAAAATATTGATTTGATTACGTATAAAATAGAACGAGTTTGAGATACCTTTTATCACATGATCAAATAAACGCGAAGTATTCATCGAAAACAACAATCATAAATTTCAGCAATCGCAAGTCATTTAAATAATGGCGTGACATCATCGCATGCGCTAATATTACACGTGTGTCTTACCAATAATTATGAAGCTAGTTTTGCGCGTTAATTATGTGATAAACATGTAATAATAAGCAGAAAACAGTGTCATTGACGTAAATGAATTACATGCAGTGACTATAATTTGTGGAATCATTGGCGTAATGTTTATTGCCAATAAATTGTCCCAAATAAAGTAGTAAATATTTACATTTGGGTGTAGTACAGTCGATGTGGTTGTAACTTTTTGATCAACTTAGATGATTGCTACATTCTATTGAGATAGTGTTTCGTTATTAACTTATCATTTATTAGTTTTATTCAATGAAGTTTGTGCATAATATGTCTTTCATCAAGAATGTTTTTATTGAATGTTTCATTAAAAAAAATCAGCTTTAAAGGGGTACTGTACACCATTTTCAATAAATTCCTGGTGATAACAACGATCTAATATCGATAATATATAGAAAATTAAGTAATTTGAGTCGAAGATGTATTATGTAAGCGTTCAGGTTAATAGTTTATCTTAAAATCAAAGTAAATAATTTAATATAAATTTAATTTATGACTGGAGCCATAAATTAAATTAAGAATTTCCGTTTATAAGACGTATAATCAAAATACTTCACGGATAGTGGATTTGGCAATGCATGGCACATATGATCATGTAAAAAATTATGTTGATACCGGGTGTAAACTGAAGCCACTCACTGACTTGTGACTTTACAATGACTTAAATGAGTATATTAGAATTTAGACCAGTATGTATATAATATAACATTTATTTGATACATTTTCTTGAAAACTGTCCAAAAATTACTCGATAATGACAATTGGTAATTTCGCATTCCAGCTAATCTGCCATCCGTAACATTACTTCATACTCAACAGACTTTCAAATAATGGAAATCTGGTTACCTTGTTCTACGACTATAGAAATCAACAACATTTGAGTACAGTATCCCTTTAACAGTCTCAAAATCGGTTGATTTCTCAGTCAAAGTCTTCTGTTTATTACAGTTTATCCAAAGATAAGATGAAATATAAAACTTAGAATCCATAACAATATGTCAAAATAAAAAAAAGTTAATAACATTTTTTGTTTAAAGTTTAATGACCTTATTTTGTTAATACAAGTAACCCCAACCTGACATTTAATTTTCTTTAGCCTCTTAGAAGAGTAGTTTAAGATTTAGAGTGATTATATCAATTCAATGACCTCCAATTCAATGACCTCATTTTCCTGTGACATAAATGCTTCAATGAATATTCTAAATAGCTGGCGAGCATAGTAGGTATAAGTTTAAAGTCTAATTTGTTTCACCATGTAATTATTTTCACACAATCATGTTCCTGTATTGCTCAACTGATGGGCTCTATTTAGGACAGCTACATGTATATGGACGCTTTTCATCCTGAGCATCTTAACAGTGCCTGAGTGTGAAATTCCATCAACATATTGTTAAAGCAAATTATTTTGAAAAAACATCTGACCTGATATTTAAAAAATCATTATCTGATAACTCTGAGATTTGATGGGTGGATTCTTCGTCTCAAATAAAATATTTTTTACCCCGAAGTAAACGAAATAGTAATTTAGGAGCGCGTTAATTATTATTATCTTTAATGCATTAGTCATTTTCTTTTCAGATGAAGACAGTAACTAGTTTTGATGTATAGAAAGTGGAGAGAGACAAACGGAAGTGAGTCGACAGTAGAAGACATGACGGAGTACACAGAGTCGATACTCTGTGGAACAGACGAGATCCAGAATGGAGAGTAAGTTTTACATGTACATCAGTAAAGGCAATCTCTTTCTGAGGTGTCGATCACCAATTTTCACCTTTGTTACAGAACAGATTTAAAACAATTACTGTCTCTGCTAAATTAATCTAAAATGTCACTGAACTAATGCTATGCTTTAATTAATCAACCCCTTTAACAAGAATGTAGGACGTAAATGACATCTCTTGTACCGCCATTCAACCACAGTCAGGTTGTTGACATGCAGCATCCCCGGGTATTAACCCTTTACCCAACAGAACGGCCCTGTGCCAATGCATTCTCTTATATATGTGAGTCGACCATAGGTCGCCTCGCATATATAAGAGAATGCATTGGCTTAACACATTAAAAATTATAAAATTGTTAAAGAATGTAAGAAAAAATGGTAAAAAGTGTTAAAAAAAAGATTTTTTTAGGCCAATGCATTCTCTTATATATGCGAGGCGACCTATGGTCGAATCGCATATATAAGAGAATGCATTGGCACAGGGCATAACTGTAACTATCACAATGTGGTCAAGGAGCCGGTTCCAATGATATCCATATATGTATGGTTCTATTGAGACAGACCGAAGATATTTTAGGCTGTTGAAGCTTTATTTGGCCGGTTTTGGCCGGTTTGTTGGGTAAAGGGTTAAATCTGATTGCGGTACTAGTACATGTAGCATCCCCGGGTATTAAATCTGACTGCGGTACTAGTACATGTAGTAATATTTTGCTACTGCCTTTCTCCAGCTGTTCTCCATACTAATTTTTCACATGGCCTCCTTACATCCAGTCCAGTTTTTCATGAACAATATGCACTGCATTAATCCTTTACCCAACAGAAGGCCCATGTGCCAATGCATTCTCTTATATATGCGAGTCGACCATAGGTCGCCTCGCATATATAAGAGAATGCATTGGCTTAACACATTAAAAATTATAAAATTGTTAAAGAATGTAAGAAAAAATGGTAAAAAGTGTTTAAAAAAGATTTTTTTTAGGCCAATGCATTCTCTTATATATGCGAGGCGACCTATGGTCGACTCGCATATATAAGAGAATGCATTGGCACAGGGCTAACTGTAACTATCACAATGTGGTCAAGGAGCCGGTTCCAATGATATCCATATTTGTATGGTTCTATTGAGACGGACCGAAGATATTTTAGGCTGTTGAAGCTTTATTTGGCCGGTTTGTTGGGTAAAGGGTTAACTATACACAATATTTCAATTATAAATTTTAATTAATCAACATTCGAAGTTGGTCACTGACCGACATTCACAATTGCATCGTCAATGCAGCATCACACCATGCCAAAAATATAAACTCTCTGTGGTGGTGATAATGCTGATCGCATCAACGTGGTCGAGTAATGCAGTAATATTGGTGGTCAACGTCATTAAGGAGGGTTGATTAATTAGAGCATACAGTAATGCTCTAATTAATCGACTCCTTAACCACAGCAGAATTATGGGTAACTTTTCAGGATTTAGTCGGAAATATGGGTTGTTGCCATTTACTGGAAAGCTCTCGCCGAGAGCTTTTCGATGAATGGCAACAAGACATATTTCCGACTAAATCCTGAAAAGTTATCCATAATTCTGCTGTGGTTAAGGAGTCGATTAATTAGAGCATTAGTGTAACTGTAATGCACGTGCAGTCTCTTTGAAAAGCTGACGCAATTCTATACAGATGTACGTCTGTAGATCTTTCGAGTACATCCGATAGGATTTTTTTTCGGCTTTTCATCAAAGAGACTGATGCATGTGACATGTGACCCAGACCAGAACAATTTTTTAAAATTAATGCCGCTACTCGGGATGCCGTATGCGTCTCATTCATATAACAGAATTTATATGCAATTTGTCCCATGCACATCTGGCATTTATTTGAGAAATTTATCACTTACAGACTGTTATAAATACCATTTTATTACTATCGTGATCATTTAATTTTGATGATGTCAAAAATCATATTGCACGAGCAGTTTCATGAATTTACAAGAATCTTGTAAACCTTAGTGCTTAAATCCTTCTGGAGCTTCGTGAAAACCCTGTGCCAATGCATTCTCGCATATATAAGAAAATACATTGGCCTAACAATATTTACATTGACCTTGTAAACCAGTGCATTCTCGCATATATGTGAGGCTCCCTATAATGGGAGACTTGCATGTACATTACAGATATATTTTCAGTTCTAGTCATGGGTTAAAAATATTTGTTTAGCTGTTCTGCAGACAATAAAATTAGAAAATTATAGTGTTTATAACATGTGCGTATTTTTTAACCCTTCCATGACTGGAGCTTCCTGAAATATTGCGAAAACCCTGTGCCAATCAGTGTTCACGCTGTCGGTAGCCAAATTAGCCAATGGCTAATCTTTTTCGAATTTGGCTAATAAAAATTTCATTTGGCTAAACTTTTGGCTAAACTTTTTTTTACCCCAAATGGAGACTGAAAGCATGGAGTCAGAAAGCTAATTCATAAAAGTGCTCAATAGATCGACATTCAAGACGAAGTTAGGTGACGAAAGTATTTCATTAATTTCGTACTTATGAAATATCTTTCCGTAACAGCAAAAGGTAAGCTCTAACATTTAGTGTACAGTAAACATATTTTTATTTCCAAATCTAACATAAATTTTGGCAAGTGGGTTTTCAATTCTGTGATTTGAACGATCTAGTCCGAAAATATCGAAAGTGGGAATATATTGCTGATTGTACAAAGGGAATCCCGATCGCGGACAGTACAAAGGGAAACCCGATCGACAACTCTATCAACCAAGCGATCACACAGTGATATGCAATCATCTTTAGTTTTCACAAGACGGACATTCAAAGACGCATGGACATTAAACAGACCGTGGTTGAATCATGACAATGTGAAGAAAGCAATATTTGTGCATTGACGCTGGTATATAAGAAATTATAAGAAAAATTACGTCATTCTGCACGAAACAGCAAAATGTTATTATTTTACATTTAATCCCCTAATCCCCCATTGTCTGTCTGGTCACTCACGGGACTCCCGCACAATGCATGTTTATGATGACATTGTATTTATGTCGGTCGAGGTTTATGAGCACCAAGTGTACGACAATAGCTTAATCAGCCAAATCACGACAGATATTTTGTGGCTATTTGTCGTCAATACCGATACGGACAAAATAATATGCATGCTTTTATGACAGATTGTAATTTGATAATGGCGTAACAGTATTAAGTTATTAGTTTCCAGATGTCACTTAGATATTTTCGCAAGGATAAATATTTAATGATTTAAAAAAAGATATTGATATAAAACAAAAAAATAATGTCATTAAGAAGGACAATCCCGGGTTACCCCCCCCCCCCCCCCCCCCCCCCCCCCAATCAATCTTTCACATAAAGATTAATAAATTTTTAATAAATGATATTTATAAAAATACTTCTAGTTCATAAAAATTATTTAAATTATTGTGTATTTTACCTGTGTCTGTTAGATTTTACGTTTTAGTCATTAATTGTGAACCGACCAGAAAACGATGATTTAATTTGGCCAAAGTTTTTTTCTAATTTGGCTAAAGTTTTTTGGATTTGGCTAATAAAATTTTCATTTGGCTAAATTTTGGCTAAATTTTTTTTCGGTCCAGCATGAACACTGGTGCCAATGCACATTCTCATATAAATGCGAGTCTCCCACAGGGAGCCTCACATATATATTGGCCTAACAAAATGTACCTTGACCGTGTGAGGATGTGCTTTCTCTTATATGTGCAAGGCTCCCTATGGGAGACTTGCATATATAAGAGAATGCACTGGCACATGATCTTTAATGCTGCACCAGAGCAGCTCATGTCATGAAAGGGTTAATTATGAATTTTTTAATTTTTATTTTATAGAATGAAGGACTTTGATGTTGAGGGTGCCAAAGTGTTACTAGTTAGAGACAATGATAACTATTATGCTATTGGTGGCAAGTGCTCCCATTATGGCGCTCCACTGTCCAAAGGTAAGATTATATGTAATATTACTTCATGCATATTATGATAATGATTCAAAGTTGAAAATATATAGAGGAATATAAAAAACTCTGAAGGCTAAATGGTACACATTTTATTGTGTAATTTGTAGATAAACCTAAACCTCAGCAAGAAGACTATGCTATTTAAGTTGAATTGACTTTATACGACAAATAAAGAAGAATTCAATCTTGACATATTAAAATGCATGCAGGTATATGCACGAGTCTGGGATTCTGGAGTCGACTAGTCGAACCCCAAAAGATAATGAAGTAGTGTGTTTTGAGTAAAAATAAATAATTTAATGTGCCATGGAAAATGTGTTGTGCAAATTATTATTATTCAGAGTCTGCATAAGAAACACAAAAGGTGGCACTCGTTCACCAGTCTCTCACAAGCAATGGCCAGCTTTTCTAAACAATTCGCTGAGTGAATAATATCCACCTGTCTTTGGTTATTGTAAACATAGACTTCCACCTGTCTTTGGTTATTGTAAACATAGAGTTCCACCTGTCTTTGGTTATTGTAAACATAGAGTTACACCTGTCTTTGGTTATTGTAAACATAGAGTTCCACCTGTCTTTGGTTATTGTAAACATAGATTTCCACCTGTCTTTGGTTATTGTAAACATAGAGTTCCACCTGTCTTTGGTTATTGTAAGCCTAGAGTTCCACCTGTCTTTGGTTATTGTAAACAGAGTTCCACCTGTCTGGTTATTGTAAACAGAGTCCCACCTGTCTTTGGTTATTGTAAACATAGAGTTCCACCTGTCTTTGGTTATTGTAAACAGAGTTCCACCTGTCTTTGGTTATTGTAAACATAGAGTTACACCTGTCTTTGGTTATTGTAAACATAGAGTTCCACCTGTCTTTGGTTATTGTAAACATAGAGTTCCACCTGTCTTTGGTTATTGTAAACATAGATTTCCACCTGTCTTTGGGTATTGTAAACATAGAGTTCCACCTGTCTTTGGTTATTGTAAGCATAGAGTTCCACCTGTCTTTGGTTATTGTTAACAGAGTTCCACATGTCTGGTTATTGTAAACAGAGTCCCACCTGTCTTTGGTTATTGTAAAAATAGAGTTCCACCTGTCTTTGGTTATTGTAAATATAGAGTTCCACCTGTCTTTGGTTATTGTAAACATAGAGTTCCACCTGTCTTTGGTTATTGTAAACATAGAGTTCCACCACAGTTCCACCTGTCTTTGGTTATTGTAAGCCTAGAGTTCCACCTGTATTTGGTTATTGTAAACAGAGTTCCACCTGTCTGGTTATTGTAAACAGAGTCCCACCTGTCTTTGGTTATTGTAAACATAGAGTTCCACCTGTCTTTGGTTATTGTAAACATAGAGTTCCACCTGTCTTTGGTTAATGTAAACATAGAGTTCCACCTGTCTGTGGTTATTGTACCGGTAAGCATAGAGTTCCACATGTCTTTGGTTATTGGAAACATACAGTTGACTGAGTTTTCTTCTTCTCGGTAATTGCTAGATAGGTGTTTCAGATTGAAATGCGTCCACATGACGGGGGAGGATTTATTATATTTCAGTTTCGTCAGGTAGTGTTTGCATTGCATGATGTCTCACCCCTTTCCATGGTTAGCGTAAAATGCTCCCACACATGGATGTCTTTGCTTTAGCACTTGAAGCATTAGCAGCCATGATAAATTGCGAACTCGTCATTCACAAAGACTGATCAGCAAAATTCTGCATGTAATATACTGCCAGTTGGCCCGTTTTAAACTCGGCGTGCTTCCTGGAACAGCTCACCCCCTGCATTTAGGCCTGTAATGCATCTGCATGTGGAATTTGATCACATGGTGTTCCAGTTATCTCATGATTGGTGCACAACGTGTGTGCTACATTTTACAATTTCAACATGCTGAATATGTTGCGTTTTTAAATCTGTCATGTCTGCGGCAAGTGTTTGATCAATGTGCCATGTACCTTTTAACTCTTATTATGGGAAGTATATACCATGTTCTGACTAGTCAACGCCAAAATACAGAATGAGGTCTCCAGAGGGTCAATTTTGTTATGCTATCCCACTGTGTGGGGTAGCATCACTAAATTCCCCCTCTGGGTCTAACATTCTGCAAATGTTAGATCCACTATTTCCAGACATCACATGTGTTTGGGGTCAGGTGAGGGTCTCGATTGACCTGTATTAAATAATTGGAGATACATTTCACATCCTCAATATTATGCAAAATATTACAGGTGCATATTGCCGCGGCACTGGTAGGGTGAGGTGCCCTTGGCATGGGGCGTGTTTTAATGTTAAAACAGGAGACATAGAGGACTTCCCAGGATTAGACAGTGTTCCAAAGTTTGATGTAAGCATTAACCCTTTACCCAACAAACCGGCCAAAACCGGCCAAATAAAGCTTCAACAGCCTAAAATATCTCCGGTCTGTCTCAATAGAACCATACAAATATGGATATCATTGGAACCGGCTCCTTGACCACATTGTGATAGTTACAGTTATGCCCTGTGCCAATGCATTCTCTTATATATGCGAGTCGACCATTGGCTTAAAAAAAATCTTTTTTTACCATTTTTTCTTACATTCTTTAACAATTTTATAATTTTTAATGTGTTAAGCCAATGCATTCTCTTATATATGCGAGGCGACCTATGGTCGACTCGCATATATAAGAGAATGCATTGGCACAGGGCCGTTCTGTTGATGTAAGCATTAACTACACATGTAAATAATACATTAAATAATCATATCATCATTATACATTTCTCTATCACAGTAAATGATATATCATTTTGAAGACCGATTAATCATGGACATGTCAGATGATTAATCACATTGAGAGGTTTACGTGAATACCCGGGCTCTACTCGTACATGTAGTATGTCTTTTGTACATGTAGTATGTCTTTGAATGAAAGTAAGTTATAGAAGAACAGCAGGGTTGGGCCTCGGTAAACAGCATCATCCCAACTGATATCCCAAGCTGTTACAGCATCATTCCGACTGATAATGCTCTAATTAATCGACTCCTTAAACACAGCAGAATTATAGGTAACTTTTCAGGATATGGCTTGTTGCCATTCATCGGAAAGCTCTCCCCGAGAGCTTTCCGATGAATGGCAACAAGCCATATATCCGACTAAATCCTGAAAAGTTACCCATAATTCTGTTGTGTTTAAGGAGTCGATTAATTAGAGCATTACTGTAGTATGTCTTTTGAATGAAAGTAAGTTATAGAAGAACAACGGGTTCAAAACAGCATCATCCCAACTGATATCCCAAGCTGTTTTAGACCAAGAAGACTTGGTTTAGTTTGAATAAGCACCCACCACAGTCTTCAAAATTGAAATTATGACAAATGAAATTCACCAAAAAATTTAATTCAACAGGTCAGTGTTGTTGGGAGCAAGGTTAAAGTTAGATGTAAAAAGGACCTGCTTGGCTCAGCTAGATTCACTAAACGTATGTGGGATTCATCTGCCAGCGACAAGAGAACCGTGCTCATCATCGGAGGAGGTAAGTATCAAACTTTACGAAAGCAAAATGAGGAAAATATCGGGGAAAACTGGAATTATTCTGTTGGTCTGTCTATCTATTTAGCCATCCGTCCATGTGGGCATATATCATAACCCTTCCATGACTGGAACTTCCTGAAATTTTGCATAATTCCTGTGCCAAGACATTCTCTTATTATATGCGAGTCTTATATATACATTGACCTAACAATATTTACCTTGTCCTTGTAAGCCAGTGCACTGGCACAGGATCTTTAATGCTGCACCAGTGCACTCCCGTCATAAAATGGTTAAATTACACTCCCATATAGGGCCTCACACAGACCGAAGCAGACGAATCAAATTCACCCTCGGGGTCCTCATTCCTCATTCATCTTATGGGAGTTGTCTATTGTCCCAAATTAACATTGTCTTTAATTAATTCTGTTCAGTTTCTATATGCCCTAATTTGCAGAAGATAAATTGCATAATGGAGGTGACTAATGGGTGAACATCACAAACTTCAACTGGGGAACTTCAATCTGATCCTAGGTCTCCCATAGTAGTTGAGGCCTCAGAATAATGCAGTTCCCTGAGGGTGAATTTGGTGATGCTAAATTCATCCTATTGGGACCTCACTCTGCAATTGTCAGACACTATGTTCAGGCTTGGTCCTATATTTACTTGATGTATAAAATGGATGGGTTTATGGATGTACAATATTGATCCTATCTCCAATACTCTTGGGCCTTGGACTGATTAGAAAGATTAAAATTAAGAAAACTTCATGTGCATGTTACCGTTGAACATTATTGAAAACATTATGTGCATGATTATTGATGTTGGGATTTATAATATTAATTATACCCCCCGCAACGAAGTTAGGGGGGGTATACTGGAGTCAGCTTGTCCGTCCGTCCGTCCGTCGTCCGTCCGTGTTTACTAATGACTACTTATGTGGCTAAGATTGTGTAAAATGGATATTTATGTGCATAACTTCCGTTGCGTGGCTAGCCACGTAACAGCTTTCAGATGGACGTTCTAAAATGATCTATTTGGCCTAATCAGCTTATTTAATTTTGTAGTCACTCAAAATTTGGAAAAAAAAAGTCCATCGATTTAGACATCCATGACCCGTCAATAGGAGATGTCGGACACTGACAAGACATTTATGTGGCTAGCCACCCAATCACGGACCTGTCAGTTTCTCCTATTCCACTGTCCCAGTTGCTGTGAGCAAGTTTTTGAGTTTTAATCAGCTTCTTCTGCTATAATTCCAACATGTTATGAATCCATAATCTGGAGTTTTATCACTATCTACTACTTGATAGCCACTTAAAATTTTATGGCTACTTGAGAAGCCACATAAAAACTAAAGCCACATTACCATTTCTAGCCACATAGGTCGAAGCCACATATCTACCCATTTGTTGGTACGTCCGTCCGTCGTCCGTCCGTGGACACAAATTTGTCCGGAGTTTTTCTCAGTCGTTTTTTGATCAATTTCCGTGAAACTTGGCACAGACATCAACCACCATGGGAACCTGTGCACCTGCGATTATGAAGTCTGTCGGACTTTTTTTGGTGGAGTTATCCCCCCTATTTCGACTTAGAAAATTTTCGCAACATGTATACGTTTGTCCGAGCTTTTATTCCTACATTTTTCGGTCAATTTTTTTAAAACGTGGCACAGATATTTAGTACCATAGGAACTTGTGCACCTGCGATTATGACGTCTGTTCGACATTTTTTGGTGGAGTTATCCCCCTTTTTCGACTTAGAAACTTTTTTTGCAACATGCATAATTTTGTCCGAGCTTTTATTCCTACAATTTTCGGTCAATGTTTTTTAATCTTGGCACTGATATTTAGTACCGTGGGAACCTGTGCACCTGCGATTATGACGTCTGTCCGACATATTTTGTGTGGAGTTATTCCCCTTTTTCGACTTATAATTTTTTTCGCAACATACATAATTTTGTCCAAGCTTTTATTCCTACATTTTTTGGTCAATAGGTTTAAGATTAGGATTATGGTTGTACACCTGCAATGGGAACTGTTATTTGATTATTTTTACTAAATGTTTACTGACATGTGAAACATCTTAGTATTTTAAAAACAGGGGGGTATCCGTAGTCCCATTGGGACAGTCACACCTCTAGTTATTATTGATCAACCATACTATGTGACAGAATCAGGTGCAGCATCTGTGTTTTTCCCATCAGATTATTGGATCAATGGCAATGCATTCTTTGCAATTGATTTTTGATGAAAAAGGATTGTCTTCAGCATTGTATCTGTATCTGTAGATATTACTGTGCAGGAACCTTCCGGGTATAGATGCGCTGGTCTAGGTGCTACTACGACTGAGTAACTTTATAACCATGTGGTGACTAGTAGCATTCTTTTAACATGCACACACTGCTTACATTTCCTGAACACCACTCCAGATGATTAATATACTACAGTAATGCCCTAATTAATTGACTCCTTAACCACAGCAGAATTATGGGTAATTTTTCAGGATTTAGTCGGAAAAATGGCTTGTTGCCACTTCGCAAGAGCCTCTAATTCGAAGGACTGTCTATCTAGCAACAAGAATGCCTGAAGCATCCAAAGGCAAGGGGCTCAGAGATCCAAACTTTCCTCTCAAAACTTTCCATCTGGGCATATCTGGGGACTCTATTTGCTGTTATAGTCTACTTCTAATACCTGGCCATGCATTTTCATAATTTTAATTACATGTAGGTCTTGTAATTTACTTCAATTAATATACTGAGGTGAACACTGATGATTAAGTTGTTCATCTAGTTTTCACAGCTGTGAGTTGCCAAAAATTTGCTTCGCGATACACATCGCACCGTGATATGTGACCCGCCATATCAAATCCAGTCGTAAGTCCGGATTTTTTTTACCCTGTGCCAATGCATTCTCTTATATATGCGAGTCGACCATAGGTCGCCTCGCATATATAAGAGAATGCATTGGCCTAACAATTTTTTACAATTTTATTAATTTGTTCTTGTATTCTTTAACAATTTTATAATTTCACCCATACAGAGCCCCAGACAAACATGAGCAGACGACACTCTTCTATATGCTTCTATATATGTGTGGGGCTCCCTGCAGGGTAATGGATGTTTTTTATTTTATGTCCTAAAAATTGTAAGATACATTTATTTTTAAAAAATGATAAAAAATTGTTAGGCCAATGCATTCTCTTATATATGCGAGGCGACCTATGGTCGACTGGCATATATAAGAGAATGCATTGGCACAGGGTAAAAAAAATCCCGACTTACGACTGGATTTGATATGGCGGGTCACATATAGTAAAATCGCGATTCGCATCACATCGTGAAGTTCTGAATCATTGTAGCCGTAGCTGCCCACTGTCTATCATCTCCTCGTAACTCATCATCAGCTTCTATTTTTCTACTCATGTGTTTTTTCCTTTTGTATTTCCAGGTCCTGCATCAGTTGAATGTGCGGAGACCTTGAGACAGGAGAAGTTTCGTGGTAAAATAATAATCGCGAGCTCCGACCAATTCCTACCTTATGACAGACCAAAACTAAGCAAGGTAACAAGGTTAACAAATCACGGGCTCCGACAAGCCTTCAGTGGCTAATATCTAGACCTCATCTGTATACAAGCCTTGAAATAGGGTGTTTGTCATTTGCAGAATGAGGTCCCCAGAGGGTGAATTTAGTGATGCTACCCCGCATAGCGGGCTAGCATCACCAAATTCACCCTCTGGGGACCTCATTCTGCTTACACCTCAGCAGAATGAGGTTCCCAGAGGGTGAATTTGGTGATGCTAGCCCACTATGCGGGGTAGCATCACTAAATTCACCCTCTGGGGACCTCATTCTGCAAATGACAGGCACACTATTTCAAGGCTTGGGCTCCGACCAATTAAATTTGGATATTTGAGATTTTCTTCACCAGATTCACCAATCAGTATGTAAACACGTGCCTGGGTTTTTAGATTCACCAATCAGTATGTAAACACGTGCCTGGGTTTTTAGATTCACCAATCAGTATGTAAACACGTGCCTGGGATTCACCAATCATTATGTAAACACGTGCCTGGGTTCACCAATCAGTATGTAAACACGTGCCTGGGTTTTTAGATTCACCAATCAGTATGTAAACACGTGCCTGGGTTCACCAATCAGTATGTAAACACGTGCCTGGGATTCACCAATCAGTATGTAAACACGTGCCTGGGTTTCACCAATCAGTATGTAAACACGTGCCTGGGTTTCACCAATCAGTATGTAAACACGTGCCTGGGTTTCACCAATCAGTATGTAAACACGTGCCTGGGTTTTTAAAAGAAAATGTCCATTCGCCATCAAGAGATTTTTTCCCTGATGTTCATAAACAACTATTGAAAATGATGTGACCTTTGTGTCGGTGTTAGAGGCCCACTTAATTTTCGAGTCACCGATTATATTTTTATAGTGCCATAAAATATGATTCAAATACTATAATTCATCACCGTTTGTAAGTCTCTGCCTCAGAAGGTGCCCATAGAGTAATAGAAAATAGCTGAAATCGTAAAATCATTTCCTCCATTATGGCTCCCAGAATGCAACAGAATTCAAACTATTTATTTCCAATGGAATCTCTATCTAAATATATAGAGTTCTTCCCCTTCCATTGAAAATAATAGACTTTGTGAAGAAACTTCAGCACAGAACAGACATCAGTTTCTCAACAAAAAAGAACATGTTCACAGTTTATTACATCAAAGAAGTTAAAAATACAATGTTTTGGAGCTTCCTCTTTCAAATGGTATATAACATGGCATATATTTTATATATTGTGATCTGGGGGTTCAATGGTATATAACATGGCATATATTTTATATATTGTGATCTGGGGGTTCAATGGTATATAACATGGCATATATTTTATATATTGTGATCTGGGGGTTCATGGTATATAACATGGCATATATTTTATATAATGTGATCTGGGGGTTCATGGTATATAACATGGCATATATTTTATATAATGTGATCTGGGGGTTCATGGTATATAACATGGCATATATTTTATATAATGTGATCTGGGGGTTCATGGTATATAACATGGCATATATTTTATATAAAGTGATCTGGGGGTTCATGGTATATAACATGGCATATATTTTATATAATGTGATCTGGGGGTTCATGGTATATAACATGGCATATATTTTATATAAAGTAATCTGGGGGTTCATGGTATATAATATGGCATATATTTTATATAAAGTGATCTGGGGGTTCATGGTATATAACATGGCATATATTTTATATAATGTGATCTGGGGGTTCATGGTATATAACATGGCATATATTTTATATAATGTGATCTGGGGGTTCATGGTATATAACATGGCATATATTTTATATAATGTGATCTGGGGGTTCGATGGTAGATAATATAGCATATATTTTATATAATGTGATCTGGGGGTGCATGGTATATAACATGGCATATATTTTATATAATGTGATCTGGGGGTTCGATGGTAGATAATATAGCATATATTTTATATAAAATGATCTGGGGGTGCATGGTATATAACATGGCATATATTTTATATAATGTGATCTGGGGGTTCATGGTATATAACATGGCATATATTTTATATAATGTGATCTGGGGGTTCATGGTATATAACATGGCATATATTTTATATAAAGTAATCTGGGGGTTCATGGTATATAACATGGCATATATTTTATATAAAGTAATCTGGGGGTTCATGGTATATAACATGGCATATATTTTATATAATGTGATCTGGGGGTTCATGGTATATAACATGGCATATATTTTATATAAAGTAATCTGGGGGTTCATGGTATATAACATGGCATATATTTTATATAAAGTAATCTGGGGGTTCATGGTATATAACATGGCATATATTTTATATAAAGTAATCTGGGGGTTCATGGTATATAACATGGCATATATTTTATATAAAGTAATCTGGGGGTTCATGGTATATAACATGGCATATATTTTATATAATGTGATCTGGGGGTTCATGGTATATAACATGGCATATATTTTATATAAAGTAATCTGGGGGTTCATGGTATATAACATGGCATATATTTTATATAAAGTAATCTGGGGGTTCATGGTATATAACATGGCATATATTTTATATAAAGTAATCTGGGGGTTCATGGTATATAACATGGCATATATTTTATATATTGTGATCTGGGGGTTCATGGTATATAACATGGCATATATTTTATATATTGTGATCTGGGGGTTCATGGTATATAACATGGCATATATTTTATATATTGTGATCTGGGGGTTCATGGTATATAATATGGCATATATTTTATATATTGTGATCTGGGGGTTCATGGTATATAATATGGCATATATTTTATATATTGTGATCTGGGGGTTCATGGTATATAACATGGCATATATTTTATATATTGTGATCTGGGGGTTCATGGTATATAATATGGCATATATTTTATATATTGTGATCTGGGGGTTCATGGTATATAATATGGCATATATTTTATATATTGTGATCTGGGGGTTCATGGTATATAACATGGCATATATTTTATATATTGTGATCTGGGGGTTCATGGTATATAATATGGCATATATTTTATATATTGTGATCTGGGGGTTCATGGTATATAATATGGCATATATTTTATATATTGTGATCTGGGGGTTCATGGTATATAACATGGCATATATTTTATATATTGTGATCTGGGGGTTCATGGTATATAATATGGCATATATTTTATATATTGTGATCTGGGGGTTCATGGTATATAATATGGCATATATTTTATATATTGTGATCTGGGGGTTCATGGTATATAACATGGCATATATTTTATATATTGTGATCTGGGGGTTCATGGTATATAATATGGCATATATTTTATATAATGTGATCTGGGGGTTCATGGTATATAACATGGCATATATTTTATATATTGTGATCTGGGGGTTCATGGTATATAATATGGCATATATTTTATATATTGTGATCTGGGGGTTCATGGTATATAACATGGCATATATTTTATATATTGTGATCTGGGGGTTCATGGTATATAATATGGCATATATTTTATATATTGTGATCTGGGGGTTCATGGTATATAACATGGCATATATTTTATATAAAGTAATCTGGGGGTTCATGGTATATAACATGGCATATATTTTATATAAAGTAATCTGGGGGTTCATGGTATATAACATGGCATATATTTTATATAAAGTAATCTGGGGGTTCATGGTATATAACATGGCATATATTTTATATAATGTGATCTGGGGGTTCATGGTATATAACATGGCATATATTTTATATAAAGTAATCTGGGGGTTCATGGTATATAACATGGCATATATTTTATATAAAGTAATCTGGGGGTTCATGGTATATAACATGGCATATATTTTATATAAAGTAATCTGGGGGTTCATGGTATATAACATGGCATATATTTTATATATTGTGATCTGGGGGTTCATGGTATATAACATGGCATATATTTTATATATTGTGATCTGGGGGTTCATGGTATATAACATGGGATATATTTTATATATTGTGATCTGGGGGTTCATGGTATATAATATGGCATATATTTTATATATTGTGATCTGGGGGTTCATGGTATATAATATGGCATATATTTTATATATTGTGATCTGGGGGTTCATGGTATATAACATGGCATATATTTTATATATTGTGATCTGGGGGTTCATGGTATATAATATGGCATATATTTTATATATTGTGATCTGGGGGTTCATGGTATATAATATGGCATATATTTTATATATTGTGATCTGGGGGTTCATGGTATATAACATGGCATATATTTTATATATTGTGATCTGGGGGTTCATGGTATATAATATGGCATATATTTTATATATTGTGATCTGGGGGTTCATGGTATATAATATGGCATATATTTTATATATTGTGATCTGGGGGTTCATGGTATATAACATGGCATATATTTTATATATTGTGATCTGGGGGTTCATGGTATATAATATGGCATATATTTTATATATTGTGATCTGGGGGTTCATGGTATATAATATGGCATATATTTTATATATTGTGATCTGGGGGTTCATGGTATATAACATGGCATATATTTTATATATTGTGATCTGGGGGTTCATGGTATATAATATGGCATATATTTTATATAATGTGATCTGGGGGTTCATGGTATATAACATGGCATATATTTTATATATTGTGATCTGGGGGTTCATGGTATATAATATGGCATATATTTTATATATTGTGATCTGGGGGTTCATGGTATATAACATGGCATATATTTTATATATTGTGATCTGGGGGTTCATGGTATATAATATGGCATATATTTTATATATTGTGATCTGGGGGTTCATGGTATATAACATGGCATATATTTTATATATTGTGATCTGGGGGTTCATGGTATATAACATGGCATATATTTTATATAATGTGATCTGGGGGTTCATGGTATATAACATGGCATATATTTTATATATTGTGATCTGGGGGTTCATGGTATATAACATGGCATATATTTTATATATTGTGATCTGGGGGTTCATGGTATATAATATGGCATATATTTTATATATTGTGATCTGGGGGTTCATGGTATATAACATGGCATATATTTTATATATTGTGATCTGGGGGTTCATGGTATATAACATGGCATATATTTTATATATTGTGATCTGGGGGTTCATGGTATATAACATGGCATATATTTTATATAATGTGATCTGGGTATATAATATGGCATATATTTTATATATTGTGATCTGGGGGTTCATGGTATATAACATGGCATATATTTTATATATTGTGATCTGGGGGTTCATGGTATATAACATGGCATATATTTTATATAATGTGATCTGGGGGTACATGGTATATAATATGGCATATATTTTATATATTGTGATCTGGGGGTTCATGGTATATAACATGGCATATATTTTATATATTGTGATCTGGGGGTTCATGGTATATAACATGGCATATATTTTATATATTGTGATCTGGGGGTTCATGGTATATAACATGGCATATATTTTATATATTGTGATCTGGGGGTTCATGGTATATAACATGGCATATATTTTATATATTGTGATCTGGGGGTTCATGGTATATAACATGGCATATATTTTATATATTGTGATCTGGGGGTTCATGGTATATAACATGGCATATATTTTATATATTGTGATCTGGGGGTTCATGGTATATAACATGGCATATATTTTATATATTGTGATCTGGGGGTTCATGGTATATAACATGGCATATATTTTATATATTGTGATCTGGGGGTTCATGGTATATAACATGGCATATATTTTATATATTGTGATCTGGGGGTTCATGGTATATAACATGGCATATATTTTATATATTGTGATCTGGGGGTTCATGGTATATAACATGGCATATATTTTATATAATGTGATCTGGGGGTTCATGGTATATAACATGGCATATATTTTATATATTGTGATCTGGGGGTTCATGGTATATAACATGGCATATATTTTATATATTGTGATCTGGGGGTTCATGGTATATAATATGGCATATATTTTATATATTGTGATCTGGGGGTTCATGGTATATAACATGGCATATATTTTATATATTGTGATCTGGGGGTTCATGGTATATAACATGGCATATATTTTATATAATGTGATCTGGGTATATAATATGGCATATATTTTATATATTGTGATCTGGGGGTTCATGGTATATAACATGGCATATATTTTATATATTGTGATCTGGGGGTTCATGGTATATAACATGGCATATATTTTATATAATGTGATCTGGGGGTACATGGTATATAATATGGCATATATTTTATATATTGTGATCTGGGGGTTCATGGTATATAACATGGCATATATTTTATATATTGTGATCTGGGGGTTCATGGTATATAACATGGCATATATTTTATATATTGTGATCTGGGGGTTCATGGTATATAACATGGCATATATTTTATATATTGTGATCTGGGGGTTCATGGTATATAACATGGCATATATTTTATATATTGTGATCTGGGGGTTCATGGTATATAACATGGCATATATTTTATATATTGTGATCTGGGGGTTCATGGTATATAACATGGCATATATTTTATATATTGTGATCTGGGGGTTCATGGTATATAACATGGCATATATTTTATATATTGTGATCTGGGGGTTCATGGTATATAACATGGCATATATTTTATATATTGTGATCTGGGGGTTCATGGTATATAACATGGCATATATTTTATATATTGTGATCTGGGGGTTCATGGTATATAACATGGCATATATTTTATATATTGTGATCTGGGGGTTCATGGTATATAACATGGCATATATTTTATATAATGTGATCTGGGGGTTCATGGTATATAACATGGCATATATTTTATATATTGTGATCTGGGGGTTCATGGTATATAACATGGCATATATTTTATATATTGTGATCTGGGGGTTCAAATATAAAGTGGGCCTTTAAAATAAGGCAAGAGGGGCGCTATGGGTCATGAGGGGCGCTATGGGTCATGAGGGGCGCTATGGGTCATGAGGGGCGCTATGGGTCATGAGGGGCGCTATGGGTCAAGAGGGGCGCTATGGGTCAAGAGGGGCGCTATGGGTCATGAGGGGCGCTATGGGTCATGAGGGGCGCTATGGGTCATGAGGGGCGCTATGGGTCATGAGGGGCGCTATGGGTCATGAGGGGCGCTATGGGTCATGAGGGGCGCTATGGGTCATGAGGGGCGCTATGGGTCATGAGGGGCGCTATGGGTCATGAGGGGCGCTATGGGTCATGAGGGGCGCTATGGGTCATGAGGGGCGCTATTGGTCATGAGGGGCGCTATGGGTCATGAGGGGCGCTATGGGTCATGAGGGGCGCTATGGGTCAAGAGGGGCGCTATGGGTCAAGAGGGGCGCTATGGGTCAAGAGGGGCGCTATGGGTCATGAGGGGCGCTATGGGTCATGAGGGGCGCTATGGGTCATGAGGGGCGCTATGGGTCATGAGGGGCGCTATGGGTCATGAGGGGCGCTATGGGTCATGAGGGGCGCTATGGGTCATGAGGGGCGCTATGGGTCATGAGGGGCGCTATGGGTCATGAGGGGCGCTATGGGTCAAGAGGGGCGCTATGGGTCAAGAGGGGCGCTATGGGTCATGAGGGGCGATATGGGTCATGAGGGGCGCTATGGGTCATGAGGGGCGCTATGGGTCATGAGGGGCGCTATGGGTCATGAGGGGCGCTATGGGTCATGAGGGGCGCTATGGGTCATGAGGGGCGCTATGGGTCATGAGGGGCGCTATGGGTCATGAGGGGCGCTATGGGTCATGAGGGGCGCTATGGGTCATGAGGGGCGCTATGGGTCATGAGGGGCGCTATGGGTCATGAGGGGCGCTATGGGTCATGAGGGGCGCTATGGGTCATGAGGGGCGCTATGGGTCATGAGGGGCGCTATGGGTCATGAGGGGCGCTATGGGTCATGAGGGGCGCTATGGGTCATGAGGGGCGCTATGGGTCATGAGGGGCGCTATGGGTCATGAGGGGCGCTATGGGTCATGAGGGGCGCTATGGGTCATGAGGGGCGCTATGGGTCATGAGGGGCGCTATGGGTCAAGAGGGGCGCTATGGGTCAAGAGGGGCGCTATGGGTCAAGAGGGGCGCTATGGGTCATGAGGGGCGCTATGGGTCATGAGGGGCGCTATGGGTCATGAGGGGCGCTATGGGTCATGAGGGGCGCTATGGGTCATGAGGGGCGCTATGGGTCATGAGGGGCGCTATGGGTCAAGAGGGGCGCTATGGGTCATGAGGGGCGCTATGGGTCATGAGGGGCGCTATGGGTCATGAGGGGCGCTATGGGTCATGAGGGGCGCTATGGGTCAAGAGGGGCGCTATGGGTCAAGAGGGGCGCTATGGGTCATGAGGGGCGCTATGGGTCATGAGGGGCGCTATGGGTCATGAGGGGCGCTATGGGTCATGAGGGGCGCTATGGGTCATGAGGGGCGCTATGGGTCATGAGGGGCGCTATGGGTCATGAGGGGCGCTATGGGTCATGAGGGGCGCTATGGGTCATGAGGGGCGCTATGGGTCATGAGGGGCGCTATGGGTCATGAGGGGCGCTATGGGTCATGAGGGGCGCTATGGGTCATGAGGGGCGCTATGGGTCAAGAGGGGCGCTATGGGTCAAGAGGGGCGCTATGGGTCAAGAGGGGCGCTATGGGTCAAGAGGGGCGCTATGGGTCATGAGGGGCGCTATGGGTCATGAGGGGCGCTATGGGTCATGAGGGGCGCTATGGGTCATGAGGGGCGCTATGGGTCATGAGGGGCGCTATGGGTCATGAGGGGCGCTATGGGTCATGAGGGGCGCTATGGGTCATGAGGGGCGCTATGGGTCATGAGGGGCGCTATGGGTCATGAGGGGCGCTATGGGTCAAGAGGGGCGCTATGGGTCAAGAGGGGCGCTATGGGTCATGAGGGGCGCTATGGGTCATGAGGGGCGCTATGGGTCATGAGGGGCGCTATGGGTCATGAGGGGCGCTATGGGTCATGAGGGGCGCTATGGGTCATGAGGGGCGCTATGGGTCATGAGGGGCGCTATGGGTCATGAGGGGCGCTATGGGTCATGAGGGGCGCTATGGGTCATGAGGGGCGCTATGGGTCATGAGGGGCGCTATGGGTCATGAGGGGCGCTATGGGTCATGAGGGGCGCTATGGGTCATGAGGGGCGCTATGGGTCATGAGGGGCGCTATGGGTCATGAGGGGCGCTATGGGTCAAGAGGGGCGCTATGGGTCAAGAGGGGCGCTATGGGTCATGAGGGGCGCTATGGGTCATGAGGGGCGCTATGGGTCATGAGGGGCGCTATGGGTCATGAGGGGCGCTATGGGTCATGAGGGGCGCTATGGGTCATGAGGGGCGCTATGGGTCATGAGGGGCGCTATGGGTCATGAGGGGCGCTATGGGTCAAGAGGGGCGCTATGGGTCATGAGGGGCGCTATGGGTCATGAGGGGCGCTATGGGTCATGAGGGGCGCTATGGGTCATGAGGGGCGCTATGGGTCATGAGGGGCGCTATGGGTCAAGAGGGGCGCTATGGGTCATGAGGGGCGCTATGGGTCATGAGGGGCGCTATGGGTCATGAGGGGCGCTATGGGTCATCTGATTTGATTCAATTCAAAATATGTTACCTTACTCGTATTTAAATTCGCGCAGTACTATTTTTCGCTCAGTTTTGAATTCGCGCACTTTAAATTCGTGCACCTAGCTACGCGAATTCAAAACTGACAAAAATATGTTTGTAATATGTCCGTGATTTTCTCGTATATATTGAAGCTGATGAAAGTTTCTGTTCTTAGTCATTGCTGTATATAGTATATATATACATGTATATTAAGCACACTCGCTGCGGATTAATTTACATTGTGTAGACAATAAACTAGTAACTACATACATCATTATTTTGTGTCGATCTGGAATATTATTATTTCTTATACAAGCATTACAACAATGTCTATGCTACTATGATTTGCCGCTTGGCATTGTGAGCAATGGTCTTGATAGCGGTTGGTCGAATGTAAATATATATGCATACACGTATAGGCGTAATTGTCTATTCAACCGTTCATAATATCTGTAAATTCAACAAGGCCCTTTTGTATTTCCTATGAACTGTGGTTTAGATTTGGGAGTCGTGCTATTTTTCGCTCAGTTTTAAATTCATGCACCGATGGGTGCACGAAAAATAGTACTGAGCGAATTTAAATACGAGTAAGGTATTCACCTCACCTATCTGTTAACCTGATTCGAATTGTATCAAATTATTGACACCAGTTGCATTCTCATTAGATCAACAGACAACAAGAAGATAGATTATGATACCAATGTTTGTTGAACTTATTATCTGAACATTTGGGATAAATACTTAATCAATCAATGAGTATTTAGTTTAGCCTTTATGGAGCCCCAGACAGAGAGAGCATTGATGGCCATTGTCTGCTTGGGTCCATGTGATGTTCCATATGGGATTTTAAGATTATCCTCAAAAACTGGGCAGTTAGTAATCAATTAATTAATTTAACTCTTTCATGACGGGAGCTGCGCTGGTGCGACATGATTAAAGATCATGTGCCAGTGTATTATCTTATATATGCAAGTCTCCCATAGGGAGCCTTGCACATATAAGAGATTGCACTGGCTTACAAGGTAAAGGTAAATATTGGTTGGCTAATGTATTCTCTTATATATGCGAGGCTCCCTATGGGAGAGTCGCATATATAAGAGAATGCATTGGCAAATGGTTTTCGAAAAATTTCAGGAAGCTTTAATCATGGAAGGGTTAAACTACCCTTATGGAGCCCCTCACAGACATGAGCAGACGACACTCAGCAATACAAGCTGCCACCTGTATGGGGCTCCCTACAGGAAGCTCCAGTCATGGAAGGGTTAAATGTGAATGATTTTAATCTGTTTAATTTTCCAGGCTCTCAGCATAGATGCAGCCTCAATAGCCCTACGTAAAGAAGAATTTTATTCTCAGTACAGCATTGACGTACATCTGAACAAAGAGGTAGGTACAGCATAGACGTACATCTGAACAAAGAGGTAGGTACAGCATAGACGTACATCTGAACAAAGAGGTAGGTACAGTATAAACATAGAAACTAACTATTAACCATGATGTGCCATCTGCCCTGCAACAGTGACTATTAGTTATTTGTCAACAAATATATGTTCTCGGGTGTATATTATATCATAATGACTGTAAATGACAGCCGCTGGTAAACTAATTAAACTATTTCTGCAGAAGCCTTGTCTCCTAGCAACCGTAATCCATTGTTGACGGACTGACAAATGGATTGAATGAAAATCATAAAATGCAGCAATGTCGTTCAAAATTTTATGTCTAAAGGCCCTTACAGATGCAATGCGAGTCTGAGTCATTGGTGTTAAAATATTATCGTGGAAATTCTGTCATCCTATGTTGGGGGTTCCTCTCATTTTTTTTGCGTCAAATGGTAACTTGGCAGAATGGCAGTAAAGTCATCACATATGGTATGTATGTGGTAGATTTCACCGAGGGCATGTGTGTGCTCATTGGTCCAACACGCAAGTCAACAGGGGCGCCGGGAGAGGGGGGCAGAGGGGGCAGCTGACCCCCCTGCCCTTGACCAAGGGGGGCGAGCGGGGGCAGGACTTGCCCTTTTTCTGGAGACAGAAAATGCTTTTTGTGTGTTTAATCTCGTGTTTTTATAGCAAACTGTGACTTTTTTGGTCCAAATACCACCAATTTCACAAGGAATATTAATTTTTTGTCAATTTTATCACAAAACGGCCATAAAAACCGACAAATACCATTAAAATAGGGATTTTTGCCACAGTGAATTTATGGTTATTTTCCCGAGTTTGCGGAGAAAATACCCTTTTTTGCAGAAAAGTGCGCTTTTTGTAGGCTCTGCCCCCCCCTGCCCTTTGATGCTTCCGGTGCCCCTGCAAGTCAATGACACTGAAATAGTCTTTTAAATGTCTTCTAATAAAAAATAAAATGCCAATTTAATTATACCATTCACTTGTTGATTGGAAGCATGTCCATCCATATGTTCTCTTTGGGTGTTTGTATAATGCAGACTGATTTAACACTTCATACTTTGGGAACAGACACATCCAACAGGTCGTAGTCATTGATATACCATGCCTCCCAATACCTACGGTCGGTGCTCATGCAGAATCTTTTCATTGTGCATGCTCGTGTTATTTTATTTCGGTATCAAAGGATACCGAATTAAAATGGCTAATTACCCGAGGAATAACAAATCTGTGGTCGAAATTTACCATGCTCGCTGCATATTTTCCCGGAAGTGGAGAGTGGGCGTGTCAGCCGGAAGTACAGTAGCGAATCATGTATTGTATAAAAACGGAACGATTGGATGAAATAAAAAGTGATTTAATAAATTAGAAAAGAACTTTATTACTTGGATCACATTAATTCGTGATAAAATAACAACGAATGGTTATAGTTAATTAACAAAAATAATTTGGAAATAGTGACTAATTGTAACTGACCTACAAATGGCAGCTTTTGATTGGTCTAAGAAAATTCCCGCGAAATACGAATCGCTGTCATTGTTCTTTTGTACACAATACATGATTCGCCGATAGGTGCGGTCACACTAAGTTTTACCCACCCTATAAAATTATCCCACCCAATTAGAAGAATAATTATTAAAAACCAAAAATATATTCAACTATGCAGGTTTATACAGTAGTAAATGTATTCATTTAATGCA
The DNA here is from genome assembly GCA_032622095.1 of Siphonodentalium dalli. Taxonomy (NCBI): domain Eukaryota; kingdom Metazoa; phylum Mollusca; class Scaphopoda; order Gadilida; family Siphonodentaliidae; genus Siphonodentalium; species Siphonodentalium dalli. The sequence goes on along the minus strand of CP136064.1, from coordinate 284,906,322 downwards.
TGATATGTATCTGTCTTATTTATTTTGTTTCGATTACATGTGTTTGTCCATGTATTTGTCAAATGTGAGAATTGTGTTGTATGCATGATTGTGTTATTTTAGTTATCAATATTTACATAAAACATATTTCGGCCAACAAAGAAATGTTAGTTTTAAATTTGTGCCACTCGGGTAATTATGCAAGATTATGACACTGTTTGCATTCGCTGCAGCATGTGTTTAGAAAAGATCTAGAATAATATTCAAATGATCGTATTTTAGGTATTACAATCGGAATTCTGGCAACAAAATGTATTTTTGACCCCAGAAATTAAAAAACATAGGGATCCTGATATAAGCTGCATAGGAGTGCAATTTTTTTCTGGGGGATCCTTTATAAGTTTAAATTTATAATTTCACCCATACAGAACCCCAGACAAACATGAGCAGACCACACTTTTCTATATGCTTCTATATATGTGTGGGGCTCCCTGCAGGGTAATGGATGTTTTTTATTTTATGTCCTAAAAATTGTAAGAAACATTTGTTTTTAAAAAATGATAAAAAATTGTTAGGCCAATGCATTCTCTTATATATGCGAGGCGACCTATGGTCGACTCGCATATATAAGAGAATGCATTGGCACAGGGTAAAAAAATATACAGGTAAAAACTCGGCAATGTTGATGGATTCCACATGGTAACTTTGTGTATCTCCGTCATTGAAAAAGCCGAAAACGCTTGAGTATATGATCTGATCGTGTCGCTCAATTAGAACATATCCTATCCTTACGATTGACGCTTTGGCATGTGAATATCTCAGTGATATTATGCTATTCCTAATTGAGTGTCGACTCAGAAGTAACTTCGCTCGTGTCGCCATCTGAATAGGCCTTAAAGCAAACAATCTTGAGCATATTTGTTGCGATATTTCAGAATGACTTCCAAATAACTAAATTTATTTCTATTGATATATCCAACAGGCCACTACTGTCAATACGAAAAGCTCCACTGTTTCCTTCAGAAATGGAGACAAAATAAAGTACGACTATCTCCTACTGGCCACAGGTGGCAAGTAAGTATTATAAAATAGTGCCCTGCAAACTCAACATGTTGGATAGAGTCAAATCTCAAATCAAATCAACACTGGTTTCAAATTGAATCAAACCTGGAATCCCAGACCATTTTCCAGCAGTCTTAACCCTTTGAGTGCCAGGTCCGATTTTTGTATCGACCCATATACCATGTGCCAATGCATTCTCTTATATATGCGAGTCGACCATAGGTCGCCATGCATATATAAGAGAATGCATTGGCCTAACCCAAAAAAAAATTTCAAAAAAAAAAATCAATTTCATTTTTTTTATTTTTTTAGGGTACTCTACAGACCATAAATTAGGGCTGATGAGATCATCGGCCCCTGGCACTAAAAGGGTTAATTGTCAGCTTTTCAGGTGAATTTAGTGATGCTAGCCCACTAAATTCACCTTCTAGGGACCTCATTTTGCAAATACAGTGAAACCTCTCTATAAACCGAATCCCTCTCCATACCGACCAATTTGGCCGGTCACAAATTCACCCAAGTGCATTCTCACTAAAAATTACCTCTGTGATCTGGGAACTCTCTATTCCGAACATCGCACAGCTTTTCTAGTCCAAAAGTGAACGAATACATAAATTTTTACCTCCAAAATCTGAATGCGGAAAGCGATACCAACCGAACGCATATCAGCGTGCAGTAGATTTGACATACTTGATGCTGAACTCGTGTTTGGCTCCAGAGTATAGACTGGGGGATCCTTTAAAAGTTAAAATTTATAATTTCACCCATACAGAGCCCCAGACAAACATGAGCAGACGTCACTTTTCTATATGCTTCTATATATGTGTGGGGCTCCCTGCAGGGTAATGGATGTTTTTTATTTTATGTCCTAAAAATTGTAAGAAACATATATTTAAAAAAAACGATAAAAAATTGTTAGGCCAATGCATTCTCTTATATATGCGAGGCGACCTATGGTCGACTCGCATATATAAGAGAATGCATTGGCACCGGGTAAAAAAATATGGCGGGTCACATATAGGCTCTGAGTGTCCATCTTTGTGATGGCTCATTCACTGTGACAGGTTGATTGTAACTTTATTGGTGACAATACACTAACATTGTGCACGTTTAGTGTTCAGTTTGGACAATGGTCATAAAAATAAGAGTCCAATTCACTGCAATGATTGATGAAAAAACTAAATGTCAGTGCTGTGATCTCCATGAATTCACCATTGTTCACTCAATGTGTTAAATAAGCATTCAGTTATCTAATCACACACCTGTTGTTATAATCCGGTTCAAATCGGTCGCCGAGCAAAACACTGCTAATTAATCGGTATGATTATGCAAGTGTACAAATCTATTATACTAACGTTTGTCATTTTTAAGCGACATTTTCAATCACCGTAACGTTTATCGTTTCCATGTTTCCTGTCTTATCTATACATGTATTATGTCTTAATATACCATGCTTTTAATTCTTATTATAACATGATGTTTTATCTATTGTTATTTTTATTTGATTTGGTTACTTTATTGAATAAATTTTAATTAATCAACAATGAGTCAGTTGTGCTTTGACAATGACGTCAATACATTCTGATCGTAGTGCGATTTTCTATAAACCGAACAAATCTCTAATCCGGACAGAAGGGCTGATCTGAAGGGTGTTCGGTTTCAAGCCTTGAAATAGTGTGTTTGTCATTTGTAGAATGAGGTCCCCAGAGGGTGAATTTAGTGATGCTACCCCGCATAGCGGGCTAGCATCACCAAATTCACCCTCTGGGAACCTCATTCTGCTGAGGTGTAAGTAGAATGAGGTCCCAGAGGGTGAATTTGGTGATGCTATACCACTATGCGGGGTAGCATCACTAAATTTACCCTCTGGGGACCTCATTCTGCAAATGACAGACACACTATTTCAAGGCTTGTTCGGTTTGGAGAGGTTTTACTGTATCAGGCATATTTTTAGCCCTACATCACTACTGTGTGAGTGGAAGCAGACTATAGAACAGCTACACACATTTGATAGTCTGAAGCAGATAGCATGGAATATCTCATTACTTTCAAAAAATATTATGGCAGTGTTAGCCATCCAAAAAATTATGGCACGACTCAGACGATGCCAGTCAAATAAAAATAGTTGTGAAATGGATTTAATGTGAAATGTGGGTGGTGACATACAGCGGGGGATAGCCCTATATAGCAGTGGTAATGTGGGTGGTGACATACAGCGGGGGATAGCCCTATATAGCAGTGGTAATTAATATCTGAATGTTTCAAAATTTAAACGCATTGACGTTCAATTGTCTGGATTTCACTCTGACTGATATCCATAACATTTTCTTCTTTTCAGACCCAGAGTTTTACCATTTCCTGGCATCGATCTTGCCAATATCTGGTCACTAAGAACAACCTCTGATGCCAACAAAATTGCAGCGGAGGCAGCCAATAAGAATGTAGTGATCATTGGGTCTTCCTTTATAGGTATCTATGTTTAATAATTCAATTTATCATGGTTACGCACAAAATAAATGATCTTTTGTATCCCCTGCATACAAAGTTTGGTGGGGGTTATAGAAAGGTGTAATCTGTTCATTCCGTTCTTACGAAAGGTATTCTGTAAAGTTATTTGACTGTCCATCACTGCATTGTGGGGGTTTTTCCAACCATTTTTCGACACCCAACCCCCTAGAAGCATGAAATCCGAAACTTTCGGAAGAATATCAGAATTTTCACCACTTGCTGTCTGTATCCTATCAACTATCTATTACAGGTGTATGTGATTAGTTCAGTTTGATTTGGCAGTGATTTTATGTTTCGGTGTGACATAGACTGACAAGCCTTGAAATAGAGTGTCTGTCATTTGCAGAATGAGGTCCCCAGAGGGTGAATTTAGTGATGCTACCCCGCATAGCGGGCTAGCATCACCATGCATAGCACCAAATTCACCCTCTGTGGACCTCATTCTGTTTACACCTCAGCAGAATGAGGTCCCCAGAGGCTGAATTTGGTGATGCTAGCCTGCTATGCGGGGTAGCATCACTAAATTCACCCTCTGGGGACCTCATTCTGCAAATGACAGACACACTATTTCAAGGCTCGGACTGACATATGCCGGGTATTTAGTAAATTTACAACAAGTAACAATCTATACTGTCAAAAGGCATTATTACATCATCTCTAAGTTTTAAGTCCCAAAACTTGAAAAGTATGGAGGAATTATTTTATGGAGCTGCAGGGGGGGGGGACTGTTTTTGACTGTTTTTGCAATGAGTTTGGCTTAAAACACCTTAGAATAACAGGGGGGATTTTTTTTCCGGGCATGTATGCTGGGGTTGGTGGGTGGTCGATGGGACCAACAAACAATTTTTTCCACAACTCACAGGGTGGGTGTCCAAAAATGGTAGGAAAAAACTGCCGAAAACGGAAAAAAATTTGGACTCAGGGTTGGGTGGGTCCCAACAAGGGTCGAAAGGAAAATATCAGCATACGTGCCTGAAAAGTTTTTCCGACCCCCCCCCCACCCCTGGGAGCTGTGCAAAATTTTTTGGGTCCTCTTGATCACCCACCCACCCCCTAACATGCTCCCCCTAAACCTCAGGGAAAAAGCCACCTTTGCAGGGGATACACTGTGAGCTGAACTTGTTCACATGGTTTCATGCACCAATTAAATGTTCATATTTATCTTTTCATCAAGTTTTATATCATACTATTGCTTGGCGACATTTTTCATGGCACAACCTGACAGTAAATTTTATCCAGGGACGTGATGACAGGGGCTTTAGTGGCAGGTGTCTAACCCCCACCCCTCCCAACTTTGCTAGAAATGTTCAACTGTTGGAAATTTCAGACACAACGCTAAATTCACCCTCTGGGAACCTCATTCTGCATGGCCTCATCTGCTATGGGAGACATAGACTCAGATTGAAGTTCCCAAATGGTGAATATTGTGATGTGTACCCATTGGGAACCTCGATTGTGCAATGTGTCGTCTGCCAATTTGGGGATATAGAGAAACTAAACTAAAAAGGAAATAGAATCTATGTGAAGAAGAAGTTTCTATAGAAATTTGATAATAAAGAAACTTTCCAGAGAAGATGAGGCCAAAGCAGAATGAGGTCCCCAGATGGGTGAATTTAGTGATGCTAGCCCGCTATGCAGGATAGCGTCACTAAATATTCACCTTCTGGGGACCTCATTCTTCAAATGACAGGCACACTAAACTCAGGTTTGGACCAACAGTAGTATTCTAATTTTCATCAGTTGAATTTCCAACCTTGTGGGGGTGTCAGGTTGGAAAATTCCAACCCAAGGGAGGGGATGCTATATCGCGAACATGGGAGTTTGGTCTGGTTCAGGGGGAGTGTGCAGTTGGAAATTTCAAAGAAGACACCTCTCCCCTTCAACAGAGACCCTCTAGCCACATCCCTGATTGTATCATCACAACACAGTGCACAAATTCAAAGTGCTCGGATTAAAAACTGAGTGAAAAATAATACTGATTGAATTTATATACGAATGAGATATCCATAACAAAGTACACAAAATATGATCTGTGACAGGAAACTGGAGGGAAGTTAACACTATAATAAATATACAAGCTGAAATAATATTATATCTCATATATATTTTGAAGACCTCTGTCTGTCTGTCTGTTTGTTTGTCTGTCTGTCTGTCATTAATACAAATCTACGATTCTCGACCGATCGGGACGAAACTTGGTACGTGTGTGTAGTTTGACCAGGCGGTCGTCGTTGTCGTATTGGCGAGCCCGTGCAACGCCCGTGCAGCGCATGCGCAGACGAGATCTCGGAAACGGGTGGAGCTATCGACTTGAAATTTGCTATGTGAATGTATCTTGCCCCGGATACAAATTTTATCGGGTCGCCGAGCCTGTGCGACGCCAGCTTCGCGCATGCGCAGACGAGATCTCGGAAACGGGTGGAGCTATCGACTTGAAATTTGGTATGTGAATGTATCTTGCCCCGGATACAAATTTTATCGGGTCGCCGAGCCTGTGCGACGCCAGCTTCGCGCAGACCAGATCTCGGAAATGGGTAGAGCTATCGACTTGAAATTTGGTTTTTGAATAGCCTGGACAACGTCGGGCTCATCGGCTAGTCTATTATATATTTTGGAACTTCTGTCTGTATGTGTATTATAGACTCGAAAACTGCTCAACCGATCCGATTCAAATTTGGTATGTGGCCCTACTTTGATCCCGTGAATTTCACTTGCGACCGTGTCCTTGACCTTGACATCACTCATATATGCTCATAGGCATGTTTCTGGACCAATCGAACAATAGCTTTTCCCTATATAGCCTGACGAAGTCGAGCATATCTGCTAGTGTATTATAAACAATAGAAGGAGGGCAATCGTAAACATAGGAACCTAATTGTTGTGTGATTATTTATTTTATATTGTGTTGTTTATATACGTTTCAAAGATTGATTTGAGTGCATTCATTTATTTTGGTACAGAATGATCTGAATGTTCTTAACCCTTTACCCAACAGAAGGGCCCTGTGCCAATGCATTCTCTTATATATGCGAGTCGACCATAGGTCGCCTCGCATATATAAGAGAATGCATTGGCTTAACACATTAAAAATTATAAAATTGTTAAAGAATGGTAAAAAAAGATTTTTTTTTAGGCCAATGCATTCTCTTATATATGCGAGGCGACCTATGGTCGACTCGCATATATAAGAGAATGCATTGGCACAGGGCATAACTGTAACTATCACAATGTGGTCAAGGAGCTGGTTCCAATGATATCCATATTCCCTTCAAAGATACGTTACACACTGAACTACATGGTATATTCATCTTTATTCACAAGAAAGGATTCTATGAGATCCGTTTAAATTTTATTATTTTGGTACGAAATAGCTTAAGTACCTTTTTGAATCATTATTTATATATATGACGTAGCAGGTCAAGGTCATTTGTTCACTTGTTATGTATATAAGCAAGTGTGGACCCAGTCAAGATCTCTTTTTTTTTCTTGTGACTCGAAGGGAAGTACACGCTATGAGAAAATTGAAACCCACATATTATTGTCGGCTTCATTTAACAATTCCGTTCCACTTTGTTTAATTTGTTGTGACATCGTTTCATTTTTGGGAAACGACACAATAATTATTAAATAATATCAGAGTGACAATTTCATTCAATTTCACTTGTTTTATTTTACGCAAAAAATAAAATAAAAACTATTTTATTATGTTGAAAATTGTGGGTAATTCCCCGACTTCCGGTTTCGGAGCACGTGGTTTACTATTCCGAATTTGAATTCCGAAATTGAATTCGTCTGTATATATGCAGCCGTTCACGTGTTGAACTCTCTTTGGGAATGCCTATACAGCACAGTTGCTATGTTATCTCTGTTCTTGTGGTTTTAGAATGTAAGTATTAGATCATTCAACCAGTGAGACAACATTGCGGTTATAGAACACGTGACAACATTCGTTTTGTTTACGTCGAAATTCTGAAATTGTCATCACACATCTGTTTCATGTTGACATATGTAGCAAAATTAGGGATCAGGTTTGGGTCCTTTTTCGTTTATCTAGGAATTAACTAACTTGTGTGGTTTTGCTTGGCTCGATCATAGTTCACTATGAATTCGTTTACAATACAATACACATTGAGATTGTTTGCCAACAAAATAACTTTTTTGTCAGATCACTGAGTGACTGACACAATTTCACACGTAATAATGTGACACATCAGTCACCTAATTTCCTGGAATATTTTTAGGTCGATCACTTTCCTGATCCTTATAACTGGTCATAAAACAAGCAATTTTCTTCCTCGTATGGCCTCGGTTTCAGTCACCCCATTGTCAAGCAGGTTCAGGCTAATCAAATTCCTCGTTCCATGCAGACCTTGAGGGGCCCCGCCGCATACTTCACCAATGTCACTGTGGCAAGGCGCCATACTGTTCCGAGGGTGGGTTCCACTATGCACGGATCCGACCATGCTCGCCCGCTGCTGCTGGATCCTACCTCAGATTTTCGTCCTCCCATCTCCCTTTCACAAGCAGGTGGGACGTACAAAGATCTGTCAGCCCCCTAGCTAGGGAGCAACTTAACTGGTATCGCATCACGTCACAATTTACCATCCAATCCATGCATTTTAGTATGAATTTTATGTGACTTTGAGATATGAGAACAAAATACTTTCATCATGTCAATGTGAGGCTCTTTATTGGATATGCGTCTACCCTCGGGTGGAATTGCTGTTAAGACCATTTCCCGGGACTCTGCATGGCCGTAAAATGCTTGCTCTTTGGCGGGAGGTGAGTTGTAGCCAGTGTAGCCACTGGGGCTGTGGCAATTCATTCTATGTATATTTGACTGATCTGCCCATTCAACATGTAGTTCAATGCGGATTGTGTTCATTTCGAAACATTAAGTGTGGTGTCATCATGTTGGTGAGGTATCTGGATTTGTGTCATGACCAAGTATGTCGCCACCGCCCTACTGGCTGCACGGTATGATTCAGCTTCACGTCAAAGTTTAAGCTGGCTCCAGTTAGGGGGGGGAAACAGTCTGAACATTAATCATACCTCGATGTCTCTTCCCAGGCTTTACGCAGCCCTGTTTATTCAGTTTTTTTTTTTTAACTTTAAAGATAACAAAATCCATGGTTGGATCTACCGATCCCACATTTAGATTACAATTCTAATTAACAGGGCTACTTGCCATCCAATGCGAATCCTGATTCTCACTTTGGTTTTCGGAGAGATCTTGCTGTTTTTTCTTGTGGCTCTAAAAGAGAGCTAGAGTTAATTGCAAGGCATCGAGGTGTGGCAGACGCAGTTTCTCGCCTCCGATTTGGGTCCTGGGAGGTTCGAGGGGAGACCGAGCATTGGGCCACCAGACAGCGCGCCGGCTAATGCCGGATAATCTCGGGTGCTGTCCATAACAGTGTACATAGCACAGTCATCGGCCGGGCAGAGACTTTTAACAAACACTCAATTTGTTCTACACCCATGAGGTTTTACCAGGGCTCAAACTTATTACCTTTCCACTTGTCACTGATTAGCATTGTCCTTTGTTTATGGGTGACCGTTCGATTTTTCTGGTGATAAATTTACACCGTTCATCTTTCGCCCTTACTACGGTTCCATGGGGCGAAACACCAAGCCTTGGATTCCTTGCGAGTGTCAATCTGGCTTTCTGCAGTTGTAGGCTGTTTTTTCTGCGAACCAAGTTGAATGACTCACGTTTCTCTGTGCGTAGAACATTCATCAGCTTTTGACTCTACAGTCTTAGGACAATCCCAATGGTTTTTTTTTACCTGTAGTACCAGGATTAGATCTATTCTCGCTCAATATCATGGCTTTACAGTTTGGGTTAGCTTATCAGGTTACGATATAGACAATTGAACTCACGCAATCTTCTAGGGTGGCGGTACGGTGGGTAATAACCTGTTCCATGTGAACAGGTACATTTCAGAACTTTGAGCCTTGCATCATGCCAACAACACGCGTTGATGCCCTGCTTGATGGCGTCCTTTGTAGGGGTGCCACGATTAGTCGTATAATCGATGATCCGTTGATAAAGCCGATCATCGATTACCATTTACATCGTCGATTAATATGCATTATGTAATTTGACATCGGGACATGTCCAGTATTATTGAATACCGTGTTTGTTTTACACAGTTTAATCTACAACCGATGGGTTAACAACCTGTGATCGCATATCAATGCGATTCCGTCAACAGGGGTACTACTAACCTATGTTGCAAACAGTCTGCAGTTCATTTGATGATGCGCCATGGTTACTCTTCATGTTGTTGTTAATTCTACAAATTGGCGGCCCTGCCGCTTTGAAATTATGGCGATGTCATTGTATATTTCTTCTTGTAAGGCGGAACTACATCTTTGATATATGCCGACTGTCACTGTCTTCAATGAGCTGAATGCACTTGCCCTTGAATCTGATTGAACCAATGGGAGTTGATTGAAATTCTCTGGAAACTAGGGAACCTATGGCATTTTAATCAGCAATGTTCTCCATGATGTCATTTGAGTATACTGTGCTTGAATAAGTATCCTTAGAGGTTAATTGTATAGGCTATTGCGTATCATGCAGTGAATGCTGAATGAACCTCGATATTATCAAATACAAACCGTCGGCCATTCATTATGCATTCCTACTTTATATGGTTTGCATGTTTGGCTATTCAGACACTGAAATTCATATTTACGTTCGTTCTAATGACCTCACAAATTCTATTATCACCATGACATGGCCGCTAATTGTGCAGGTATAGAATACCTTCTGTTCATTGGTCAATAAAAGTGGTTTGTGATGCACTTCATTAATGTAAACATGTCCTGAGCCGATTCCTCAAACAACAGCAAATTGTAGTTACCCAGCACCAAGCCAATAGGCCATATTACAGAATACTTCCACTGCTGGTGTTAGGTACGATTAATCGATTATAGTCTGTTGTGGCCGACCGATTGTCGATTATCAATATAAATAGTCGTGGCACCTCTGGAATCGGGCTTTATTGTACTCAGTGCTCCTTTTTTGCCATGCTGTCTTGCATTACTCAAACAGACGGGCAATTCGTCTAACGGCGCACATGAGACAATCATTGTTGGCGACAGAGAGTCTCTGCCCGCGGGGAGGACCTAGGGTCCGGGTCCTCGCTGTATGAGCGACAGACAACCGTCCGACCATACACACATGTGACTGGTCTTCGGTAAATTTTGCCTTCTGTTCACACCTCTGGCATACCTCCTCGACCTCATGTCGACCGAGTATATGCTTTCTCCTTGGTCGTTGCGGTGGGCTAAAAAAAACCAATAACTGCTCATGGACCCGGGCCCTTCGGCTGTTAAGAACAATCAGTGCATAACAACAGCCTTCATAATTGGCTACGGCAATCAGCATTGCCGAAGCAATTTGCTGACGCAAACTGGGCCACGGCATACCATTGCCGTAGCTGATTGCCGAAGCAACACAATCTGAATTAAGAGGGCTGTAACAAGCAGACACAATCTTCTTGTTATCCACAGTCTGGTTGTTTTTGGGACCTTAATCATCCATGGCCTGTTCCTTCTTTCAGACTGTTTGAAGTAGTTCCATCACGATGGGTATCCTCCTTCTACACATTTTCTAACATGTTACATGCAGACTGCAAAGTATTCCTTTGAATCAAGTGTACGTGTAACTGCATACACTATTGGATTGACAGGCTGTGGAGGTAGTTACAACTCAGGACTCTCCGAACTTTTTCTTCTCGATTGTTTCGATACCAGAAAACATTTTGGGAATTTCCAAGTCCTATAACGCTCTTCATGGACTTAGTTGCCTGGGGTTTTTGTTACCAGTTTCCAGACTTAAAGTAACTACCAATCATGGGCATTGTCGGACGGAATATGGCCTCTGTCCGGTGTATTAATTCACTGAAGTAACATACTGTCATTTTGATGGTCAGTCCGAAAATACTTCTTTTGCGCCTTTATCAGTTGGTCGAGTTAGACACCGTTACTGCCAGTAGGTCGCAAACCTTACAATCTTGATGCGGTGGCTATTTAATTCTGGGTTTTCTTCACCATACCTGTACATGCCTTGGTGGTATGTTTCTAATCGTATTTACAGTTGCCACTTCCTCGTTTTGCATCCATATTGACCATTCAGGTAACAATAGATTTCCTTCCTCTGGTGTCGAAACGTTGGGATATCTTGGTTCGTTCAGTCACATACCATGGAGCAGGGTGGTCTATGCTTTCTGCATATGACCAGCTTACTCCAGGGAGGAGGTGGCACATGCATGTACCTGCATATGACCTTGGGGAGATTTCACAATTACAGGTTTGTCTGACTTCAGAACCAAAAGGGGGGGGGGGCAAGGTGCAGAGATTCAGCCAATGGGCTCATTCTTCCACTTTCTCCACTCTACCTTGTACCATCAATAAAATTTGCAAATCGGTACCTTTTGGATCCATTTGTTGCTACTCAGCAGGTTCAAATTAATTACTCTTAACTACAATACAATAGTTTCTCATTCCTCGCAGCCTCCTCCTATGAGTTGATTCTGCCATGTAGTTCAGTGTGTAACGTATCTTTGAAGGGAATATAACATTTTCAATAGAAAATACATATTCCCTATAAGATACTTACACACTGAACTCACAGGTCCCTCCCAAATTGGGATTTTCCCTCCCCGCTGCTCGGTCACACCCCTCGAGTCTTGTAAGAGGATGAAAAAGAGATCTTGACTGGGTCCACACTTGCTTATATACATAACAAGTGAACAAATGACCTTGACCTGCTACGTCATATATATAAATAATGATTCAAAAAGGTACTTAAGCTATTTCGTACCAAAATAATAAATTTTAAACGGATCTCATAGAATCCTTTCTTGTGAATAAAGATGAATATACCATGTAGTTCAGTGTGTAAGTATCTTATAGGGAATATGTATTTTCTATTGAAAATGTTATATTTGTATGGTTCTATTGAGACAGACCGAAGATATTTTAGGCTGTTGAAGCTTTATTTGGCCGGTTTTGGCCGGTTTGTTGGGTAAAGGGTTAATGATTTGCCATCGCAGAAAAAAGTACCAAGAAATTCCGAATCTATAGTCTGTTTTTCATCTTCATTATCACTTCTTAATGTGACATAACATGTCATTTGACTTGATACTAACATTATTTTAAGAAATATCTATTTATTGTGTCTCTAATTGTTTGGCGATTTTTAGAAGCCCAGGGCTTTCAAATTACAATTCAACAAGACGCTATTCATAAAACACTTTAGTTTTAACTCTTCCATGTCTGGAGCTTACTGAAATTTTGCGAAAACCCTGTGCCAATGCTTTCTCTTATAAATGCGAGTTTCCTATAGGGAGCCTTGCATATATAAAAGAATATATTGGCTTAACATTATCTACACCTTGACTTTGTAATCCAGTGTATTCTCTTATATATGCGAGGCTCCCTATGAGAGACTCACAAATAAAAGAGAATGCGATGCCACAGGATCTTTAATGCTGTACCAGCTCCCATCATGAAAGGGTTAAACCTTTCTCTGTATTGGTATATTGAATCTATGTACAGTAATGCCCTAAATAATCGACTCCTTAACTACAGCAGAATTATGGGTAACTTTTCAGGATTCAGTCGGAAATATGGCTTGTTGCCATTCATCAGAAAGCTCTCACTGATTAGGGCATTACTCTCACTGAGAGCTTTCTGATGAATGGCAACATATTTCCAACTAAATCCTGAAAAATTACCCATAATTCTGCTGTGGTTAAGGAGTCGATTATTTAGGGCATTACTGTACTTCGATATCACACATTATTTTTCTGTCTGAAATGTAACGATAATGTTTGCTTCTGTTTTATCTATTGATGGACATTACAGGTATGGAGTTGGCTGCTTATTTCTCAAATAAAGCTCAAAGTGTTACTGTGGTCGCGTCATCAGATGTCCCATTTAAGAATACTCTAGGGAACAAAATTGGAAAAATGCTCCAAAGGGTAACCATACGACATTGTGTGTTTGAACTGAATGCGGGCATCCATCTTCAACAATGAATGCATGTACTGAGGCTGACCAAGATCAAGTTACTACAAATCGGGTGGTTCAATCAATTGAGGGCAAGCCTTGAAATAATGTGTCTGTCATTTGCAGAATGAGGTCCCCAGAGGGTGAATTTAGACGCTACCCCACACTGCGTATGTGTAGGCGAACTGGTCATGTTAGTCAGGTGACTTTGGTTGGCAATGGCAACACACGTTACAAGTTACACGTACGTGTGGCTGAACCTGACTATTAACTGTCTCGGTTTGTACTTTATGGAAGTAATAGTACATCTTAAAGGTACTCAATCCGATTCGATGGTCCCATATAATCAGATTCCAACAACAACATTTTTAGAAATGCCGATTCAGTTATCATAATCGATTAATATTGCCCCAAAATAATTATTTTCAACACAAAGCCTCTTGATTTTAGAGTTATCCATCTTTATTTGCCATTTGGTCTGAGACCATTGGTTCTTATACTTTTTATTGGGCCACAAATAAGTCTCGATGGTGAAAAATTATAGATTTAAAAAATCGATATCTAATAACTCTTGAGCTTTGATAGGTGGGTTCCTCGACTCACATCAAATATTTTTATACCTCCAAATCCAAATAATTAGTAATTGAGGGGCGCTTAATAAATAGTATATTGAGGGGTGCTTAATAAATAGTATATTGAGGGGTGCTTAATAAATAGTACATTGAGGGGTGCTTAATAAATAGTATATTGAGGGGTGCTTAATAAATAGTATATTGAGGGGTGCTTAATAAATAGTATATTGAGGGGTGCTTAATAAATAGTATATTGAGGGGTGCTCAATAAATAGTAATTGAGGGGCGCTTAATAAATAGTATATTGAGGGGTGCTTAATAAATAGTAATTGAGGGGCGCTTAATAAATAGTATATTGAGGGGCGCTTAATAAATAGTATATTGAGGGGTGCTTAATAAATAGTAATTGAGGGGCGCTTAATAAATAGTATATTGAGGGGTGCTTAATAAATAGTATATTGAGGGGTGCTTAATAAATAGTATATTGAGGGGCGCTTAATAAATAGTATATTGAGGGGTGCTTAATAAATAGTAATTGAGGGGCGCTTAATAAATAGTATATTGAGGGGCGCTTAATAAATAGTATATTGAGGGGTGCTTAATAAATAGTATATTGAGGGGTGCTTAATAAATAGTATATTGAGGGGTGCTTAATAAATAGTATATTGAGGGGTGCTTAATAAATAGTATATTGAGGGGTGCTTAATAAATAGTATATTGAGGGGTGCTTAATTGGATTATGCATCTTTAATAATAGTCTTTCATCTCCAAGTAGATGTAAATGTTAAGTAAATAAACATTCATTTCCATCTAAGCTGTCGTCTGCCATTGTTGTTGTGCTTCTTGGTGCGCACTCTCTTGACGAATAAACTCATTTCTGTTCCAAAACTGCAAAAATGTAGTGTCTTGATCAGGCCTCAAAATACATTTTATTACACGCTTGTTCCCAAAGTACAGTGTTATTGCTGTTCCATATTTACAAATACGTATGGAATGTACGTTCCATACGCATCTCGTTGAAGTAAAATGACATACATGACGTTCGCCTCAACCATGAAACCGGAACTATAAAATAAAAGCATCATCACACATGACAAAACACGCCCTCTATGTGCCTAAATAAACCTTCTAAGTCTGTATTTTTAATGCACAGATTCTAGGATGCGAAGCATGTAATATACACAGAACGACACGATGTGTAAATGGGTTTGTCGATACGGCACGAGTTCTGTCGCGGAAGGATAGAATGAGAGGCGCTTGCACCTCGAGTTCTATCTTTCCGCGAAAGCACGAGTGCCGTATCGACAAACCCATTTACACATCGTGTCGTTCTGTGTATGTAGGGTACTGGACAATTGCAGAATGAGGTCCCCAGAGAGTGAATATAGTGACCCTAACCCACACAGCTGGCTAGCATCACTAGATTTACCCTCTGGAGACCTCATTCTGCATAGGCCTCATTTTCTCTGGAAAGTATCTTTATTATCTAATATCCCCAAATTGGCAGACGGCGCAATGCATAATCGAGGTGCACAATGGGTGCACATCACCTTCTGGGAATTTAAATCTGAGTCCAGGTCTCCCATAGCAGATGAGGCCATGCAGAATGAGGTCCCCAGAGGATGAATTTTGTGATGCTAGCCTGCTGTGAGTCACAAAATTAACAATCTGGGGACCTCATTCTGCAAATGTCCAGCACCAAATTGTGAGGCCTCTTCCTGTTCCAAAACTGCAAAAATGTCAAAATGAAGTATATTGATCCTGACAGCTCTTCTTAAATCATTTACACAGAGCATGTAGCATGTACAATTCATACATATCGCATGACGTTGGCATTGTGATTCATCTTTTGTACTCAGAGGTGTCTTGCTGTAAATTAAGTTCTATAAAATATTGGCCTTTTGCATGGTTACCACATTAATATTCCTAAAATCTTGTAATTGCAATCAACAAAATCATTAAAAGTTGTAAGTTTAAAAGTTTTCATTTTATTCTTCTGGACAAAATTAAAAGTCATAAATAAAATAATAAAAAATAAAATACCACAGATTAGAGAAATTGTGAGTCTAGATAAAAGTATATATATGACAACAATTTTTTTTTCAATTCACTATGACTTTGGAAAATAATCAACCTTTCATAAATTGTTGAATAAATTATCACCATCATAAACAAGCCTTGAAATAGGGTGTCTGTCATTTGCAGAATGAGGTCCCCAGAGGGTGAATTTGGTGATGCTAGCCCACTTGTCCATGTTGTAAAGCTGTTATTCATTGTTTCAGATTTGGAGACCTCGGTGTCTGCACATTGTTTAGAATCACACCATGTAATCAGATCATGGAAATCTGATCATCGGTCATTTTTTTTCCATTCCCAGTATGCATTGTTCAAAACAAAATAGAGCATATTCAAGGCAATTATTCTATTAGCGATATTTCTTTATATCATCAGTTAGCTGTCATAGGGTTGTTACTTGGTTCCATCTTATTATGAGAAATATTTCACAAAAAGCCGCAACCCCAGAAAATGTCTGATAAAAAATGGGGAGGAATGTCATTATTTATCATCCTCCACACTCAACTTTTTGCTTCTTTTATCGTTGTAAGAAACTTACAAAATGGAAAACGACAATGAATTAGATTTCCCACCGAACGACTTTTAGCAGATTATATGTGGAGATGGATGCCCATTATATGTGGAGATGGATGTCCATTATATGTGGAGATGGATGCCCATTATATGTGGAGATGGATGCCCATTCTGTTCAGCACACTTGTTAGACCTCCTCTTATTTGGTAGCTGCATTTAGCTTTTAGAAAATTAACTCAGATTTGTTTTATTTGATGCTTTGTTGGTTTAGTTTGTAGTGTTTTTTTCCCAGAAACTAGTTGAGAGTTGATGTTATTCAATTATTTCAATTATTGTTATTCAATTATGTCAAATTGGCCATTGGCCAGATTTTTTTATTTGGCAAAACTTTTGGCCAAAATCTTTTCAAGTCTGAAGTCAGTAATCACATCTTAGAATATCACAATATCTCACTAAAACACTGAAATTAATGAATACTATAGTTAATCAGTAGATGTTCACCCGTGTATGTTTGTATGACAATGTAATACCGCATCTTTTCTTGATCAATTGACTATTCTTTACTGATTTATGGTTCCAATATAACACAAGATCCTTTAAAGGTACTCAATCTGATTCAATGGTCCCCCATATAATCAGATAACAACAACAACATTTTTTAGAAATGCCGCTTCAGTTATCAGAATCAATTAATTGTCCAAAAATTATGCTGCTGTCAACCTTAGTATAACGGGTTTTTTATCAACAAGTTGTGGGGCGAAATTTGGCCTTATTATCAAAACAAAGCCTCTTGAGTTTAGAGTTATCCATCTTCATCTGCAATTTTGTTCCGAGACCGTCGGCTCGTTGACTTTTTACTGGGCCACTAATAAGTCTTGATAGTGAAAAATAATGGATTTAAAAAACTGATATCTAATAACTCTGAGCTTTGATAGGTGGGTTCCTCGACTTGAATCAGATATTTCTTACCCCCAAATCCAAATAAATAGTAATTGAGCGGCGCTTAATCGGATTATGCATCTTTAAATTCTTTTCTCAAAATTTAACAGTTATCTTGTTTTTGGCGTGCATTGGGACAGGGTTTTTGCAAAATTTCAGGAAGTTCCAGTCAAGGAAGTGTTAAAAAGAAAGATTTTCATTGAATATACAACACCGAGATTACTGCCGAACAGAGTAGTGTTCCAGAATGGTAACTTTTGCAAGAAAAATCTATCTGTAGTGATGGGAGCTCCAGAATCGTTATCTCAATGTTATGTGATATGGCAAGTGTAATTAGCATGATAAGCAGTCTCCTATGTTTTAACTGATGATGGTTTTCAGGGATGGAAGTTGCCGCATATTTGGCAGACAAAGCCGCTAGTGTAACTGTCGCAGATATGATTAAAGTTCCGTTCCAACTGACACTCGGGGATAAGATAGGACAAGTTTTACAGCGGGTATATTTGGTGCCTCCTGCCAGATAAGAGCTTTTTGCATGCTTCCATGTAAGGCAGAGATGTATAAAATAATAAAAAAATTGTTCTATCATGAACAATCTCAGAACAAAGTCTCATATCTGTTATTAAAGCAAAATTTACGTTGCTGGTTATCATTCCGAGAGTGTATGTCTGTGTGCTAGATGCATTTTGACTAATCATTCCTGACAGTGCAACATACAAGGATTTATTCATTCTAAAAAGTTTCTGTTGGCAACATTGACTGAAAGTTTATATTGGTATGTATTGATATCCAATAGTGTATTTTAAAACTGGAACAGCCCGAGCCCGAGCCCCATGAATAGATGGGAATCCTTATAGTGTTTCTCTCGTTTTATTGAACATCCCATCAAATGACTTTTCACTTTAAAATGTCACCCTCGACTCCCATCTCGGGCTGTTAATCATTCCTGTCAGACCATTATTGAACCATAACGGTCAATGTGAACCTTGAATATCATGTTACGGTTATTTTACTAGAATATGATTTCTCCCAATAACATGGATATTTCATTCATCTGGACAGAAAATATGTCATTTGAATCAAATATCATTTTGAATACTGAATATATATATGGGGCCCTATCGTATTGAATACTGATATATATGGGGCCCTATCGTATTGAATACTGATATATATGGGGCCCTATCGTATTGAATACTGATATATATATGGGGCCCTATCGTATTGAATACTGATATATATGGGGCCCTATCGTATTGAATACTGATATATATGGGGCCCTATCGTATTGAATACTGATATATATGGGGCCCTATCGTATTGAATACTGATATATATATGGGGCCCTATTCTATTGAATACTGATATATATATGGGGCCCTATAGTATTGAATACTGATATATATATGGGGCCCTATCGTATTGAATACTGATATATATATGGGGCCCTATCGTATTGAATACTGATATATATATGGGGCCCTATCGTATTGAATACTGATATATATATGGGGCCCTATCGTATTGAATACTGATATATATATGGGGCCCTATCGTATTGAATACTGATATATATATGGGGCCCTATCGTATTGAATACTGATATATATATGGGGCCCTATGGTATTGAATACTGATATATATATGGGGCCCTATCGTATTGAATACTGATATATATATGGGGCCCTATCGTATTGAATACTGATATATATATATGGGGCCCTATCGTATTGAATACTGAATATATATGGGGCCCTATCGTATTGAATACTGATATATATATGGGGCCCTATCGTATTGAATACTGATATATATATGGGGCCCTATCGTATTGAATACTGATATATATGGGGCCCTATCGTATTGAATACTGATGTATATATGGGGCCCTATCGTATTGAATACTGATATATATGGGGCCCTATCGTATTGAATACTGAATATATATGGGGCCCTATCGTATTGAATACTGAATATATATGGGGCCCTATCGTATTGAATACTGAATATATATATATGGGGCCCTATCGTATTGAATACTGAATATATATGGGGCACTATCGTATTGAATACTGAATATATATGGGGCCCTATCGTATTGAATACTGATATATATATATATATGGGGCCCTATCGTATTGAATACTGAATATATATGGGGCCCTATCGTATTGAATACTGAATATATATGGGGCCCTATCGTATTGAATACTGAATATATATGGGGCCCTATCGTATTGACTTGAAAGTAGTTAAAAAGAAAGATGTTCATTGAATATACAACAGCGCGATTACTGCCCAACAGATTAATGTTCTAGAATAGTAACATTCGCAAGAATAAAATCTATCTAGTATCGGGAGCTCCTGCTGATTGGTGTGAATGACTCAGAATAATTATCTTAATGTTAAGTGATATAGCAACAGTAATCGGCAAGATGTGAAGGGGTTAAATATCAGGAAAGTGTTAAGGGCTACAGTCAACCAGCAGACATTCCAACAAATTGTCAATATAATTTCGAACAATAGACTGCATGGTTAGATAAAGTTCTTCTAACTTCAGGTGATGTCAGCCACCAACTAGCAGAGGTCCCCAGAGGGTGAATATAGTGATGCTAGTGGGTTAGCATCATCAAATTCATGCTCTGGGGGACCTCATTCTGCTTAAACCTTAACTGATATGAGAGACCTGGGATCAGATGGAAGTTCCCCAGATGAAGTTCACCCATTAGTCACCTAGATTATGCATTTTATCTTCTGCAAAATAGGAGATATCAAACTGAACAGAAGGGGAAAAAGTAACTAAAAACAATGTTAATTTGAGACTATAGATACTTCCCAGAAGATGAGGCCTAAGCCGAGTGAGGTCCCTAGAGGATGAATTTGGTGATCCTAGCCCGCTGTGTGGGTTAGCATCACTAAATTCACCATCTGGGGACCTCATTCTGTATATGTCAGACACTGTTTAAAGGCTTTGTCAAATGATCTAAGTGGTCACCAGACATTCTCTATGTGGTCACCAGACATTCTATATGGTCACCAGACATTCTATGTGCTCACCAGACATTCTATGTGGTCACCAGACATTCTATGTGGTCACCAGACATTCTCGCTAATCAATATAGATGGATCATATTTATATGTATAAGAAAAAGTCTGACGACGGAGTCAATTAGGTGTTTGAAGTTACATGTAGTTAGAAGTTCTCGATCTAAGCCTGCCTAATATAATATATAACATTGCAGCATGCAAATCGCTTTAAATCACTCTCCTTTAGTTTAGAACGCTTTAAATCTTACTGCAAATCACTGTAAATCACACTCTTTTAGACTAGATCGCTTTAAATCTTAATACTTTTCACTCATGTCTAATATATTATTAGCTGTCTGTTATAAATATGTGTCTGTCATATTAAAGGGTTGGATAGTGTTTGGTACAATATTTTCAGTGAAGTTGTTTAACAAATCGACGTATAATTGAATGACAGTGGGTGTCTATCTGTGTTGTGATGTAAGTCTGATAACTCCAACAAGCATTATATGATTTTGATAACGTATGGTTCTTAGCTTTTACTAATGAATATCAGGACTACCAATATTTATTTCAGGAGTTTTCTAGGTGTCCATTTTGCAACATATTCAAGATTTCTCAAACAAACATACATTATCCAAATTTGGCCAAATGTGTTTTGTGACTTATTCCCAAGGAACAAACATGATACAGTTTTGACCAAATTGTGTTTTTGGCTTTTATTCGCACCGGAAATTTGCAGAATGAGGTCCCAGAGGGTGAATTTAGTGATGATACCCTACATAGCGGGCTAGTATCACCAAATTTATCCCCTGGTGACCATCCTTCCTATCATACAAGCATCGCAAAAATTCACAAAATCATCCATAAATAATACCTAAAACATTGTCACAAAAGCTCATAATTGAGAACGATCTTTAATCATCTACAGATTTGGGGCAACAGAAGCATGGACACTCTTTATAAGAGGCGATCACGGGAATATTTTCAGGATGACAAAAATTCAAAAGGTGTTAAAACAACTTCATCTGATTATCTTCTGGGGTAGAAACATACAGATGGTGGTTTTATGATGTAAAATCACACAAGGCATCTTGAAATATTATCAGGGTGGGAAAAATAAAACTGAAGTACCAACAAGCATAGTTGGTATATTAGATAATGGTACACTCTGTGAATATAACCATGTTGTGTATGTGTCGGACCTGATTATATTTGTATTGTAATACATATACGGTATATCTTGTACAATGCCCTAATTAATCGACTCCTTTAACCACAGCAGAATTATGGGTAACTTTTCAGGATTTAGTCGGAAATATGGCTTGTTGCCATTCATCGGAAAGCTCTCCCCGAGAGCTTTCCGATGAATGGCAACAAGCCATATTTCCGACTAAATCCTGAAAAGTTACCCATAATTCTGCTGTGGTTAAAGGAGTTGATTAATTAGGGCATTACTGTATCTCAATTCTCCTCCATTTAGCTAGCTCAGTAAAAAAAAACAGCTTATCAGCATAACTCATATGTAAGAAGTCATCAATTATTTTCCTACAGTTTTCAATAAGAACATCTAATGAACTATATATGGCAAGATAAATTCTTATTTTCCATTTATTTGTACTTAATAGTAAATATTTATAAATTCCTGAAACTGATATTGTATTGATCAAGGTCGGACCCCTATATATATAGGATCTCACATGAGTTCTATTTTATACGGAATTTATCAACCGAGTTCACTAAATTCGATTTGAGCCGAGGTTTACCAAAGCTCAAATAGAATTTAGAGGATGAGGTTGATAAATTACATATAAAATAGAATGAGTTTGAGATACCTTTTATCACATGATCAAATAAACGCGAAGCGACGCGAAGTATTCACCGAAACAAGAATCATAAACTTCAGCGATCGCAAGTCATTTAAATGATGGCATGACATCATCGCACGCGCTATTATTACACGTGTGTCTTACCAATAATTATGAAGCTGGTTTTCTGGGTTAATTATGTGATAAATATATATATTATATTGTGGAGCAATTCTGTTTTAGAAAGTTATTTTTGTATGATGTTTATGTCGTCATTATAGTGTAAGTGGATTATTAAGCTACCTAATAACAAAGATTTATTTAGAGTTAAGTGCAATAGATTTGTTCATGTGTCCTGTTAGTTGGATTTGCATTTTCATGGCTTTGGACGTAAACATGGGATATGTTGTGCGGCTCTTTGACCTATCACAGACTCTGTTTGTTACTGGAGACGGAACATATAGTTCAGTGATGTTTTTTCTGTATCTTTTCTTTTGATAGTAATAGTGATAGTGCTTGTTTTTACAAATATTATTGATCGTATATAGAGCACAGTTCGATTTCACTTTCAAATTGAAGAACATTCCCCCTTTCATCATAAAAAAATACCAGATCTTCAATTGAACTCTTATTAAAATTTGAACAAGATATTTCCTAATTTACAGGAATATTCTCAAATTTACTCAAAAGCTGGCTTGTTGTATCATTTCTTCTTAATCAGTACTTCTTTAGATAACATTCGGGGGAAATGCATCCCGAGAAATTGCTGAAAACCACTGACGAACATAAAAATTATATGGGCTATTATTGCTATTCAATTTGAACTTGATGAAACAAGTAATGGTATGTAAACCTGCATTTAAAAAAATTAAAGTTTGAATATATTCTTTGTTTTTTTGTCATCATGATGTTTTACTATAGTACACATGTATATGTGATTTTTCTGTAACTCTTGTATTAGTGACTGCAATAAAATTTTCATTCACTTACAAAATCATGCAAGCCTTGAAATAGTGTGTCTGTCATTTGCAGAATGAGGTCCCCAGAGGGTGAATTTAGTGATGCTACCCCGCATAGCGGGCTAGCATCACCAAATTCACCCACTGGGGACATCAATTTGCTGAGGTGTAATCAGAATGAGGTCCCCAGAGGGTAAATTTGGTTATGCTAGCCCGCTATGCGG
The DNA here is from genome assembly GCA_032622095.1 of Siphonodentalium dalli. Classification (NCBI taxonomy): domain Eukaryota; kingdom Metazoa; phylum Mollusca; class Scaphopoda; order Gadilida; family Siphonodentaliidae; genus Siphonodentalium; species Siphonodentalium dalli. The sequence continues at coordinate 284,882,632 of CP136064.1, read as the reverse complement.
GGTAGCATCACTAAATTCACCCTCTGGGGACCTCATTCTGCAAATGACAGACATACTATTTCAAGGCTTGAATCATGCCATCTAAACGATGATAATTCTTACATCTAGCTCCATGAAGAGAAAGGCGTGAAATTCCATTTTAACTGCGGCGTTAAAGAATTCCGAGGGATTGCGGGACGGGTCACTGAGGCTGTGTTATCGGATGGTACAGCGTTGTCTGCTGATATCGTTGTGCTCGGTGTAGGTGAGTTACTCTGATTCATTTACTGTTAATTTAGTAAATTAGGATGAATCTCTGCCAGCAGCCATCTTGGATTTCAAATTTGAATCCATCTGCACATCCTGCAGCACACATTTATTGGTGAAATGTTTCAAATGAAAATAATTTCATCTACATAATACAAGATCTTTTCTGTAACTTTTAGGCTTTCCTTCTTTATCATTCTATTCTTTGTTTTTATGTGTAAGCAATATTTGCTAAGTGGGTGTCGGACCAGGTAACACGTTGTCCAGACGTAGTTAACACCAAACCTGGCACACCAGAATGACAAAAACAAGTCAAAGTGAGATGCCGGCAGGTAGACCAGAGGCCTTTTGGAAAAGTCAAATGAGGATAAGAGCAAAAAACGGCTTAAAACATATTTGTCAAAAGAATCGTTTACGCAATACTGCTGGACACAAAACACACGGGCTATGTTGCAATGTCTCCTCTACACACACTATGCTTGGCAATATTTTAAGTTCCCGTCCCGATGACTCAGTAAGTAAGGCACATGGTACTAAATGGAGGGGACCTCGATGACCCAGTCAGCAAGGCGCACGAACTCCCACACGGAAACCCCGATGTCCCAGTCTTCAACGTGTATGACCCTCTTACGGGTTGGACCCCGGTGTCTCAACCGGCCCGGGTAAGGTGCATGGTATTCTCATGGAAGGACCCGGGTGATATAATTAGTAAGTCGTATACAATCTTATGGAGGGGACCCCGGTGTACAATATTACTACGGAGGCGGCCCCGGTGCTTCAACCAGCAAGGCGCATGGCCATAAACCTTAATTTCTTATCTGGTCCCCAACATAAATCAGTTTATGGTGTATCTATGACACAAGGTTTGTCAGCCACCAAGACCAAGTAATGTAATTATATATATATTTATAATATCAAAAACATATATGTATATAGTGGGGTTGTATATAGTCCAAAGCAGCCCCGAAACTCAACACTAGTATGTGATACTAACATAAGATAATAAATTTTTGTATATTATATTAATAAATGTGTTAAAGTCTATATATATTAATAATGTCATATAGGCAGTGTGCTTGTTAAAAATAATAACAGGTAGTAAAGTTCCTCAAAGTAGTAACAGGTAGACTAGTTTATAGAATTTATAGTTAATAAGTGATGGAAAAGTCTAGTTTATAACTATGCCCTTGTTGTTATCGGGTGGTATCGGAATCCAACAATATCGCATCGCGCGTATAAATTCCCACATTTTAAATATTTCCGCGCCATCATATATGCGCATTTTACATATTAAATATCGGTATACACAAATTATGGCTTCCAGGTGAGACATAAAAATCTCTTGCGGAAAACAGACGCACATGGACGGACGGGCGGACTGAACAAACGGCAGACACGGAATGTCGGCCACAAAACGTTATCCGACATTATATTAAATATGTATTAGCGACTTTTATGTGTCAAGGAGTTGATTGTATGCGTGGATGGAGTTGGACTGTTGGAGTCCGCAATATTTATAACAACCAACGCTATCCAAGTATATGCACACGCGCGTGTTTACATGCTTGACACTCTGGGGTCCGGAGCCCCCGTCTTTGTAAAATAATTGCGCTTAACATGTATGCATATGTAAACCATAATATTTATATACTTATTAAAAGATACCAACACTGAAAATTTTCAATTATCGAATTATCCACACACTATCGTGAAAGGTTATTTCGTTTACTTGATTAAGGGAGGTCCCGCTGTATGATCATCGGTAACCATAATTCCGTATTAAAATAAATAATAGATAAACAAATCCTCATGCAACAAAGCAGCCCCGTGTCAAAGGCCAAATATGCAGCAAGCATCCACACATCACACGACAACATGTCCATCCTACACTTGTCATGATATTTGATATATAGGGCTGTTGTTAGTAAATAATTAAATTACAAACCTATACATATGACATGGTGAACGCTCTTTATGTAGAGTATATAACAGTTATGTATATATATGGTACAATGGTTGGAATTGTGTTCAAAGTTCCCATGCATACAATTTGTTATCGTGATAGCCGACAAAAACATGGGCCATCCCACATACAGGTATAAAATCACCCATCCATAAGTTAAATGGTTTGTTGGTTAACGGGTCCTGTTTCTAAAGTGGTGTTGACACGTGGAGCTATGTAAACATGTCATATTTACTGTATTTGAGTGTTTATTTTTTGACTTATCGTACTAGCTTGATAACACAGAAGGAATCAATTGTTTGGAAAATGTTTACTAAGTCCGTTCCGAAATCGTATTTTTGTACCGAAAGTTGGTCCTATAAAAAAATGTTTGGCCACAGCAGCTCATCAGGTACACTTCTGGTCTATAACAGATATATATCGTTGTGCTCGGTGTAGGTGAGTTACTCTGATTCATTTACTGTTAATTTAGTAAATTAGGATGAATCTCTGCCAGCAGCCATCTTGGATTTCAAATTTGAATCCATCTGCACATCCTGCAGCACACATTTATTGGTGAAATGTTTCAAATGAAAATAATTTCATCTACATAATACAAGATCTTTTCTGTAACTTTTAGGCTTTCCTTCTTTATCATTCTATTCTTTGCTGAGCAAAAAATAAACTCCTTCCCAAGTTGAGCTACAATGTCATTGACACTTTCATTAAAATTGTCAGTGATATCTTTGTAATTTTGCAGTATGTAAATACATTTTATCACAGTTAACACAATCTCACCATCTAAACAATGAATGATTATATCTAGCTGCATGAAGGGAAACGGTGTGTAAGTTACTCTTACACACTTACAGATAGTTTAGTATGGGTCACTGAGTCTGTGTTATCAGATGGGACAGTATTATTGTCAGATAACAGTATAGATAGGGTTAAACCATCAAAATTTTATATCTTAAACTCTTGTCTGAATCGTGATCTTGACAATCAGGATCTATGTAGTTTGTCTGATGAATCTTTTAAACATTTCTGCTAATAAGCTATCAGCAGTTTTTATGTGAAAAATGTGTGATCTCCATTCCATTTTGATTCAACAATATGAAATACAATATACATACAATATGAATACAATATATGCAAAACATTTCGAAATTTTGACTTTTATTCATAAAAAGATTTAATTTTCTCTGTTCATTAAAATCAGCTATATATATCCTGAGCATGTGTTTTTCAGGTGTTGTTCCTGCTACGGACTTCGTTAAGGATTCCGGAATAAACATGAGTCCGAGAGGATTCATCACAGTCAACAAGGTCAGTGCCCAGGCTTCACGCTGGCTGCAATTTTTTTTGCCATTTCTTAACATTTTGACAATTTTTCAGAAATTTTAACCAAATTGAAAAAACAAATATTGGAGCATCGAAAAAATCAAAACTAAAACAAAAATACTCAAGGTACTCAATCCGATTCGATGGTCCCCATATCATCAGATTCCAACAACAACAACATTTTTTGAAATGTCGCTTCAGTTATCAGAATCATAATTGCACAAAAATAATGCTGACCACAGTCAACTATAATATCAAATTGCCAAAACCTGTTATTTAATATCAACATTTTTTTTTACGAAATTTTGCCCGTTAGTCAAATATCTTACACAAAAAAGTCTCTTGATTTTAAAGTTATCCATCTTCATCCGTAATTTGGTCTGAGACCACCTCTCGCGACACTGTATAATGGGCCATTTAATATTATCGGTGGTAAAAAATAATAAATTTCAAACATCTATATCTGATCACTCTGAGCTTTGATGGGTGGGTTCCTCGACTCAAAATGTTTTGTTTACCCCCTACTCCAAGGAAATAGTAATTTGCAAGCGTTAATTCGGATTATGCATCTTTAACAAACAAGCAAAAAAATAACTGAATAGGTTGGACAAAAGTGATAATAGAAATGTGCACGGATGGGAACCGTAAAAACTGAGATAGCTGTAGGTTTAGCCAGCAACATATATCAACATAAATTAGCACTGAATCGACTATATTGTCTTATATTAAAACCACGAAGCAGTAATGTATTGTCATACTGTATGTATTGTATTGTGAATATAGGCTTATCAACAGTATGGACTGAGGAGCCCCTTGTTCGATTCAGGATAAGTGCACCATTTTGATCCATGCAAATGAAGAGTATAATTGACTAGTCTATCTGGACTGCAGTATAATGTGCAATATTAAACTGCAATATGGGAATTTTTTTTTTACCACATTTTATGAATGTCACCCGAATTGACTTGTTTTATTTTCAGAAAATGCAGACAAACATAAGCAATGTATTCGCAGCAGGTGACATCACCGAATTCCCTCTATTCACACAAGGAGACTCCATTGTTAACATACAGCATTATCAGATGGCTCATATGCAAGGTAGGCGACTCTATTAATCACTGAATTCCCTCTGTTCACACACGGAGACTCCGTCTTCAATGTAAGAATTATCAGATGGCTTATATGCAAGGTAGGCAACTCTATTAACAACTGAATTCCCTCAGTTCACATGCATAGACTCAATCGTCAACATACAGCATTATCAGATGGCTCATTAACAAGGTAGGCAACTCTATTAATCACCGAATTCCCTCAGTTCACACGCGTAGACTCAATCGCCAACATTCAGCATTATCAGATGCCTCATATGCAAGGTAGATAACTCTATTAATCACCGAATTCCCTCTGTTCACACGACATTATCAAATGGCTATGCAAGGTAGGAAACTCTATTAAGTAAACAAATCGTCACGCATCCTACTCGGGAATCTTTTATCAAATGAGTTGCAGACGTTGCGAGATTTATCGATTATGCTCATCCACAATGAGTGAAGATTTAAGATACTGATGTAAGTTGCGTTCTATATTTATTACACACACTTGTGTTCTTGACTATTATTTAACCTCCATTGATACTCTATTATAATTACACCCCCACTTTTCTTCAAAGAAGGGGTATACATGGATTGACTGTGTCCGTCTGTCTGTCTGTCCGTCCATCCGGGCATATATATCAGCCATGAGTTGTCGGATCTGAATGAAATTTTATGTTGAGGTTTGCCATGATAACTGCTTGAAAAACCCAGCTTTTATGAAAAAAAATTCATGTATTGATCAAATGTTAATCTCTCCAAATCAATCGCATATTTTAATCCAAGTCGTCAACATATTCCTATATTTAAAAATATTTACAAAGCTACTTCGGAGTACACAATTTATGTGTGATGCCTGTTTAACCAATCAACCATCAGTATACTCCGTGCTTGATCGCCAATAGGTCATTGAGTTCATTTTCAATGCAAAAACTAATTTGAAATTATTGCTGAAATATCAGAAAATATGGGAAAATAGTGACGACTTGGATTCAAATATGCGATTGATTTGGGGAGTCTTGCTGCATTGCTCACATTGATAAGCCTGCACTCCCGAGTGTGTCACCATATGTCTAGTCAGGCTATTCTTATGCGCGAACCCCTTAGAACATATATCACACGGCTTATCTCCCGTATGGATCCCCATGTGTCTAGTGAGGTTAGTTTTAGTAGCGATTAATATTAGATCTATTGATAGATGAAGATTTTTTGTTCAAAAGGTGGGTTTTTTAATTATTGACTTTGAAATGGACGACATATTTTGCTAACTAGGGACCCATTAGCCGGTGCTCTCTGATTTTTGCATTCAGCGTCTGTTTTCGAATTTATGGGACAGTTTATCCTAGATTGGTGTATTAAAATTGGAAAATATAGCTTTTACTCGATCAAATGGATGCTGGAATTTTAAGAATCACTTCAGACATTTATGAATTATGGCCATTAGAAGTTAGGAGGTATCTGAAAAGTAAACTCCCTTGTTAAGTATGTATTGTTTATCGGTGCATTTTTTAAAGTGACACACTCGATATATTTTTTAATTCATATTTTACTCATTTTAGCGACACACCCCTGTAACACCAACTTAACAAGAATCCTGCTTGACATACCGATATCTGATATCTATATTCTCATTTACAGGTAAAATAGCTGCTCATAACATCTTAGGAAAGAATAAAGAAATTAATAGTGTACCATATTTCTGGACCGTTCAGTATGGAAAAAGTGTCCGATATACAGGTATGTGTATAGATAATTATATAAAGAGTGTCCGATATACAGGTATGTGTATAGATAATTATATAAAGAGTGTCCGATATACAGGTATGTGTATAGATAATTATATAAAGAGTGTCCGATATACAGGTATGTGTATAGATAATTATATAAAGAGTGTCCGATATACAGGTATGTGTATAGATAATTATATAAAGAGTGTCCGATATACAGGTATGTGTATAGATAATTATATAAAGAGTGTCCGATATACAGGTATGTGTATAGATAATTATATAAAGAGTGTCTGATATACAGGTATGTGTAATGAGTGTCTGATATACAGGTATGTGTAAAGAGTGTCTGATATACAGGTATGTGTCTGATATACAGGTATGTGTAAAGAGTGTCCGATATACAGGTATGTGTAATGAGTGTCTGATATACAGGTATGTGTAATGAGTGTATAGATTATTATATATTCAGGTCAGGCCTAAGAATGTGGTGGCGGACATTTGCAGAATAAGGTCCCCAGAGAGTTAATTTAGTGATGGTACCCCACACAGTGGGCTAGCATCACCAAATTCATCTTCTGGTGATTTCATTCTGCATGGCCTTATCTGCTATGGGAGATCTAGACACAGATCTAAGTACCCAGATGGTGATATGCACCCATTGGGCGCCTCAATTTTGCATTGTGTCATCTGCCAATTTGGGGATATAGAGAAACAAAACTAAAAAAGAAACTGAAAAACTAGTTAATTTCATAATAAAGATACTTTCCATTGAAGATGAGGCCTAAGCAGAATGAGGTCCCCAGAAGGTGAATTTAGCGATGCTAGCTAGCTTTTTATCAGCAGGCATTATGAACCCTCAAGGAAATTGATTTTTTCGATGTAAAATTTCAAAATGTTCTCACACTATAGGTCGAACCATCGTCGGCTTGATGGGACTGTGGTCCATCCCAGTGTGCCCAAATAAGGGGAATCTAAAGGCCTGTCAATAATATTAATCTGCATCGACCATCAGCCAATCAGACTGAATTAGTTAATCATAATTAAGTCGTGGTTGAATAGTGTGAAACAAATCTTTGAAATTTCTATTATTTAATATTAAGAATGATTAACTGTAATCTGTAGAGTGTGAACACAGAAGAACTACATAACTGCTAATAGCATCAACTATACTGAATACTTAATTGTCTTGCTCATCATTAGATTAAATTTGTTGTTTCTTTGACAAACACAAATAAATTTGAATGTTTTTATTTTCTGCCTCAGTGATTAAAATATCATGATTTTAGGTTATGGCCCAGGTTGCAATGATGTTGTTGTACATGGGGATCTAGAGAACTACAAATTCATAGCTTTATATGTTGATTTCAGGTTATGGCCCAGGTTACGATGATGTTGTTGTACATGGGGATCTGGAGAATTACAAATTCATAGCCTACTACACCAAGTGAGTATTGTATCCATATACCAATTTAACCCTTTATGGAGCCCCAGACAAAGAAAACAATACACTGATGCATGGCGTTAAAGAAACATGGTGATTTGCTCTCCAAAATACAACTAATATTTGCTATTGAATTTTTCCCGGCATCAAAATTTGTCAGTAAATACCTGAAATACCTTTCTACAAACATTATATGTTCCAGAAAGATCCATTGAAGTCATAAAAAATATAACTTCGAACACAGTGTATCGGTGCAATTTCTTGCTACGGCATATGTATTCATTGAATTTCAGGAATCGGATGCAGAATAATGCATGTCTGTCTGGAAAATGTATATTATGTTATCTCAATTGGAACTATTTTAACTTCATGCAGTGCTATCTCTTCATTAAAAGTTACTGAGCAATGATTTCCTTCCATGGTCTACAGGTGTAATTTTTAATTGACCGCTGATTAAAACATTTTAACTCGCGCAAATGAAACAATCTGAAATTTACAAAATATTACAAATAAAGCGCATTGTTTCAGCTCTATAGGGACGAGTTTGTTTGAAATCTTCTTTGTATGTATGTTTTGAGATACCTCTTTCCAAATTATGATTATAAAATTTTTGGGTTCAATATTGGGTTAAATATGCTGACTTGTTATTCAGGGGAGATGATGTCGTAGCTTGTGCTAGTTTGGCAAATGATCCGATCGTGTCACAAGTCGCAGAAATGATGAACTGTGGCAGAGTAATCAAGAAAAATGAAATTACGTAAGTATTTGTAGTTAATAATGTAATTATTTATAGTTAATTATGTAATTATTTGTAGTTAATTTATAAAGCTCATTATATTTGGGAGATAAACATACTCTGTTCAATATTGTGTCTGACATTTGCAGGATGAGGTTCCCAGAGGGTTAATTTAGTGATGATGTCCTGAAAAGATTCTATCAATTAATATCAATTTTATTTAGAATTTCTTGTGACAGTTTTGGGGGCAATTTTAGAACAAATCCTATAAGACAAATAATATACCATATCAGTTATGTATTTTATTCACAAAATAGCTATTTGTTGTCTTGAAATCGGGATTTATAAAAATTATGTTGTTGTTGTAATTGTGGCTCAGAAGAGACAGAGCATCTTTAAAACTCAGAATCTGAAACATTATATTGATGCATTTAATATGTTAAAGGTACTCAACCCGTAAAGAGGGTCCTATATTACTATTTCTTTGGCTTTGGGGGTAAAAAATATTTGATTCGAGTCGAGGAACCCATCAAACAAAGCTCCGAGTTATTAGATATTGATTTTTGAAATTTGTTATTAACTCGAGATGAGTACTAACAACTGCCGTAATCTGCTCTGGATGTGTACTCCAAATCTACTCAAACAGACAAGGATGGATAACTCTAAAATCAAGTGGTAATTTTAACGCAATTTTGACTGAGTTCTGGGCCAGATAGTATTCCCGATAATGAAAAATAATAGATTTCTAAAATCGATATCTAACAAATCTGAGCTTTGATGGGTGACTTCCTCGACTCGAATCAAATATTTTTGACCCCCGAAGCCATTGAAATAGTAAATGAGAGGAGTTTTATCGGATTGAGTACCTTTAATTGATAGCATTCATATACCACAATGAATAACTTCCGATAGATTGTTTACTGAGTTGATATTTTTTACTCTTTTCAGGAATAATCCCACAGCATGGTTGGCGAGATTTTAAAGGAATAATCCCACAGCATGGTTGGCGAGATTTTAAAGACATGTCATAAGTTGATAGTCATTGCTTTAAGCATAAAAAGTAGTCTTTTGTGCCTCAAATATAAGAGAACTATATCTCTTTTTAATCAGACTTACAACCAAATATCATCGATGACACACAATCAGCTAATAAATGTATGTGACACTAGACACTCATCCCTATGATTAGCCTAGGCAAAATCTGTTTTCCTAGGCAATTAATAATAAGTTCATTGGGTCACTAAAATTTCATTGCATCGATCTGAAATACAACCTATTTAGCCAAACTGACTTCCTTTCACTCTTGTCTACATATATTGTCCTACAATAGCATCAATGGCACTCCTTTACATTCTCTTATATATAATATTGTATAGCTCCATTGGGAGCCTCACATATATAAGAGAATACATCGGCCTAACAATATTTACCTTGTCCTTGTAAACCAGTGCATTCTCTTATATATGCGAGCCTCCCTATAGGAGACTCGCATATAGAAGAGAATGCACTGGAACATGATCTTTAATGCTGCACCAGTGCAGCTCCCACTATGATTTGGCTGAATAGCACTTCCATATTGAGCCTCACACAGACCCAAACAGACGTCAGTCATCAGTGCATTGTTCTCTCTGTCTGGGGATCTATAAGGGTTAAATTACACTCCTGTATGGAGCCTCACACGGACCCAAACAGATGTTAGTCATCAGTGCATTGTTCTCTCTGTCTGGGGATCTATAAAGGGTTAAATTACACTCCTGTATGGAGCCTCACACAGACCCAAACATACGACAGTCGTCAGTGCCTTGTTCTCTCTGTCTGGGGATCTATAAAGGGTTAAATTACACTCCTGTATGGAGCCTCACATGGACCCAAACAGACGTCAGTCATCAGTGCATTGTTCTCTCTGTCTGGGGATCTATAAAGGTGTTATCATTCAATTCAATTATTGGTATAATGCACAATTTCATTGTCCCAAAGAGTATCCCCTGTGAAAATTCGGATAGTAATATCTACTCGCAGTCCCTAAACAGATGCTTCATTCACATAAAATGAATGTAAACAAGATTGGTGTTAATATTTATGTGTACAGTAATGCTCTAAGTAATCGACCCCTTAACCACAGCAGAATTATGGGTAACTTTCAGGATTTAGTCGGAAATATGGCTTGTTGCCATTCATCGGAAAGCTCTCTCTCCCCGGAAAGCTCTTCCCGAGAGCTTTCTGATGAATGGCAACAAGCCATATTTCCGACTAAATCCTGAAAAGTTACCCATAATTCTGCTGTGGTTAAGGGGTCGATTACTTAGAGCATTACTGTATGTTATATTATAATTACATTGTAACTACAGAAACCTATCGAGAATAACAAAGAATAATCACCGCATTGAATACTTAGAATCCTGGATGATGCTAAATATAAACTTAATTAACCATGCATGCGGAGTGTTAAAGCTCTTCTCTGGATACTCTATTCTTTGCCTTTAAAGACATATTATGGACTTGATCATGTGCGTGAAATTGATAAGTTAGTACCCAGGCGCTATGCCAACCTGGGGAATGTAGCATTCTTCTAACATCGACCAAAATTTAAAAGAAATCGACCATGCTTAATTGTAAATATTTACATCTCGATTCGGGACACAACTATTGGCGGTAAACAAATACAAATGATTTCGCCATCGAGAATCATTGCATTTAATTGAAAAATAAGAATGACGGTGTGTGTTGTCAATTTGCATTACTTTTCTTTAAAATAACTACTGTGAGCAAGATTAGTCTCAATTAATATTTGATCACCCTACCAGAGTGGTTCACGTCACTTTAATTAACCATGGCCTAAACCAGGCTATTTATATTGGTGTGGCCTAATCCAGACTATTATCAGGCCTGAGTTTAGTGTTCAAATGACAGGCACACTAAACTCAGGCTTGGCTGTTATATTGGTGTGACCTATACCAGGTTGTTATATTGGTGTGGCCTAAACCAGGCTGTTATATTGGTGTGGCCTAAACCAGGCTGTTATATTGGTGTGGCCTAAAATGTGAACCTAATATGCAAGTAATAAAATGCTATTGTGATATGATTTATGTTATCCTCATATAAATTGTTTGTTTGTTCATTCATTTATATTCAAATGCTATATTCTGCTCAATAACCCGAGAGAAATGTTAATCTGCCATAAAATCAGGCTAGATAAATAAAATAGTTTGTTTCTCAGGGAATATTTTTTCAAAGTGTCAGATGAGGGAAGCACATATTTTTATTTATTATTTATCACAAGTTATTTATGTCAGCGATGTGTATATCTCATTTACGTCCATATTTATGTGAGGAGGCAGGTATTTCTATATTAAATATTTATTTTAGTCTCATTCACAAACGACACTAAATATTGGAAATATACCGATTTAGGACATCACAATTATCCTTAATTTCAAACCAAAAGTTTGTGTAAAAGGTTGTGTGGATACAATATTTCTCATTAAGACATGGAAACTTCATCCATATAATTTGATCTAACATCAGTCTCTAAATGATCACCAGAATCAAACTTTATTCAACAGTATTGGTGCTTGTATGCCATAAACATGAATTTGTTTATAAAACCAATGACTTGTTAGATGGTGATTTTTTTTTAAATATGGTGCATTTTATGTGGTGTCAACATTTGTTATCAAGATGAATTAGGATGAGCCGTGTTTAGATATTGACTTGTTTATGGCAGGTCATAAATATGGTTCAAAAGCAGGTTTTATATATAACCCACACAGAGCCTCATAGATGGAAGCATGCATTACGGAATGTCGTCTGCTCCAGTCTGTGGGGCTCTCTATGGGTTTAAATATGCTTGAGCAGGTTTTTAGGGAAGAGGTTTTTCCTGAGAAATGAACTATATTGTTTATCTTACCTAAGATATGATCTTTATTGAAGTGTTAGTTACTTTATTAGTTATGTTATGTATACCACAGAATATTTTTATTATTAAAAACAATAAAGCTTAACTTTGTGCTGTTTCAGTGAACTGATCAGAGATCTATAACTACAGTATAATGCCCTAAATAATTGACTCCTTAACCACAGCAGAATTATGGGTAATTTTTCAGGATTTAGTGGGAAATATGGCTTGTTGCCATTCATCGGAAAGCTCTCACTGAGATCTAATGAATGGCAACAAGCCATATTTCCAACTAAATCCTGAAAACTTACCCATAATTCTGCTGTGGTTAAGGAGTCGATTATTTAGGGCATTACTGTATACCCATACAGTTGGAAATTATGTGTATACTTTGTATGAAATTTGTGGGACTATTAAAATAGCTGGTGTCCATCTGTCTTGCCGTCCATCCGTCTGTGCGGAAAGTTTACGGATGAGAACTTTATTTTTGGGCTATCGGATCGAACCAAATTTGGTATGTGACTTTATGGGCTCAAAATACAGGTCAAGTTCGGTCCACCCATTTTTGCCAGAGTTATGGCCCCTTTTCGACGTAGAATTTTGAGGTTTCCAGATGATAAGTTTAGTTTGTGTGATCGGACCTGAACCAAATTTGGTATGTCATGTTATCGGCTCCAAATACAGGTTAATTTTGAATATGGGTTCAGTCCGCCTATTTTTGCCAGAGTTATGATCCTTGTCGTTTCTGATTATTTTGGTTTCCGGATGATAACTTTACTTTTAGTTATCTGATTGTTTTTTTAAATTCAACTGAATCTCTTGATATTTGGTACGTGGCCACCTTTTCGGGGGACACGTGGTCGGCGATCTTTTATATCACATGAACTGTTGACCAATGAAAAATTAGACTGAGATTTTGGATATTGGTTGGGTTGATGCTGTTTTGGAATAAGTCCCGTCCCATAGCTCTTCTTAAACAGACTTTCATTGAAAAGATGTACTACATTTAAACATGGAGTCTGGGCATTCACATGAACTGCTGAATGTAATTAATCATCTGACATGTCCACAATTAATCTGTCTTCAAAATGTTATATCATTTACTGTTATAGAAAAAGTTAAAGTGATGATATGATCGTTTAATATATTGTTTACATACATTTCTGATAGCGTGACAAATCAAAATTATCTGGAAAACAAGGCTGTTTTCTTATAAATCTTGTTGCTTTGACATTCAATGGTCCTTTGATATATGCATGTTTAATATCATTATTCTTGGGAAATGCTGGCCTCTGTGTACATATATGCAAAACGTCCCATTTGACCTAATCCGAAGACATACAAGCAAGATAACTCCCGCCCACGATTATGGGCATAAAGCCTGTTATAGTCGAGCAGGGAGCCTCGCATATATAGAATAGAATAGAATAGAATACTTTATTGACTGACCACTGTCCAGTGATGTTAGTCATGACATGTAACAAACAGGTATAAATACTGACAAATAATATGCATGTTTAATACCTAATATTAGTATTTGAATTTAGGAATTATTAGATGACCTGATGTTCAATGATTGTTCGATAAAACTACATGTATGTCTTGTATCACTAGGTGATTCTGGACAAAGATTACTTTGCAAAAGTATATAAGAGAATACATTGGCCTGACTATTTACTTTGATCTTGTTAGCCAGTGAATTGTCTTATATATGCGAGGCTCCCTATGAGAGACTAACATATATAAGAGAATGCACTGGCACAGGATCTTTAATGCTGCACCAGCGCAGCTCCCATCATTAAAGGGTTATATAACACTCCCGTATGGAGCCTCACTTGGACTCAAGCAGATGACAGTCATCAGTGCAATGTTATACTAGTACGCCCTTTTGAAAAAAAGGTCGTATTATATTATCAGTTTTGGTTTCCGATCGATAACTCCAGTTTGGATTATTTGATCTGAAACAAAGTTGGTAGGTGTATTTCCCAGCTAAAAATACAGGCAAAGCTCGATTATGGGTTCTGTCCAATTATTTCTTCATGAGTTACAGCCCTTTTTTAGCTCAACTTTACTTTGTAAAGTTTGAGCTATTGCCATGGCTTTGTCGTCCGTCGTCCGTGTGTGCGTGTGTACGTAAGGCGTCAACAATGCAGTCTACAGGTCGTACCTTTGGTCGGATCATTATGAAATTTGTCATAGCTGTTGACATCAACATTTAGACCAGAATGATTAATTTTGGGGTCATTCGGTAAAAAAACATGGCCGCCAGTGGCCATCTTGCATTTCAAAATTCAATCCATTAGCACGGGCTACAGGGCGTACTGTTTGTCTGATCGTCGTGAAATTTGTCATGGATGTTAATATTGACATGTAGATGGGAACGAGTAATTTTGGGGTCATTCGGCCCAAAAACATGGCCGCCAGCAGCCATCTTGGATTTTACTCTTTGTATGACTAAATTCTTTAGCACGGGCTACAGGTCGTACTTTTAGTCTGATCATCATAAAATTTGTCAAGAATGTTAATAATGACATGTAGATGGGAACGAGTCATTTTGGGGTCATTCGGCCAAAAAACATGGCCGCCAGCAGGCATCTTTGATTTCACTCTTTGTATGACTAAATCCTTTAGCACGGGCTACAGGTCGTACCTTTAGTCCGATCATCATAAAATTTGTCATGGCTGTTGAAATTGGAATGTAGATGGGAACGAGTCATTTTGGGGTCATTCGGACAAAAAACATGGCCGCCAGCGGCCATCTTGGATTTCAAAATTCAATCCATTAGCACGGGCCACAGGTCGTACTGTTCGTCTGATCATCATGAAATTTGTCATGGATGTTAATATTGACATGTAGATGGGAACGAGTAATTTTGGGGTCATTCGGCCAAAAAACATGGCGGCCAGCAGCCTTCTTGGATTTTACTCTTTGTATGACTAAATTCTTTAGCATGGGCTACAGGTCGTACCTTTAGTCTGATCATCATCAAATTTGTCATGGATGTTAATATTGACATGTAGATGGG
Source organism: Siphonodentalium dalli (assembly GCA_032622095.1). NCBI lineage: Eukaryota > Metazoa > Mollusca > Scaphopoda > Gadilida > Siphonodentaliidae > Siphonodentalium > Siphonodentalium dalli. The sequence continues at coordinate 284,867,184 of CP136064.1, read as the reverse complement.
AACGAGTAATTTTGGGGTCATTCGGCCAAAAAACATGGCCGCCAGCAGCCATCTTGGATTTTACTCTTTGTATGACTAAATCCTTTAGCACGGGCTACAGGTCCTACTTTTAGTCTGATCATCATAAAATTTGTCAAGAATGTTAATAATGACATGTAGATGGGAACGAGTCATTTTGGGGTCAATCGGCCAAAAAACATGGCCGCCAGCAGCCATCTTGGATTTTACTCTTTGTATGACTAAATCCTTTAGCACGGGCTACAGGCCGTACCTTTAGTGTGATCATCATAAAATTTGTCATGGCTGTTGAAATTGGAATGTAGATGGGAACGAGTAATTTTGGGGTCATTCGGCCAATAAACATGGCCGCCAGTGGCCATCTTGGATTTCAAAATTTAATCCATTAGCACGGGCCACAGGTCGTACTGTTCGTCTGATCATCATAAAATTTGTCATGGATGTTAACAATGACATGTAGATGGGAACGAGTAATTTTGGGGTCATTCGGCCAAAAAACATGGTCGCCAGCAGCCATCTTGGATTTTACTCTTTGTATGACTAAATCCTTTAGCACGGGCTACAGGTTGTACCTTTAGTCTGATCATCATAAAATTTGTCGTGAATGTTAATAATGACATGTAGATGGGAACGAGTCATTTTGGGGTCATTCGGCAGAAAAACATGGCCGCCAGCAGCCATCTTTGATTTTACTCTTTGTATGACTAAATCCTTTAGCACGGGCTACAGGTCGTACCTTTAGTCTGATCATCATAAAATTTGTCATGGCTGTTGAAATTGGAATGTAAATGGGAACGAGTAATTTTGGGGTCATTCGGCAGAAAAACATGGCCGCCAGCAGCCATCTTTGATTTTACTCTTTGTATGACTAAATCCTTTAGCACGGGCTACAGGTCGTACATTTAGTCTGATCATCATAAAATTTGTCATGGCTGTTGAAATTGGAATGTAAATGGGAACGAGTCATTTTGGGGTCATTCGGACAAAAAACATGGCCGCCAGTGGCCATCTTGGATTTCAAAATTTAATCCATTAGCATTAGATGTTAATAATGACATGTAGATGGGAACGAGTCATTTTGGTGTCATTCGGCCAAAAAACATGGCCGCCAGCAGCCATCTTGGATTTTACTCTTTGTATGACTAAATTCTTTAGCATAGGCTACAGGTCGTACCTTTAGTCTGATCGTCATAAAATTTGTCATGGATGTTAACGATGACATGTAGATGGGATACAATCATTTTGGGGTCATTCGGCCGAAAACATGGCCGCCAGCAGCCATCTTGGATTTTACTTTTCTCTTCATGTCTATAAACAAGTATTAGACATTCAACTTTCCACATTCCTAATCGCTCCATTGACTGTAATACATTAAATTATTCCCTTTCCAAGTTGAGCTACAGTGTCATTGACACTTTCATTTACTTACAATTTCAACCCATTTTGGCATTGAAATTAGGGGTATATCAGATATTCTTTGTAAGCTATAAATTATTCTTTTATTTTGCGGTAGTACAATTCAAAAGGGTGTATTTTGCCACGCCCTAGTGATGCTCTTGTTCTCTGTCTGGGGCTCATAAAGGGTTAATTTGCAGGAAGAGATAAAGCATCTTCAAGCAATGCTGATCCCACTGAAAATCAATAACTTTTCAATTACTCCAGGGGAAGGTCAATAAATGTTCCAAGGCAGAAATGATATAAAACATTTATTTATCTATGGGTGATCTTGAATATTTGATTGATTGATGCATTTGAAACAAATAAAATGAGTAATACTTCGATGATGTATGAAGTGATCATGTTTCTGATACACACAGGACTGAGAATATGGTGCTGGACATTTGCAAAATGAGGTCCCCAGAGGGTGAATTTAGTGATGCTAACCAGCACAGCGAGCACCAAATTCACCCTCTGGGGACCTCATTCTGCATGGCCTCATCTGCTATTGGAGACCTAGTCTCAGATTTAAGTTCCCAGATGGCAAAAATGGTGATTTGCACCCATTGGGCACCTCGATTATGCATTGTGTCATCTGCCAATTTGAGGATATAGAGAAACTATACTAAAAAAAAGAAAAAAAAACTTTCTAAAGAAGTTTCTACTGTTTGAATTGAAAGCCGACAGTCCATTATTACATTCGGAGTACAATAGTAAACAGTATAATACCGTCAGATTTCAATTCGAACTGTTTCCAGAGACGATGAGGCCTAAGTAGAATGAGGTCCCCAGAAGGTTAAACTAGTTATGCTAGCCCACTGTGCAGGGTAGCATCAATACATTCACCTTCTGGGGACCTCATTCTGCAAATGTCCAGCACCAGATTTTCAGGTGTGAATACACACACATTCTTGCACACACCCACCCACAGACAGGCATGAGAATGTAATCAAATACGATTATGACACTACTTACAATCAAGAACGTTGTACACCCTGGTGACATGTTCCTGCTAATGTGCTATGATGCTGGTGAGTCCTGCTGAATTTCTATGATCCTATTAGGGCAAACTGATGTTGTTAAAAAAGAAAAAGTTTTTGTGGCATTCGTATCATCTGAACATATCCAAAACAAAAGCCGTTTATGTATATCAAACATTCAAAATCATATATGCAAAATATTTAATATAATACTAGTTGTATTAGTTGATGCAAATCGACTATAATCAAGATGGCTATTCACATCATTTTGCAAACACCAGCCATTATTAAATATATACACATGTATATGTATAGGCACTGGATTTTACTCAAATTGCTTAGATTAGCCAAACGCCGTGAAAATGACAACTTTTAAAAATAAAATAAAAACTTGTTCATAACAGCATCAGATTGCCTTGCCAGCATCATAGCAATTCAGCAGGACCCAGCAACATCACAGCAAATTTTAAATACAAACTAGAATAAATTACCTACAAACAATGAATGGCTCTATAGGCTGTCTAACTTTTAGAAGATTATCTTATCTGCAGCGAAAAGGTATTTCCTAAGCATGAGATCAAATATGAAATTCATGTTACATTCGGTCACACTAGTTAGTATAGTTTAAATATATGTTAATAGTAAACCCACATACATGAAACAAAGTTATGTAATCAAATAATGAGTGATCTATAAATTGGGAGGATTATCTTATCTGCAGTGATAATTAATGGTTAGAGCACAAGAATTGTTCTTTACCAGAATCAATCGAGTCGAAGACGAGATTTATTCTGGTAAAGAACTATTTGCGTGCTCTGACCGACTTAGAGCACAATTGATCCCACATAATGCTATCAACTAGAAATGTGCCGTTGAGCATGGATTGTGCGCTGGCCGCGATTGGACACAATAGCCAGTTAGCCACGCCCAACAACGTGATCGCCATTGAATGTGAAGATATGTCCGAAACAACACAGACTGGTCCCACTTTGAAGCATCTGTGCGATTTGTCTGTTATGAGTTGTGTGTGCCTAACAATGGGATAATCACTGAACTATTCCTTCGCCAGCCTTGGGAATTGGTGTGCTTTACCAAAAATCAGGGAACGATTGCAAGGCAAATCATAAGCATGAGATCAAATATGAAATTCATTTACATTCGGCCACACTAGTTAGTACAGTTTAAATATATGTTAATAGTAAACCCACATACAAACAAAAATTGAACATAAATTTATAATATAATATCGTTAACAAATGGGATCGGAGCACAAGTTATTCCAACTTACATTCAGCTCCTTTCTAGTATATATCAGTCCCTAAGCATAAATACAACCAGAGTAGATCATCTTCAAATAATGAGTGATTTATAAATTGGGAGGATTCTCTTATCTGCAGCGAAAAGGTATTTCATAAGCATGAGACCAAATATGAAATTGATGTTACATTCGGCCACACTAGTTAGTATAGTTTAAATATATGTTAATAGTAAAAAAAAAAAAATTGAACATAAAGTTATAATATAATATCGTTAACAAATGGGATCGGAGCACAAGTTATTCCAACTTACGTTAACCCTTTCTATACTAAATAGATTCTCCCAATCAGTTAAAAAGTGGAAATTGGAAATAGTTGGAATTATCTATTATTCATTTGGAGGGATGTTAAGGTGATAAAAGCAGACGACAGATAAATAAAAGTGCAGAAGGAGCCCTATTTATTGAGGGAAATGTTTAGATAATAAGTTCAACAAACAAGTTGTTTCGTCGAACTTATTATCTGAACATTTCCTATAGAATAACTACTCATCAATATGCTTTAGTATAGCAAGGGTTAATAAGGTAACTACTCATCAATGTGCTTTAGTATAGCAAGGGTTAATAAGGTAACTACTCATCAATGTGCTTTAGTATAGCAAGGGTTAATAAGGTAACTACTCATCAATGATGCTTTAGTATAGCAAGGGTTAATAAGGTAACTACTCATCAATGTGCTTTAGTATAGCAAGGGTTAATAAGGTAACTACTCATCAATGATGCTTTAGTAAGTAAGGGTTAAGCACATATTCAGAATAATTTTACCTATAAACATGATTGCTTCAATAAGCTTCTAATTTGGAAGTATTATCTTATCTGTGGCAATAATAAAGGTATATACCATGATCATATTATCAAATACCATGAACATAATATCAAATACGATATTCATGTTACATTATTGTCTTATTAAGGAAATGTTGTGTTTTGCGACAAATGTGGCAGATGCATAGTTCGAATCATCACCCTGTGCAAACAAGTCAACGATTAGGAAAATTTGATAATCGAATCAGGGTTCCAATTCGGTGTCCACAACGAATCACTCCAGCGATAGCAACATTGAATTGTTAACCTTTTCATGACGGGAGCTGCGCTGGTACAGATCCTGTGCATTCCCTTATATATGCGAGTCCCCAATAGGGAGCCTCGCATATATAAGAGAATGCACTGGCTTACATGGTCAAGGTAAAAATTGTTAGGCCAATGTATTCTCTTATATATATGTGAGGCTCCCTGTGGGAGACTCGCATATATAAGAGAGTGCATAGGCACAGAGTTTTCGCAAAATGTCAGGAAGCTTTAATCATGGAAGGGTTAAACTACCCTTATGGAGCCCCTCACAGACGTGAGCAGACGACACTCAGCAATACAAGCTGCCACCTGTATGGGGCTCCCTACAGGAAGCTCCAGTCATGGATGGGTTAATTCCTGTTGTTCAAGAGTACACAAGATCATTAGTGTTTGCTGTTATTTGCTTGATCTAGGATAATCTTCCATTACCCATTGATTGTAATGATAGGGGTTAAATGTATAGCGGTAAGCACAATGTGTAGGAGAGATATATAATACGATGAATACGAGCGTAAACATATAATTAACAAGGTCATATCTTAATTGTTGATGACTGGTCAACCAAGAAATTACATAAAGAGTATCATAATTAATACGGTAACCATACTGTGATACAAGCTATAGTAAAAGTACAGTAATGCCCTAAATAATGGACTCCTTAACCACAGCAGAATTATGGGTAACTTTTAATTCACTGAGAGCTTTCCAATGAATGGCAACAAGCCATAATTCCGACTAAATCCTGAAAAGTTACCCATAATTCTTCTTTGGTTAAGGAGTGGATTATTTAGGGCATTACTGTATATAATACGATATACGAGTGTACACACATAATTAACAAGATTATACCTTAATTGTTGATGACTGGTCGTACTCATTGTATAACCAAGGTATGAGCAAAGAGTAACATAATACAGTAACCATAGTGTGATACACGCTATAGTGAAAGTATAAAGAACATAGTTATCATGGTATCTCAGACCTTCATTGGAAACATAATACCCCAACTCTTGAAATAACTACAAGTGTTTTATGGAGACACTAACTTCACCCTGAACCTTCATACATGTACCACCAACATCTCTTAATCCTATCGCTTGTGGGTATCAGCTGAATTACTTCTTGAAATATAATGTTATCTAAAACCATGGGCTCATATTGTTTACACATGGCCAATTCCATTCTTCACCACTACTAGTAGACTACCGGACACTATTTCATATACATTATGTCAGCTACATCGTAAATACAAACTTGATAATTCATCTACAAATAATGACCGGTCCTACATGTATTAGCTGTATGAATTGAGAGGATTAGGCCAAAAAAAAATCTCCTTGTTTACCAGAAATCAGAATAATACACACATTATACCCATGAGGCATACATTTTGATAGCGCATATGAATACATAACCCGCTAGTTAAAGTGACATAATTCACTAGTGAAATTATCGTTTATAGGTAAATCATACATAGGAATGTAATAAAATATGAAATTCACGTGTGGAAGACTTCTAAAAATGGCATTCCCCACACAGTATACCCGTTATCGACGGCGAGTTTAGCCAGCCCCTCTGTTTCTAGATGATGTTTGTACACTATATCTGGAAACAGGACCCCTTTTTTGTGAACTTTTGAATTCACGAGCAAACACGCTCCACCGACACCATCCAATTTCACAACACGCCCATCAGCTTTCAAGTCAGCGAGATATATCCTTTTAGTTCTGCCGTAACCCTCGATCATGAGTTCATTATCCATTAAAGCCGTTTCTTGATATTTTAAGGATTTCTCCGTCTCGCGCCATGAATTTTTATCAAATATGCTCATTCTGTATTTATATTTATTCTCAAACATGGAAAAGAACTCTCGTGTTCCTTGTTCAATTTTTCCTTTGTCGATATACAGACAACTAGCGGTCACAACATCTTTATCAGACGACAACAATTGTTGAATCAAATCTGGCTGAAAATATCCAACGTCAGAGTCAATCCAGAGGACATAGTCCTCATTGCCTAAAGCAGACTTTAGTAACATGTTTCTAGCTTTCGCAAGATGAGACCTTCTCTCATATTGATTGATTTCAGCATGAATCTCCTCCCAATCCCCCTCGATCTGACCGGTCAAATTAAAATGAAAAACTTGAGCTTTACTGAAAGATATCGACAGCATTGCTAATGCACTTTCTGCTGCCTTCAACGTATGATCTACACTCCCGTCTTCACCGAAGGCAACTGAAATAAGATGGTGCGGGTAGTTTAGCCTCAGAAGTAGTTTTGCGAAGCCATGTAAGTGTTTCTCTGAATTATGTATAGGTGTTAATATGAGAATCCTTTTAGTATAATCACGCTTTTCTATAGTATTGAATGTTTTCACTATATACTCTGTGAGACATGGAACACGATCGCCTCCTGATACATTGGGGACGGCAGGAATAGAATGCAGGCACGATTTGTTGTATCCAAGCATATGGTGATCATATTTCCCAGTAACAGGTGCCATGATAGCATCCCCTGTGGCATTAAATTCAAATTCGGAATTCTCTTGTTGAAGACGTAATTCTTTGAACTTTCGCATTTTGGCATATCTGTTTAAAAAGAAATATTTTAAAGATAGTTTCCGGGGTATAAAATAATAAATATGAATCGAAGACACCTTACCGGAAATGTTTCTATCTCTGAGGTTAACCCTTTATAAAGCCCCACATAGACTGGAGCAGACGACACTCTGCAGTGCATGCTTCCATCTGTGTGAGGCTCCCTGTGGGATAAATCTCTTAATTAACCCTTTACCCAACAAAATGACCAAAAACGCCCAAATAAAGCTTCAACAGCCTAAAATATCTTCGGTCTGTCTCAATAACACCATACAAATATGGATATCATTGGAACCGGCTCCTAAACCACATTGTGATGGTTACAGTTATGCCCTGTGCCAATGCATTCTCTTATATATGCGAGTCGACCATAGGTCGCCTCGCATATATAAGAGAATGCATTGGCCTAAAAAAAATCCTTTTTTTAACACTTTTTACCATTTTTTCTTACATTCTTTAACAATTTTATAATTTTTTCTTACATTTTTTAACAATTTTTATAATATTTTTCTACATTCTTTTTGACAATTTTATCATTTTTAATATGTGTTAAGCCAATGCATTCTCTTATATATGCGAGGCGACCTATGGTCGACTCGCATATATAAGAGAATGCATTGGCACAGGGCCGTTCTGTTGGGTAAAGGGTTAATATTGATTTTATTTAAAATTTTCTGGTATGATACATACTAGTACAATCACTTTGGACATTTTTACAGGCTATTTTTAAAACAGATCGGTGATGAAACTTCAGCTGATCTCAGATAGAGATTAAATTCTCCTGCTTGTTATGGCAACAAGCCATATTTTCGACTAAATCCTGAAAAGTTACCAATAATTATGCTGTGGTTAAGGAGTCGATTATTTAGGGCATTATTGTACATTTCCCATAGGCTTGCGGAAACGTACAGAGCATAGCAAGCGGGTGAACTCTATCTTGCTAGCACTTTCCACCGAGGTAAAATGTCAGATAAATTGTATTGTACCAGAAAATTGTATCCAGGCAAACAGGCCTAAGAATAAGGTGCCGGACATTTGCAGAATGAGGTCCCCAGAGGGTGAATTTAGTGATGCTCTGGGGACCTCATTCTGCTTAGGCCTCATCTTCTCTGGAAACTTCTTCACCTAAATTCTATTTCCTTTTTAGTTTAGTTTCTCTATATCCCCAAATTGGCAGAGAACACATTGCATAATCGAGGTTCCCAATTCGTTTTTTTTAACCACCAAATTCACCCTCTTGGGACCTCATTCTGCATGGCCTCATCTGCTACAGGAGACATAGACTCAGAATGAAGTTTCCAGATTGTGAATATTTTGATGTACACCTTGGGAACCTCGATTATGCAATGTGTCATCTGCCAATTTGGGGATATAGAGAAACTAAACTAAAAAAAGAAATAGAATATAAGTTTCTAGGAAATATAATAAGAAATAAGAAATTTGATAATAAAGAAACTTTCCAGAGAAGATGAGGCCTAAGCACAATGAGGTCCCCAGACGGTGAATTAAATTCACCCTCTGGCGACCTCATTCTTCAAATGACAGGCACCTATTCTCAGGAATATTCTTTTATACAAAATTTCTTCCTTTTTATTGAAACGAAAGCATGAATTATGATTGGTAATTAAATAATCAAGCCTTGTTTCTGTCATATGCAGAATGAGGTCCCCAGAGATGCGGGCTAGCATCACCAAATTCACCCTATGGGGACCTCATTCTGCTTACACCTCAGCAGAATGAGGTTCCCAGAGGGTGAATTTGGTGATGCTAGCCCGCTATGCGGGGTAGCATCACTAAATTCACCCTCTGGGGACCTCATTCTGCAAATGACAGACACAATATTTCAAGGCTTGTAATTAATAGCCATGTTTTTCAGCATATTAGTTTTATTTAGTTTGTTGAAAACACTAATAATTAATCATATTCTTAATAATTGTCAAAATGATTAGTATGTGAGATATTTGAATAAAATTTCTGGAAATTCTTATTCAAACAAGTGGAATTTTGCTTAAGTTCTATGCAAATATGTGAAAATAAAAAAAATTATAATCTATTGGAAATTGTTTGGGAAATTGATATTTTATTCTTATATCCAATATATTTGATTAAGCAATATGCAATTAACTGAAATTGACTGTTTATGATCTTTATAAGGTCCAGACTACAATTTTCATGCATGACTGGTACTACATTCACTTACTGGGTCTTTATTACAAATGTTTACTGAACGCATAACTGGACCTTACACCAGGAACAAACACCCTAAATTCTTCAAGACGCCGTCAAAGTCATTCACTAATCATCTGCCAGTGCATGTATTTCCCACACTATGAAACTGCTTAGTACATGCAGTAATGCCCTAAATAATCGACTCCTTAACCTCACTGAGAGCTTTCCGATGAATGGCAACAAGCCATAATTCTGCTGTGGTTAAGGAGTCGATTATTTAGGGCATTAATGTAGCATTAAACGAGAGAACTAATTTCCAATTTTTTCAGGGGGGGTGGTTGGAAAAAAAATTCAGGCATATAGGCTGATTTTTTTCCTTTCGACCCTTGTTTGGGACCCACCCACCCCCGCGTCCAAATTTTTTTCTGTTTTTTTTTTCCGACCATTTTTGGACACCCACCCTGTGAGTTGCGGAAAAAAATTTCTCCCCCCCCCCCCCCCCCACCCCCGAATCTTTTAAATCTTTTTTTTGCAATTTCGATAATAAAAAGTTGTCGATGTGTTCGTAAACCAACTAATTAAATAAATTTTCTCCGAACCTTTTATTTAGATAGTTGGCCTTCAGTGACCGGTCGTTCATTTGGAGATGTCCTCGTGAAATCGAGGCCCACATGACCACGGCATAACCACACATGGTCAGTATAAAGCCACAGGTGGTTATCTTCGTTTTGAACCCACGGCCGCAAATCACTTTCATATTCTATCGTTGTGAGGGTCAGTTAACATCGAAATCTGAAAAGTAGAAAAAACACAAACATTTTATAAAGATGTATTTATTTACTCCCCTTGTTATCTCTTTCTATTCTAAATGGATTCTCCCATCCAGTTATAAAAGTAATAGGATACACAGTAATGTCCTAAATAATCGACTCCTTAAAGGTACTCAATCCGATTAAACACTTCGGGGGTAAAAAATATTTGATTCGAGTCAAGGAACCTTCCTATAAACGTTCAGAATGATTAGATATCAATTTTTTAAAGTACGTTATTTCTATTGTTTGTGGCCCAGAAACATGCCGTCAAAAGGATTATCTCGGTCAAAATTGCGGATGATGATGGATAACTCTAAAAACAAGTGTTAATATGGCCAAATTTCATGAATACTCAATTGATAATACGGCGATATTTCGTTGAACAAAATGTTGATAAATAACACGTTTTGGGAAATTTGATACCATAGTTGACAGTGGTTTAATAGCATTATTTTTTTGCAATTAATCGATTCTGATAACTAAAGCGTATTTTGAAGAAATGTTGTTGTATCTTGATGATATGGGGACCGTCTGATCGGATTGAGTACCTTTAACAACAGCAGAATTATGGGTAAATTTTCGGGATTTAGTCGGAAATATGGCTTATTGCCATTCATCGAAAAGTGAGAGCTTTCCGATCAATAGCAACAAGCCATATTTCGACTAAATCCTGAAAAGTTACCCATAATTCTGCTGTGGTTAAGGAGTCGATTATTTAGGCCATTACTGTAGTGTATATTCATTTGGGTGTTCAGGAAATATGAACAGACACCAAACAATATAAATTGCAGAAGTAATACATTTGTGGGATATGTTCAGATAATACAGTAATGCCCAAAGTAATTGACCACTTAACCACAGAAGAATTATGGGCAATTTTTCAGGATTTAGTCGGAAATATGGCTTGTTGCCATTCATCGGAAAGCTCTCGCCGATGAATGGCAACAAGCCATATTTCCGACTAAATCCTGAAAAATTACCCATAATTCTGCTGTGGTTAAGTGGTCAATTACTTTGGGCATTACTGTAACTTATTATCTAAACATTTCCTGATGTCCTGCTGAATTGCTATGATGTTGATGGGTCCTGCTAATTTACTATGATGTTTGTGGATCCTGCTAATTTGCTATGATGTTGGTGGATCCTGCTAATTTGTAATAATGTTGGTGATTCCTGCTGAATTGCTATGATGTTGGTGGATCTTGCTAATTTGTAATGATGTTGGTGAGTACTGCTGAATTGCTATGATGGTAAGAAACAGTACCAATATTTTTTTCTAAAGTTGTAATGTTCTTGGTGTTTGTCTAATCTGAGTGATAGGAGTAAAAGCCAGTGTCTGTATGAAGCAATCAAGAACATAAGAGTGATAGGAGTAAAAGCCAGGGTCTGTATGAAACAATCAAGAACATAAAGCCAGTGTCTGTATGAAGCAATCAAGAACATAAAGCCAGTGTATGCATGAAACAATCAAGAACATAAGAGTGATAGGAGTAAAAGCCAGTGTCCGTATGAAGCAATCAAGAACATAAAGCCAGTGTCTGTATGAAGCAATCAAGAACATAAAGCCAGTGTCTGTATGAAGCAATCAAGGACATAATAGTGATAGGAGTAAAAGCCAGTGTCTGTATGAAGCAATCAAGAACATAAGAGTGATAGGAGTAAAAGCCAGTGTCCGCATGAAGCAATCAAGAACATAAGAGTGATAGGAGTAAAAGCCAGTGTCTGTATGAAACAATCAAGAACATAAGAGTGATAGGAGTAAAAGCCAGTGTCTGTATGAAGCAATCAAGGACATAAGAGTGATAGGAGTAAAAGCCAGTGTCTGTATGAAACAATCAAGAACATAAGAGTGATAGGAGTAAAAGCCAGTGTCTGTATGAAGCAATCAAGAACATAAGAGTGATAGGAGTAAAAGCCAGTGTCTGTATGAAGCAATCAAGAACATAAGAGTCATAGGAGTAAAAGCCAGTGTCTGTATGAAGCAACCAAGAACATAAAGCCAGTGTCTGTATGAAGAAATCAAGAACATAAAGCCAGTGTCTGTATGAAGCAATCAAGAACATAAAGCCAGTGTCTGTATGAAGCAATCAAGGACATAATAGTGATAGGAGTAAAAGCCAGTGTCTGTATGAAGCAATCAAGAACATAAGAGTGATAGGAGTAAAAGCCAGTGTCCGCATGAAGCAATCAAGAACATAAGAGTGATAGGAGTAAAAGCCAGTGTCTGTATGAAACAATCAAGAACATAAGAGTGATAGGAGTAAAAGCCAGTGTCTGTATGAAGCAATCAAGGACATAAGAGTGATAGGAGTAAAAGCCAGTGTCTGTATGAAACAATCAAGAACATAAGAGTGATAGGAGTAAAAGCCAGTGTCTGTATGAAGCAATCAAGAACATAAGAGTGATAGGAGTAAAAGCCAGTGTCTGTATGAAGCAATCAAGAACATAAGAGTCATAGGAGTAAAAGCCAGTGTCTGTATGAAGCAACCAAGAACATAAAGCCAGTGTCTGTATGAAGAAATCAAGAACATAAAGCCAGTGTCTGTATGAAGCAATCAAGAACATAAGAGTGATATGAGTAAAAGCCAGTGTCTGTATGAAGCAATCAAGAACATAAGAGTGATAGGAGTAAAAGCCAGTGTCTACATGAAGCAATCAAGAACATAAGAGTGATAGGAGTAAAAGCCAGTGTCTGTATGAAACAATCAAGAACATAAGAGTGATAGGAGTAAAAGCCAGTGTCTGTATGAAGCAATCAAGAGCATAAGGGTGATAGGAGTAAAAGCCAGTGTCTGCATGAAGTAATCACGAACATATAGCCAGTGTCTGTATGAAGAAATCAAGAACATAAAGCCACTGTCTGTATGAAGCAATCAAGAGCATAAGAGTGATAGGAGTAAAAGCCAGTGTCTGTATGAAGCAATCAAGAACATAAAGCCAGTGTCTGTATGAAGAAATCAAGAACATAAAGCCAGTGTCTGTATGAGGCAATCAAGAACATAAGAGTGATAGGAGTAAAAGCCAGTGTCTGTATGAAGCAATCAAGAACATAAGAGTGATAGGAGTAAAAGCCAGTGTCTGCATGAAGCAATCAAGAACATAAGAGTGATAGGAGTAAAAGCCAGTGTCTGTATGAAACAACCAAGAACATAAGAGTGATAGGAGTAAAAGCCAGTGTCTGTATGAAGCAATCAAGAACATAAGAGTGATAGGAGTAAAAGCCAGTGTATGTATGAAGCAATCAAGAACATAAGAGTGATAGGAGGAAAAGCCAGTGTCTGCATGAAGCAATCAAGAACATAAGAGTGATAGGAGTAAAAGCCAGTGTCTGTATGAAGCAATCAAGAACATAAGAGTGATAGGAGTAAAAGCCAGTGTCTGTATGAAGCAATCAAGAGCATAAGAGTGATAGGAGTAAAAGCCAGTGTCTGTATGAAACAATCAAGAACATAAGAGTGATAGGAGTAAAAGCTAGTGTCTGTATGAAGCAATCAAGAACATAAGAGTGATAGGAGTAAAAGCCAGTGTCTGTATGAAACAATCAAGAACATAAGAGTGATAGGAGTAAAAGCTAGTGTCTGTATGAAGCAATCAAGAACATAAGAGTGATAGGAGTAAAAGCCAGTGTCTGTATGAAGCAATCAAGAACATAAGAGTGATAGGAGTAAAAGCCAGTGTCTGTATGAAACAATCAATAACATGAAAGTGTCAATGACACTGTAGCTCAACTTAGGTAGGGGAATAATTTAATGGTTGACAGTAAATGGAGGAATAGGAAAGGTGCTAATTGAAATGTCTAACCTGCGCCAAAGGATTTAGTGATGCAAAGAGTAAGATACAAGATGGCTGCTGGTGGCCATTTTTTTTTACCAACTGACCCCAAAAGGACTCGTTCCCATCTACGTATAATTGTTAACATCCATGACAAATTTTATGAAGATCTGACCAAAGCTACGACCTACAAATTTCATGATGATCAGACGAACAGTACGACCTGTAGACCGCGCCAATGGATTGAATTTTGAAATCCAAGATGGCCGCTGGCAGCCATGTTATTTGGCCGAATGACCCCACAATGATTCGTTCCCATCTACATGTCAATGTCAACATTCATGACAAATTTCATAAAGATTAGACCAAAGGTACAACTCGTTCCCATCTACATGTCAGTGTTAACATCCATGACAAATTTAATAAAGATCAGACCAAAGGTATGACCTGTAGCCCACGCCAAAGGATTTAGTCATGCAAAGAGTAAAATGCTGGTGGCCATTTTTTTGACCGAATGACCCCAAAACGACTCGTTCCCATCTACATGTCATTGTTATAATTCATGACAAATTTCATGACCATCTGACCAAAGCTACGACCTGTAGCCCACACCAAAGGATTTAGTCATGCAAAGAGTAAAATCCAAGATGGCTGCTGGCGGCCATGTTTTTTGACCGAATGACCCCAAAACGACTCGATCCCATCTACATGTCATTATTAACATCAATGACAAATTTCATGATGATCAGATGAACAGTACGACCTGTAGCCCGCGCCAATGGATTGAATATTGAAATCCAAGATGGCTGCCAGCAGCCATGTTTTTTGGCCGAATGACCCCAAAATGAGTCGTTCCCATCTACATGTCAATGTCAACATTCATGACAAATTTCATAAAGATCAGACCAAAGGTACGACCTGTAGCCCGCACCAAACGATTTAGTCATGCAAATAGTAAAATCCAAGATGGCTGCTGGCGGCCATGTTTTTCGGCCGAACGACCCCAAAATCCCTCGTTCCCATCTACATGTCATTGTTAACATCCATGACAACTTTCATGATGTTCCGATCAAAGCTACGACCTGTAGCCCGTGCCAAAGGATTTAGTCATGCAAAGAGTAAAATCCAAGATGGCTGCTGGCGGCCATGTTTATTGGCCGAACGACCCCAAAATGACTCGTTCCCATCTACATGTCAATATTAACATCCATGACAAATTTCATGATGATCAGACGAACAGTACGACCTGTAGCCCGCGCCAATGGATTGAATTTTGAAATCTAAGATGGCCGCCAGCGGCCATGTTTTTTGGCCGAATGACCCCACAATGATTCGTTCCCATCTACATGTCAATGTCAACATTCATGACAAATTTCATAAAGATTAGACCAAAGGTACAACCTGTAGCCCGCGCCAAAGGATTTAGTCATGCAAAGAGTAAAATCCAAGATGGCTGCTGGCGGCCATGTTTTTTGGCCGAACGACACCAAAATCACTCGTTCCCATCTACATGTCATTATTAACATCAATGACAAATTTCATGATGATCAGGGGAACAGTACGATCTGTAGCCCGCGCCAATGGATTGAATCTTGAAATCCAAGATGGCTGCCAGCGGCCATGTTTTTTGGCCGAATGACCCCAAAATGACTCGTTCCCATCTACATGTCAATGTCAACATTCATGACAAATTTCATAAAGATCAGACCAAAGGTACGACCTGTAGCCCGGGCCAAAGGATTTAGTCATGCAAAGAGTGAAATCCAAGATGGCTGCTGGCGGCCATGTTTTTTGGCCGAACGACCCCAAAATCACTCGTTCCCATCTACATGTCATTGTTAACATCCATGACAAATTTCATGATGTTCCGATCGAAGCTACGACCTGTAGCCCGCGCCAAAGGATTTAGTCATGCAAAGAGTAAAATCCAAGATGGCTGCTGGCGGCCATGTTTATTGGCCGAACAACCCCAAAAATGACTCGTTCCCATCTATATGTCAATATTAACATCCATGACAAATTTCATGATGATCAGACGAACAGTACGACCTGTAGCCCGCGCCAATGGATTGAATTTTGAAATCTAAGATGGCCGCCAGCGGCCATGTTTTTTGGCCGAATGACCCCACAATGATTCGTTCCCATCTACATGTCAATGTCAACATTCATGACAAATTTCATAAAGATTAGACCAAAGGTACAACCTGTAGCCCGCGCCAAAGGATTTAGTCATGCAAAGAGTAAAATCCAAGATGGCTGCTGGTGGCCATGTTTTTTGGCCGAACAACTCCAATATCACTCGTTCCCATCTACATGACAGTGTTAACATCCATGACAAATTTCATAAACTTCCGACCAAAACAACGACCTGTAGCCCGCGCCAAAGGATTTAGTCATGCAAAGAGTAAAATCCAAGATGGCTGCTGGCAGCCATGTTTTTTGGCCGAACGACCCCAAAATCACTCGTTCCCATCTACATGTCAATATTAACATCAATGACAAATTTCATGATGATCAGATGAACAGTACGACCTGTAGGCCGCGCCAATGGATTGAATCTTGAAATCCAAGATGGCTACCAGCGGCCATGTTTTTTGGCCGAATGACCCCAAAATGACTCGTTCCCATCTACATGTCAATGTCAACATTCATGACAAATTTCATGAAGATCAGACCAAAGGTACAACCTGTAGCCCGCGCCAAAGGAAATTGTTGACGGACACACGGACACACGGACACACGGACACACGCACACACGGACACACGGACACACGGACGACGGACGCCAAACCATGGCAATAGCTCAAACTTACAAAAGTAAGTTGAGCTAATAAGCGTGATAGGAGTAAAAGCCAGTGTCTGTATGAAGCAATCAAGAACATAAGAGTGATAGGAGGAAAAGCCAGTGTCTGCATGAAGCAATCAAGAACATAAGAGTGATAGGAGTAAAAGCCAGTGTCTGTATGAAACAATCAAGAACATAAGAGTGATAGGAGTAAAAGCTAGTGTCTGTATGAAGCAATCAAGAACATAAGAGTGATAGGAGTAAAAGCCAGTGTCTGTATGAAGCAATCAAGAACATAAGAGTGATAGGAGTAAAAGCCAGTGTCTGTATGAAGCAATCAAGAGCATAAGAGTGATAGGAGTAAAAGCCAGTGTCTGCATGAAGCAATCAAGAACATAAGAGTGATAGGAGTAAAAGCCAGTGTCTGTATGAAGCAATCAAGAACATAAGAGTGATAGGAGTAAAAGCCAGTGTCTGTATGAAGCAATCAAGAACATAAGAGTGATAGGAGTAAAAGCCAGTGTCTGTATGAAGCAATCAAGAGCATAAGAGTGATAGGAGTAAAAGCCAGTGTCTGTATGAAACAATCAAGAACATAAGAGTGATAGGAGTAAAAGCTAGTGTCTGTATGAAGCAATCAAGAACATAAGAGTGATAGGAGTAAAAGCCAGTGTCTGTATGAAACAATCAAGAACATAAGAGTGATAGGAGTAAAAGCTAGTGTCTGTATGAAGCAATCAAGAACATAAGAGTGATAGGAGTAAAAGCCAGTGTCTGTATGAAGCAATCAAGAACATAAGAGTGATAGGAGTAAAAGCCAGTGTCTGTATGAAACAATCAATAACATGAAAGTGTCAATGACACTGTAGCTCAACTTAGGTAGGGGAATAATTTAATGGTTGACAGTAAATGGAGGAATAGGAAAGGTGCTAATTGAAATGTCTAACCTGCGCCAAAGGATTTAGTGATGCAAAGAGTAAGATACAAGATGGCTGCTGGTGGCCATTTTTTTTTACCAACTGACCCCAAAAGGACTCGTTCCCATCTACGTATAATTGTTAACATCCATGACAAATTTTATGAAGATCTGACCAAAGCTACGACCTACAAATTTCATGATGATCAGACGAACAGTACGACCTGTAGACCGCGCCAATGGATTGAATTTTGAAATCCAAGATGGCCGCTGGCAGCCATGTTATTTGGCCGAATGACCCCACAATGATTCGTTCCCATCTACATGTCAATGTCAACATTCATGACAAATTTCATAAAGATTAGACCAAAGGTACAACTCGTTCCCATCTACATGTCAGTGTTAACATCCATGACAAATTTAATAAAGATCAGACCAAAGGTATGACCTGTAGCCCACGCCAAAGGATTTAGTCATGCAAAGAGTAAAATGCTGGTGGCCATTTTTTTGACCGAATGACCCCAAAACGACTCGTTCCCATCTACATGTCATTGTTATAATTCATGACAAATTTCATGACCATCTGACCAAAGCTACGACCTGTAGCCCACACCAAAGGATTTAGTCATGCAAAGAGTAAAATCCAAGATGGCTGCTGGCGGCCATGTTTTTTGACCGAATGACCCCAAAACGACTCGATCCCATCTACATGTCATTATTAACATCAATGACAAATTTCATGATGATCAGATGAACAGTACGACCTGTAGCCCGCGCCAATGGATTGAATATTGAAATCCAAGATGGCTGCCAGCAGCCATGTTTTTTGGCCGAATGACCCCAAAATGAGTCGTTCCCATCTACATGTCAATGTCAACATTCATGACAAATTTCATAAAGATCAGACCAAAGGTACGACCTGTAGCCCGCACCAAACGATTTAGTCATGCAAATAGTAAAATCCAAGATGGCTGCTGGCGGCCATGTTTTTCGGCCGAACGACCCCAAAATCCCTCGTTCCCATCTACATGTCATTGTTAACATCCATGACAACTTTCATGATGTTCCGATCAAAGCTACGACCTGTAGCCCGTGCCAAAGGATTTAGTCATGCAAAGAGTAAAATCCAAGATGGCTGCTGGCGGCCATGTTTATTGGCCGAACGACCCCAAAATGACTCGTTCCCATCTACATGTCAATATTAACATCCATGACAAATTTCATGATGATCAGACGAACAGTACGACCTGTAGCCCGCGCCAATGGATTGAATTTTGAAATCTAAGATGGCCGCCAGCGGCCATGTTTTTTGGCCGAATGACCCCACAATGATTCGTTCCCATCTACATGTCAATGTCAACATTCATGACAAATTTCATAAAGATTAGACCAAAGGTACAACCTGTAGCCCGCGCCAAAGGATTTAGTCATGCAAAGAGTAAAATCCAAGATGGCTGCTGGCGGCCATGTTTTTTGGCCGAACGACACCAAAATCACTCGTTCCCATCTACATGTCATTATTAACATCAATGACAAATTTCATGATGATCAGGGGAACAGTACGATCTGTAGCCCGCGCCAATGGATTGAATCTTGAAATCCAAGATGGCTGCCAGCGGCCATGTTTTTTGGCCGAATGACCCCAAAATGACTCGTTCCCATCTACATGTCAATGTCAACATTCATGACAAATTTCATAAAGATCAGACCAAAGGTACGACCTGTAGCCCGGGCCAAAGGATTTAGTCATGCAAAGAGTGAAATCCAAGATGGCTGCTGGCGGCCATGTTTTTTGGCCGAACGACCCCAAAATCACTCGTTCCCATCTACATGTCATTGTTAACATCCATGACAAATTTCATGATGTTCCGATCGAAGCTACGACCTGTAGCCCGCGCCAAAGGATTTAGTCATGCAAAGAGTAAAATCCAAGATGGCTGCTGGCGGCCATGTTTATTGGCCGAACAACCCCAAAAATGACTCGTTCCCATCTATATGTCAATATTAACATCCATGACAAATTTCATGATGATCAGACGAACAGTACGACCTGTAGCCCGCGCCAATGGATTGAATTTTGAAATCTAAGATGGCCGCCAGCGGCCATGTTTTTTGGCCGAATGACCCCACAATGATTCGTTCCCATCTACATGTCAATGTCAACATTCATGACAAATTTCATAAAGATTAGACCAAAGGTACAACCTGTAGCCCGCGCCAAAGGATTTAGTCATGCAAAGAGTAAAATCCAAGATGGCTGCTGGTGGCCATGTTTTTTGGCCGAACAACTCCAATATCACTCGTTCCCATCTACATGACAGTGTTAACATCCATGACAAATTTCATAAACTTCCGACCAAAACAACGACCTGTAGCCCGCGCCAAAGGATTTAGTCATGCAAAGAGTAAAATCCAAGATGGCTGCTGGCAGCCATGTTTTTTGGCCGAACGACCCCAAAATCACTCGTTCCCATCTACATGTCAATATTAACATCAATGACAAATTTCATGATGATCAGATGAACAGTACGACCTGTAGGCCGCGCCAATGGATTGAATCTTGAAATCCAAGATGGCTACCAGCGGCCATGTTTTTTGGCCGAATGACCCCAAAATGACTCGTTCCCATCTACATGTCAATGTCAACATTCATGACAAATTTCATGAAGATCAGACCAAAGGTACAACCTGTAGCCCGCGCCAAAGGAAATTGTTGACGGACACACGGACACACGGACACACGGACACACGCACACACGGACACACGGACACACGGACGACGGACGCCAAACCATGGCAATAGCTCAAACTTACAAAAGTAAGTTGAGCTAATAAGCGTGATAGGAGTAAAAGCCAGTGTCTGTATGAAGCAATCAAGAACATAAGAGTGATAGGAGGAAAAGCCAGTGTCTGCATGAAGCAATCAAGAACATAAGAGTGATAGGAGTAAAAGCCAGTGTCTGTATGAAACAATCAAGAACATAAGAGTGATAGGAGTAAAAGCTAGTGTCTGTATGAAGCAATCAAGAACATAAGAGTGATAGGAGTAAAAGCCAGTGTCTGTATGAAGCAATCAAGAACATAAGAGTGATAGGAGTAAAAGCCAGTGTCTGTATGAAGCAATCAAGAGCATAAGAGTGATAGGAGTAAAAGCCAGTGTCTGCATGAAGCAATCAAGAACATAAGAGTGATAGGAGTAAAAGCCAGTGTCTGTATGAAGCAATCAAGAACATAAGAGTGATAGGAGTAAAAGCCAGTGTCTGTATGAAGCAATCAAGAACATAAGAGTGATAGGAGTAAAAGCCAGTGTATGTATGAAGCAATCAAGAACATAAGAGTGATAGGAGTAAAAGCCAGTGTCTGTATGAAACAATCAAGAACATAAGAGTGATAGGAGTAAAAGCTAGTGTCTGTATGAAGCAATCAAGAACATAAAGAGTCATAGGAGTAAAAGCCAGTGTCTGTATGAAGCAATCAAGAGCATAAGAGTGATAGGAGTAAAAGCCAGTGTCTGTATGAAGCAATCAAGGACATAAGAGTGATAGGAGTAAAAGCCAGTGTCTGTATGAAGCAATCAAGGACATAAGAGTGATAGGAGTAAAAGCCAGTGTATGTATGAAGCCATCAAGAGTGATAGGAGTAAAAGCCAGTGTCTGTATGAAGCAATCAAGAACATAAGAGTGATAGGAGTAAAAGCAAGTGTCTGTATGAAGCAATCAAGAACATAAGAGTCATAGGAGTAAAAGCCAGTGTCTGTATGGAGCAATCAAGAACATAAGAGTGATAGGAGTAAAAGCTAGTGTCTGTATGAAGCAATCAAGAACATGAGTGATAGGAGTAAAAGCCAGTGTCTGTATGAAGCAATCAAGAACATAAGAGTGATAGGAGTAAAAGCAAGTGTATGTATGAAGCAATCAAGAACATAAGAGTGATAGGAGTAAAAGCCAGTGTCTGTATGAAGCAATCAAGGACATAAGAGTGATAGGAGTAAAAGCCAGGGTCCGTATGAAGCAATCAAGAACATAAGAGTGATAGGAGTAAAAGCCAGTGTCTGTATGAAGCAATCAAGAACATAAGAGTGATAGGAGTAAAAGCAAGTGTATGTATGAAGCAATCAAGAACATAAGAGTGATAGGAGTAAAAGCCAGTGTCTGTATGAAGCAATCAAGGACATAAGAGTGATAGGAGTAAAAGCCAGGGTCCGTATGAAGCAATCAAGAACATAAGAGTGATAGGAGTAAAAGCTAGTGTCTGTATGAAGCAATCAAGAACATAAGAGTCATAGGAGTAAAAGCCAGTGTATGTATGAAGCAATCAAGAAAATAAGAGTGATAGGAGTAAAAGCCAGTGTCTGTATGGAGCAATCAAGAACATAAGAGTGATAGGAGTAAAAGCTAGTGTCTGTATGAAGCAATCAAGAACATGAGTGATAGGAGTAAAAGCCAGTGTCTGTATGAAGCAATCAAGAACATAAGAGTGATAGGAGTAAAAGCAAGTGTATGTATGAAGCAATCAAGAACATAAGAGTGATAGGAGTAAAAGCCAGTGTCTGTATGAAGCAATCAAGGACATAAGAGTGATAGGAGTAAAAGCCAGGGTCCGTATGAAGCAATCAAGAACATAAGAGTGATAGGAGTAAAAGCCAGTGTCTGTATGAAGCAATCAAGAACATAAGAGTGATAGGAGTAAAAGCAAGTGTATGTATGAAGCAATCAAGAACATAAGAGTGATAGGAGTAAAAGCCAGTGTCTGTATGAAGCAATCAAGGACATAAGAGTGATAGGAGTAAAAGCCAGGGTCCGTATGAAGCAATCAAGAACATAAGAGTGATAGGAGTAAAAGCTAGTGTCTGTATGAAGCAATCAAGAACATAAGAGTCATAGGAGTAAAAGCCAGTGTATGTATGAAGCAATCAAGAAAATAAGAGTGATAGGAGTAAAAGCCAGTGTCTGTATGAAGCAATCAAGAACATAAGAGTGATAGGAGTAAAAGCCAGTGTCTGTATGAAGCAATCAAGAACATAAGAGTGATAGGAGTAAAAGCAAGTGTATGTATGAAGCAATCAAGAACATAAGAGTGATAGGAGTAAAAGCCAGTGTCTGTATGAAGCAATCAAGGACATAAGAGTGATAGGAGTAAAAGCCAGGGTCCGTATGAAGCAATCAAGAACATAAGAGTGATAGGAGTAAAAGCTAGTGTCTGTATGAAGCAATCAAGAACATAAGAGTCATAGGAGTAAAAGCCAGTGTATGTATGAAGCAATCAAGAAAATAAGAGTGATAGGAGTAAAAGCCAGTGTCTGTATGAAGCAATCAAGAACATAAGAGTGATAGGAGTAAAAGCTAGTGTCTGTATGAAGCAATCAAGAACATAATAGTGATAGGAGTAAAAGCCAGAGTATGTATGAAGCAATCAAGAACATAAGAGTGATAGGAGTAAAAGCCAGTGTCTGTATGAAGCAATCAAGAACATAAGAGTGATAGGAGTAAAAGCCAGTGTCTGTATGAAGCAATCAAGAACATAAGAGTGATAGGAGTAAAAGCCAGTGTCTGTATGAAGCAATCAAGAACATAATAGTGATAGGAGTAAAAGCCAGAGTATGTATGAAGCAATCAAGAACATAAGAGTGATAGGAGTAAAAGCCAGTGTCTGTATGAAGCAATCAAGAGCATAAAGCCAGTGTCTGTATGAAGAAATCAAGAACATAAAGCCAGTGTCTGTATGAAGCAATCAAGAACATAATTCTGATAGGAGTAAAAGCCAGTGTCTGTATGAAGCAACCAAGAACATAAGAGTCATAGGAGTAAAAGCCAGTGTCTGTATGAAGCAATCAAGAACATAAGAGTGATAGGAGTAAAAGCCAGTGTCTGCATGAAGCAATCAAGAGCATAAGAGTGATAGGAGTAAAAGCCAGTGTCTGTATGAAGCAATCAAGGACATAAGAGTGATAGGAGTAAAAGCCAGGGTCTGTATGAAGCAATCAAGAACATAAGAGTGATAGGAGTAAAAGCCAGTGTCTGTATGAAGCAATCAAGAACATAAGAGTGATAGGAGTAAAAGCTAGTGTCTGTATGAAGCAATCAAGAACATGAGTGATAGGAGTAAAAGCCAGTGTCTGTATGAAGCAATCAAGAACATAAGAGTGATAGGAGTAAAAGCCAGTGTCTGTATGAAGCAATCAAGAACATAAGAGTCATAGGAGTAAAAGCCAGTGTCTGTATGGAGCAATCAAGAACATAAGAGTGATAGGAGTAAAAGCTAGTGTCTGTATGAAGCAATCAAGAACATGAGTGATAGGAGTAAAAGCCAGTGTCTGTATGAAGCAATCAAGAACATAAGAGTGATAGGAGTAAAAGCAAGTGTATGTATGAAGCAATCAAGAACATAAGAGTGATAGGAGTAAAAGCCAGTGTCTGTATGAAGCAATCACGGACATAAGAGTGATAGGAGTAAAAGCCAGGGTCCGTATGAAGCAATCAAGAACATAAGAGTGATAGCAGTAAAAGCCAGAGTCTGTATGAAGCAATCAAGAACATAAGAGTGATAGGAGTAAAAGCTAGTGCTGTATGAAGCAATCAAGAACATAAGAGTCATAGGAGTAAAAGCCAGAGTCTGTATGAAGCAATCAAGAACATAATAGTGATAGGAGTAAAAGCCAGAGTATGTATGAAGCAATCAAGAACATAATAGTGATAGGAGTAAAAGCCAGAGTATGTATGAAGCAATCAAGAACATAAGAGTGATAGGAGTAAAAGCCAGAGTATGTATGAAGCAATCAAGAACATAAGAGTGATAGGAGTAAAAGCCAGTGTCTGTATGAAGCAATCAAGAGCATAAAGCCAGTGTCTGTATGAAGAAATCAAGAACATAAAGCCAGTGTCTGTATGAAGCAATCAAGAACATAAGAGTGATAGGAGTAAAAGCCAGTGTCTGTATGAAGCAATCAAGAACATAATTCTGATAGGAGTAAAAGCCAGTGTCTGTATGAAGCAATCAAGAACATAAGAGTGATAGGAGTAAAAGCCAGTGTCTGCATGAAGCAATCAAGAGCATAAGAGTGATAGGAGTAAAAGCCAGTGTATGTATGAAGCAATCAAGAACATAAGAGTGATAGGAGTAAAAGCCAGTGTCTGTATGAAGCAATCAAGAACATAAGAGTGATAGGAGTAAAAGCCAGTGTCTGTATGAAGCAATCAAGAACATAAAGCCAGTGTCTGTATGAAGAAATCAAGAACATAAAGCCAGTGTCTGTATGAAGCAATCAAGAACATAAGAGTGATAGGAGTAAAAACCAGTGTCTGTATGAAGCAATCAAGGACATAAGAGTGATAGGAGTAAAAGCCAGTGTCTGTATGAAGCAATCAAGAAAATAAGAGTGATAGGAGTAAAAGCCAGTGTCTGTATGAAGCAATCAAGAACATAAGAGTGATAGGAGTAAAAGCTAGTGTCTGTATGAAGCAATCAAGAACATAATAGTGATAGGAGTAAAAGCCAGAGTATGTATGAAGCAATCAAGAACATAAGAGTGATAGGAGTAAAAGCCAGTGTCTGTATGAAGCAATCAAGAACATAAGAGTGATAGGAGTAAAAGCCAGTGTCTGTATGAAGCAATCAAGAACATAAGAGTGATAGGAGTAAAAGCCAGTGTCTGTATGAAGCAATCAAGAACATAATAGTGATAGGAGTAAAAGCCAGAGTATGTATGAAGCAATCAAGAACATAAGAGTGATAGGAGTAAAAGCCAGTGTCTGTATGAAGCAATCAAGAGCATAAAGCCAGTGTCTGTATGAAGAAATCAAGAACATAAAGCCAGTGTCTGTATGAAGCAATCAAGAACATAATTCTGATAGGAGTAAAAGCCAGTGTCTGTATGAAGCAACCAAGAACATAAGAGTGATAGGAGTAAAAGCCAGGGTCTGTATGAAGCAACCAAGGACATAAGAGTGATAGGAGTAAAAGCCAGGGTCTGTATGAAGCAATCAAGAACATAAGAGTGATAGGAGTAAAAGCCAGTGTCTGTATGAAGCAATCAAGAACATAAGAGTGATAGGAGTAAAAGCTAGTGTCTGTATGAAGCAATCAAGAACATGAGTGATAGGAGTAAAAGCCAGTGTCTGTATGAAGCAATCAAGAACATAAGAGTGATAGGAGTAAAAGCCAGTGTCTGTATGAAGCAATCAAGAACATAAGAGTCATAGGAGTAAAAGCCAGTGTCTGTATGAAGCAATCAAGGACATAAGAGTGATAGGAGTAAAAGCAAGTGTATGTATGAAGCAATCAAGAACATAAGAGTGATAGGAGTAAAAGCCAGTGTCTGTATGAAGCAATCAAGGACATAAGAGTGATATAAGAGTAAAAGCCAGGGTCCGTATGAAGCAATCAAGAACATAAGAGTGATAGCAGTAAAAGCCAGAGTCTGTATGAAGCAATCAAGAACATAAGAGTGATAGGAGTAAAAGCCAGTGTCTGTATGAAGCAATCAAGAACATAAGAGTGATAGGAGTAAAAGCCAGTGTCTGTATGAAGCAATCAAGAACATAATAGTGATAGGAGTAAAAGCCAGAGTATGTATGAAGCAATCAAGAACATAAGAGTGATAGGAGTAAAAGCCAGTGTCTGTATGAAGCAATCAAGAACATAATAGTGATAGGAGTAAAAGCCAGAGTATGTATGAAGCAATCAAGAACATAAGAGTGATAGGAGTAAAAGCCAGTGTCTGTATGAAGCAATCAAGAGCATAAAGCCAGTGTCTGTATGAAGAAATCAAGAACATAAAGCCAGTGTCTGTATGAAGCAATCAAGAACATAAGAGTGATAGGAGTAAAAGCCAGTGTCTGTATGAAGCAATCAAGAACATAATTCTGATAGGAGTAAAAGCCAGTGTCTGTATGAAGCAATCAAGAACATAAGAGTGATAGGAGTAAAAGCCAGTGTCTGCATGAAGCAATCAAGAGCATAAGAGTGATAGGAGTAAAAGCCAGTGTATGTATGAAGCAATCAAGAACATAAGAGTGATAGGAGTAAAAGCCAGTGTCTGCATGAAGCAATCAAGAGCATAAGAGTGATAGGAGTAAAAGCCAGTGTCTGTATGAAGCAATCAAGAACATAAGAGTGATAGGAGTAAAAGCCAGTGTCTGCATGAAGCAATCAAGAGCATAAGAGTGATAGGAGTAAAAGCCAGAGTCTGTATGAAGCAATCAAGAACATAAGAGTCATAGGAGTAAAAGCCAGAGTCTGTATGAAGCAATCAAGAACATAAGAGTGATAGGAGTAAAAGCCAGTGTCTGTATGAAGCAATCAAGAACATAATAGTGATAGGAGTAAAAGCCAGAGTATGTATGAAGCAATCAAGAACATAAGAGTGATAGGAGTAAAAGCCAGTGTCTGTATGAAGCAATCAAGAACATAATAGTGATAGGAGTAAAAGCCAGAGTATGTATGAAGCAATCAAGAACATAAGAGTGATAGGAGTAAAAGCCAGTGTCTGTATGAAGCAATCAAGAGCATAAAGCCAGTGTCTGTATGAAGAAATCAAGAACATAAAGCCAGTGTCTGTATGAAGCAATCAAGAACATAAGAGTGATAGGAGTAAAAGCCAGTGTCTGTATGAAGCAATCAAGAACATAATTCTGATAGGAGTAAAAGCCAGTGTCTGTATGAAGCAATCAAGAACATAAGAGTGATAGGAGTAAAAGCCAGTGTCTGCATGAAGCAATCAAGAGCATAAGAGTGATAGGAGTAAAAGCCAGTGTATGTATGAAGCAATCAAGAACATAAGAGTGATAGGAGTAAAAGCCAGTGTCTGTATGAAGCAATCAAGAACATAAGAGTGATAGGAGTAAAAGCCAGTGTCTGTATGAAGCAATCAAGAACATAAAGCCAGTGTCTGTATGAAGAAATCAAGAACATAAAGCCAGTGTCTGTATGAAGCAATCAAGAACATAAGAGTGATAGGAGTAAAAACCAGTGTCTGTATGAAGCAATCAAGGACATAAGAGTGATAGGAGTAAAAGCCAGTGTCTGTATGAAGCAATCAAGAACATAAGAGTCATAGGAGTAAAAGCCAGAGTCTGTATGAAGCAATCAAGAACATAAGAGTGATAGGAGTAAAAGCCAGTGTCTGTATGAAGCAATCAAGAGCATAAAGCCAGTGTCTGTATGAAGAAATCAAGAACATAAAGCCAGTGTCTGTATGAAGCAATCAAGAACATAAGAGTGATAGGAGTAAAAGCCAGTGTCTGTATGAAGAAATCAAGAACATAATTCTGATAGGAGTAAAAGCCAGTGTCTGTATGAAGCAACCAAGAACATAAGAGTCATAGGAGTAAAAGCCAGTGTCTGTATGAAGCAATCAAGAGCATAAGAGTGATAGGAGTAAAAGCCAGTGTCTGCATGAAGCAATCAAGAGCATAAGAGTGATAGGAGTAAAAGCCAGTGTCTGCATGAAGCAATCAAGAGCATAAGAGTGATAGGAGTAAAAGCCAGTGTCTGTATGAAGCAATCAAGAACATAAGAGTGATAGGAGTAAAAGCCAGTGTATGTATGAAACAATCAAGAACATAAGAGTGATAGGAGTAAAAGCCAGTGTCTGTATGAAGCAATCAAGAGCATAAGAGTGATAGGAGTAAAAGCCAGTGTCTGCATGAAGCAATCAAGAACATAAGAGTGATAGGAGTAAAAGCCAGTGTCTGTATGAAACAATCAAGAACATAAGAGTGATAGGAGTAAACGCTAGTGTCTGTATGAAGCAATCAAGAACATAATAGTGATAGGAGTAAAAGCCAGTGTCTGTATGAAGCAATCAAGAACATAAGGGTGATAGGAGTAAAAGCCAGTGTCTGTATGAAGCAATCAAGAGCATAAGAGTGATAGGAGTAAAAGCCAGTGTCTGCATGAAGCAATCAAGAACATAAGAGTGATAGGAGTAAAAGCCAGTGTATGTATGAAACAATCAAGAACATAAGAGTGATAGGAGTAAAAGCCAGTGTCTGTATGAAGCAATCAAGAACATAAGAGTGATAGGAGTAAAAGCCAGTGTCTGTATGAAACAATCAAGAACATAAGAGTGATAGGAGTAAAAGCCAGTGTCTGTATGAAACAATCAAGAACATAAGAGTGATAGGAGTAAAAGCTAGTGTCTGTATGAAGCAATCAAGAACATAATAGTGATAGGAGTAAAAGCCAGTGTCTGTATGAAGCAATCAAGAACATAAGGGTGATAGGAGTAAAAGCCAGTGTCTGTATGAAGCAATCAAGAGCATAAGAGTGATAGGAGTAAAAGCCAGTGTCTGCATGAAGCAATCAAGAACATAAGAGTGATAGGAGTAAAAGCCAGTGTATGTATGAAACAATCAAGAACATAAGAGTGATAGGAGTAAAAGCCAGTGTCTGTATGAAGCAATCAAGAACATAAGAGTGATAGGAGTAAAAGCCAGTGTCTGTATGAAACAATCAAGAACATAAGAGTGATAGGAGTAAAAGCCAGTGTCTGTATGAAGCAATCAAGAACATAAGAGTGATAGGAGTAAAAGCCAGTGTCTGTATGAAGCAATCAAGAACATAAGAGTGATAGGAGTAAAAGCCAGTGTATGTATGAAGCAATCAAGAACATAAAGAGTCATAGGAGTAAAAGCCAGTGTCTGTATGAAGCAATCAAGAGCATAAGAGTGATAGGAGTAAAAGCCAGTGTCTGTATGAAGCAATCAAGAACATAAGAGTGATAGGAGTAAAAGCCAGTGTATGTATGAATCAATCAAGGACATAAGAGTGATAGGAGTAAAAGCCAGTGTCCGTATGAAGCAATCAAGAACATAAGAGTGATAGGAGTAAAAGCCAGTGTCTGTATGAAGCAATCAAGTACATACGAGTGATAGGAGTAAAAGACAGTGTCTGTATGAAGCAATCAAGAACATAAGAGTGATATGAGTAAAAGCCAGTGTCTGTATGAAGCAATCAAGAACATAAGAGTCATAGGAGTAAAAGCCAGTGTCTGTATGAAGCAATCAAGAACATAAGAGTGATAGGAGTAAAAGCCAGTGTCTGTATGAAGCAATCAAGAACATAAGAGTGATAGGAGTAAAAGCCAGTGTCTGTATGAAGCAGTGTCTGTATGAAGCAGTGTCTGTATGAAGCAATCAATAACATAAGAGTCATAGGAGTAAAAGCCAGTGTCTGTATGAAGCAATCAAGAACATAAGAGTGATAGGAGTAAAAGCCAGTGTCTGTATGAAGCAATCAAGAACATAAGAGTGATAGGAGTAAAAGCTAGTGTCTGTATGAAGCAATCAAGAACATAAGAGTGATAGGAGGAAAAGCTAGTGTCTGTATGAAGCAATCAAGAACATGAGTGATAGGAGTAAAAGCCAGTATCCGTATGAAGCAATCAAGAACATAAGAGTGATAGGAGTAAAGGCCAGTGTCCGTATGAAGCAATCAAGAGCATAAGAGTGATAGGAGTAAAAGCCAGGGTCTGTATGAAGCAATCAAGAACATAAGAGTGATAGGAGTAAAGTCTGTATGAAGCAATCAACGACATAAGAGTGATAGGAGTAAAAGCTAGAGTCTGTATAAGCAATCAAGAACATAAGAGTGATAGGAGTAAAAGCCAGTGTCTGTATGAAGCAATCAAGAACATAAAGCCAGTGTCTGTATGAAGCAATCAAGAACATAAAGCCAGTGTATGTATGAAGCAATCAAGAACATAAGAGTGATAGGAGTAAAAGCTAGAGTCTGTATGAAGCAATCAAGAACATAAAGCCAGTGTCTGTATGAAGCAATCAAGAACATAAAGCCAGTGTCTGTATGAAGCAATCAAGAACATAAGAGTGATAGGAGTAAAAGCTAGAGTCTGTATGAAGCAATCAAGAACATAAAGCCAGTGTATGTATGAAGCAATCAAGAACATAAGAGTGATAGGAGTAAAAGCCAGTGTCTGTATGAAGCAATCAAGAACATAAGAGTGATAGGAGTAAAAGCTAGAGTCTGTATGAAGCAATCAAGAACATAAAGCCAGTGTATGTATGAAGCAATCAAGAACATAAAGCCAGTGTCTGTATGAAGCAATCAAGAACATAAGAGTGATAGGAGTAAAAGCTAGAGTCTGTATGAAGCAATCAAGAACATAAGAGTGATAGGAGTAAAAGCCAGTGTCTGCATGAAGCAATCAAGAACATAAAGAGTCATAGGAGTAAAAGCCAGTGTCTGTATGAAGCAATCAAGAACATAAGAGTGATAGGAGTAAAAGCCAGTGTCTGTATGAAGCAATCAAGAACATAAAGCCAGTGTCTGCATGAAGCAATCAAGAACATAAGGAGTCATAGGAGTAAAAGCCAGTGTCTGTATGAAGCAATCAAGAACATAAAGCCAGTGTCTGCATGAAGCAATCAAGAACATAAGAGTGATAGGAGTAAAAGCCAGTGTCTGTATGAAGCAATCAAGAACATAAAGCCAGTTTCTGCATGAAGCAATCAAGAACATAAAGAGTCATAGGAGTAAAAGCCAGTGTCTGTATGAAGCAATCAAGAACATAAGAGTGATAGGAGTAAAATCCAGTGTATGTATGAAACAATCAAGAACATAAGAGTGATAGGAGTAAAAGCCAGTGTCTTTATGAAGCAATCAAGAACATAAGAGTGATAGGAGTAAAAGCCAGTGTCTGTATGAAGCAATCAAGAACATAAGAGTGATAGGAGTAAAAGCTAGAGTCTGTATGAAGCAATCATGAACATAAAGCCAGTGTCTGTATGAAGCAATCAAGAACATAAAGCCAGTGTCTGTATGAAGCAATCAAGAACAAAAGAGTGATAGGAGTAAAAGCTAGAGTCTGTATGAAGCAATCAAGAACATAAAGCCAGTGTCTGTATGAAGCAATCAAGAACATAAAGCCAGTGTCTGTATGAAGCAATCAAGAACATAAGAGTGATAGGAGTAAAAGCTAGAGTCTGTATGAAGTAATCAAGAACATAAAGCCAGTGTATGTATGAAGCAATCAAGAACATAAGAGTGATAGGAGTAGAAGCCAGTGTCTGTATGAAGCAATCAAGAACATAAGAGTGATAGGAGTAAAAGCTAGAGTCTGTATGAAGCAATCAAGAACATAAAGCCAGTGTATGTATGAAGCAATCAAGAACATAAAGCCAGTGTCTGTATGAAGCAATCAAGAACATAAGAGTGATAGGAGTAAAAGCTAGAGTCTGTATGAAGCAATCAAGAACATAAGAGTGATAGGAGTAAAAGCCAGTGTCTGCATGAAGCAATCAAGAACATAAAGAGTCATAGGAGTAAAAGCCAGTGTCTGTATGAAGCAATCAAGAACATAAGAGTGATAGGAGTAAAAGCCAGTGTCTGTATGAAGCAATCAAGAACATAAAGCCAGTGTCTGCATGAAGCAATCAAGAACATAAAGAGTCATAGGAGTAAAAGCCAGTGTCTGTATGAAGCAATCAAGAACATAAAGCCAGTGTCTGCATGAAGCAATCAAGAACATAAGAGTGATAGGAGTAAAAGCCAGTGTCTGTATGAAGCAATCAAGAACATAAAGCCAGTTTCTGCATGAAGCAATCAAGAACATAAAGAGTCATAGGAGTAAAAGCCAGTGTCTGTATGAAGCAATCAAGAACATAAGAGTGATAGGAGTAAAATCCAGTGGCTGTATGAAACAATCAAGAACATAAGAGTGATAGGAGTAAAAGCCAGTGTCTTTATGAAGCAATCAAGAACATAAAGAGTCATAGGAGTAAAAGCCAGTGTCTGTATGAAGCAATCAAGAACATAAGAGTGATAGGAGTAAAAGCCAGTGTCTGTATGAAGCAATCAAGAACATAAGAGTGATAGGAGTAAAAGCCAGTGTCCGTATGAAGCAATCAAGAGCATAAGAGTGATAGGAGTAAAAGCCAGAGTCTGTATGAAGCAATCAAGAACATAAATATGTTTTAATATTTTAATAATACATGTAGTTGCACTAGTGTTTGCTAAATGACGGGAATAGATATCTCAATTCGCTCATAAACAGATCCAAGAAATCATGGTATTGTCAAAATCTCTAAGTTGAATAACATTAAATGCATAAATAGAATACAATTATTTGAGCATCTTGATGGATTTTTGTAATATCAGTTGAAAAGTCCGGGAGCTGAGAGGGTACCGCTGCATCCACCAGGACTTAACTGCACCGACTCATTTTCTTATTATTCTCAACTTTTAAAGGCCCACTTACAAGCCTTGAAATAGGGTGTCTGTCATTTGCAGAATGAGGTCCCCAGAGGGTGAATTTGGTGATGCTAGCCCACTATGCAGGGTAGCATAACTAAATTCACCCTCTGGGGACCTCATTCTGCAAATGACAGACACCCTATTTCAAGGCTTGCCCACTTAATTTTCAAACCCCCAGATCACATTATATAAAATATATTCCATATTATATACCATTTAAAAGAGGAAGCTCCAAAACATTGTATTATCAAATTATTCGGTGTAATAAACTGAGAACATGTTTTTGTTGAGATAGCGATTTGTGACCTGTGCTCAAGTTTCATTATTTTCAATGGAAGGGGAATAACTCTATATCTTAAGATATATTCCCCTTCCATTGAAAATACATTTTTAGTTTGAATTCTGGCAGCCATTATGGGGGAAATCTTTCTATGGTTTCAGCTGTTTTCTACTTCTCGATGGGCATCTTCTGAGATACAGACTTTCAAATGGTGATGAATTGTAGTATATGTTAATCATATTTTATGGCATAGATTGTTATAATATAAAACTGTATATCAACAAGCCTGCAAATAGCGTGCCTGTCATTTGCAGAATGAGGTCCCCAGAGGGTGAATTTAGTGATGCTATCCCGCATAGCTGGCTAGCATCACCAATTTCACCCTCTAGAGACCTCATTCTGCTTAGGCCTCATCTTCTGGGAAGTATCTATAGTATCAAATTAACATTGTTTTTAGTTACAGTTCCCTTCTAGGAAGTTTCTATATCCCCTAATTTGCAGAAGATAAAATTCATAATTGAGGTGACCAATGGGTGAACATCACCAACTTCAAATGGGGGACTTCAATCTGATCCTAGGTCTGCCATAGCAGTTGAGGGCCTTAGCAGAATGAGGTCCCCAGAGGGTGAATTTAGTGATGCTAGCCCGCTATGCGGGATAGCGTCACTAAATTCACCCTCTGATGACCTCATTCTGCACATGACAGGCACGCTATTTTCAGGCTTGTATATCAAGGCACTATAAAAAAAATAATCGGTGACTTTAAAATTATATGGGCCTTTAACAAATGTTAACATGAAAGTGTCAATGACACTGTAGCTCAACTTGGGAAGTAGTTATTTGTTTTGCTGAGCAATGAATAGAATGATAAAAAGAAGGATAGTCAGAAAGGTACAGTAAAGGGCTTGTATTGTGTAGATGAAATAATGTTTATTTATGAAGGGTGTGCTGATGGATTCAAATTTGAAATCCAAGATGGCTGCTGGCGGCCACGATTTTTAACGAGTTTCAGACAACCCGAAGATCCATATGAAGTTTGGTATGTTCGTATGAGGGATGAGGCCTGTAGAGTGTGCCAAAGGAAATTATTGACAGATGGCAGTCGCCAACCCACGGCAATAGCTCAAACTTTTACGTCAATTTGAGCTAAAAACAGAGGCCACATAGAGGTAGGTCATCTTTAAAGAGCATTACTAAAATATGTTTAATCTCATTGTCCTATTTTGAATGTTCAGCGCATCTGTGATGCCTCTATGTGGATCTGTGATGCCTGTATTTGGCAATTGGCAATTGAAATAAATTTTCTTGTTTTATTCACCTGATGAGCAGAAAATTGTTCCAGGTAATTGTAAGGTGTCAAATTGGATAGGACATCCTTAAGCAAATTTTAACCCTTCCATTACTGGACATTGTAAACCAGTGCATTCTCTTACATATTTGAGGCTACCTTTAGGAGATTCGCATATATAGGAGAATGCACTGGCACAGGATCTTTACCAGCGCACATCCAGTCATGAAAAGATTCTAGCACCTAAACCCTGCGGGGTAACGTGACTAAATTCACCATCTATATACATGAGGATGAGGCAAGTTAAGTAACATACAGATTACCCCTGTCCTGATATATCCAGGGCTATGAATGACAGGTCGACCGTAATATCAATGAATGTCAGAAAGAAGGTGCTTCTAACCAGTAATTAGAGGGTACCAACCAGTAATTAGAGGGTACCAACCAGTAATTAGAGGGGAATTTGTTGTTTTCTATGCTTTTGGTCAATTTTTTTTCTGAAAATGGCCATCATTTTCAACATATGTCCATCATTAGTTAAACACCACTATTGGTAGAAATTAATGAATGTAAGCATTGAGGTGATGGCTGTATTCATTGTAGTGAAACATAGAGAGAGATGATTTATTAGCATATATAATTAAATTATTTATTAATTAATTAATTCGATAAAATCACATAATTGCTTCTTTCAAATATATTAAGGAGACTCCATTAAATTGGATAATTTGTTCGGATAACATGACGATTGTTTTATTTTTCTTCAAGAATTTTGTGTTGGGAACAATTTATATTTGGCCAATAGCATGGATCCATTCAGCAAAATGTCTCCAAAATATGATAAATATCGCATGCGTGACATCTTAGAAAAACTATCCCCTGATTCTTAAAGGGAGACTTCTCAAATGTTGTTGGTGGTTTCCAAGCCTGCAAACAGCGTGTCTGTCATTTGCAGAATGAGGTCCCCAGAGGGTGAATTTAGTGATATCCCGCATAGCGGGCTAGCATCACCAAATTCATCCTCTGGGGACCTCATTCTGCTTAGGCCCTCAACTGCTATGGGAGACCTAGGATCAGATTGAAGTTTCCCAGTTGAAGATGGTGATATTCACCCATTGGGCACCTCGATTATGCATTTTATCTTCTGCAAATTAGAGGATAAAGAAACTTCCCAAGAAAGAAAACGTAACTAAAAATAATGTTAATTTGAGACTATAGATACTTCCCATAATATGAGGCCTAAGCAGAATGAGGTCTCCAGAGGGTGAATTTGGTGATGCTAGCCCGCTATGCGGGATAGCATCACTAAATTCACACTCTGGAGACCTCATTCTGCAAATGACAGGCACGCTATTTGCAGGCTTGGTGGTTTCTATATTCTCTGTTATGTAGAATGATGTAACCAGATTACCATTATTTGAGTATGAAGTAACTAACAAGAATAAGACTATGATGGCAGATAAGCCGGAATACAGTAATGCCCTAATTAATCGACTCCTTTAACCACAGCATAATTATGGGTAACTTTTCAGGAGAGAGCTTTCCGATGAATGGCAACAAGCCATATTTCCGACTAAATCCTGAAAAGTTACCCATAATTCTGCTGTGGTTAAAGGAGTCGATTACTTAGGGCATTACTGTACATAAATAGATTGCATGCCATCAAGATATTTATTTCTATACAGTTTTCAGGCAAATGTATCAAATAAATGTTATACTATATGCATCCCTAGGTACTCATTCATTTTATTGTTTGTCAGTGAGTAACTTGATTTAATGCCCCATATCAATATATTTTATTATACAATATGTGACACACATTACCCAATCCACTTTCCATCAATTAATTTGATTGCGCCTTGTACATGGAAATTCCTAACTTAGTTTATGGCTCTAGGCAGCCTTCTAATAAATTATTAATTTGATTTTAAGATAATCTATTAATGAACGTTTACAGAAGACATCTCGAGTCAAATTAATTATTTTTCTATACATTAATACAGTATCGATATTAGATCATTGCTATTACAGGGAATTTATCGAAATTGGCGTAAGGCACCCCTTTAAAGCTTAACCTATCCATTTCAATTGTATCTAATATCTATAATATATACAAAAAAAGTAGGATTTGTCTGTCTGACTGTCAAATTTAATTAAATAAATAAAAAAAACACACAAATTAAATTAAGCTCACTATAGTCCTATTTCAGAGTAAAATAAATGTGAATATTTAGGTTCAATATGAACCTATTTGCAGACCAGATGTATATAACTATGATTTTAATATATGTGTTTTCACTGTGGCCTGCCACAGGGACTTTGTAGAAAATATATTTATAAAATATACATAAACAATACGACGTATTGTTTATGTATATTTTATAAATATATTTTCTACAAAGTCCCTGTGTGGCCTGCATGCACCATCAACAGCATAAAGGGTATTTAGTTCAATATGAACCTATATGCAGACCAGACGTATGCTGTTATATGTGTTTTCACTGTGGCCTGCACCATGCATCAACATAATAAAGGGTATTTAGTTCACTATGGGCTTAGCTTATTTCAGAACCAAATAACTTGAAGTCGAATATGAACCAATGTGAATATTTAGAGCCACAGGCCCACTTGTGCAGGCCCCTCCAACGCCAATACAAGGG
Organism: Siphonodentalium dalli; assembly: GCA_032622095.1. Lineage (NCBI taxonomy): Eukaryota > Metazoa > Mollusca > Scaphopoda > Gadilida > Siphonodentaliidae > Siphonodentalium > Siphonodentalium dalli. The sequence continues at coordinate 284,829,875 of CP136064.1, read as the reverse complement.
GAGCCTGTTTCAGCTATAGTTTAATACTGTAAAATAGATTTGTATGATATACTTGGAACTCGAAAACAATGTGTTTCCTTAAGACATATTACATCATACATGGATATATAATTACCTGCCGAACTGACCTGTCGGTATATTAATATGGTGTCACATCGCTGAAACCCAGAGTGCATTCATTTATCCCAGCGAGCTTCGTCCGTGTCTATTTATAACCGACGGTGACAGGGAAACAGAACTTACCTGGAGATGTTGTCGGCGTCTGTGCACTGAGTACGTAATTAGATTTTACCGCTTGCATCAGTGCTTACATTGAAAACTACGGTTTTTACCTGTTGTGTATTGAATAATCTCGCTCGAACACACTCACACAAAAGAGTATACCCGACACCATTCTAAATTGAAGGTAAACGCTGTCAAAATGTTGTCCAAATAAAACATGGTTACCTCGTGTACAGGTTCAATCATGCGGCTTGTTTCCGTGTGGCTCGCGAAATCGATTCCTAGTACAAAAGACAACACAAGAAATAGCAATGCGAGTAGATAACAATACAACAAAATATGTGCAGCCTATATATGGTGACCTTATAGCTCTCTATATATGCGCAGTGATTGTGCAATAAACCCCGGATAATAAAATCGTAAACTGTAATACTGTATCTCCGTATATAATGGTTTGAATGATAAAAAGCAAATTCACATATAATTACCATGCACCCTCGCCCTCCCACCTCCCTTCGTTCGGAGGACATATAGTCGACGGTTTCCCAGGCGCACCGGAAGCATGATCACACCCAACTCAAGGGCAAAGTGGTGGGTGGGGGGGGGGGGGGGGGGGGCACAACTCACAGAAAGGGATATTTTTTAGATAGAGGGGAAGTATAAATGACGAAAAAGTTGGCAAGCAAACAACATTTTTTTGCACTTCTATTCATTCATACTAATTCTAACTGTCTAACCCGCCTACCGACAGGATATACGTGTAGCTGAAGGGGTCATTGTCGACCCATTATGGTGCGTTGGGTACCCATGCAGCTTTACGAACAGACACATATTTTGAGAACCCAGTTTGACCTCTGTGCATAGGTTTATGATATAGACATTATCACATTTCTTCGGGTTATGCCGCCATAAAAAGCAAATGTGATAAAGGAATAACAGTTTTAAAGATGACTACCCAAGCGCCATATGTGATCGGATGCAAGAGTTTAAAGCTGTGTACCCAAAACACCTTATATACATATAGGATGGACGACAATGACCCCTTATATACATATAGGATGGACAACAATGACCCCTTATATACATATAGGATGGACGACAATGACCCCTTATATACATATAGGATGGACGACAATGACCCCTTTAGCGATAGGATATTTTGGTCACAGAAATATTTTGGTAATTTGCTACATTATTATGGTATATATACGTGGAACATATGTTAGAAATATGTTGTTTTTTTATGGGTGGTGTCTATAAAAAAAATTCAATTCACGTGTAATATCACAGGTAATCACCCACTCTTATACATCCATGAAAATGATCATTTTGTTAGAAACACTATATTGTGGACTTACAATACATAAAATAAATGGAAATATAATCATGTTTCGTGATTTCCCTAAAATAAATTTTGAAAGTTATAAATCTAATCCGCTGAAATTGATTAAAACAATTTCCCTGGAATCATCATCATCGTCGTCGTCATCATCGTCGATCGGCGTCAACGAATATTATCGTCGTCATCGTAGTCGTCATCATCATAACAATTACACCATATATGTCGTCGTCGTCGTCGTCATCATCGTCGTCATCATCATCGTCGTCGTCATCGTCGTCATCATCGTCGTCATCATCGACGTCAATCATCATCAGCATCCCTCCTCGTCGTCATATCATCGTCATCATTATGTATACATGTACTCGTGTTTGCACTGGAACTTGGTTGTCGGAAATGGTTAATTGGCATGATGATATATAGGCCCAGCATGATGACTGATAGGCCCAGTATAATATTATGAGGAAAAGGAACCCGAAACGTCTATTTATTCTTATCAGAGATGAACTTTTTTCAAAGGCTTAAAGGCCCACTTAATTTTCGAACCCCCAGATTACTTTATATAAAATATATGCCATATTATATACCATTTGAAAGAGGAAGCTCCAAAACATTGTATTATCAACTTATCCGGCGTAATAATTAAACGGTGGACATGTTGTTTTTGTTGAGTTTTGTCATCAAGATTGAAGTAAAAATCAGTATTGTTTTAAATGCAGGGGGGAATAACTCTATATATTAAAGATAGAGTTCTTCCCCTTTCATTGAAAAAGTTTGAATTATGTTGCATTCTGGGTGTCAGAGGGGGGTAGTCTTCAGCAGTTTTCTATTTCTATGTGGGCATCTTCTGAGACACAGATGTTTCAAATAGTGATGAATTATATTATTTTAATCATATTTGATGGCATAGATTGTTATTAAAACCGTATATCAAGTCACTATAAAAAAAATAATCGGCGACTCGGAAAATTAAGTGGGCCTTTAATGAAGTGAAAGAAATGAATCAGGTCTGCGTCTGAAGGACTCATGCAGTGTCAGCTACACATTAAAAGTAAACTCCACATCAATTCATAATGTAAAGTATGCTTCCATCTAGCCGAATGCTTTTAAGAAGTGTTTCATATCCATTGTGAAGAAACACGTTTTACAGGGTACCGCAGCCAATTTTCTAGCGAATTTTGTTGTCTGGATTCTGACGGTCGGAAAATCCTATTTTCCCGCCAATCGCTGGGTAAAGTTTACCTGTTATTTCCATAGATACGTCATCATTACCCCGATTTGAAGAACTAATAAGTCGCATTATTTCGGTTATTCAAGCGCGTTTCTGATTTATTAGGACAACTTTCCTTATTTCGTGATGTTGAGGAAACGCCGCAGTGAAGCAAATAGACAGACAGACATGAATCACGAGATCAATGACACGAATGATTTGTCCACACACCTGGATCAGACAGGCCAGGCACATCATGAATTCCATTATTATAGTGCTATTCCACTATTTAAGTATTTTAGCGGTACATGTATTTGACAGGAAGCAAATTACTTTTGAAATTTTGATTAGCAAATAACGTCCTCACATTGACATGATAAGATATTAGCATTGATCTAAAATCATATAAAATTCATACCAAATTGCAAGGGCGGATCTACCATCCGGCGCCCCCCCCTTTTTTTTGCCAGAGCAAGGAATATTTGGACGTGTCCGGGCGCTATTCGTCTCTGAGCGAGTTTATTGCTAACATACATGCAAATATATACAACATCTGACTCGAGTACAATTATTTCAACTGTGAATGGATGTATATCCATGCCAGGGCTAAACCAACATCCCGCGCGACGTGGGCGCGCCCCGCGTGGAATATTTTTGCCATGCAGAGCAAAATAATTCTGTCCACATTTTATTTCTGGGCGTCGGAAAATATCTGGCCAGGCGCCAAGTTTTAGGCGCCATAAGTTTTTATATAAACATAGATATAGCAATTCTAACTGTGGTGTCAAAATGTCAATTCCATCTATATATATATGTACATGTAGCAATAGAAATGAGATGGCTACACTTTGGGATAAGCCTATAGTATACAACATATATATAGTCTGAGCATTCGATAGTACGGAGGTTGTACTATCGAACTTCAAACCATCGAACAGCATTATATCGTCATAAAGAAATTATATATAGGCCTACGCCATACTACGGTATACTATTAAGGTCCCAATCGTCCTGACCCAAGGTCCCAATCGTACAAGGACCCAAATCGACCAAGGTCCCAATTGCACAAGGTCCCATATTAATCGTCCAGCAAGGTCCCAATTGTCCGAAAATCGTAGTATTTTGTGATGCACATGTACCCAGTCCTGATGTATAGTATAATATCGATACATCCATTGATCGGAGTAAATTTAATTATCACTAGCTCCATATAAGCTACATAAACAGAGATTTATGTTTTATGTGTGCATACCCAGATTGGAACATATCAAATTTATATATGTAACTCAATATTATTCATTTTCTAGTTATTTTAATATCAGTATCCGATTGATTTTTCAATGGGCACATGACACAGCAAAACGTGTCGTTTTGAATGTAGGATCCAAAAAAAAATCCCGGGGGAGGTTGCCCGTGCCCCCATCTACCACAGGGGGGGGGGGGGGACTGGGGTCCCTCTTGTGCTCTCCCCCGATCACCGCTTTGCGGCTCGGATGATGCTATGCCTATATTAATGGCACCCCCCCTTTTCAAAATTCCTGGATCCGCCCCTGAATTGCATAGCTTTTATCCAAAATTTGGTAGCAAATTGCGATGCAATATCAGTTAATTTGCTCCCTGGTATCGTTTTGTTAATTTGATAAAAGAGGGATAATCCAAAAGCATACCGCGGTATTTCACACAAATATTATTCAAAATCAGGTCGCATTAATTCGGTATTATACATATATCTGTCTGTAGATAATACAGTGCAGGAACCAATTCTGGTTGTAGACACACTGGTCCAGGTGCTACCACGGCCGAGTAACTTTATAACCCTGGAGAATGATTTATCATGAAGGCACACGATTAACTCAATTAGCATGCAAATAGTTGAAATATTATTATGAAGGAGTGATTGAGTCATCCTACTATTGTCATTTAGAATGGGATATATTAGTAATATTATAATATTATTGAATAATATCAAAGCTGGCGCAAAAGATCGCACAACGAATTTTGTCGGTAGACTGTTCATTCGCTGCGATATTGTTAAGAGTGACATTTGGCTGTGCACTGGTATGTGCTGTCTTCTATTCCCGACGCAAATAAAGGAAACATGAATATGTTATAGTCAAATACCACTATAATAGCACTTGGAATACCACTATAATAGTGGAATTCAGGATGTGCCTGACCTGTAAGAGGTGGCTACTAGTAGAGTCCACCTTGAAATTGTCGATTCTGCTGAATTATTATTCCTGTCTCACGCCAGATGACTATTCATGGAGCCTTTTGGATTGTCAGAACTATTTATAACTCATATTAAAGTAATCTGAGGCGGTTAGCGATTACATCAATTTACATATGCTTTAATAATTGTGCAATAATTCAGCACAATTCAATTGCGCTGCAGCACAATTGTTTTTCAATTGCTCGAGCTTCAGCTCAATTGGTTTGTGCTGAATTATTGGTTTACACTTCATGAATCAGGACAATTTGATTGCACTTCAGCACAATTGAATTGCGTTTAAAGATGCATTATCTGAATTACTATTTCTTTGGCTTCGGGGGTAAAAAATATTCGATTTGAGTCAAGGAACTCACCTATCAAAGCTCAGAGTGATCATGCAGACATCGATTCTTGAAGTTTGTTATTTCTCGAAATGTGCAATTATTTGTGGCCCAGAAAAACATCATCAAATGGATTGTCTCGGACAAAATTGCAACTATCATTGTTTTTATAACTGAGCCGCTGACTGACTGCCCATAAGTATAGTTCTAAGAAAACATTGCGGACTTCACAATTAGCCTACATAAACACTATCTCAATCAATTGAAGCCGATTTTATCAGGGATGCCTGAGAAGGGGGGCATGCAGGGGCATTTGCCCCCCTTGCCATGGCCCAGGAGAGTCCAGTGGGTACCCGAAAAGGGACCTTTCCGATGAATGGCAACAAGCCATATTTCCGACTAAATCTTGAAAAGTTACCCATAATTCTGCTGTGTTTAAGGAGTCGATTACTTAGGGCATTACTGTATAATATAAAATTACAGAACTCAAAAGTAATTGGAATTTGGAAATAAAATCATCTGAATAAATAAAATATGAGGTTTATTCTGAATATTATTCTACGTTATAGCATAGCTTAGGTTAATATGCATGACAATACATTAGTTTCTGTATTATGGCATAGGTTGATATGCAGTGACGATATATTAGGTTGCGAGTTCCTGGTGACAAGATTTTCTGCAGCTTCAAGAATGAAAACAGAGAAAGACAGGCAAGTTTTCTTTCATTCATTTCACTTTACAATGAATTAAAATAGCTTAGCTGAACATTTGGGTTGAAAAAAGTAAATGCAGGAGGGGGGGGGGGTATAAAAATAGATGCAGGAGGGGGGGGGGGGTAAAAATAAAACTATGCTTCACCACCACAATAATTGACAAATAACAGAATTTTCAATGAATTTAACAAGATTTTTGAATACGTATGATAAGTTTTACTCAAATTGTAAAAAAAATTCAGGTATTTCTTCCCATAAAAACTGTATGAATAATGGAATAGAATGCAAAAGCAAAACAGAAACTGCCATCAGATATTTTCTTCACCACTGTGACCATTTAATTAATCACTATGAACATAAACATGCATCATATCAAAAAGTTTAATGTTTTTAACAATATTGGGGGAAAAGTTGTAGGAGCATTCGTAAACCAGGATATTAAATTTCTACCCTAATTCTATTTTGTATGTAAATTGTTGAATGTTTGTCATTTCCTGGTTAGATAATAGAAGATCAATTAACCCTTTCATGACGGGAGCTGTGCTGGTACAGCATTTAATATCTTGTGCCAGTGCGTTACCTTATATAATTATGTGAGTCTCCCATAGGAAGCCTTTCATATATAAGTGATAATAATAGAATGCACTGGCTTACAATGTCAGGGTAAATATTGTTAGGCTAGTCATGGAAGGGTTAACAATCTCTGACATGTTTGTTTTGATTCATTACAGCTACAAATTTGTATTTAAAGTGTTCTCCAAATTCTTCCATAGACACTCTTGATACACTCCAGACAACAATTCGAGATTCAATGCGATTTTAATTCTTTTGTCCCCGATTTGATTCAATTCAAATTTAAAACCGCCCATTCGCAGCGCCCTTTCTTAGTCCCACTGGGACAGTCCCTCCTCTACTGGTGAAATGTAATGCCCCAAATAATCGACTCCTTAACCACAGCAGAATTATGGGTAATTTTTCAGGATTTAGTCCGAAATATGGCTTGTTGCCATTCATCGGATTGCTCTCAATGAGAGCTTTCCGATGAATGGCAACAAGCCATATTTCCGACTAAATCCTGAAAAATTACCCATAATTCTGCTGTGGTTAAGGAGTCAATTATTTCGGGCATTACTTTAGGTTTGTCATTTCATGCCTCAATTAAGTTACCATTTCATGAGATTTGTTTTTTAATGGTATATACTTGTATTCTAGATATCATGGTCTTCTCTTTAAAATACTTGTATTCTAGATATCATGGTCTTCTCTTTAAAATACTTGTATTCTAGATATCATGGTCTTCTCTTTAAAATACTTGTATTCTAGATATCATGGTCTTCTCTTTAAAATACTTGTATTCTAGATATCATGGTCTTCTCATTATATACTTGTATTCTAGATATCATGGTCTGCTCATTATATACTTGTATTCTAGATATCATGGTCTTCTCATTATATACTTGTATTCTAGATATCATGGTCTTCTCTTTAAAATACTTGTATTCTAGATATCATGGTCTTCTCATTAAATACTTGTATTCTAGATATCATGGTCTTCTCATTAAATACTTGTATTCTAGATATCATGGTCTTCTCATTAAATACTTGTATTCTAGATATCATGGTCTTCTCTTTAAAATACTTGTATTCTAGATATCATGGTCTTCTCATTAAATACTTGTATTCTAGATATCATGGTCTTCTCTTTAAAATACTTGTATTCTAGATATCATGGTCTTCTCATTAAATACTTGTATTCTAGATATCATGGTCTTCTCATTAAATACTTGTATTCTAGATATCATGGTCTTCTCTTTAAAATACTTGTATTCTAGATATCATGGTCTTCTCATTAAATACTTGTATTCTAGATATCATGGTCTTCTCTTTAAAATACTTGTATTCTAGATATCATGGTCTTCTCTTTAAAATACTTGTATTCTAGATATCATGGTCTTCTCATTAAATACTTGTATTCTAGATATCATGGTCTTCTCATTATATACTTGTATTCTAGATATCATGGTCTTCTCATTATATACTTGTATTCTAGATATCATGGTCTTCTCTTTAAAATACTTGTATTCTAGATATCATGGTCTTCTCATTAAATACTTGTATTCTAGATATCATGGTCTTCTCATTATATACTTGTATTCTAGATATCATGGTCTTCTCATTATATACTTGTATTCTATATATCATGGTCTTCTCATTAAATACTTGTATTCTATATATCATGGTCTTCTCATTAAATACTTGTATTCTAGTTATCATGGTCTTCTCATTAAATACTTGTATTCTAGATATCATGGTCTTCTCATTAAATACTTGTACTCTAGTTATCATGGTCTTCTCATTAAATACTTGTATTCTAGATATCATGGTCTTCTCATTAAATACTTGTATTCTAGATATCATGGTCTTCTCATTATATACTTGTATTCTAGATATCATGGTCTTCTCATTAAATACTTGTATTCTAGATATCATGGTCTTCTCATTATATACTTGTATTCTAGATATCATGGTCTTCTGATTGTAAATACTTGTATTCTAGATATCATGGTCTTCTCATTATATACTTGTATTCTAGATATCATGGTCTTCTCATTATATACTTGTATTCTAGATATCATGGTCTTCTCATTAAATACTTGTATTCTAGATATCATGGTCTTCTCATTATATACTTGTATTCTAGATATCATGGTCTTCTCATTATATACTTGTATTCTAGATATCATGGTCTTCTCATTATATACTTGTATTCTAGATATCATGGTCTTCTCATTATATACTTGTATTCTAGATATCATGGTCTTCTCATTATATACTTGTATTCTAGATATCATGGTCTTCTCATTAAATACTTGTATTCTAGATATCATGGTCTTCTCATTATATACTTGTATTCTAGATATCATGGTCTTCTCATTATATACTTGTATTCTAGATATCATGGTCTTCTCATTATATACTTGTATTCTAGATATCATGGTCTTCTCATTATATACTTGTATTCTAGATATCATGGTCTTCTCATTAAATAATTGTATTCTAGATATCATGGTCTTCTCATTATATACTTGTATTCTAGATATCATGGTCTTCTCATTATATACTTGTATTCTAGATATCATGGTCTTCTCATTAAATACTTGTATTCTAGATATCATGGTCTTCTCATTATATACTTGTATTCTAGATATCATGGTCTTCTCATTATATACTTGTATTCTAGATATCATGGTCTTCTCATTAAATACTTGTATTCTAGATATCGTGGTCTTCTCATTATATACTTGTATTCTAGATATCATGGTCTTCTCATTATATACTTGTATTCTAGATATCATGGTCTTCTCATTATATACTTGTATTCTAGATATCATGGTCTTCTCATTAAATACTTGTATTCTAGATATCGTGGTCTTCTCATTATATACTTGTATTCTAGATATCATGGTCTTCTCATTATATACTTGTATTCTAGATATCATGGTCTTCTCATTATATACTTGTATTCTAGATATCATGGTCTTCTCATTATATACTTGTATTCTAGATATCATGGTCTTCTCATTATATACTTGTATTCTAGATATCATGGTCTTCTCATTATATACTTGTATTCTAGATATCATGGTCTTCTCACTAAATACTTGTATTCTAGATATCATGGTCTTCTCATTAAATACTTGTATTCTAGATATCATGGTCTTCTCATTAAATACTTGTATTCTAGATATCGTGGTCTTCTCATTATATACTTGTATTCTAGATATCATGGTCTTCTCATTATATACTTGTATTCTAGATATCATGGTCTTCTCATTATATACTTGTATTCTAGATATCGTGGTCTTCTCATTATATACTTGTATTCTAGATATCATGGTCTTCTCATTATATATTTGTATTCTAGATATCATGGTCTTCTCATTATATACTTGTATTCTAGATATCATGGTCTTCTCTTTAAATACTTGTATTCTAGATATCATGGTCTTCTCATTATATACTTGTATTCTAGATATCATGGTCTTCTCATTATATACTTGTATTCTAGATATCATGGTCTTCTCATTATATACTTGTATTCTAGATATCATGGTCTTCTCTTTAAATACTTGTATTCTAGATATCATGGTCTTCTCATTATATACTTGTATTCTAGATATCATGGTCTTCTCATTATATATTTGTATTCTAGATATCATGGTCTTCTCATTATATACTTGTATTCTAGATATCATGGTCTTCTCATTATATACTTGTATTCTAGATATCATGGTCTTCTCATTAAATACTTGTATTCTAGATATCATGGTCTTCTCATTAAATACTTGTATTCTAGATATCATGGTCTTCTCATTAAATACTTGTATTCTAGATATCATGGTCTTCTCATTAAATACTTGTATTCTAGATATCATGGTCTTCTCATTAAATACTTGTATTCTAGATATCATGGTCTTCTCATTAAATACTTGTATTCTAGATATCATGGTCTTCTCATTAAATACTTGTATTCTAGATATCATGGTCTTCTCTTTAAATACTTGTATTCTAGATATCATGGTCTTCTCATTAAATACTTGTATTCTAGATATCATGGTCTTCTCATTATATACTTGTATTCTAGATATCATGGTCTTCTCATTATATACTTGTATTCTAGATATCATGGTCTTCTCATTAAATACTTGTATTCTAGATATCATGGTCTTCTCATTAAATACTTGTATTCTAGATATCATGGTCTTCTCATTATATACTTGTATTCTAGATATCATGGTCTTCTCATTATATACTTGTATTCTAGATATCATGGTCTTCTCATTAAATACTTGTATTCTAGATATCATGGTCTTCTCATTATATATTTGTATTCTAGATATCATGGTCTGCTCATTATATACTTGTATTCTAGATATCATGGTCTTCTCATTATATACTTGTATTCTAGATATCATGGTCTTCTGATTATATACTTGTATTCTAGATATCATGGTCTTCTCATTAAATACTTGTATTCTAGATATCATGGTCTTCTCATTATATACTTGTATTCTAGATATCATGGTCTTCTCATTAAATACTTGTATTCTAGATATCATGGTCTTCTCATTAAATACTTGTATTCTAGATATCATGGTCTTCTCATTATATATTTGTATTCTAGATATCATGGTCTTCTCATTATATACTTGTATTCTAGATATCATGGTCTTCTGATTATATACTTGTATTCTATATATCATGGTCTTCTCATTATATACTTGTATTCTAGCTATCATGGTCTTCTCATTATATACTTGTATTCTATATATCATGGTCTTCTCATTAAATACATGTATTCTATATATCATGGTCTTCTGATTATATACTTGTATTCTAGATATCATGGTCTTCTCATTATATACTTGTATTCTAGATATCATGGTCTTCTCATTATATACTTGTATTCTAGATATCATGGTCTTCTCATTAAATACTTGTATTCTAGATATCATGGTCTTCTCATTATATACTTGTATTCTAGATATCATGGTCTTCTCATTAAATACTTGTATTCTAGATATCATGGTCTTCTCATTATATACTTGTATTCTAGATATCATGGTCTTCTCATTATATACTTGTATTCTAGATATCATGGTCTTCTTATTAAATACTTGTATTCTAGATATCATGGTCTTCTCATTATATACTTGTATTCTAGCTATCATGGTCTTCTCATTATATACTTGTATTCTAGATATCATGGTCTTCTCATTATATACTTGTATTCTAGATATCATGGTCTTCTCATTATATACTTGTATTCTAGCTATCATGGTCTTCTCATTATATACTTGTATTCTAGATATCATGGTCTTCTCATTATATACTTGTATTCTAGATATCATGGTCTTCTCATTATATACTTGTATTCTAGATATCACGGTCTTCTCATTATATACCTGTATTCTAGATATCATGGTCTTCTCATTATATACTTGTATTCTAGATATCATGGTCTTCTCATTATATACTTGTATTCTAGATATCATGGTCTTCTCATTATATACTTGTATTCTAGATATCATGGTCTTCTCATTATATACTTGTATTCTAGATATCATGGTCTTCTTATTAAATACTTGTATTCTAGATATCATGGTCTTCTCATTAAATACTTGTATTCTAGATATCATGGTCTTCTCATTAAATACTTGTATTCTATATATCGTGGTCTTCTCATTATATACTTGTATTCTAGATATCATGGTCTTCTCATTATATACTTGTATTCTAGATATCATGGTCTTCTCATTATATACTTGTATTCTAGATATCATGGTCTTCTTATTAAATACTTGTATTCTAGATATCATGGTCTTCTCATTATATACTTGTATTCTATATATCATGGTCTTCTCATTAAATACATGTATTCTATATATCATGGTCTTCTTATTAAATACTTGTATTCTAGATATCATGGTCTTCTCATTATATACTTGTATTCTAGATATCATGGTCTTCTCATTATATATTTGTATTCTATATATCATGGTCTTCTCATTATATACTTGTATTCTATATATCATGGTCTTCTCATTAAATACATGTATTCTATATATCATGGTCTTCTTATTAAATACTTGTATTCTAGATATCATGGTCTTCTTATTAAATACTTGTATTCTAGATATCATGGTCTTCTCATTATATACTTGTATTCTATATATCATGGTCTTCTCATTAAATACATGTATTCTATATATCATGGTCTTCTTATTAAATACTTGTATTCTAGATATCATGGTCTTCTCATTATATACTTGTATTCTAGATATCATGGTCTTCTCATTATATACTTGTATTCTAGATATAATGGTCTTCTCATTATATACTTGTATTCTAGATATCATGGTCTTCTCATTATATACTTGTATTCTAGATATCATGGTCTTCTCATTATATACTTGTATTCTAGATATCATGGTCTTCTCATTATATACTTGTATTCTAGATATCATGGTCTTCTTATTAAATACTTGTATTCTAGATATCATGGTCTTCTCATTATATACTTGTATTCTATATATCATGGTCTTCTTATTAAATACTTGTATTCTAGATATCATGGTCTTCTCATTATATACTTGTATTCTAGATATCATGGTCTTCTCATTATATACTTGTATTCTAGATATCATGGTCTTCTCATTATATACTTGTATTCTAGATATCATGGTCTTCTTATTAAATACTTGTATTCTAGATATCATGGTCTTCTCATTATATACTTGTATTCTAGATATCATGGTCTTCTTATTAAATACTTGTATTCTAGATATCATGGTCTTCTCATTATATACTTGTATTCTATATATCATGGTCTTCTTATTAAATACTTGTATTCTAGATATCATGGTCTTCTCATTATATACTTGTATTCTAGATATCATGGTCTTCTCATTATATACTTGTATTCTATATATCATGGTCTTCTTATTAAATACTTGTATTCTAGATATCATGGTCTTCTCATTATATACTTGTATTCTAGATATCATGGTCTTCTTATTAAATACTTGTATTCTAGATATCATGGTCTTCTCATTATATACTTGTATTCTATATATCATGGTCTTCTTATTAAATACTTGTATTCTAGATATCATGGTCTTCTCATTATATACTTGTATTCTAGATATCATGGTCTTCTCATTATATACTTGTATTCTAGATATCGTGGTCTTCTCATTAAATACTTGTATTCTAGATATCATGGTCTTCTCATTATATACTTGTATTCTAGATATCATGGTCTTCTCATTATATACTTGTATTCTAGATATCATGGTCTTCTCATTATATACTTGTATTCTAGATATCATGGTCTTCTCATTATATACTTGTATTCTAGATATCGTGGTCTTCTCATTAAATACTTGTATTCTAGATATCATGGTCTTCTCATTATATACTTGTATTCTAGATATCATGGTCTTCTCATTATATACTTGTATTCTAGATATCATGGTCTTCTTATTAAATACTTGTATTCTAGATATCATGGTCTTCTCATTATATACTTGTATTCTATATATCATGGTCTTCTTATTAAATACTTGTATTCTAGATATCATGGTCTTCTCATTATATACTTGTATTCTAGATATCATGGTCTTCTCATTATATACTTGTATTCTAGATATCATGGTCTTCTCATTATATACTTGTATTCTAGATATCATGGTCTTCTCATTATATACTTGTATTCTAGATATCATGGTCTTCTCATTATATACTTGTATTCTAGATATCATGGTCTTCTCATTATATACTTGTATTCTAGATATCATGGTCTTCTCATTATATACTTGTATTCTAGATATCATGGTCTTCTTATTAAATACTTGTATTCTAGATATCATGGTCTTCTCATTATATACTTGTATTCTATATATCATGGTCTTCTCATTAAATACATGTATTCTATATATCATGGTCTTCTTATTAAATACTTGTATTCTAGATATCATGGTCTTCTCATTATATACTTGTATTCTAGATATCATGGTCTTCTCATTATATACTTGTATTCTAGATATCATGGTCTTCTCATTATATACTTGTATTCTAGATATCATGGTCTTCTCATTATATACTTGTATTCTAGATATCATGGTCTTCTCATTATATACTTGTATTCTAGATATCATGGTCTTCTCATTATATACTTGTATTCTAGATATCATGGTCTTCTCATTATATACTTGTATTCTATATATCATGGTCTTCTCATTAAATACATGTATTCTATATATCATGGTCTTCTTATTAAATACTTGTATTCTAGATATCATGGTCTTCTTATTAAATACTTGTATTCTAGATATCATGGTCTTCTCATTATATACTTGTATTCTATATATCATGGTCTTCTCATTATATACTTGTATTCTAGATATCATGGTCTTCTTATTAAATACTTGTATTCTAGATATCATGGTCTTCTCATTATATACTTGTATTCTATATATCATGGTCTTCTCATTAAATACATGTATTCTATATATCATGGTCTTCTTATTAAATACTTGTATTCTAGATATCATGGTCTTCTCATTATATACTTGTATTCTAGATATCATGGTCTTCTCATTATATATTTGTATTCTAGATATCATGGTCTTCTCATTATATACTTGTATTCTAGATATCATGGTCTTCTCATTATATACATGTATTCTATATATCATGGTCTTCTCATTATATACTTGTATTCTATATATCATGGTCTTCTCATTAAATACATGTATTCTATATATCATGGTCTTCTTATTAAATACTTGTATTCTAGATATCATGGTCTTCTTATTAAATACTTGTATTCTAGATATCATGGTCTTCTCATTATATACTTGTATTCTATATATCATGGTCTTCTCATTAAATACATGTATTCTATATATCATGGTCTTCTTATTAAATACTTGTATTCTAGATATCATGGTCTTCTCATTATATACTTGTATTCTAGATATCATGGTCTTCTCATTATATATTTGTATTCTAGATATCATGGTCTTCTCATTATATACTTGTATTCTATATATCATGGTCTTCTCATTAAATACATGTATTCTATATATCATGGTCTTCTTATTAAATACTTGTATTCTAGATATCATGGTCTTCTCATTATATACTTGTATTCTATATATCATGGTCTTCTCATTAAATACATGTATTCTATATATCATGGTCTTCTCATTATATACTTGTATTCTATATATCATGGTCTTCTCATTAAATACATGTATTCTATATATCATGGTCTTCTTATTAAATACTTGTATTCTAGATATCATGGTCTTCTCATTATATACTTGTATTCTATATATCATGGTCTTCTCATTAAATACTTGTATTCTAGATATCATGGTCTTCTCGTTATATACTTGTATTCTAGATATCATGGTCTTCTCATTATATACTTGTATTCTAGATATCATGGTCTTCTTATTAAATACTTGTATTCTAGATATCATGGTCTTCTCATTATATACTTGTATTCTAGATATCATGGTCTTCTCATTATATATTTGTATTCTATATATCATGGTCTTCTCATTATATACTTGTATTCTATATATCATGGTCTTCTCATTATATACTTGTATTCTAGATATCATGGTCTTCTCATTATATACTTGTATTCTAGATATCATGGTCTTCTCATTATATACTTGTATTCTATATATCATGGTCTTCTCATTATATACTTGTATTCTAGATATCATGGTCTTCTCATTATATACTTGTATTCTAGATATCATGGTCTTCTCATTATATACTTGTATTCTAGATATCATGGTCTTCTCATTATATACTTGTATTCTAGATATCATGGTCTTCTCATTATATACTTGTATTCTAGATATCATGGTCTTCTCATTATATACTTGTATTCTAGATATCACGGTCTTCTCATTATATACTTGTATTCTAGATATCATGGTCTTCTCATTATATACTTGTATTCTAGATATCATGGTCTTCTCATTATATACTTGTATTCTAGATATCATGGTCTTCTCATTATATACTTGTATTCTATATATCATGGTCTTCTCATTATATACTTGTATTCTAGATATCATGGTCTTCTCATTATATACTTGTATTCTAGATATCATGGTCTTCTCATTATATACTTGTATTCTAGATATCATGGTCTTCTCATTATATACTTGTATTCTAGATATCATGGTCTTCTCATTATATACTTGTATTCTATATATCATGGTCTTCTCATTATATACTTGTATTCTAGATATCATGGTCTTCTCATTATATACTTGTATTCTATATATCATGGTCTTCTCATTATATACTTGTATTCTAGATATCATGGTCTTCTCATTATATACTTGTATTCTAGATATCATGGTCTTCTCATTATATACTTGTATTCTATATATCATGGTCTTCTCATTATATACTTGTATTCTAGATATCATGGTCTTCTCATTATATACTTGTATTCTATATATCATGGTCTTCTCATTATATACTTGTATTCTAGATATCATGGTCTTCTCATTATATACTTGTATTCTAGATATCATGGTCTTCTCATTATATACTTGTATTCTATATATCATGGTCTTCTCATTATATACTTGTATTCTAGATATCATGGTCTTCTGATTAAATACTTGTATTCTAGATATCATGGTCTTCTCATTATATACTTGTATTCTAGATATCATGGTCTGCTCATTATATACTTGTATTCTAGATATCATGGTCTTCTCATTATATATTTGTATTCTATATATCATGGTCTTCTCATTATATACTTGTATTCTATATATCATGGTCTTCTCATTAAATACATGTATTCTATATATCATGGTCTTCTTATTAAATACATGTATTCTATATATCATGGTCTTCTTATTAAATACTTGTATTCTATATATCATGGTCTTCTCATTATATACTTGTATTCTATATATCATGGTCTTCTCATTAAATACATGTATTCTATATATCATGGTCTTCTTATTAAATACTTGTATTCTATATATCATGGTCTTCTCATTATATATTTGTATTCTAGATATCATGGTCTTCTCATTATATACTTGTATTCTAGATATCATGGTCTTCTCATTAAATACATGTATTCTATATATCATGGTCTTCTCATTAAATACATGTATTCTATATATCATGGTCTTCTCATTATATACTTGTATTCTAGATATCATGGTCTTCTCATTATATACTTGTATTCTAGATATCATGGTCTTCTCATTATATACTTGTATTCTAGATATCATGGTCTTCTCATTATATACTTGTATTCTATATATCATGGTCTTCTCATTAAATACATGTATTCTATATATCATGGTCTTCTCATTATATACTTGTATTCTAGATATCATGGTCTTCTCATTATATACTTGTATTCTATATATCATGGTCTTCTCATTAAATACATGTATTCTATATATCATGGTCTTCTCATTAAATACATGTATTCTATATATCATGGTCTTCTCATTAAATACATGTATTCTATATATCATGGTCTTCTCATTATATACTTGTATTCTATATATCATGGTCTTCTCATTAAATACATGTATTCTATATATCATGGTCTTCTCATTAAATACATGTATTCTATATATCATGGTCTTCTCATTATATACTTGTATTCTAGATATCATGGTCTTCTCATTATATACTTGTATTCTAGATATCATGGTCTTCTCATTATATACTTGTATTCTAGATATCATGGTCTTCTCATTATATACTTGTATTCTAGATATCATGGTCTTCTCATTATATACTTGTATTCTAGATATCATGGTCTTCTCATTATATACTTGTATTCTAGATATCATGGTCTTCTCATTATATACTTGTATTCTAGATATCATGGTCTTCTCATTATATACTTGTATTCTAGATATCATGGTCTTCTCATTATATACTTGTATTCTAGATATCATGGTCTTCTCATTATATACTTGTATTCTAGATATCATGGTCTTCTCATTATATACTTGTATTCTAGATATCATGGTCTTCTCATTATATACTTGTATTCTAGCTATCATGGTCTTCTCATTATATACTTGTATTCTAGATATCATGGTCTTCTCATTATATACTTGTATTCTAGATATCATGGTCTTCTCATTATATACTTGTATTCTAGATATCATGGTCTTCTCATTATATATTTGTATTCTAGATATCATGGTCTTCTCATTATATACTTGTATTCTATATATCATGGTCTTCTCATTAAATACATGTATTCTATATATCATGGTCTTCTCATTATATACTTGTATTCTAGATATCATGGTCTTCTCATTATATACTTGTATTCTAGATATCATGGTCTTCTCATTATATACTTGTATTCTAGCTATCATGGTCTTCTCATTATATACTTGTATTCTAGATATCATGGTCTTCTCATTATATACTTGTATTCTAGATATCATGGTCTTCTCATTATATACTTGTATTCTAGATATCATGGTCTTCTCATTATATACTTGTATTCTAGATATCATGGTCTTCTCATTAAATACTTGTATTCTAGATATCATGGTCTTCTCATTAAATACTTATATTCTAGATATCATGGTCTTCTCATTATATACTTGTATTCTAGATATCATGGTCTTCTCATTATATACTTGTATTCTAGATATCATGGTCTTCTCATTATATACTTGTATTCTAGATATCATGGTCTTCTCATTATATACTTGTATTCTAGATATCATGGTCTTCTCATTAAATACTTGTATTCTAGATATCATGGTCTTCTCATTAAATACTTATATTCTAGATATCATGGTCTTCTCATTAAATACTTATATTCTAGATATCATGGTCTTCTCATTATATACTTGTATTCTAGATATCATGGTCTTCTCATTATATACTTGTATTCTAGATATCATGGTCTTCTCATTATATACTTGTATTCTAGATATCATGGTCTTCTCATTATATACTTGTATTCTAGATATCATGGTCTTCTCATTATATACTTGTATTCTAGATATCATGGTCTTCTCATTAAATACTTATATTCTAGATATCATGGTCTTCTCTTTAAATACTTGTATTCTAGATATCATGGTCTTCTCATTATATACTTGTATTCTAGATATCATGGTCTTCTCATTATATACTTGTATTCTAGATATCATGGTCTTCTCATTATATACTTGTATTCTAGATATCATGGTCTTCTCATTAAATACTTATATTCTAGATATCATGGTCTTCTCTTTAAATACTTGTATTCTAGATATCATGGTCTTCTCATTATATACTTGTATTCTAGATATCATGGTCTTCTCATTATATACTTGTATTCTAGATATCATGGTCTTCTCATTATATACTTGTATTCTAGATATCATGGTCTTCTCTTTAAATACTTGTATTCTAGATATCATGGTCTTCTCATTATATACTTGTATTCTAGATATCATGGTCTTCTCATTATATACTTGTATTCTAGATATCATGGTCTTCTCCTTATATACTTGTATTCTAGATATCATGGTCTTCTCATTATATACTTGTATTCTAGATATCATGGTCTTCTCATTATATACTTGTATTCTAGATATCATGGTCTTCTGATGGTAAATACTTGTATTCTAGATATCATGGTCTGCTCATTATATACTTGTATTCTAGATATCATGGTCTTCTCATTATATACTTGTATTCTAGATATTATGGTCTTCTCATTATATAATTGTATTCTAGATATCATGGTCTTCTCATTAAATACTTGTATTCTAGATATCATGGTCTTCTCATTATATTCTTGTATTCTAGATATCATGGTCTTCTCATTATATACTTGTATTCTAGATATCATGGTCTTCTCATTAAATACTTGTATTCTAGATATCATGGTCTGCTCATTATATACTTGTATTCTAGATATCATGGTCTTCTCCTTATATACTTGTATTCTAGATATCATGGTCTTCTCATTATATACTTGTATTCTAGATATCATGGTCTTCTCATTATATACTTGTATTCTAGATGTCACGGTCTTCTCTTTATATACTTGTATTCTAGATATCATGGTCTTCTCATTATATACTTGTATTCTAGATATCATGGTCTTCTCATTAAATACTTGTATTCTAGATATCATGGTCTTCTCATTATATACTTGTATTCTAGATATCATGGTCTTCTCATTATATACTTGTATTCTAGATATCATGGTCTTCTCATTATATACTTGTATTCTAGATATCATGGTCTTCTCATTATATACTTGTATTCTAGATATCATGGTCTTCTCATTATATACTTGTATTCTAGATATCATGGTCTTCTCATTATATACTTGTATTCTAGATATCATGGTCTTCTCATTAAATACTTGTATTCTATATATCGTGGTCTTCTCATTAAATACTTGTATTCTAGATATCATGGTCTGCTCATTATATACTTGTATTCTAGATATCATGGTCTTCTCATTATATACTTGTATTCTAGATATCATGGTCTTCTCATTAAATACTTGTATTCTATATATCGTGGTCTTCTCATTATATACTTGTATTCTAGATATCATGGTCTTCTCATTATATACTTGTATTCTAGATATCATGGTCTTCTCATTATATACTTGTATTCTAGATATCATGGTCTTCTCATTATATACTTGTATTCTAGATATCATGGTCTTCTCATTAAATACTTGTATTCTAGATATCATGGTCTTCTCATTAAATACTTGTATTCTAGATATCATGGTATTCTCATTATATACTTGTATTCTAGATATCATGGTCTTCTCAGTATATACTTGTATTCTAGATATAATGGTCTTCTCATTATATACTTGTATTCTAGATATCATGGTCTTCTCATTATATACTTGTATTCTAGATATAATGGTCTTCTCATTATATACTTGTATTCTAGATATCATGGTCTTCTCATTATATACTTGTATTCTAGATATCATGGTCTTCTCATTATATACTTGTATTCTAGATATCATGGTCTTCTCATTATATACTTGTATTCTAGATATCATGGTCTTCTCATTAAATACTTGTATTCTATATATCGTGGTCTTCTCATTAAATACTTGTATTCTAGATATCATGGTCTGCTCATTATATACTTGTATTCTAGATATCATGGTCTTCTCATTATATACTTGTATTCTAGATATCATGGTCTTCTCATTAAATACTTGTATTCTATATATCGTGGTCTTCTCATTATATACTTGTATTCTAGATATCATGGTCTTCTCATTATATACTTGTATTCTAGATATCATGGTCTTCTCATTATATACTTGTATTCTAGATATCATGGTCTTCTCATTATATACTTGTATTCTAGATATCATGGTCTTCTCATTAAATACTTGTATTCTAGATATCATGGTCTTCTCATTAAATACTTGTATTCTAGATATCATGGTATTCTCATTATATACTTGTATTCTAGATATCATGGTCTTCTCAGTATATACTTGTATTCTAGATATAATGGTCTTCTCATTATATACTTGTATTCTAGATATCATGGTCTTCTCATTATATACTTGTATTCTAGATATAATGGTCTTCTCATTATATACTTGTATTCTAGATATCATGGTCTTCTCATTATATACTTGTATTCTAGATATCATGGTCTTCTCATTATATACTTGTATTCTAGATATCATGGTCTTCTCATTATATACTTGTATTCTAGATATCATGGTCTTCTGATTAAATACTTGTATTCTAGATATCATGGTCTTCTCATTAAATACTTGTATTCTAGATATCATGGTCTTCTCATTATATACTTGTATTCTAGATATCATGGTCTTCTCATTATATACTTGTATTCTAGATATCATGGTCTTCTCATTATATACTTGTATTCTAGATATCATGGTCTTCTCATTATATACTTGTATTCTAGATATCATGGTCTTCTCATTATATACTTGTATTCTAGATATCATGGTCTTCTCATTATATACTTGTATTCTAGATATCATGGTCTTCTCATTATATACTTGTATTCTATATATCATGGTCTTCTCATTAAATACTTGTATTCTAGATATCATGGTCTTCTCATTATATACTTGTATTCTAGATATCATGGTCTTCTCATTATATACTTGTATTCTAGATATCATGGTCTTCTCATTATATACCTGTATTCTAGATATCATGGTCTTCTCATTAAATACTTGTATTCTAGATATCATGGTCTTCTCATTAAATACTTGTATTCTAGATATCATGGTCTTCTCATTAAATACATGTATTCTAGATATCATGGTCTTCTCATTAAATACTTGTATTCTAGATATCATGGTATTCTCATTATATACTTGTATTCTAGATATCATGGTCTTCTCATTATATACTTGTATTCTAGATATCATGGTCTTCTCATTATATACTTGTATTCTAGCTATCATGGTCTTCTCATTATATACTTGTATTCTAGATATCATGGTCTTCTCATTATATACTTGTATTCTAGATATCATGGTCTTCTCATTATATACTTGTATTCTAGATATCATGGTCTTCTCATTATATACTTGTATTCTAGATATCATGGTCTTCTCATTATATACTTGTATTCTAGATATCATGGTCTTCTCATTATATACCTGTATTCTAGATATCATGGTCTTCTTATTATATACTTGTATTCTAGATATCATGGTCTTCTCATTATATACTTGTATTCTAGATATCATGGTCTTCTTATTAAATACTTGTATTCTAGATATCATGGTCTTCTCATTATATACTTGTATTCTAGATATCATGGTCTTCTCATTATATACTTGTATTCTATATATCATGGTCTTCTCATTATATACTTGTATTCTAGATATCATGGTCTTCTCATTATATACTTGTATTCTAGATATCATGGTCTTCTCATTATATACTTGTATTCTAGATATCATGGTCTTCTCATTATATACTTGTATTCTAGATATCATGGTCTTCTCATTATATACTTGTATTCTAGATATCATGGTCTTCTCATTATATACTTGTATTCTAGATATCATGGTCTTCTCATTATATACTTGTATTCTAGATATCATGGTCTTCTCATTATATACTTGTATTCTAGATATCATGGTCTTCTCATTATATACTTGTATTCTAGATATCATGGTCTTCTCATTATATACTTGTATTCTAGATATCATGGTCTTCTCATTATATACTTGTATTCTAGATATCATGGTCTTCTTATTATATACTTGTATTCTAGATATCATGGTCTTCTCATTATATACTTGTATTCTAGATATCATGGTCTTCTCATTATATACTTGTATTCTAGATATCATGGTCTTCTCATTATATACTTGTATTCTAGATATCATGGTCTTCTCATTATATACTTGTATTCTAGATATCATGGTCTTCTCATTATATACTTGTATTCTAGATATCATGGTCTTCTCATTATATACTTGTATTCTATATATCATGGTCTTCTCATTATATACTTGTATTCTATATATCATGGTCTTCTCATTATATACTTGTATTCTAGATATCATGGTCTTCTTATTATATACTTGTATTCTAGATATCATGGTCTTCTCATTATATACTTGTATTCTAGATATCATGGTCTTCTCATTATATACTTGTATTCTAGATATCATGGTCTTCTCATTATATACTTGTATTCTAGATATCATGGTCTTCTCATTATATACTTGTATTCTAGATATCATGGTCTTCTCATTATATACCTGTATTCTAGATATCATGGTCTTCTCATTATATACTTGTATTCTAGATATCATGGTCTTTTCATTATATACTTGTATTCTAGATATCGTGGTCTTCTCATTATATACTTGTATTCTAGATATCATGGTCTTCTCATTATATACTTGTATTCTAGATATCATGGTCTTCTCATTATATACTTGTATTCTAGATATCATGGTCTTCTCGTTATATACTTGTATTCTAGATATCATGGTCTTTTCATTATATACTTGTATTCTAGATATCATGGTCTTCTCATTATATACTTGTATTCTAGATATCATGGTCTTCTCATTATATACCTGTATTCTAGATATCATGGTCTTCTCATTATATACTTGTATTCTAGATATCGTGGTCTTCTCATTATATACTTGTATTCTAGATATCATGGTCTTCTCATTATATACTTGTATTCTAGATATCATGGTCTTCTCATTATATACTTGTATTCTAGATATCATGGCCTTCTCATTATATACTTGTATTCTAGATATCATGGCCTTCTCATTATATACTTGTATTCTAGATATCGTGGTCTTCTCATTATATACTTGTATTCTAGATATCATGGTCTTCTCATTAAATACTTGTATTCTAGATATCATGGTCTTCTCATTATATACTTGTATTCTAGATATCGTGGTCTTCTCATTATATACTTGTATTCTAGATATCATGGTCTTCTCATTATATACTTGTATTCTAGATATCATGGCCTTCTCATTATATACTTGTATTCTAGATATCGTGGTCTTCTCATTATATACTTGTATTCTAGATATCATGGTCTTCTCATTAAATACTTGTATTCTAGATATCATGGTCTTCTCATTATATACTTGTATTCTAGATATCGTGGTCTTCTCATTATATACTTGTATTCTAGATATCATGGTCTTCTCATTATATACTTGTATTCTAGATATCGTGGTCTTCTCATTATATACTTGTATTCTAGATATCATGGTCTTCTCATTATATACTTGTATTCTAGATATCATGGTCTTCTCATTATATACTTGTATTCTAGATATCATGGTCTTCTCATTATATACTTGTATTCTAGATATCATGGCCTTCTCATTATATACTTGTATTCTAGATATCGTGGTCTTCTCATTATATACTTGTATTCTAGATATCATGGTCTTCTCATTAAATACTTGTATTCTAGATATCATGGTCTTCTCATTATATACTTGTATTCTAGATATCATGGTCTTCTTATTATATACTTGTATTCTAGATATCATGGTCTTCTCATTATATACTTGTATTCTAGATATCATGGTCTTCTCATTATATACTTGTATTCTAGATATCATGGTCTTCTTATTATATACTTGTATTCTAGATATCATGGTCTTCTCATTATATACTTGTATTCTAGATATCATGGTCTTCTCATTAAATACTTGTATTCTAGATATCATGGTCTTCTTATTATATACTTGTATTCTAGATATCATGGTCTTCTCATTATATACTTGTATTCTAGATATCATGGTCTTCTCATTAAATACTTGTATTCTAGATATCATGGTCTTCTCATTATATACTTGTATTCTAGATATCGTGGTCTTCTCATTATATACTTGTATTCTAGATATCATGGTCTTCTCATTAAATACTTGTATTCTAGATATCATGGTCTTCTCATTATATACTTGTATTCTAGATATCATGGCCTTCTCATTATATACTTGTATTCTAGATATCGTGGTCTTCTCATTATATACTTGTATTCTAGATATCATGGTCTTCTCATTATATACTTGTATTCTAGATATCATGGTCTTCTCATTATATACTTGTATTCTAGATATCATGGTCTTCTCATTATATACCTGTATTCTAGATATCATGGTCTTCTCATTATATACTTGTATTCTAGATATCATGGTCTTCTCATTATATACTTGTATTCTAGATATCATGGTCTTCTCATTAAATACTTGTATTCTAGATATCATGGTCTTCTCATTAAATACTTGTATTCTAGATATCATGGTCTTCTCATTAAATACTTGTATTCTAGATATCATGGTCTTCTCATTATATACTTGTATTCTAGATATCATGGCCTTCTCATTATATACTTGTATTCTAGATATCGTGGTCTTCTCATTATATACTTGTATTCTAGATATCGTGGTCTTCTCATTATATACTTGTATTCTAGATATCATGGCCTTCTCATTATATACTTGTATTCTAGATATCATGGTCTTCTCATTATATACTTGTATTCTATATATCGTGGTCTTCTCATTATATACTTGTATTCTAGATATCGTGGTCTTCTCATTATATACTTGTATTCTAGATATCGTGGTCTTCTCATTATATACTTGTATTCTAGATATCGTGGTCTTCTCATTATATACTTGTATTCTAGATATCGTGGTCTTCTCATTATATACTTGTATTCTAGATATCGTGGTCTTCTCATTATATACTTGTATTCTAGATATCATGGTCTTCTCATTATATACTTGTATTCTAGATATCATGGCCTTCTCATTATATACTTGTATTCTAGATATCATGGTCTTCTCATTATATACTTGTATTCTAGATATCATGGTCTTCTCATTATATACTTGTATTCTAGATATCATGGTCTTCTCATTATATACTTGTATTCTAGATATCATGGCCTTCTCATTATATACTTGTATTCTAGATATCATGGTCTTCTCATTATATACTTGTATTCTAGATATCATGGTCTGCTCATTATATACTTGTATTCTAGATATCATGGTCTTCTCATTATATACTTGTATTCTAGATATCATGGTCTTCTCATTATATACTTGTATTCTAGATATCACGGTCTTCTCATTATATACTTGTATTCTAGATATCATGGTCTTCTCATTATATACTTGTATTCTAGATATCATGGTCTTCTCATTATATACTTGTATTCTAGATATCATGGTCTTCTCATTATATACTTGTATTCTAGATATCATGGCCTTCTCATTATATACTTGTATTCTAGATATCATGGTCTTCTCATTATATACTTGTATTCTAGATATCATGGTCTTCTCATTATATACTTGTATTCTAGATATCATGGTCTTCTCATTATATACTTGTATTCTAGATATCATGGTCTTCTCATTAAATACTTGTATTCTAGATATCATGGTCTTCTTATTAAATACTTGTATTCTAGATATCATGGTCTTCTCATTAAATACTTGTATTCTAGATATCATGGTCTTCTTATTAAATACTTGTATTCTAGATATCATGGTCTTCTCATTATATACCTGTATTCTAGATATCATGGTCTTCTCATTATATACTTGTATTCTAGATATCATGGTCTTCTCATTATATACTTGTATTCTAGATATCATGGTCTTCTCATTATATACTTGTATTCTAGATATCATGGTCTTCTCATTATATACTTGTATTCTAGATATCATGGTCTTCTCATTATATACTTGTATTCTAGATATCATGGTCTTCTCATTAAATACTTGTATTCTAGATATCATGGTCTTCTTATTAAATACTTGTATTCTAGATATCATGGTCTTCTCATTAAATACTTGTATTCTAGATATCATGGTCTTCTTATTATATACTTGTATTCTATATATCATGGTCTTCTCATTATATACTTGTATTCTAGATATCATGGTCTTCTCATTATATACTTGTATTCTAGATATCATGGTCTTCTCATTATATACTTGTATTCTAGATATCATGGTCTTCTCATTATATACTTGTATTCTAGATATCATGGTCTTCTCATTAAATACTTGTATTCTAGATATCATGGTCTTCTCATTATATACTTGTATTCTATATATCATGGTCTTCTCATTATATACTTGTATTCTAGATATCATGGTCTTCTCATTATATACTTGTATTCTAGATATCATGGTCTTCTCATTAAATACTTGTATTCTAGATATCATGGTCTTCTCATTATATACTTGTATTCTAGATATCATGGTCTTCTTATTATATACTTGTATTCTATATATCATGGTCTTCTCATTATATACTTGTATTCTAGATATCATGGTCTTCTCATTAAATACTTGTATTCTAGATATCATGGTCTTCTCATTATATACTTGTATTCTATATATCATGGTCTTCTCATTATATACTTGTATTCTAGATATCATGGTCTTCTCATTATATACTTGTATTCTAGATATCATGGTCTTCTCATTAAATACTTGTATTCTAGATATCATGGTCTTCTCATTATATACTTGTATTCTAGATATCATGGTCTTCTCATTATATACTTGTATTCTATATATCATGGTCTTCTCATTAAATACTTGTATTCTAGATATCATGGTCTTCTCATTATATACTTGTATTCTAGATATCATGGTCTTCTCATTATATACTTGTATTCTAGATATCATGGTCTTCTCATTATATACTTGTATTCTAGATATCATGGTCTTCTCATTATATACTTGTATTCTAGATATCATGGTCTTCTCATTATATACTTGTATTCTAGATATCATGGTCTTCTCATTAAATACTTGTATTCTAGATATCATGGTCTTCTCATTATATACTTGTATTCTAGATATCATGGTCTTCTCATTATATACTTGTATTCTAGATATCACGGTCTTCTCATTATATACTTCTATTCTAGATATCATGGTCTTCTCATTATATACCTGTATTCTATATATCATGGTCTTCTCATTATATACTTGTATTCTAGATATCATGGTCTTCTCTTTAAATACTTGTATTCTAGATATCATGGTCTTCTGATTAAATACTTGTATTCTAGATATCATGGTCTTCTCATTATATACTTGTATTCTATATATCATGGTCTTCTCATTAAATACTTGTATTCTAGATATCATGGTCTTCTCATTAAATACTTGTATTCTAGATATCATGGTCTTCTCATTATATACTTGTATTCTAGATATCATGGTCTTCTCATTATATACTTGTATTCTAGATATCATGGTCTTCTCATTATATACTTGTATTCTAGATATCATGGTCTTCTCATTATATACTTGTATTCTAGATATCATGGTCTTCTCATTATATACTTGTATTCTAGATATCATGGTCTTCTCATTATATACTTGTATTCTAGATATCATGGTCTTCTCATTATATACTTGTATTCTAGATATCATGGTCTTCTCATTATATACTTGTATTCTAGATATCATGGTCTTCTCATTATATACTTGTATTCTATATATCATGGTCTTCTCATTATATACTTGTATTCTAGATATCATGGTCTTCTCATTAAATACTGGTATTCTAGATATCATGGTCTTCTCATTATATACTTGTATTCTAGATATCATGGTCTTCTCATTATATACTTGTATTCTAGATATCATGGTCTTCTCATTATATACTTGTATTCTAGATATCACGGTCTTCTCTTTAAATACTTGTATTCTAGATATCATGGTCTTCTCTTTAAAATACTTGTATTCTAGATATCATGGTCTTCTCATTAAATACTTGTATTCTAGATATCATGGTCTTCTCTTTAAATACTTGTATTCTAGATATCATGGTCTTCTCTTTAAAATACTTGTATTCTAGATATCATGGTCTTCTCATTAAATACTTGTATTCTAGATATCATGGTCTTCTCATTAAATACTTGTATTCTAGATATCATGGTCTTCTCTTTAAATACTTGTATTCTAGATATCATGGTCTTCTTATTAAATACTTGTATTCTAGATATCATGGTCTTCTTATTAAATACTTGTATTCTAGATATCATGGTCTTCTCATTATATACTTGTATTCTAGATATCATGGTCTTCTCATTATATACTTGTATTCTAGATATCACGGTCTTCTCTTTAAATACTTGTATTCTAGATATCATGGTCTTCTCATTAAATACTTGTATTCTAGATATCATGGTCTTCTCTTTAAAATACTTGTATTCTAGATATCATGGTCTTCTCTTTAAAATACTTGTATTCTAGATATCATGGTCTTCTTATTAAATACTTGTATTCTAGATATCATGGTCTTCTTATTAAATACTTGTATTCTAGATATAATGGTCTTCTCATTATATACTTGTATTCTAGATATCATGGTCTTCTCATTATATACTTGTATTCTAGATATCATGGTCTTCTCATTATATACTTGTATTCTAGATATCATGGTCTTCTGATTAAATACTTGTATTCTAGATATCATGGTCTTCTCATTATATACTTGTATTCTAGATATCATGGTCTTCTCATTATATACTTGTATTCTAGATATCATGGTCTTCTTATTAAATACTTGTATTCTAGATATCATGGTCTTCTCATTATATACTTGTATTCTAGATATCATGGTCTTCTCATTATATACTTGTATTCTAGATATCATGGTCTTCTTATTAAATACTTGTATTCTAGATATCATGGTCTTCTCATTATATACTTGTATTCTAGATATCATGGTCTTCTCATTATATACTTGTATTCTAGATATCATGGTCTTCTCATTATATACTTGTATTCTAGATATCATGGTCTTCTCTTTAAAATACTTGTATTCTAGATATCATGGTCTTCTCATTATATACTTGTATTCTAGATATCATGGTCTTCTCATTATATACTTGTATTCTAGATATCATGGTCTTCTCATTAAATACTTATATTCTAGATATCATGGTCTTCTCTTTAAATACTTGTATTCTAGATATCATGGTCTTCTCATTATATACTTGTATTCTAGATATCATGGTCTTCTCATTATATACTTGTATTCTAGATATCATGGTCTTCTCATTATATACTTGTATTCTAGATATCATGGTCTTCTCATTAAATACTTATATTCTAGATATCATGGTCTTCTCTTTAAATACTTGTATTCTAGATATCATGGTCTTCTCATTATATACTTGTATTCTAGATATCATGGTCTTCTCATTATATACTTGTATTCTAGATATCATGGTCTTCTCATTATATACTTGTATTCTAGATATCATGGTCTTCTCTTTAAATACTTGTATTCTAGATATCATGGTCTTCTCATTATATACTTGTATTCTAGATATCATGGTCTTCTCATTATATACTTGTATTCTAGATATCATGGTCTTCTCCTTATATACTTGTATTCTAGATATCATGGTCTTCTCATTATATACTTGTATTCTAGATATCATGGTCTTCTCATTATATACTTGTATTCTAGATATCATGGTCTTCTGATGGTAAATACTTGTATTCTAGATATCATGGTCTGCTCATTATATACTTGTATTCTAGATATCATGGTCTTCTCATTATATACTTGTATTCTAGATATTATGGTCTTCTCATTATATAATTGTATTCTAGATATCATGGTCTTCTCATTAAATACTTGTATTCTAGATATCATGGTCTTCTCATTATATTCTTGTATTCTAGATATCATGGTCTTCTCATTATATACTTGTATTCTAGATATCATGGTCTTCTCATTAAATACTTGTATTCTAGATATCATGGTCTGCTCATTATATACTTGTATTCTAGATATCATGGTCTTCTCCTTATATACTTGTATTCTAGATATCATGGTCTTCTCATTATATACTTGTATTCTAGATATCATGGTCTTCTCATTATATACTTGTATTCTAGATGTCACGGTCTTCTCTTTATATACTTGTATTCTAGATATCATGGTCTTCTCTTTATATACTTGTATTCTAGATATCATGGTCTTCTCATTAAATACTTGTATTCTAGATATCATGGTCTTCTCATTAAATACTTGTATTCTAGATATCATGGTCTTCTCATTATATACTTGTATTCTAGATATCATGGTCTTCTCATTATATACTTGTATTCTAGATATCATGGTCTTCTCATTATATACTTGTATTCTAGATATCATGGTCTTCTCATTATATACTTGTATTCTAGATATCATGGTCTTCTCATTATATACTTGTATTCTAGATATCATGGTCTTCTCATTATATACTTGTATTCTAGATATCATGGTCTTCTCATTAAATACTTGTATTCTATATATCGTGGTCTTCTCATTAAATACTTGTATTCTAGATATCATGGTCTGCTCATTATATACTTGTATTCTAGATATCATGGTCTTCTCATTATATACTTGTATTCTAGATATCATGGTCTTCTCATTAAATACTTGTATTCTATATATCGTGGTCTTCTCATTATATACTTGTATTCTAGATATCATGGTCTTCTCATTATATACTTGTATTCTAGATATCATGGTCTTCTCATTATATACTTGTATTCTAGATATCATGGTCTTCTCATTATATACTTGTATTCTAGATATCATGGTCTTCTCATTAAATACTTGTATTCTAGATATCATGGTCTTCTCATTAAATACTTGTATTCTAGATATCATGGTATTCTCATTATATACTTGTATTCTAGATATCATGGTCTTCTCAGTATATACTTGTATTCTAGATATCATGGTCTTCTCATTATATACTTGTATTCTAGATATCATGGTCTTCTCATTAAATACTTGTATTCTAGATATAATGGTCTTCTCATTATATACTTGTATTCTAGATATCATGGTCTTCTCATTATATACTTGTATTCTAGATATAATGGTCTTCTCATTATATACTTGTATTCTAGATATCATGGTCTTCTCATTATATACTTGTATTCTAGATATCATGGTCTTCTCATTATATACTTGTATTCTAGATATCATGGTCTTCTCATTATATACTTGTATTCTAGATATAATGGTCTTCTCATTATATACTTGTATTCTAGATATCATGGTCTTCTCATTATATACTTGTATTCTAGATATCATGGTCTTCTCATTATATACTTGTATTCTAGATATCATGGTCTTCTCATTATATACTTGTATTCTAGATATCATGGTCTTCTCATTATATACTTGTATTCTAGATATCATGGTCTTCTCATTATATACTTGTATTCTAGATATCATGGTCTTCTCATTATATACTTGTATTCTAGATATCATGGTCTTCTCATTATATACTTGTATTCTAGATATCATGGTCTTCTCATTATATACTTGTATTCTAGATATCATGGTCTTCTCATTATATACTTGTATTCTAGATATCATGGTCTTCTCATTATATACTTGTATTCTAGATATCATGGTCTTCTCATTATATACTTGTATTCTAGATATCATGGTCTTCTCATTATATACTTGTATTCTAGATATCATGGTCTTCTCATTATATACTTGTATTCTAGATATAATGGTCTTCTCATTATATACTTGTATTCTAGATATCATGGTCTTCTCATTATATACTTGTATTCTAGATATCATGGTCTTCTCATTATATACTTGTATTCTAGATATCATGGTCTTCTCATTATATACTTGTATTCTAGATATAATGGTCTTCTCATTATATACTTGTATTCTAGATATCATGGTCTTCTCATTATATACTTGTATTCTAGATATAATGGTCTTCTCATTATATACTTGTATTCTAGATATCATGGTCTTCTCATTATATACTTGTATTCTAGATATCATGGTCTTCTCATTATATACTTGTATTCTAGATATCATGGTCTTCTCATTATATACTTGTATTCTAGATATCATGGTCTTCTCATTATATACTTGTATTCTAGATATCATGGTCTTCTCATTATATACTTGTATTCTAGATATCATGGTCTTCTCATTATATACTTGTATTCTAGATATCATGGTCTTCTCATTATATACTTGTATTCTAGATATCATGGTCTTCTCATTATATACTTGTATTCTAGATATCATGGTCTTCTCATTATATACTTGTATTCTAGATATCATGGTCTTCTCATTATATACTTGTATTCTAGATATCATGGTCTTCTCATTATATACTTGTATTCTAGATATCATGGTCTTCTCATTATATACTTGTATTCTAGATATCATGGTCTTCTCATTATATACTTGTATTCTAGATATCATGGTCTTCTCATTATATACTTGTATTCTAGATATCATGGTCTTCTCATTATATACTTGTATTCTAGATATCATGGTCTTCTCATTATATACTTGTATTCTAGATATCATGGTCTTCTCATTATATACTTGTATTCTAGATATCATGGTCTTCTCATTATATACTTGTATTCTAGATATCATGGTCTTCTCATTATATACTTGTATTCTAGATATCATGGTCTTCTCATTATATACTTGTATTCTAGATATCATGGTCTTCTCATTATATACTTGTATTCTAGATATCATGGTCTTCTCATTATATACTTGTATTCTAGATATCATGGTCTTCTCATTATATACTTGTATTCTAGATATCATGGTCTTCTCATTATATACTTGTATTCTAGATATCATGGTCTTCTCATTATATACTTGTATTCTAGATATCATGGTCTTCTCATTATATACTTGTATTCTAGATATAATGGTCTTCTCATTATATACTTGTATTCTAGATATCATGGTCTTCTCATTATATACTTGTATTCTAGATATCATGGTCTTCTCATTATATACTTGTATTCTAGATATCATGGTCTTCTCATTATATACTTGTATTCTAGATATCATGGTCTTCTCATTATATACTTGTATTCTAGATATCATGGTCTTCTCATTATATACTTGTATTCTAGATATCATGGTCTTCTCATTATATACTTGTATTCTAGATATCATGGTCTTCTCATTAAATACTTGTATTCTAGATATCATGGTCTTCTCATTAAATACTTGTATTCTAGATATCATGGTCTTCTCATTATATACTTGTATTCTAGATATCATGGTCTTCTCATTAAATACTTGTATTCTAGATATCATGGTCTTCTCATTATATACTTGTATTCTAGATATCATGGTCTTCTCATTAAATACTTGTATTCTAGATATCATGGTCTTCTCATTATATACTTGTATTCTAGATATCATGGTCTTCTCATTATATACTTGTATTCTAGATATCATGGTCTTCTCATTATATACTTGTATTCTAGATATCATGGTCTTCTCATTAAATACTTGTATTCTAGATATCATGGTCTTCTCATTAAATACTTGTATTCTAGATATCATGGTATTCTCATTATATACTTGTATTCTAGATATCATGGTCTTCTCAGTATATACTTGTATTCTAGATATCATGGTCTTCTCATTATATACTTGTATTCTAGATATCATGGTCTTCTCATTAAATACTTGTATTCTAGATATAATGGTCTTCTCATTATATACTTGTATTCTAGATATCATGGTCTTCTCATTATATACTTGTATTCTAGATATAATGGTCTTCTCATTATATACTTGTATTCTAGATATCATGGTCTTCTCATTATATACTTGTATTCTAGATATCATGGTCTTCTCATTATATACTTGTATTCTAGATATCATGGTCTTCTCATTATATACTTGTATTCTAGATATAATGGTCTTCTCATTATATACTTGTATTCTAGATATCATGGTCTTCTCATTATATACTTGTATTCT